>CM056492.1:52930183-53568680 GCA_029783415.1 Anisodus acutangulus | reverse complement strand
TAAGTCTCATAATCGCCTTATTCCGAAGGAAGCAAACTGAGGGACAACCTTTCAAAAGGAACATGGCCTCAAAATCATTTTCAAAAGGGACATGGCCTCAAACTGAGGGACAACCTTTCGATGTCACACTTGTCGATTATGACAAAGTTGCAGATGAGGTGCTTTATCTCCGTTTGAGTGTTGGTCTGAGCTTGTCGTGGATTTGGAGAAGGCTTTCCACTCCGGATTCTTGACCAAGGCTGCACATCAAAGTGGTAAACTCAAATTTCTCTCGAATTTTGTTTTCATTGTAAGACCATGTGTTTTCTCTTAAATTAATCATGTATTGTCTATGCTTGTTGGTATGACTGTGTTTGTTTAAGCATTCTTTAGTTAATCTAGGTTGATTTTTGTTCATTAAGTTATAAATTAAGTCATGTTTGATATGTATGTTAAGTATGCTATTTGATACCAGTTTAAATTTACATGGTGTGGATTAGTCAAGCACCTTCATAATGTTTGCTATTGTAGTTGTTCATCAATCTGTATGGATGATCACTAACATTTGGACATACTGTGCTAGGTTCATTTCTAGGCATTAGGTAGAGTATAGAATATAGTTCAGTACTTGCTTAAGAAATCATGACATAGATTAGCTAAGGGTTAGCATGATAAGATGCTTATTTCTGCTTTAAATACCATGATCTATGCTAGTTGAGGTGTGAATATATGGTCATGCCTTGTTCTTCCATGTGTTTGAGGTTGCATAATTGGTAATAGCCTAAGATCATGCTTAAATGACTTGAAAATCTGTCTGCCAGTTTGTCTTATGCCCTTTCTGTGATATATTTCACCTGGAAATTTAGCAGTAAGCATTTAAGATCTGTGTTTTATGAGTATGGAATTAAGAATGAACCTTGTATATGTGTGTCTTGATTTCTGGACATTGTACAATCATAGTTGACTCAAAATTTATGTACAAATCTGTTCTGTTGGGTCTTATAACTGATTTCTACCTCTAGATAGTTGCCTGATTTGCTTTCTTGGCTATGGTTTACTAGTTGATTGATTTGTAACTTGTTTTATAACCACCCTAACTATGATATACCCCATTTGAGATGTCATTAGGCCTAAAGAGTAGCATGATCATAACTCTGTGTGTGTGTGTTTTGGTTTAAATGATCTTGAATACATGAGAGGTCACCTGTGAGTGATTGTTTAGCTCATTCTCTACTTGTCTCAAATAGTTATGGAATTGGCCATCGGCTTACCTTAGCTATTTAAGCGTCACTATGCTTAAAACTCACATGAATAGGGCTAGTGTCTTCTTGGTCTGGTTTCTGAATGACGCTTTCATTTGCGGTATTCAGCTTGTTTCTAAGAGTCTATGTGCCCCTATGCCTCCCCAAATTGACTATGGAATTATTTTTCATGTTTAGATGCAGAGTGTCATCCTATTAGTACTCTGACTTCATACATGTCATGTCATGCTTCTGTCTAAAGTCTAAAAATTGAGTATGTCCATAACGGGTTTGCATTCCCTTCTAATTCGTTGAGTTCAGAATGGTATACCTCAAGGGTATACAAAGTATATAGGCCTGGGTATACACCAAGTGTATATTCAAGTTATGTATATTTTGTATGCCTTCAGGTATACAATGTATATCAAGAATATCTTTTGTATCTGAGTCCCCTGTTTGTAAATATGGGCTTGAACGCTTGCCTGATATTAAAGGATTGGATTAATATACGTGTTGGGCCTATCTTCCTTTCTTCCTTTTAAATCTGAAAAGGTGCGAGTTATTGGGTTTGCCCATTTGCTTCTATACGTCATACATGTTGTATAAACCCCATATTATTTACATATGTGTGTGTGTTTATTATTAAATCAGTATTTTCTTTCATTTATATTTGATAATTTTAGATATTTTCTAACTCTTATATTTGTTTCCTTTTGCATGGACATGGGCCCACGAGGCCCACATCCTTCTGATTGTGTAATACTTGAGTCGTATCATCCTTCATCAAGTCCGACAGTATGAAGGCTCAATCATGGGTAAAAATGGAAGAAGACCCAGCCATGAGAGAAAATGGCCTAGAATTTTAGGATCTCTTTTATACGGGCACTGGTGGGCCGGTATGCCCACCAGCTCGTTTGCTTATTTTTATTCTTATTTTCGCATTGTATGTGTTCTAATTATAAAGACGCTAATTTTTATTGGAACCTTAAAGTAGAACTTAATTACATAAGAGTTGCTATTTTACGTCTTTTTAAGAATAAAAAGAATCTTTTTTTGGATAATCAATGAAAAAATATTCTAATACTTTCGGCCATTTCTCTAATACATATGTTTTTAAACAAGTCTTATAAAAACTAGCTTGTGAAATAATTTGAAATAAACTTGGTTTAAATTTGCTAGTTTATTTTGCAAAAGAAAAGGATATGATCTTTCCTTAACTTGGCATGAGTTTTAAAAATCAAGTCCTGGAAATTAATGTTGTTAAATTAAGTTTGTAATTATTTTTCAATAAAGTAGGAAGAATCCTTTATCAACTATAGTTTGAGAAAAGGGAACAAACAAATTAGCGGTTAACCTCTTTGAAATTAGCGGTTAACCTCTTTTGAAATGATGTATGTATTTTTAACTCTCTACATTCTAAAGAGGAATATTTGAAGGAAATAAACTATTTTCTATCTCCTTTATGAAAAAAAAAAAGATTTTGCATATCAAAGAGAAAAAAAATTCAAAGGAAATTAATTTGTTTACTTTTAAAGTGTTGTGCGAAAAGTGATTTTGGCGAAAAATGATTTGAAATGATGCTATATTTATAATATTTTAAACACATTAAGTAATAAATGCAATTTTCTATTATATAAGGCCCGAAGTCAATCGTATCTTACGAATCCTTAATACCGGGTGCCTAACATTTTTTCCTGAGATCATTTGAACCTTTACCCGAACTTTGATTGAATTTAGGATTTTTCTTTATTTTTGAAAAACCTTAAAAGAATATGATTTTTCTACTTTTCCTTATAAATTAGGTGACGATTCTAAATAAAATAAATTTCAAGAGTCCACAAGTTATTAAGTAGCTTTTATGCCTCGCGTAAAAGTGAACCGTAACAACCGCAGCGGAGGAGGCGGCCAAATCTGAGCCACTGGAAAGTCGTCGTCGTCGGAGAAAGAGAGAGGAAGTGCGGCAAAGAAGGAGGCGTGTTAGAGAGAGAGAGAGTGCGAGAGAGAGGGGGAGGAGAGAGAAGGCCAGCGAACTCTCTTTCTGTCCTTTCTGATGGTGCCGACCGGCGACGGTGGCGAAGAAGAGAGAGGGGGAGAAGGAGTGAGTGAGAGAGGAGGAGGAAGTGAATTATTTTTTGTAAGATTTAAAAATGTGGGTTAATTTTAATAGCATTAATACCCTAATTAATATAGAGTGTAATTATCTCAAAATTCAACTCATATCTTCTATGTTAGTGAATTGGGGGGGGGGGGGTTCCAATTTCTGATTTATATTACTCTTGTTCCAAAAAGAACGAGACTAATTTAGACGGACAAACAACTGTTTCTTTAATTGAGTTTAGTTTCTAAAAAATATGTGTGCCTTGTTTACCTTTTCCTCTGTTTAATTGGTTGAAAAAGGACTCCGAATTTGGATTCAAAGTAGTCATGGATGACGGGAAAAGGTTAACTTAGGCATTCCTCTATTATATTTCTTTTGTTCACTATATTAAAAATAGATATTCATTTTTATTTATCCAATTTAAAAAATCAAGATATAATTTAATATGTATATCTATTTTGCCCTTATTATTAAGTAATGACTATAATTATTTTCAATTCATTTCCCAACATATAAGAATTAAAGATGAGATAATAAAATTACCATTTTATTTATTGCTTCTTATAAAGTATGCGAAGTCAATCATGAACAAGTAAACATAGACGAAAAGAGTAGCTTGCAGGGACAGAGGTAGAGTATTACTTAGGCGTAATACATAAATAGGCCCTCAAATTTGACCTCATTTTTTAAATATGCCTTCCAACTTTGGGTGTGCACAAATAGACACTTCAATTTGAAAAAAAGTTGAACACATAAACACAAATGTTGATGTCGCACATAAATTTTGAAGGTATCTAGATGATCATTTTGTAAGTTAAAGTGTTCAACTCTTAAAGTGGAGACCTGTTGTGCCAGCAACCAACTCCAGCGTGCCAAGTTGAGGTGTCTACTTATGCACACCCAAAATTGGAGGACATACTTTTGACATAGATTAACTAAACACAAACTATTATTCTTTAAAAATATATATTTTTTAAAAAGCATTTATAATTTAAAAACTTGACCAAACTGGCTATAAGACTTGTTGGTTAATTGGTTGTTCATTTTCAGATTTATATTATGCTCATTTTCGAAAATAATGAACTATTTGGAGGGACAAATGATTGTTTCTTTAATAAAGATTTTTCTAAAAAAAGAAAATAGTAAAAAACACACTTGATTTATCACTTTTTCGTGAGTTTCACACTCCAACTATTAATTGTTACTTTTTTCTACATGAACTATCACAATCTACGTATTAAAACACACACTTAGTTGATAGTTCAGGTAGGAAAAGAAAACAATTGATAGTTATCCTATTAGCTTCGAGGTATGTTTAATGCATAAATAGTTGATGGTTGGGTGTGAAATTCGTAAAAAAATGATAGTTCAAATTTGTTTTTGATCATTATTTTTTTAAAACAAAATATTTGTGACTTTTAACCTTTTCTTCTGTTTAATTGGTTGAAAAAGGAGTCAGAATTCGGATTCAAGTCTTCGTGGATGACTGAAAAAGGTAAACTTCGCTACTTTCCCTTGCTAATTTCCAACTAGCTGTAATGTCAATATCTCTCTAGTGACTTCAAGAGAAAACAAACTCAATATTGATTCTCCTTTTCTCTACCACTACTTAGAAAGAGATGGCAATAGACTTTTGGAAATTTTGGACCAATGACAATCCAATAACAACCTATTTATATTGATGGAATTAAGAAAATTATTACTTTCTCTCTTAATTTATATGACACACTTTTTTTTAATCAATTCAAAAAGGAATTATATATTTTCTTATTTAACAACAATTTAACTTTAAATTTTACTTTTTACGCTTAACGAGATGATCTATAAACACATAAATATCTTTGATTTATTTTAAATAATAAAATTCAATTTTTATTTTTTTTAAATTTCGTACTCATTAAACTACTACATATAAATTGAAACGGAGTAAGTATAACTTCGTTTGAAAAGTCTTTTATGGCTAGTCAAACACAATAGTCGGTGTTGTCTTTCATTTTTCAGCCCTCCCTTTTGATTCTTTCCTAAAGTAGTCAGAGGTATAAAATTCCAAGTCAACTAACGTGTTAAACGGATAGAGATACATACAAATATGTGGTGTAGAAAAAGAACAAGAATTGAAAGTATACTTAAATGTAGAAAAAAACTACTATTGTTTACTTTCTGCTTCTGTCCATTTTGCACAGATCTTATGACAAAATATTATTAGTACTTGAATTGAGGATGGTGGCATTAAATTATTTGTCAGTTTTCTTCATTTTGTACTTTCATTCAGCTCAAGCTCAGAATCAAACACAAAATAATAGTTGCCCCAATGAATTCAAGTGTGGGAGCCTAGGAAATGTAAGCTTTCCTTTCTCAATATCCTCACAACCTGCTTGTGGATTGTATACTATAGATTGTGATGTTACCCCGAATCCAGAAATTCATTTGGGAGAAAATGTTTACACTGCTCTAAATCAATCGCTGTTTGATAATAGTTTTCAAGTTTTAGACCTTAGGCTTAGTGAATTATTGGCAAAAAACAGTTGCCAATCTTTCGATAGAAGTCCATCATTTCCAAGTTCTCCTTCCATCTCGTTTAGAATCAACGAACGCAATATTACCTTGTTCAAATGCAAAGATAGTCTAGACATCAACAGGAGCACGAATGATCATTATTTTCGCGACTATCAGAACTATAGTAGATGTAGTGGCTTCAGAATATACTACAAGCATCCGAGTAGTGGAGAACGGGAAGGTTTCTCGGATGTACCAGAGGGACATATTCCGGATAACTGTTCACTGATTCAACTGCCAATTACATGGAGGAGATCAAACACTGAAAATAGTAGCTTGTTTGACCTCTTTACCGCAAAGTTTAGATTTCAGTGGAGCCTGTCTGATGATTGTAATCAATGTCATTATGAAGGAGGTCGATGTTTAACTGACAGAAACAAGCAATTTCGTTGTTCCTCTAATCCCACAGGTAAATCTTACTTCTAAATTGAAGTTTATATATGAAGGAAATTAATTTCATGCCTTTATTTCATACTAAATATACAATATATATATATATATATAACTATACAAAATCAATTTAGTTATTCTAAGGATATGCTAATCATCCTAATTATATGATAATTGATCTAACCATCCTAATTATATGATAATTGATCTAACCATCCTAATTATATGATAATTGATTTAATTACAATATGATGTGATATGATGGAGATAATTATGGATTATGACATAATTATCTTAACAGTCCCCCACAGTCCTAGCGGGAGGTTCTCGTATGCTGAGACTGTACCTAAAATCATCAAACAGTACGCGCGGAAGACCTTTGGTGAAAATATCTGCAATATGATAACGGGACGGTACATGGAGAACACAGACTTGTCCACGTGCAACCTTTTCACGGACAAACAAGATATTCATTTCTATGTGTTTTGTGCGTTGATGCTGGACAGGGTTACTTGATAAATATATCGCACTCACATTATCACAATAAACCACGATTGCTTTTTCTATTGGACAATGAAGTTCTAACAGGAGATTACGGAGCCAACATGTTTCAGAGATCACATTAGCTACCCCTCGATATTCTGCTTCAGCACTTGATCAAGATAGTGTCGGTTGGCGTTTCGACGACCATGAAATGAGGTTGTCTCCTAGAAATACACAATAACCAGAGGTGGAACGTCGTGTGTCAGGACAGACACCCCAATTAGCATCTGTATAAGATGTGAGGCCAGAAATAATGGACTTGTACAGATGCAACCCAAAATCAAGAGTACCATTAACATACCGCAGAATTCGTTTAAGAGCCCCCATATGCTCTTCCTTCGGATCATGCATATGTAAACAAACCTGTTGAACTGCATAGGAGATATCGAGTCTCGTGAAGGTGAGATACTTCAATTCCCCTGCTAAGTTGCGGTAATGTGTTGGGTCACTGTATGGAGTACCAGTAGAGTTACTCAATTTCGCATTTGTATCAACCGACATATGTGCGGTTTACACGAGGACATACCGGCTTTGTCAATGATTTCCTCGGCGTATTTCTTTTGACAGAGAATTAGATCACCTGCATATTGAGTTACAACAATGCCCAAAAAATAGTTTAAAGGGCCAAAATCCTTCATAGCAAATTCCAAGGCAATAAAGGACATAATAGACTGGCGAAATGACTCAGATGTTGTGAGAATGATGTAATCCACATTGAGAAGAATATATGCCATGTCATTTCCATTCTTGTAAATGAACAAATACTGACTGGACTTGCTGTGTGAGAACCCAGTGTGGATACGAACCCTTCAAAACCTGTTATACCACACCCTGGGGGGGCTGCAAACCTATTATACCACACCCTGGGGGCCTATTTCAAACAATACAATGATTTTTTCAACAAGCAAACATAATCCGGATGAGTAAGATCTCAAAAATCCAAAGGTTAGTGCATGTAAATTGTTTCCTATAGGTGACCATGTAAAAAGGAATTCTTGACGTCCAATTGATGAATGGACCATGATTTGGACAGATCCAGACTAAGAACAATCCTGATAGTTGCTGGCTTAACTACCAGACTAAATATTTCACCACAATCCAGTACAGCCTGCTGAGACCTATCATCACCAACAAAACGAGCTTTGTGTCTCGCAAAAAAGCCATCAGATTTTTTTTTTATGATAGAAAACCAATATAGACCGTATTATGTTAAAATTATATGGATGAGGCATTAACTCCCACATGTTATTTTTAATAAGAACATCAATTTCGTCTAACATGACAGTTTTCCAATTCGGGTCTAATATGGCCGCTTTGGGATTTTTTGGAAGTAGTGATGGTTGGACCAAAGATGTTAGATTAAAATGATGCTTGGGCCGAAAAATCCCGTGCATGGCACGAGTTTCAACAGTCTGAGATGGGACCGAGACAGATGGCTGGGGTAGTGGGCTTTCATTTTGTGAATTGGGTTGAGAGGTAGGTATATTATGGGCTGGTGTAGCTGGGACTGGTGGCTTGATTTGTGAGTCGGATGAGGGAGTAATGGGCTCCCTCATTTGGGCTTGCTAGTCACGAAAAGTGGACTGGGCCGAGGCCGAAGAGGGGGGGTGAATGGGCTCCCTGACTCGAACTGGCCCAGTCCCATTTCGTTATTGGGCTGCTATATTTAGTGCGTTATTTTGGGTCGGTCCAGCCGAGGAAGAATTTACTTGGGCATTTAGATGGTGATTTAAAATTGGATGTATTCCTACGTCCAAAAATTCGTATGAAGGCGGGGATTCCACATGAGATTTAGCAAACGGAAATGTGGACTCATAAAAAGCAACGTGACGAGAGATTATAATTTTTCCATTAGACATATCATAACACGTATATCCCCTATGATTTTGTGGGTATCCCATAAAAACACAAGGAGTGGAACGACTTTGAAGTTTGTTTATGGTTGTGGATGGAAATAAGGGATAACATAAACATCCAAAAACCCTCAAATATGTATATGAAATAATATGATGGTACAACATTTGTGTGGGTGATAGGTTTGAGAGTAGCTTGTTATGAAGAATGTTTAAAAGATATGTGGCTATTTGAAGAGCATGATGCCAAAAAGACGGTGGTGTTGACGAATGCACAAGAAGTGTGCGAATTAGATTGTTGATTGTTCGGATTTTTCTTTCGGCTTTCCCATTGCGAGGAGAAGTATGTGGACATGAAAGACGCAAGGACATTCCATTTTGGTGACAAAATTCCTTAAATTGGTCATTTATGAATTCCCTCCCATTGTCATATTGAAAACATTTAATGGATTTCTCAAATTAGATTGACAAAAACACTAAATTGTTTAAAAATGGTGAAGACCTGCGATTTATTTCCTATGGGAAATGTCCACAGAAAATTCGAATAATCATCCAAAATAAGCATATAATACTTATGACCTGCCAAACTTAAAATCGGAGATGTCCACAAATCACTATGCATGAGATCAAATTGCATAAGAGTATTGGAAGCAGATAACGAAAAAGGAAGTTTAACATGTTTCCCAAAAACACAAGCTTGAAAAACATGAGAGTCCATGAGTTTGTTACAATCAGCAAAAATATTATTTCTAAGAAAATTGAGCACCGGTGCTCCCGGGTGTCCCAACCGGTTATGCCATAAAATATGAGAAATAGCTGCAAAGGTTGATGGATTGATGACTTGGTTGTTGGGAGTGGCGGTGATGGGATATAAATACCCAGTGCTATTACATCTCATTAGTGGCATCCCCGTCTGAAAATCCTTCACAGAAAACCCAAACAGATCAAAATCAACAGAAACATTGTTATCAGTTGTAAAACGATGTACATATATCAAGTTTTTAATAAGTTTGGGTGCATGTAGTACATTTTTCAAATGTAAAGGTGGATGGGGAGGGGGGGATTTGCTTGACTAATACCACGAATTGGAATTTCCTGCCCACTGACAACAACAATATTTTTATTACTACTCATATTAAAATAAGGCGAGAGATTACCTTGAGATGCCGTCATGTGTGACGTTTCCCCCGTGTCCATGTACCATGAATCATCGGGAACATTTAGATTCATGTTGTTCATGGCTTGTTCAATATCTGTGGGAGCATAACTTGCGGAAGATGGTCCATGGGCTGCAAAAGCTTGCTGCGGACGTGAGCCGAGAACCCCAGGCTGTCATTTTGAAGGAGGTGACTTGGCCCACGACGAGGTGGGGTATGTACAAGGAGGGGCAACCTAATGTGGTGCCCAAGCCCACAGTGGGTACTGCCCCCACTGGCCACCGCTGAACTGGGTTTGCGGCTGCCACTGGCTGGGCCGCAACTGCCCCTATTGTTGGTGGTTGCTGTTGCCGCCAGCTGGTTGACCACCACCCCTACCACGTCCCTTTCCGCCATTATTTCTCCCTTTGTTATTATTGCGATTTGACCCCCGTTTTTTACCATTGTTGTTGCGATTCACTGCTCCTCCCGAAACAAAATTTTGTGGCCCAAAATCAGCTGAATAAGAGTTGGTGGAGATGAGGGTTGTCCTAGAAGTGGCTGCCGCCGGGGCTGTTTGCTTCGCCTTGCGGGTTTCTTCGAGAATCAGTCTCGAACGAGCCTCGTAAAATGGTGGCAACGGATTACTTTGTTGAATGAACGTAGCGACCCCATCATAATGTTCATTCAATACCTTAATCAATTGGAGAACTAACCTTTGGTTTGTCACCGGCGCACCAACATTTATATAGTTGGTCGGAAAGCATTTTCAATTCTTGACAATATGCGGAGACGTTTGAAAAGTCATCCAATTTGACATTGGTGAATTGATTTTCAAGATATACCGCCCGAAATTTTTTATTATCTTGAAAGATATTTTGCAAACGCTCCCAAGCTTGTTGAGTCGTAGAGTCAAGTTCCAAAATGGTGTACAAAAGGTTATTTGAAATGGTGTCGTAAATCCATTGAAGGACTATAGCATCTAAGCAAGACCATAATTTTTTGTCAACAACGATGGTCTCCGATGAAGACTTGGGAGGAATAATATGGTCTATTACTTCGTATGCTCGGCAGTGGATTTTGAATAACTCCGCCCAAGAAGAGTATTGCCCTTTTTTTCATTTCAAGAGTAATTAGAATAAAGTTCTTGACGTTGTTCACAGCAAGAGCATGATGGAATTTTTGTTTGTCGGCCATTGTCACCCAAGAAAATGGGAAGAGAAAGGATATTTTGGTGTTTAGAGTGAGAGATATGAAGAACCCTAATTAGGGTTGGTGTGGATGAAGCCGACAAGGGTAGGGGAGGGTGGGTTGTATTTCGGCTAGGGTAGTGTTTAGGTAATACCCTAGTTAGAGTTAGGGTTTGGTAAACCGAAAACTAGGTGGTTTTCGGCTTGGGTTTTAGGTGGGTGGGCCGAAAGTTAGTGGTTTTCGGCTAGGGTGCGTGAGACCGACGGTGGTTAGGGCAAAAAAAAGTTGGGGGGTTAATTTGTGGCTCTTGATACCATGAAGGGAATTATTTCCATGCCTTTATTTCATAGCAAGTATACAATATATATACAACTATACAAAATCAATCTAGCTATCCTAAGGATATGCTAATCATCCTAATTATATGATAATTGATTTAGTTACAATATGATGGAGATAATTATGGATTATGGCATAATTATCTTAACAATATACTTAACCATTCTTTGCTACGGTGCTATAATGTTTAAATGTTCTTGTCATCACACTTTCATGAGTCCAATATGCTTGTTTTATAGTGTCATATTTAGATGGAGAGAAGTTAGAACTGATTTATCTGAAATTTAATTCTGATCTGCATACACTTCAGCTTCACCTTTGACGATTGCTTCTCATTTTGAAATTCTCCCTTCTCTGTTGCCCTTGCTGATTTCCTTCGCATGTGTTATTCAGTTTTAACTTTTAACTGTAGAGATTGGCTTCATTCTTGCAATTTGCTTGGTTGTTTTGACGCCAGTCATCTTTATAACAGAATAAAGAACTTGTGAAGACATGAAAAAGGAAAGAACATTTACGCAAGTAGGTACCGAAAATATAATTACAAGTAACTGACTGTGATAAGTTAGATTATAGACCTAAAAACAAAGCAGGTAGCGTGCTACAAGGTAAAATATACTGATAGGGTGAAGTATACTTGTTCGGTGTATATAAGTTAAATCGTTTTAATAATTGTCTGCTAGAGTTACAAATGTAGCTCTTTTTTTTCTTCCAATTTTCTTCATTTTTGTTCATCTAGTGATCTCTCCATTCACTAGAGCAAATACCAAAGTAGTTGCAGATGGTTCATCACCAAGTTAACAATCTAACTGATATATGTCAGTGTCCTGCACAATGTTCCAGTTGTCCTCTTTCTTTCTTGTTATGGATTTAATAATGCAGCATAAGATAGCATAAATTTTACACACACTTCCTATTCCTCTATAACATTTTCGTGATTTTCTTTGGCTGCAGCAAAAAGAAAATCAAAACGAATTCTAGTTGCAGGTAATATCTATAGCTACAAATTTGCATTTCATATTACTAGATGTTCTCGCGGGTTATCTATCATTTCAATGGAGGAAGTGACTGTTCTTTTTTATTCTCAGCAAAATATAATTTGTTGTTTTCATTCTTAGAACATAATGTGTTACTGTTGCGTTAAAACACGTACACATAGGATGTCAACGGGGCGGGGAAGGGTACCCATACCCGTACCCGCCACCTAAAACCACCCCCACACCCGCCCCACCACCCATCACGGGTAGTAGTTCCTTCACCTGTACCCGCCTGGAGGGTATTGGATTACACCTGCCCCCGCCCCACTTACCCGGCGGGTACCCATTACCCGCCTCACCACCCGTTGGGTACCTGCATACCTGTCTACCCGCCTCACATACCCACCTAAAATATTCAACTAATCAATGTTCTACACTTCTACACCACCTGTATCAATAAAATTAACAAAGCTCAAATCCTGCATCAGTAAGTTAACTCTTCAACATTTGATTAAAACATTCTACATTGATTTACCCGAATAATACAAAGAACTGAAGAAGTAGGATTTGAAAATAATGAAAAATAATTAATAAGAATTGAAAAGTGAAGACCTAACAAAGAATGAAAAAAATAGAAAGAAATAAAGATGGGTTTTACCTTGAATAAAAAGAGATGAAGATGGTATCAAGGATTCATTGCAGCCGTTAGGAATTAGGGATTTAGGGTTGGCTTTTAAGTTTCTTCCTCGGAAGCTTTTGGTTTTAAGTTTTGGGATTCCTGAGATTTCGCAAGATGGGTTATACGTGTACGGTGTATGTGAGAAACTGAGAATGTTTATTTATTTAATTTTTTTTTAACTTTTTTTTCACTTATAACCATATTTGGACTTTGGGCTAAGAAAACAAGTTGCATGCCCATTATTTAGGCAGTGCGGGTATGGGCGGTGCAAATACTGTGCGGGTAGCGGGTGCGGTGCGGGTCTTATATGAAATCCACCCTCGCCCCACTACCCATGGCGGGTAGCACTTTTGATACCTATACCCGCCCCACCACCCATCAAACCATCCCCCATACCCGACCTAACTGGAGCGGGTGCGGGGCGGTACCCGCATTTACCCGCCCCATTGACATCCCTACGTACACACAGAGATAAAGAGTAACTTCTTCATGGAAACGTTGTTAAGCTGATTAGATATTGTCAAATTAGGCCTTGGGACTAACTCATACCCCAAAAGCTAGCTCAAAGGAAGGAGAATTGACCAAGCCTTATAAGGAGCCAAGGGGTTCTCATCCGTCACCGATGTGGTATATTTTTCTTCAACTCCCCCCTCACGCTCAGATCCGAACATTCTTTATCGGGGATTCCACTGTCTGGTCTGGAGCGTGAACATTCATGGACCGGGAGCATTTTCACCCCCCAGGACCGGTCAATTGGTCCGGGGAGCATTCCGCCCCCTTTTTTCCAGGAGCCCACATCGGATCGGGCCTAAGTCTGACTTGATATCATGTAATCGAGACAACGTACGAGAGAATAACTTGTTATAGAGAATAATCTAACTATGGTAACTAGATGTTCTAATCCCTATAAATCAGCTATACTACCATATATACAAGATCATACAACTGTTGTGATTCTGTAACAGATATAATATTCTGAAAGTAGTGCAACTTCAAAAATTGACGATGATCTTCCAATTTGTGTCTTGACAGCAGCAGCTACTTCTTCTATTGGAGGAATTGCGATGCTAGTTGTCTTACTCCTGTACTTAAGAACAAAAGGCTCCCTTAGTTCCATGATTTTCTGGAAAAGGAAAAGAGAGGATTACAGAAATGTAAAAGCCTTCTTGAAGAACCATGGATCACTTGCTCCAAGGAAGTACAGTTATTCTGAAGTAAAAAAGATGACAGAGTATTTCAAAAATAAACTTGGTCAAGGAGGCTTTGGTTGTGTATACAAAGGAAAGTTGCATAACGGAAGTCTTGTGGCAGTCAAGGTCTTGAAGGAATCGAAGGGCGGAGGAGAAGAATTTATCAATGAGGTGGCAAGTATCAGCAGGACTTCTCATATTAATATTGTATCACTTGTGGGATTTTGTTTCGAGGGTCAACATAGAGCTCTCCTCTATGATTTTATGCCCAATGGATCCCTTGAGAAGTTCATTTACGATGCAAAATCCGGAACAAATCGTCAACTAGGATGGCAAGCATTGTACAATATTTCACTTGGCATTGCTCGAGGATTGGAGTATTTGCATCGCGGTTGCAATACTCGAATCGTGCATTTCGATATAAAGCCTCACAACATTCTTCTTGACGAAGACTTTTGTCCAAAAATATCCGATTTTGGCCTTGCAAAACTATGTAACAAGGAAAGCATCATATCTTTATTGGACGCAAGAGGGACTATTGGGTACATTGCGCCGGAAATTGTGTATACAAATATTGGAGGAGTTTCTCACAAGTCAGATGTATACAGCTATGGTATGATGGTCCTCGAGATGGTTGGAGGAAGGAAAAATGTTGATGTTGTTGTTGACCATACCAGTGAAATATACTTTCCACACTGGATTTACAAACAATTGAACAGAAGGAAGAGCTTGAATTGACTGGCATTGTGAAGGAAGAGAATAAAAAACTTGCAGAAAAGATGATACTGGTGAGCCTGTGGTGCATCCAAACGGATCCGGGCAGCAGACCTTCTATCAGTATGGTCATAGAGATGTTACAAGGTGAACTCGGATCTTTGCAAATACCTCCCAAGCCTTTCTTGTATTCCTCTTCAGCGTCAGACAGAGACATGCCTACTACTACCTATATGGTTTAGACTATTCAAAAGAAAGTTCAGGCTAAACAGGTCGGAGAAACTAGAAAAGTCAGTCTTGGTTCAACTTCTAGTACTGCATTATCTTGGGGGTCCACATATTATGGTCCAGAGAAGAGAAATCCCATGAGGATGTGAACAGAATTGTTATATCTACATTAACGATCTTGAATAAACTTTTCCTTTCTAGCTATTTAATCTTTTTCATGACATAGTGGCTTTTATTTGATCTTCGTCTGCAACAATTCTATGAACTTACCTGGATGTTTCCATGTAGTTTGTGCACATTAATGCTTCATATTTGGTTATTTTTTGTTTGTTTTGTTTAACCATCTGACATTCGAAACTCATTGACTCGACTAATTCAGATTCACACTGTTCAGGGCTCGTTTAAAGGGGAAGTGCCTCCCTGTCAGGTATTTCACCATTTCCAAAATTCGAACTTGAGGAATCTGGTTAAGAGCTGAGGAATCTTATCCTGTTAATCTCACCACATCCCTTGATGGTATGGAAATATGTGGTAGAAAAATGGATTTTTTTTTATTTCCAGGAATATGGCAAAACGTGTAGTTGACTTGGAATTTTACTAGTACAAAGTAAGGGCGGTCAGTGGGACGGGATGGGATTTGGGGGGACGGGGGTGGGGCGGGACCGGACGGGCAAGGGACGGGGAGGGGGGACTAGGGCACAGAGTGATCCGTCCCTACCACATCCCTATATTAGAGGGGACGGGACGGGTCGGGCCAGGAAGGGTGATTTGGGGGGATTTTTTTTATATTTAAACACTTAAATGATTGAACAAGATAGTGAAAAAACATCCCAAGGCTAATTGCCTCTTATATTATTTAATGGAAATATGATTTTTTTGTAATACACTTTCAAAATTGCAACTTTGTTTCGTAGTTCAAAAGTTGCAAATCACATAGTAAAATTAGCATTAAAAAATTATATATGCAATCATACTTTTTCTAATTTTTTGACAATCTCTTGAGGATCTTCTGTTGGAATTGAAATTTGTTGGTCAAATTGTTCAACGTCGCTTCGTGCTCACTTGAATAAGATTTTGTTGTAATTGTAGTCGTTTTCTTCATTGGTCTCTGGTTGACCGCACCTTCTACGCTCCACTCTAATCCAATCTCTAAATAAAAATGCAATCTCCAAACTGTCTCCCGCCAATGAGTGTTTGTGCTCTCTTATTTGAAACATTCCAGCAGAAAAAACGCTTTCAGAAGCTGTAAATGACGCTTGAATATTCAACACATCCCGGGCCATCTTTGATAGAGTCGGAAATGTCTTTTCATTCTCCCTCCAAAATTTCAACAAATCTTCACGTCCATTTTCATTAGCAATTGATTCGAATGGTACAACACCCTGCAAAACATAAACATCAAACTCGCTAATTTGTGAAGCACTTGAACCACTATACATTCTATTTCGAATGCCTTGAATACTTGAAGCAGAAATCACATATTTTTTATAAGGTTGAAGTGAAGTAGAAGAAGATGGTACAGAATCCGGTTGATTATTTGCACTTTGCTCTTGGTAATACATATACATATTTTTGTATTGTGTTTGTATGCTAAACATAACATTTTCTTTAGTTGGTTCTTCAGTTGGTTCTGTTGGAAAGTATTTCTAAGCATTCATAAATCGTTTCAATAAGGGTATTACAACGTTCTACTTTAATAGTAGGATTTAATACAACACCAATAAAATAAATAGTGGGAATAAGAAAAACTATTTTTTTAATTTTACAAACATTTTTGCAATAGATGGAGCGTAAGTTGGTTTCTTTTTCATATATTCATTAAATAACAAAAATATTAGAGCTATATAAAATAACATAGATGAAATAGTAGGATAATAAATATTAGAAAATCCTTAGTAGCTAGAAAAAATTCTCTAAGAATACAATAAGTTCCAAAATTTTATCACAATCATCATCTACAAACATATCCGAAGAATTTTGATTATGAGCGTTAAATAATAAAGTTATAGGTCTTCTATACTCGTGAGCAACAAGTAATTGTTCATGCAAAGAACTCCACCTAATTGCAACTTCTTCTGCAATTTTCCTATAAGGTAATCCACAATCATGAAATATTGGCTGAATCTAAGTATGCGTGATTTTGAATTAATCTAGATATTACATAACCCTACACTATGTAAAATCGATAGTTGTTATTAGAACTAATGAGCACTCTATATGTATACATAGTTTCCTTTATTCCTTCTCGCATGTATTTTCTTTCCAATAACATAATTCTTTTTTTCTACAACATCTGCTCCATACCAGTACCAAGAAGGTGTATGTTTTCTCACTCTCTTGAAGCGTTGGACCTATGGACCATTTGTTGGATATTACAAAGGTTGCAGGAAATGGGAATTACAAGCAACTGCTAATGTAAGAATTGAAATTACAATTCAATTAGAAATCTGAAAATTACAATGATGAACTAGAAAACTGAAAAACTGAAAAACTGCTTTGTTTGCTTGCTGAGTCGAGTGTGGCACTTTGTCCTTAAGACAATATTGCCCCGTATGTATCCTTTATACGTCCTGGACAATTCGTCTCCCAAGATAAAACAGCAATGGAACACTTGAGCAAAGGAAACTCAAGAGCTACCTTGAAGAATATTGAGCAAGAAATGATGCAAGGAAGATGTAGGAAGAAACTGTTTTGCTTGTGTATTTTCGTGTATATATCAAGTATATTTTCTGTGCTCCTCAACAACGGTGTAGGGGGTGTTTATATAGGTGAGGGAGGGCTGTTTAACTGCCTCCATAACAGCCATTATTGGCCAAATAATGGCCATTATGGAGGTAGTAAAGTCACCAAAATAAATGGTGAAAAGACCAACGGATTTGGCCATTATAGGAGTAATTCAGCCAAAATAAATGGTTGAATTGAGTGTTTGGCGTTTCTGTTCTGACCGTCGAAATTCTGACTTTCGGAAACTTCAGGGACCAAACTGTACATCTTGAAACTTCAGGGACCAAAATGTACACCTTGAAACTTCAGGGACCGAACTGTACATCTGAAAGAATTCTGGTCCAAACTGTACATCTGAAGCTTCTGGGATCAAACTGTACTTCTGGAAAAGTTCTCTGGCCCAAAAAGATAATATCAGAAGGCCCACAGCCCACAGCCCGTGACCCCGGAACCGGACGGGAGGGCGGCGGCGGCGCGCGTGTGGTCTTTCCTCGAACCGAAGCACATCTAGGTCCTCCCTCCTTTAAACACATGGGATACCCCTTGGGGTCCCAAACCCCAAACCAATTTCGAGTCTTATATACACAACAATTCTTTCTCCCTCTACCGATGAGGGAGAATTGAACACAACACCACACTTTCCATGCTTCAAACACCTCACTTCGTGAACCAATATCTCTTTCATTTCTCAATGAAATTTGACGATTCTTGGCCCTACGATTATCTACGTACTTAGTACATCATGCATGTGTGAAGAACCGGATTCTCCAACATACGTAACACTAGTGTTTAAGCCGTTAAAGTTGGTCGGTCGCAACTCCCGCCAAAGGCTAATTTCCAACAATCCCCTCTTGAAAGAGATTTTGGCGCACTCACATGGTGTCTTTTCATTTCCAGCAATATTTCAATGGACCGATGTTGCATAAGAAGAGGTAGCATCGACTTTGAACCTTCCATAGTTGAATACCATCGGACTTACTTCTTGCGGTGAACGTGATGTCTTGAACCGTCAGTGTTTAGTGTAAGCCAAGTCAATGGTACCAACACAACAAATTCCCTTACTCTCTTCTTCGTAATGTTTTGTCCGTTTTGGCCATGGACAACGTCTTGGATTCTTAAGTGCGTTCATTTTGAGGCGGCCCGTCCTCGCACTTAAATAAGTGGTCTCCTACAAGGTATCCTGTTATACCCCACTTCACAAGTGTTAGGAACCATTAAAAGTTTTCCAAGAACCTAACCTCAACTGTTGAGGATCATTACAGGTTTTGAAAACTTAACCTTTACCCATACTGCAGATAGCACTTAACGTCTATCGCGGGAACGACTTTGGATTTGGTGTTTCTTTTCAGAAATCACTATCCGAAGTGCTCATACTTCCAATCAAGCGATAATCGAACCTTTACAACCGCTTTCCCATTGAACCAAATTACCGGGATCTCCGGTTCGTAAGGTTGGGTTACCACCGTATTGGTCCTTATATTTTGGGTTTTAAGCCCATTCCCCAAACAGGCAAGCCATCCGATCCTTGAGTAGGCCGCTTTGTCAATGGGTCCGCTATATTATCCTTTGACTTGATGTAATCAATGGATATTATACCCGTGGTGATCGATTACCTAACGGTCTTATGCCTCCGTCGAATATGACGAGACTTGCCGTTGTACATAGTATTCGCGGCACTTCCTAGAGCCGATCGACCGTCGCGATGGATCATTACGAAGGTACGGGTTTGTTCCAACACGGAATATCCTCTAAGAAGTCATGAAGCCACTCACCTTCTTCTCTGCTTTGTCTAAAGCGATAAACTCCGATTCCATTGTGGATCGGGCGATGCAAGTTTGCTTAGAGGATTTCCAAGACACGCCCACCACCAATTGTAAATATATACCCACCGGTGGACTTGGTGTTCTCTATATCGATATCCGGTTTGCATCAACTGTCGCTTCTAGTACAGTTGGATATCTCGAATAGTGCAGCCCGTAATTTAACGTGTATTTCAGGTATTGTAATACCCGATTCAACGCCTTCCAGTGATTATCACTCGGATTACGGGTGAACTTAGCCAACTTATTGACTGCGTAAGCAATATCAGGTCGGGTGCAGTTTGTTATATACATCAAACTACCGATCACCTGTGCATATCGCTCCTGGTATACAGGTGCACCAAGATTTTTATCAAGCTTTTGATTTGTATCCATTTGTGACTTTATCGGTGAACTGTCTAACATCTCAAACTTTCTCAAAACATCCTCGATGTAGTGAGACTGAGATAAGACCAGTCCGTCAGACGTCTTAGAGATTTTAATCTCTAAGATGACATCTGCGATACCCATATCCTTCATGTCGAAGCATTATTTCAACATGTTCTTAGTCTCTAGGATTACCATAGGACTGCTTCCTGTGATTAACATGTCGTCGACATACAGGCATATCATAACAAATGAGTCAGAGTTACCATTCGTGTAAACACATTTATCACACTCGTTAATGGCGAACCCTTTCGATAGTAGAGTACTATCAAATTTTTCGTGCCATTGTTTCGGAGCTTGTTTCAGCCCGTACAGAGATTTGATAAGTCGACAGACTTTCTTCTCTTGCCCTTGAACCACGTACCCCTCGGGTTGGTCCATATAGATTTTTTCTTCCAAATCGCCGTTTAGGAAGGCTGTCTTAACATCTATCTGGTGTATCTCAAGGTCACACAAAGCTGCGATCGCAATGAATACCCGTATGGATGTCATCCGGGATACCGGAGAGTATGTGTCAAAGTAGTCAAAGCCTTCTGTTTGCTGATAGCCCTTGACTACCAACCTTGCTTTGTACTTGTCTATAGACCCATCTGCTTTGTATTTCCGTTTGAGTATCCACTTACACCCCAACGGTTTATTTCCCGGAGGAAGATCAACCAACTCCCAAGTATGGTTATGCAGAATGGAGCTTATTTCACTCTCAATAGCTTCTTTCCAGAGCGGTGCTTCTGGAGTTGACAACGCCTTAGCATTGTCCTTGGTTCATCATTAACCATATAAGCTACAAAGTCAGGACCGAAGGATTTATCCTTCCTGGCCCTTTTACTTCGCCTTAGATCCATCTCTGGAGTCTCCAAGTTCTGAGAATCTGGAACACTAGATTTCGGATGTTCAGCCACCTCGAGATTCGCTAGATCTGAACCATTCAGATCCGGGCAGTCAAGGACTCCCGGTTCTTGAGAGCTTTGTGCATAACTTCGTTTGAGAGAGGTTATGTATTTCTCCTTTCTAGTAAAGGTACTTTCAAAGAATAAAGCATTCCTTGATTCCATTATTGTACCCTGGTGGATATCTGGAATATCTGACTTATGCACTAAGAAGCGATAAGCACTACTGTTATTTGCATATCCGATGAATATGCAATATACAGTCTTAGGCCCAATCTTGACCTGCTTTGGCTTGGGTACTTCAACCTTTGCCAGACAACCCCACACCTTAAAATATTTATAGGTGGATTTCTTTCCCTTCCATAATTCATATGGGGTTTTGTCCTTACCCTTATGTGGGACTCTGTTAAGAATCGTATTAGCGGTAAGGACGGCTTCTCCCCACATGTTTTGGGGAAGACCGGAATTGATAAGCAAGACATTCATCATTTCCTTTAATGTGCGGTTCTTACGTTCCGCCACACCGTTTGATTGAGGTGAGTATGGAGCCGTCGTTTGATGAATAATGCCTTCGGGGCACAGATTCCTCAAAAGGCGCTACATATTCTCCCTCTATCGCTACGAATGGATTTAATTAAGAGGCAAGTTGATTCTCAACTTCGCTTTGTAACGCCTAACGCTTCAAAGGCTTCATCCTTACTTTTCAACAAGTAAAGGTAACAATACCTTATGCTATCATCTATAAATGTCACAAAGTACTTGTTCCCCCCTCTAGTTTGTGCAAACTTCAAATCACATATATCTGTGTGAATAAGTTCTAGAGGAGCGGTATTCCTTTCGACGGATCGAAAAGGAAGCTTGGTGAGTTTTGCCTCTACGCACACCTCACATTTATGTTGAGGGTTTACGTCGATAGAAGGCAACAACTCCATCTTTACCAGCCTTTGAATAGACTTGTAGTTTACGTGTCCTAATCTATGATGCCATAAATTAGAAGACTCAAGCAAATAAGAAGAAGGTTCAACTTTATTTCCTTGACGCAATACAGACATGGCATTCACTTTGAAGAGGCCTTCACAGACGAAGCCCCTCCCTACAAATGTGCCATTTTTAGTGAGTACAAACTTATTGGATTCAAATACTAGCCTAAAACCAGCATTAACCAATAAAGGTCCAGAAATTAAATTTCTTCTAATCTCTGGGACGTGCATCACTTCCTTCAGAGTAAGTTCCTTGCCGGAAGTCATCTTCAGGACCACCTTTCCAACCCCCATCACGTCGGAAGAAGTGTTGTTGCCCATGAACAACTTCTTGTCAGTGACTGGTGTGTACGTGGAGAAGGCATCTTTGTTGGAACAGATGTGCCTAGTAGCACCTGTGTCCACCCACCACTGCATCGGATTTTCCACCAAGTTGGCTTCTAGCACCACTGCAGAGAATTCCTCGATCATATCATCCATGAGCGTGTCCTTGACGACGTTTGCTTGAGCCTTGCCTTTTGACTTGGCTTTCTGCTGTTGCTCAGTCTTGAGCTTGCGGCATTCCTTGATCCTATGACCAGGTTTCCCACAGTGATGACAATTACCTCTGAACATCTCTGCTGCAGGGGCTTTGCCGTCTTTCTGGAACTTCTGCTTCTTGCTTGAGTTCCCTTTGGCCTCAGCCAGATTCGCCTTTGCCTCAGCATGTTGTCTACCCTTTGGCAAGGTCTTCTTATTATCTTCCTGGATTTGCAGTTTGATAAGAAGCTTTTCAAAGGTCATCTCCTTTGTCTTGAGTTTCAAGTAACTCATAAACTCATTCCATGAAGGAGGTAACTTTTCAATCAGCGATGCAACCAAAAACTGCTCGTTTGGCTTTAGTCCTTCCAAATTCAGGTGATGTAAAATCATTTGGAATTCCTGGACTTGGGACATCACTGTTTTGTTGTCCACCATTTGGAATTTTAGAAATTTCCCAACGATGAACTTCTTAGTACCCGCATCTTGTGCGTTGTACTTCTTTTGCAGTTTTTTCCACAGCTCTTTGGCGGTGCCAACGGTAGAATATACCGTGTAGAGAGGGTCTGCCAAGCGATTCAAGAATAGTTCTTGCACATGAAATCGCTATGATTTCACGCATCACGAACCATCTTCATGCCGATTAATGACATGGATACCATGGCCCCTTCACCCGCTTCATTAAAGTAAGAGTCCATTTCATCTCCACTTGTGGAGGATCTTCCGTAAGGAACCGGCCATGCCCATAATCATAAGTAAAACAAAGCATCTTTGCTGCCATCTTTGAATTCGATCCCATGAATTTTTCAGGGCGATCATGATAGTGTGAAGAAGAGGGTGGAGCTCCAAAGAAATGGGAAGGCGGTGTTATCGCTTTGAACAAAGAGCAGCGAAGCCGAAATGGCGGCGGTGTTACGCCTTTGAGCAAAGAGCAGTGGTGGCGTTTGCTCGACCGTCGAAATTCCGACTTTCGAAACTTCAGGGACCAAATCGTACATCTTGAAACTTCATGGACCAAACTCGTACACCTTGAAACTTCAGGGACCGAATCGTACATCCGAAAGAATTCTGGTCCAAACTGTACATCCAAGCTTCGGGATCAAACTGCATATACGGAAAAGTTCTTCGCCCAAAAGATAATATCGGAAGGCCACAGCGGACCGTGACCGGACCGGACGGGCGGGCGGCGGCGGCGCGCGTGTGGTCTTTCCTCGAACCGAAGCACATCTAGGTCCTCCCTCCTTTAAACACATGGGATACCCCTTGGGGTCCCAAACCCCAAACCAATTTCGAGTCTTATATACACAACAATTCTTTCTTCCTTTACCGATGAGGGAGAATTGAACACAACACCACACTTTCCATGCTTCAAACACCTCACTTCGTGAACCAATATCTCTTTCATTTCTCAATGAAATTTGACGATTCTTGGCCCTACGGTTATCTACGTACTTAGTACATCATGCATGTGTGAAGAACCGGATTCTCCAACATACGTAACACTAGTGTTTAAGCCGTTAAAGTTGGTCGGTCGCAACTCCCGCCAAAGGCTAATTTCCAACACCATTTTCGTCAAAAGTAGTAGCCACCTAACACTTACCACGTTGAGTTTCCACCTCTTGCAAGGTCATTTAACGTAGAAGTCTAAGTCAGTATCCATTCTTACCCATATCCAGAGAAAATTTAAACCTTTGCATTCTTACATCTATATGCAACTACCTTGGTTTCAGATGTCACTTCTTGTATAAGGCAGTTGCATTTATAATGGTATGTAAAACATAACAGTTGAGCATGAAAGCGTGAGCTTTCTGCCCTAAGGGTGTGGTCTAGTGGTCAATAAAATTGTAGGTACATTCAAGATTTTTATGATGGGTCTGAGTTCATGATTCAATCACAACCCAATTAATTTCTCGAGTTCATAATCTATTATTGATACTTATATAGTGAATTTTATATCATCTATACAATGTCTGTGCCAAAGCTACTGAGTTGAGTGAACCATAACTTACCCACAGATACCACCATTATCAAAGAAATAGATAAGGGTAAAATACTCCTAACATACTGAAAATAGCTTAAGTTTTCCCTCCTTCCACCTATTGGACCCAAATTCTCCTTAACATTAATTTTCGGGTTAAAAATGTCCCTCCTTCCACCTATTAGACTTAAAATGCCCCTCCTTTTAACAGATTTATGAATTTATTTATTCAATACCGATTTTGAACGAAAAATCGCAGCTTCAGATGAAGAAGATGTAGTTGTCTTTTGAACCCATTCGGTCACAAAATGTGAAGCATAAAAAAAACTGGCACGAACAAATCCGAAGTTGTGGAAAGTTTTGAAGTTTGTTCATTTCTTAAGGCTGAGAAATCATTATTAAACTGATTTATGTCAATACTTGTCATTACAATTCCGACTCCAACATGTTTGAGATTGAGGTATATTTATTGTTGTTGTTGTACTTGTTAGAATTGTATTTGTGCCAGAAAACTTTAGATCACATTGTTGAATGATCATCAGAGCTTGAGTTGAATTTTAAACATGAAAGTTTGTTCCGAGGTCAATTAGGTGTGTTGGAATCTGGGAATTAAGGTGGTTCTGATTTCAAGACATCATTATTTTCGCGACTATCAGAACTATAGTAGATGTAGTGGCTTCAGAATATACTACAAGCATCCGAGTAGTGGAGGACGGGAACGTTCCTCGGATGTACCAGAGGGACATATTCCGGATAACTGTTCACTGATTCAATTGCCAATTACATGGGGGAGATCAAACACTGAAAATAGTAGCTTGTTTGACCTCTTTACCGCAAAGTTTAGATTTCAGTGGAGCCTGTCTGATGATTGTAATCAATGTCATTATGAAGGAGGTCGATGTTTAACTGACAGAAACAAGAAATTTCATTGTTCCTCTAATCCCACAGGTAAATCTTACTTCTAAATTGAAGTTTGTGTGTGTGTGTGTTTTGGTTTAAATGATCTTGAATACATGAGAGGTCACCTGTGAGTGATTGTTTAGCTCATTCTCTACTTGTATGATTGCTTCTGTCTAAAGTCTAAAAATTGAGTATGTCCATAACGGGTTTGCATTCCCTTCTAATTCGTTGAGTTCAGAATGGTATACCTCAAGGGTATACAAAGTATATAGGCCTGGTATACACCAAGTGTACATTCAAGTTTATGTATATTTTGTATGCCTTCAGGTATACAATGTATATCAAGAATATCTTTTGTATCTCAATCCCCTGTTTGTAAATATGGGCTTGAACGCTTGCCTGATATTAAAGGATTGGATTAATATACGTGTTGGGCCTGTCTTCCTTTCTTCCTTTTAAATCTGAAAAGGTGCGAGTTATTGGGTTTGCCCATTTGCTTCTATACGTCATACATGTTGTATAAACCCCATATTATTTACATATGTGTGTGTTTATTATTAAATCAGTATTTTCTTTCATTTATATTTGATAATTTAAGATATTTTCTAACTCTTATATTTGTTTCCTTTTGCATGGACATGGGCCCACTGACTGTGTAATACTTGAGTCGTATCATCCTTCATCAAGTCCGACAGTATGAAGGCCCAATCATAGTAAAAATTGAAGAAGACCCAGCCATGAGAGAAAATGGCCTAGAATTTTAGGATCTCTTTTATACGGGCACTGGTGGGCCGGTATGCCCACCAGCCCGTTTGCTTATTTTTATTCTTATTTTCGCATTGTATGTGTTCTAATTATAAAGACGCTAATTTTTTATTGAAACCTTAAAGTAGAACTTAATTACATAAGAGTTGCTATTTTACGTCTTTTTAAGAATAAAAAGAATCTTTTTTTGGATAATCAATGAAAAAATATTTTAATACTTTCGGCCATTTCTCTAATACATATGTTTTTAAACAAGTCTTATAAAAACTAGCTTGTGAAATAATTTGAAATAAACTTGGTTTAAATTTGCTAGTTTATTTTGCAAAAGAAAAGGATATGATCTTTCCTTAACTTGGCATGAGTTTTAAAAATCAAGTCCTGGAAATTAATGTTGTTAAATTAAGTTTGTAATTATTTTTCAATAAAGTAGGAAGAATCCTTTATAAACTATAGTTTGAGAAAAGGGAACAAACAAATTAGCGGTTAACCTCTTTGAAATTAGCGGTTAACCTCTTTTGAAATGATGTATGTATTTTTAACTCTCTACATTCTAAAGAGGAATATTTGAAGGAAATAAACCATTTTCTATCTCCTTTATGAAAAAAAAAAAAATTTGCATATCAAAGAGAAAAAAAATTCAAAGGAAATTAATTTTTTTACTTTTAAAGTGTTGTGCGAAAAGTGATTTTGGCGAAAAATGATTTGAAATGATGCTATATTTATAATATTTTAAACACATTAAGTAATAAATGCAATTTTCTATTATATAAGACCCGAAGTCAATCGTATCTTACGGATCCTTAATACCGGGTGCCTAACATTTTTCCCTGAGATCATTTGAACCTTTACCCGAACTTTGATTGAATTTAGGATTTTTCTTTATTTTTGAAAAACCTTAAAAGAATATGATTTTTCTACTTTTCCTTATAAATTAGGTGACGATTCTAAATAAAATAAATTTCAAGAGTCCACAAGTTATTAAGTAGCTTTTATGCCTCGCGTAAAAGTGAACCGTAACAACCGCAGCGGAGGAGGTGGCCAAATCTGAGCCACTGGAAAGTCGTCGTCGCCGGAGAAAGAGAGAGGAAGTGCGGCAAAGAAAGGAGGCGTGTTAGAGAGAGAGAGAGTGCGAGAGAGAGAGAAGGCCAACGAACTCTCTTTCTGTCCTTTCTGATGGTGCCGACCGGCGACGGTGGCGAAGAAGAGAGAGGGGGAGAAGGAGTGAGTGAGAGAGGAGGAGGAAGTGAATTATTTTTTGTAAGATTTAAAAATGTGGGTTAATTTTAATAGCATTAATACCCTAATTAATATAGAGTGTAATTATCTCAAAATTTAACTCATATCTTCTATGTTAGTGAATTTGGGTTGGGTTGGGGGGGGGGGTCCAATTTCAGATTTATATTACTCTTGTTCCAAAAAGAGTGAGACTAATTTAGAGGGACAAACAACTGTTTCTTTAATTGAGGTTAGTTTCTAAAAAATATGTGTGCCTTGTTCACCTTTTCCTCTGTTTAATTGGTTGAAAAAGGACTCCGAATTTGGATTCAAAGTAGTCATGGATGACGGGAAAAGGTAAACTTAGGCATTCCTCTATTATATTTCTTTTGTTCACTATATTAAAAATAGATATTCATTTTTATTTATCCAATTTAAAAAATCAAGATATAATTTAATATGTATATTTATTTTACCCTTATTATTAAGTAATGACTATAATTATTTTCAATTCATTTCCCAACATATAATAATTAGAGGTGAGATAATAAAATTACCATTTTATTTATTGCTTCTTATAAAGTATGCGAAGTCAATCATGAACAAGTAAACATAGACGGAAAGAGTAGCTTGCAGGAACAGAGGTAGAGTATTACTTAGGCGTAATACATAAATAGGCCCTCAAATTTGACCTCATTTTTTAAGTATGCCTTCCAACTTTGGGTGTGCACAAATAGACACTTCAATTTGAAAAAAAGTTGAACACATAAACACAAATGTTGATGTCGCACATAAATTTTGAAGGTATCTAGATGATCATTTTGTAAGTTAAAGTGTTCAACTCTTAAAGTGGAGACCTGTTGTGCCAGCAACCAACTCCAGCGTGCCAAGTTGAGGTGCCTACTTATGCACACCCAAAGTTGGAGGACATACTTTTGACATAGATTAACTAAACACAAACTATTATTTTTTAAAAATATATATTTTTTTAAAAGCATTTATAATTTAAAAGCTTGACCAAACTGGATATAAGACTTGTTGGTTAATTGATTGTTCATTTTCAGATTTATATTATGCTCGTTTTCGAAAATAATGAACTATTTGGAGGGACAAATGATTGTTTCTTTAATAAAGATTTTTCTAAAAAAAAAAGAAAATAGTAAAAAACACACTTGAATTATCACTTTTTCGTGAGTTTCACACTCCAATTATTAATTGTTAAATTTTTCTACATGAACTATCACAATCTACGTATTAAAACACACTTAGTTGATAGTTCAGGTAGGAAAAGAAAACAATTGATAGTTATCCTATTAGCTTCGAGGTATGTTTAATACATAAATAGTTGATGATTGGGTGTGAAATTCGTAAAAAAAAATGATAGTTCAAATTTATTTTTGATAATTTTTTAAAAGAAAAAAAAATATTTGTGACTTTTAACCTTTTCTTCTGTTTAATTGGTTGAAAAAGGAGTCAGAATTCGGATTCTAGTCTTCGTGGATGACTGAAAAAGGTGAACTTCGCATTATATTTTTTTTTGTCTTAAACTTTCCCTTGCTAATTTCCAACTAGCTGTAATGTCAATATCTCTCTAGTGACTTCAAGAGAAAACAAACTCAATATTGATTCTCCTTTTCTCTACCACTACTGAGAAAGAGATGGCAATAGACTTTTGGAAATTTTGGACCAATGACAATCCAATAACAACCTATTTATATTGATGGAATTAAGAAAATTATTACTTTCTCTCTTAATTTATATGACACACTTTCTTTTTTAATCAATTCAAAAAGGAATTATATATTTTCTTATTTAATAATAATTTAACTTTAAATTTTACCTTTAATGCTTAACGAGATGATCTATAAGCACAAAAATATCTTTGACTTATTTTAAATAATAAAATTAAAAAAAATTTATTTATTTTTTAAATTTCGTGCTCAATTAAACTACGACATATAAATTGAGATGGAGTAAATATAACTTAGTTTGAAAAGTCTTTTATGGCTAGTCAAACACAATAGTCGGTGTTGTCTTTCATTTTTCAGCCCTGCCTTTTGATTCTTTCCTAAAGTAGTCATAGATATAAAATTCCAAGTCAACTAACGTGTTAAACGGATAGAGATACATACAAATATGTGGTGTAGAAAAAGAACAAGAATTGAAAGTATACTTAAAATGTAGAAAAAAACTACTATTGTTTACTTTCTGCTTCTGTCCCTTTTGCACAGATCTTAGGACAATTTATTATTAGTACTTGAATTGAGGATGGTGGCATTAAATTATTTGTCAGTTTTCTTGATTTTGTACTTTCATTCAGCTCAAGGTCAGAATCAAACACAAAATAATAGTTGCCCCAATGAATTCAAGTGTGGGAGCCTAGGAAATGTAAGCTTTCCTTTCTCAATATCCTCACAACCTGCTTGTGGATTGTATACTATGGATTGTGATGTTACCCCGAATCCAGAAATTCAGTTGGGAGAAAATGTTTACACTGCTCTAAATCAATCGCTGTTTGATAATAGTTTTCAAGTTTTAGACCTTAGGCTTAGTGAATTATTGGCAAAAAACAGTTGCCAATCTTTCGATAGAAGTCCATCCTTTCCAAGTTCTCCTTCCATCTCGTTTAGAATCAACGAACGCAATATTACCTTGTTCAAATGCAAAGATAGTCTAGACATCAACAGGAGCACGAATGATCATTATTTTCGCGACTATCAGAACTATAGTAGATGTAGTGGCTTCAGAATATACTACAAGCATCCGAGTAGTGGAGGACGGGAAGGTTCCTCGAATGTACCAGAGGGACATATTCCGGATAACTGTTCACTGATTCAATTGCCAATTACATGGGGGAGATCAAACACTGAAAATAGTAGCTTGTTTGACCTCTTTACCGCAAAGTTTAAACTTCAGTGGAGCCTGTCTGATGATTGTAATCAATGTCATTATCAAGGAGGTCGATGTTTAACTGACAGAAACAAGAAATTTCATTGTTCCTCTAATCCCACAGGTAAATCTTACTTCTAAATTGAAGTTTATATACTTAACCAATGCTACACTGCAATATATTGTAGAATGTAGATCTTCCTGTCATTAGTCCAATATGCTAGTCATACAGTACTGTGAACTTGTCCAATTCTACCTCGAATAATTGCGCCTCTTGTTTTGGGGTTCTAAAAATAGACTGCTTTCATGAAATTCTCCCTTTTCTAGTGCCATCATCTTATTAGAAGCCGATAGTTCGATCAAAATGAATTCTTGTTTTGACTAAATAGTATGGATGACTTGACAATTCCAATTGAATCGACCAGTTGCATTCGGTATATTTTCCTCATTCATAGGAAGTGTGTTAAGGTTGCGTTAGACTCTTGTGGTCCGGCCCTTCTACAGAACCCGCGCATAGCGGGAGCTTTGTGCACTGGGCTGCCCTTTTATTTATAGGAGTGTGTTTATGCTTTTCTATGACCAGGCTCGAATCATTTTGTACATGAACAGACTCCGTATAATCCAGTATAAGTGAACTGGATAAAGCGTAAACTTGATTCTATTTTATATAGTTCACTTACAAGATTTAATACTATGTAAATGTATTCATTTTCTCTGCTCAATAATTCCTTTTGGTGATCACCTTATTCTAGCCGATCTCAATATTGGTGTTTCTTTATGGATTGCCATTTCAAGTATTGCTCCCATTGACTCCTTGTGCTTCAGGACCCCATAGTAACTGTAAGATTGTATTAATCTCCCTTGAGGAGTCTTTCTCATTAATACAAATATATATAGTGTGTAAAATGTTGAATCCTAATTGAATAAGGATCCTATTTTTATCATAATTATACACTACTATTAATTACAATATATGGTGAATATATTGTAATATTCACTAATACACCCCCTCAGTCGGAGCGGGAGGAGGCCGGACGCTGAGACTGGATCTGAAGTCAATGAACAGCTGCCGATGAAGACCATTTGTGAAAATATCTGCATATTGATACGAAGAAGGCACATGCAACACCTTAACATGACCTATAGCAACCTTCTCACGGACAAAATGTATATCTATCTCAATGTGCTTGGTTCTCTGATGCTGAACCGGGTTATGAGATAAGTATACCGCAAATATGTTATCACATTAAACCATAGAAGCCTTACGTAAAGGACACTGAAGTTCTAAGATGAGGTAGCAGATCTTAGCTACAACGTTTGCAACACCTCTATACTCTGCTTCTGCACTCGATTGGGAGAGCGTGGTTTGCCTCTTGGTAGACCACGAGATAAGATTGTCACCTAAGAACACACAGTAGCCGGACGTGGAACGCTGCGTGTTTGGACAATTTGTCCAATCGGCGTCCGTGTATGATATCAGTCTGGTCGGTGCAGAGCGGTAGAGATGTAATCCATAATCAAGAGTGCCCTTGACGTATCAAAAATACGTTTAAGAGCTGTAAAGTGAGGCTCCATGAGGGCATGCATGAATAAACAAACCTGTTGAACAACATATGCAATGTCAGGCCTGATGAATGTAAGATACTGAAGTGCACCTGCAATACTCCTAAAAAGGGTGGGATCGGACACCGGATCACCGTCAACAGTATTGAGTTCCGACTTCGAGTCGATCGGAGTAGACATGATTTTGCAATTCGTCATTTTAGCTTTGTACACAATTTCTTCCGCATACATACGTTGGCATAGGAACATGCTATCTGCAGATCTAGTCACAGAAATCCCCAAGAAGTAACTTAGCTTTCCTAAGTCAGTCATAGCGAATACGGATTTAAGCGGCAGAATGATCTCATTTTTCAACACATCAGAAGAGGCAGTCAGAACAATATCATCCACATATAATAAGTATGCAATGTCACTACTTCGATGAAAAATGAATAATGAATGGTAACATTTGCTGCATACGAACCCAATCTGCATAATGTAAGTAGCGAAACACTCATACCAAGCTCGGGGGGCCTGTTTCAAACCATACAGAGACTTATGGAGACGACAGACATAATGAGGAGCCTCCGGATGTACAAAGTCTGGCGGTTGGTTCATGTAAATAGTTTCTTTGAAATCCCCATGTAAGAACACATTTTTCACATCAACCTGATGAATCGGCCAGTTCTTACCCATAGCCATGCTCAAAACTGTGTGAATAGTAGCTGGTTTGACCACCGGACTGAAAGTCTCACCATAATCCACACCCTCCTACTGCCGTGTGCCATTTGCCATAAGTCTGGCCTTGTGACGTTCAAGATCACCATTATCTATGAACTTATGACGAAAGAGCCACATACAACGAATCACATTCACCCCTCTAGCCTCGGAACAAGATCCCACGTGCGCTTAGTGGTAAGCGCGTCAAACTCCTCACGCATGGCCGCATTCCAATTCGGGTCAAGTTTGTCTAGTTTTGGGTTTTTAGGTATTGGTGATATGAATTGTATGGATAGGTTAAAGTGGACTTTGGGTTTGAAAATTCCGTGTTTGGCATGAGTTTCCATTTGGTATGTGGGTACGGGGGAGGGGCAGTGGGTCTCGGGTCGTGGGGCAGTGGCAGTGGGTGGGGAGGGGTTCGGCGGTATTTGGCAGTGTGGTGTGGGGATTGGCAGTTGGTGAAGGGATATTTCGGGGGTATGCGTGTCAGGGGGAGGGGTGATGGTATATAGCGGTGTGGTTGGGTCTACCTGGGGGGAAGCAGGCAGTAGCGGGGGGAGGCCGACAGTGGCAGAATGGTACGAATCATATTATTAATGGTGCAGAGAATTCTTTCGGCTTTACCATTTTGAGGGGAGATATGGGGGCAGGAGAAATGAAAAACCATGCCATTAGCCGCACAAAAATTATGAAAAATGGAGTTGTTGAACTCACGACTATTATCACATTGAAATGTTTTGATGTCTTTTTCAAATTGTGTTTTAACCAATGTACGAAATTCAAGAAATTTGTAGAACGCTTGAGATTTGAGTTTAAGCGGATAGACCCGAAGGAAATGAGAGAAGTCATCCAAAAATACCAAATAATATTTATGGCCTAGGTTGCTAGTTATAGGAGATGTCCATAAATCGGCATGAATAATATCAAAGGGAGAGAAAGTAATACTTAGAGAAGACGTAAATGGAAGTCTAACATGTTTCCCTAGATGACAAGAGGATCAACTATGGAAAGTTTCCCTTCATTACATTGGATTAAATTTCGGTTTCTAAGGGAATAAAAAACATGAGCTCCCGGATGACCAAATCTACTATGCCAAGATATTGCAGCTAAAACGGTTGGAGGAGTGACATGGGCAATGGGCGTGAATAGGAAAGGATAGAGGTCCTCCTCACTATTGCATCTTGTAAGAAGTTTTCCGGTATGTAGGTTCGTTATAGAAAAACCAAATGGGTCAAAATTGATGGATACAGAATTATCGGTGGTAAATTTTCTAACATAGATTAGGTTCTTGATAATATTAGGGGCATATAGGACGTTTTAAGGGAGAATTGGGGATGCAGTGGTGGGGTTAGTGTGTGGCCAAACCCTTGTATTAGAATGCGATGAACATTTTCGACCATAATAGATTGAGGAGTATTTAAATTGCGCAGTTGAGGAAGATTACCAAAATTGTTGGTGAGGTGAGACGTGGCGTCATATCCATATACCACACATCATCAGGCCGCTGCAATTTTAAAGAACTGAAAGCAAGGCCCAAATCCGTTGGATTGAAGCTGGACGGCTATTGTTGGGCTGCTGTGTAGTGGGTCTGATGGCTTGGGCCTGCCTGGCGAGCCGCTAGATGGGCTGCCAAGATACTGGGCCTCGGTTTAGCCCACTGAAAGTGCTGGTTTTGGGCCACTGGAGTGCTGGAAGGGCATGCCCAGTTCGAGTTGGCCCACTGTTGCTGGAACGCACCTGGGCCTGTTGTGAACTACACGTATTGTTGGCCCAATTTCCACGAGGAGGATTTGTGACGTTGGGAGTTGAGGAAGCGGAAGCGAGAGAATCCATGAGGGTTATCAAAAATTTGTGGAGGACTATCGGTTGAGAAGCTGTCGTATATCAGCTATCTAGCAGCGGTATACGAGGTTGCTTAGGTGATTAGTGTATTGGGTGGTGTATACTGCCTGTATACTTGATGTATACGGGCTATAAAACATGGAATATGGGGCTGGGCACTGAGTATATCGTTGTATATCAGCGGTATACAAATTGGTTTTGAGAAGAAGAGGAGAGATGGGGGCTGTATATCACGGTATATCTGGAGTATACATATTTGTAGGTAGAGGAGATGTTGTGCTGAATCTTCTGCCGATTCAAATTCCTGTGGACTGTGAATTGAAATGTCGCCCAGACGAAAATGTGATGCGACGTCCTTGTCATCATTTGATGTAAATGACGTTCTTGCCGTCAGTTTGTTGTAATAGATGGTTCCACGTCGGTTTGCTGTGTTTAAGCTCTCTGTGATTAGAAATAACATCCTTGTGCAGACATAATGGTTGGGACCTTGTAGGTCAAGATGATGTCTTTGTATAGATGCAAAACAGGAACGTGATCCTTGTGGTGAGCTGTGATGCAAAATTCTTTGGGAAATTGATCATAAGTGATGTGGCTTCCCTGTTGCTTACAACCTGAAGAACCTGTACTCAAAGAAAATTTGTGAGTTCGGGGGAGGGGCGGTTGATTCGCGTTGACTTTGTAGCTTTGGCTCTTGATAGTTGCATGTCCTGCCGATTCGGACCTGTAGCCTATGTTTGGTTCCCAGTCTTGGCTAACCGTTAATGAAAACATTTGTTGAAAATAATTTGTTTATAAGAAAGTATGTATGCATATCAGTAAAAATTCTTGTCGAACTCTAATGAAAATATTTGTTGAAAATAATTTGCTTATAAGAAAGTATACATATATGTAAATGCATGTCGAGCAGTGCCATGCGGTGAAACAAAGCAAACGTCTTATCCAAAATTCTTCTTCTGGCTGAAGACTTAGTTGGCCGACAATTTCTATGTCTATCGGCGTCCTCTTGCAGTGATCTCTTAAAAAATGCCCCAGTTTTCGATATGTGAGGATGCTGAACTTTCAACTGGACCAAGTCGAGTCTTGAGTGGGCTGTTTGCCTGGACTGTCGAGGCGATCAGATGGGTGCATTTTGTCATATGTGAGAAAAAGTAAAAAAGATTTCCTAATGGTGGGACCGAAGCCGATTTAGGCCGCCTACGTATCCCCATGAGGGAATCAGGTCATAACGTAGTTCGGGTTACAAAGAAATGTGTTTTTGGGGAAATTTGCAATCTAAGAAACGGAACCCGACATGGGTTCTTTGCGTATCCCGCCAGGGAGCGCAACTTTTACAACATAAGAAGTGCATTACATAGAAAAATCCTAAATGTAGTATTTTTTCACTGCATCTGCGTTGATAGCTTTTGGTCATACTTTACCGTCCATTTCAGCTAGAATTAATGCTCCTCCAGTCAACACCCGATGAACCATATAAGGCCCTTGCCAATTCGAACTTTTCTTTGGCTTCATCTTGGTGTAGGGATATGCGTTTTGACACCAATTGCCCCGGTTAAAAATCTTTGGCCATTCTATTCCGATAAAGTTGCCCCGGACAAACTGTGTTCATCAGCCTTTCCGTACATGATTCTGTATCCACTTGGCTGCGAAAGATATAACATTGCCCCAGTAGAAGTCTTGATTGTAGTGCGGTAGCCCAAGAGTACAAAGGGAAAATGCTCATGCCAATGCTTGTAATTATCAACCTATCTTGATGGTTCATCCAAAACTGGCTTTGGCTTATTCTAAAAAAAATGCTCCAATTCTTCCGGTTGTGAGTCTTCCTCATATTCTTCGGAGTCTTGTTCGTTATTTGGGAGTTTGTTTGCTTGTTTCACTATATGTCACATATTATTGACAAATTTATTAGTTTGCATGATGAAAAAGAAAATTATTAAACAAAACATATTTTAAAATAGCAAAAGCAATGCGGATTTGTCATTTTAAGCTTTCAAAAAGTGGAGGCAAAACATATTAAATGCATATATGTGATTCAGGCCTCAATCTGAATCACATTGTTTCATTAAATATTAATGCAATTAACTAGTCTCCGGGAGAAACAAGGCCGGGGCACATGTCCAATTTTCCCAAATCATCTTCTTGCTCTGCATCCCAAATGGTTGAGTCTCTAGCGTAATCACTGAGAATCATATTGCATTTTGCTTCTTTTTCAGTAATGAAAAATCTTTTGAATCCTTTCACGAGGTTGGCTGCATTGTCCTCATTTAATTCCTGAGCGGCGCATGCTTTGACGAATGACTGACTCAGAGGTGGAACAGGCTTTGGCAAAAGAGCATCTCTCTTCCTTCGGAGATTGGTTGATAAGATTTTTTCAGGAAAAGATGGTGCCATGATCCGCGGCTTTGGAGGAAGCACTTCTACTCCGAACGGTGCCCTTAACTGGACTGTAATCATAGGGGTGACAAAGGCTGATGATTCAACCTTTTCATTTCTCTGGACTGGCACAATAGTCTCTTTCAAATTGTGTTCTTCATCAACAGTAATCATGTTCACATTGGCATCGTCATGATCTGGCAAAGAGTTATTGTTTTCATTAGAGGTAGGTCCTTTCAGTTGGATAACTCCTTCTTTGATTAATGCCTCAATTTTGTCTCTGAGGGCATAGCAATTTTCAGTGTCGTGTTAAGGGATTCCCGAGTGGTATGCACAATGCTTAGTCTCATCGTGCCATTTTGGAACAGGATTGGGGACATTTCCTTGGATAGGCTGGAGTATTCCTGCGGTTCTCAGTCGTTCATACAACTGGGCTCGAGATTCGGCTAAAGGTGTATAGGCTTTGGCTGGCTTTCTTTCGTATTTCTTGCGAGTGCAGGTGCATTTGGTGGATGGACTCGTGGATGAGGTAAGTATGCAGGCTGATATTGTGGGGGATTCGGATAGGCTGGCACTCGAGGCAGGCTATATATTGGCTGGGTATGGTAGACAGGGTAGGGAGTAGGTGGATAATAAAGTTGAGGGCTTTGGACGTATGGGCAAAAATAGGAAGGCTGAGGACTTTGGTTGTTTTGATTGTAGTAGGGAGGCTGGGGTGATGGCATTTGGTAGGTTGACATTTGATTTGGCCTATGTTTCTGAATTGTCATGACGGGGGGCACTCCGTCTCTCTTCCTCTTTACTGCTCCATCAAATGAGTCCGACTGGATTGTCTCACTCGTTGCTTGCAATGCTACAAAGTTTGTAATTCTTCCAGTTCTGATTCCCTCTTCTATGAAATCTCTCATCTTTATAACTTCAGAGAAACTTCGTCCTATGACGCTTATCATTCTCTCATAGTATGTTGCATCTTTCAAAGATTGTACAAAGAGAGTAGTCATCTTACTTTCTGCTATCGGGGGTTGAACTTTTGCTGCTTCTGCCCTCCACTTCATGGCATATTCTCTGAAGGTCTCTGTGGACTTCCTTTCTAACTTTATCAAATAAAATCTATCCAAGACTGTGTCGGTGTTAAATCTGAACCTAACCACGAAATCCTGTGTCATTGTGCCCCAGTCATGCCATTTTCGCGGGTCCTGGCTTGTGTACCAGTCGAGTGCTTCTCCTGTCAAACTCCTTATGAATATCTTCATTATGATGGCCTGGTTTTTACCTACCCCAACCAGTTTGTCACAGTACGATCTCAAATGAGAGTAAGGATTTCCTTTCCCATCAAACAAGTCAAATTTTGGCATTTTATATCCGACAGGCAATTCAATGTCGGGATGCATGCACAGATCTTCGTACTCGAGTACTTCATGCCCCTTGCTGGTTTGGATATTCTTGAATGCTTCTTTTAGGCTATGAATCTCTCTCGCCACCCTTTCATCGGTTCTGATCCTTACCTGTCTGTCCATTTCTTCACACTGGCCGATTTCCTGAAGAGCCATGTTTGGTACTGTGGTAGTAAAAGGTTGAGCTTCCGTTGCATATACTGGTGGCACATACTGCTCGTTGTGATCGGCGACGTGTGCCATCAATATATGTTGGTCTGCCGGGTGATTTTGCGTGGAAGAAGTGTTTTGGATGAGTAGAGTAATTTGGGTATGTGGAGTTGTGAAGGATGCCGGATTATTTTGTGGCGGGCTTTGTTGTGGACTTGCTTGCGGGTTAGTGTGTTGTGGATTGGTCTTGTTTAGTGGCGAATTTTCGGGGAGGTTTTGGGAAAATGGTTGTTCATGAGATGAAAAAGCTTGCGGTTCAGTTGTATTTGTCCCTTGTTCAGGGAGTGGAGTATTGACGCTAATGGACAAGTTTGTGAGATTTTGGAGCCGCTCAATCTCAGTCTGCATGACTGCTATCTGTTGCAACAGTTGGGCGATGTATTTTTCTTAGATGGTAGTATTTTCCCTTTCTGAAACTCCTGATTCATCTCCCGGGAGAGTGATAAGTCTCAGACCAGTCTGTTCGGATGCACCTGAATCAGTCATTTCGCTAAATGATCGTGCCTTTGACCTCGTGAAGTAGGGCTGTTCCGCCAGTTTTAGTCAACGCAAATCAACCTTTGAGAAAAATAATCTAGGCAAAATAAACCTTCTAAAAAATGAAGAAAACCAAGTTAGTATAGGACGAGTAATTATTGCTTCAAATAATATGCACAGAGTGAAAAAGCAGGAGAAAACAACAAAATGATTGTATGACAATTAAATGCAAGCAGGGTATACAGACTGTATATCACGAAGGAGCAACGGTATACGGGGCGGTATACTGCTGTTTTTCCGCCGGAAGAGGGAGGCAGAGGGGAGGGGTACGACGGCCAAAGTAGGGTTTAGGGTAGGGAGGGATTTTTGGCTCTTGATACCATGTAAGATTGTATTAATCTCCCTTGATGAGTCTTTCTCATTAATACAAATATATATAGTGTGTACAATGTTGAATCTTAATTGAATAAGGATCCTATTTTTACCATAATTATACACTACTATTAATTACAATATATATGGTGAATATATTGTAATATTCACTAATAGTAACAACAACGAATGTGCTAAACTATTAGCAGGATTAGAAACCGCAGCAGGCTGAATAGTTAAAGTGCCCAACTCCTTATTGGTTAATTCGTAAGTTCAATTCTTACGGGATGCACGCCAATGTGACACGAAACTGTAACCAAGCATCGCCCGCCCTTTGCTAATCGCGTTCTACCTTGTGTCATCCTGTTTTAGTTGGAGTTGTTGGCCTTATCCTTGCAATTTATGCTTTCAGTTTTGGCATCTGTGATTTCAACTGTATAGCTTGTGAATTCATGACAAAGGAAAGAAATTTTAAAAATAATGGGCCACAAATATTTTCAGATATTCTGCTTGCTTCCATGTGTTACCGTGGACGAATGATTTTTATAATACTCCTGCAAGATTTATGGCCATAGTTTCTTCATGTTCATTTTTGCTCATCTAGTGATATTTTAGTCATCTCAGAGCAAGCACCAAATTTAACCTTTTTGTGATTTGCTTTGGTTGCAGCAAAAAGAAAGTCAAGACGAATTCTAGTTATAGGTAACAATCTATAACTCCAAATCCTTTTCATATTACCAGATATTCTCAATGTACTCCCATTTAATTCAAGTATGTTCCTTATTTTACAATGCCTAACCACTGACAGCTTTCGTCGAATTCTATCCACTTTGCTGTAGCCATTTTTCTAACAGAATTTGATTAGTTTTCCTGTGTTTGCTTCAGTCTTACCTGTGATTGGCTTGACCCTTTCAATTTGCCTTGGTATTGTTATCTGGCGTTTCAAGAAAGGAAAAGACGGCCGTTCTCGTGCTTTCACAAGAAATACATATTCTGATCGAAAAGATGTTGAAGGGGGTAGCAAGTACTTTGGGCTCCCTGTCTTCTCCTATTCTACTCTCGAAGAAGCCACCAATAATTTCGATTCCTCCCAAGAGCTTGGAGATGGAGGTTTTGGAACTGTATACTATGGTAATACGCCACTTAAATCAAGTAATGGATTTCCTAACCAAATTTGAAAAGCAATAATTACATTTTTGGACCGCTCAAAAGAATATAGCCAGCAAATATATCAGTTATGTATATTAAGTACAAATATACATATAAATATACATTATATACACAAAATATACAATTAATATACATAATCACTGCATAGGTTTTGTATATATTGGCTAGCACCCGTAATGAAAAAAACCTATTTGAAAAGCATTAGGCAGAGTTCTGCATTATTGTATAAATGCTTATGGTTTCATAACAAATTTCTGCAGCTAACAATGTATTTTAATTACTAGGTAAACTTCGTGATGGGAGAGAAGTTGCAGTGAAACGCCTCTACGAGCAAAATTCCAAGAGGATGGTGCAATTTAAGAATGAAATTGAAATTCTTACTCGCCTAAGACACCAGAATCTTGTTATGCTTTATGGTTGCACATCGAGGCATAGTCGTGAACTCCTCCTGGTTTACGAATACATCCCGAATGGAACAATTGCTGATCACCTTCATGGCGAGAAAGCAAAGAACGGGACCCTCATATGGCCTATCCGAATGAAAATTGCCATAGAAACTGCTAGCGCTTTAGCTTATCTCCATGCTTCTGACATAATACACCGGGATGTTAAGACTTGTAACATTCTTCTTGACAACAATTTTACCGTCAAAGTTGCAGATTTTGGGCTTTCGAGACTTTTTCCGAGTAATGTAACTCATATCTCGACTGCTCCTCAGGGGACACCTGGATATGTTGATCCGGATTATCATGCATGCTTTCAGCTAACTAGTAAAAGTGACGTGTATAGCTTTGGAGTTGTCCTTATTGAGCTTATATCATCATTGATTGCTGTGGATATAAGAAGGCATAGGGATGAAGTTAGTTTGGCTAACTTTGCAATAAGCAAGATTTTGAAATGTGAAATTGAGGATTTGATTGATCCATCTCTTGGTTACGAGTCCGATGCTGAAGTTAGGAGAATGACTACATCAGTTGCAGAGCTAGCTTTTCAATGTCTCACACTTGAAAAGGAGATGAGGCCGACAATGGATGAAGTGTTGGAAATTCTAAAGACAATTCGGAGGGGCAAGTTTGAAAACCAGAATAAAGAGGAAATTAACGCCATTGACGATGAATCAGAAAATGATGCACAACCGATGAAATCTAAATTACCTGTTTCACCAAATTCTGTGAATGATAAGTGGGTTGGTGGCTCTACCTCAGCTAGTATTAGCGGGTGAAATTTGTTAGATGTTAATGATAGCTACATTATTTTTCAGCTTTTCACTCTCTTCTCATTCTGTTTGGCTCTCTGCTTGTTTATGAGTTCACTGCCTAATTGTATCCAGAGATGTGTTAAAAATGGAGATGCCTTATATTATAAACTCAGATTCATAGTGTAGTTTGGCTTAGTTTCTCGATTAGTCGTTCGGTATTCCTTCTTTATTTCCTTGTCTTTCTATACGTCTTGAAAAAGGTACAGGCTTGTTAAAGTAGGCTATGTGCGGTTCTGCTAAATTGGGACCGATATGAAGAGAAAAACTTTTAGGCTGAAGTATCAATGATTAGAGTCTTTATACGTATGTGGAAGTAGGCGGGAAATTCCTCCAACTTTGGCCCTTATTTGAGGCTTGTTTCCTCTAGTATTTGCACCAAACATCCAAGTTAAAGATGACATGATCGAAATTGCAGACGAAAGCACAAGATGTGAACTATAATGACTCACAGTATGATAGTTTTGCTGCCCATGAGACTATTTTGTTACCACAGAAAGATGGATATTGCAAAATTGAATGGTTTCATGATGAGTTACATTCTCTTTTTAAAAGGCTTCATTCGCCTTTACTAACTGAAGTTTGGTGTGCAAATATAGTTTGTGAATATGCCTTGAGAATATAGTGAATCCAAAAGTAAAATTACATTTATGGATGCACTTCAAGACGCACGATAAGATCCTTATTTATGAGGTACTAGTACTGTCACGCCCTGACTTTACTCAAGTCCTCCCTTAGGGCGTGATGACACCTGGGCAACTATCCCTTCCCAGGTGAATCATTAACTTCTTTTCTTCCTAAATTAAACATGTATCTAAGTGCGAAAATAATATATAGAATAAGAAATTCGAAGTTTAAAAGGAAATAATCTCATGTGGGGCATTCCCCGAAATAACGAAACTTGGTTCTTCGACCTACTTAATCAAGAGTGACATTCACCAATCCGAAGCAATGGATTTGGTGGAACAATGAGACTGCGGACGATTACTAGCACTGTTGCGGAGCTTTCCCTCTATCACGTTTTCCTGAAACATGTTAAATAAAAGAGTTAGCCCTACCACTCGAGGCTTAGTGAGAACATCACCTTACAATTCAAAGTAACCTTGCAATATTCTAAGTACAATCTTACTAAAAACATAATAAGCACGTTATGAAATCATATTACAACACTTTCAATGTACAAGTCAATAATAATTATTCACACCAAAATCTCCTCCCAACTAACCCTAGGGAAATACTTAGTTTAACCAGTACACCTTCACGAAAGGAATTGTGGGACGCGCAACCCGATTCCATATATTATATTATATAATTATTGTGGTACGCGCAACCCTGATCCAATATTATATATATATATATATATATATATATATATATGTTGCGGAATGTGCAACCCGATCCAATTATTTTTTATATATGTATTTATTGCGGTACGCGCAACCCGATTCAATATTTTATATATATGTTGCGGAACGCGCAACCCAATCCAATATATTATATATATGTTGCGGAATGCGCAACCCGATCCAATATATTTATATGTATATATACCGTCTGAGTGATACTAGGACCACTTATGAATCTATCGGGCTGACGTAAGGTCGTTGTACCTCCGATTAACCTTATTGGAAAGAAGTTTTCAATGTCAACGACGATCACATCATGCATGATTACCATACTGGCAACATAAGATCACGAAGTCATGCACATCGTATTAATAGACTTTCATACTTAGTCATATTTCCAGAAGATTCAAATAATAATTTTTTTCTTTCAACTTTTCGCTCTTCTCGCTTGCAAGGGTTATAACTCTCAAACCATAACCCCAAAAAAGGTGTTTCTTGCGCCAAATCGAGAGTAACACAGGGACCTATCACTATATCAAGTTTTTCTGAAAATACTTAGTGTAATTAGTACAAATTCACGAAAGAAACACCCTATGAAAACTGTCTCGCCAGATTTTTGAAAAAAAAGGACACAATCTTAAAACAGTCATAACTTTTTATCCTTAAGTCGGATCGATCTCCGTAAGGTCTCAAACTGTCAAGAACAGAGAAAACTAGAAATTTTAGTTTTGCACAAACTTTCAGATTCATTACCGATTTGTATAGTTTTTCGTTATACGTTCTGCCCCTCCGGATTTTGATCGATCCGAGGCAGAAAATTTAAATAGCTTTAACTTTCAAACCGTATATCGGTTTTGGCCCCATTTGGACTCAATCTGACCGTGAAAGAGAGATATATAACACTGGAAAATTTCATCACATTCTAACAAGAATAACTCAACGAAAATAATCCACAATCACCATGACTCAAACTTGTTATAAGATAATATTACATCAATAATTCATCACAAGTTATATTACACCCTTTTTTTTCATGACTTCTCTTCCAACATCCATATTATGTTTTAACATGCATTGAAACTCAAAACCAAAGGATTTTATTAAGAATTTGTGAGTGAGAGAACTCACCTTTATTTCTTCACAATTTTTATCACACTGCCACTATTCTCCTTCTTGCACACTTGATGTTTTTCCAACCTTGCTTTTGGAAAACAAAAAAAAAGGAGATAAAAACTTCACCAAAAAGGTAATTTTTTGTCCAAGAAGGTGAGGGGATAGGCGAGGTTTTCCTTTGAAGTTTTTGGCTTCTGCAGATATAGTGAGAAGTTGAGTGTTTGAGTCTTACAAAACTCCTAAGTAAGGAAGACCTAGAGGGATATCCAGGTCTAGTAGAAGTCTAAGTTAGATATAGCTCTTCTAGTTCAAATAAGAGTGTTTTTTTAAAAAAATCTTTTTTTTTCAAAACATCCGGGACTTTACATTCTCCCCTCCTTAAACAACATTCGTCCTCGGATGTGAATAAGGTCGTAACACAAGCACATAGACACACAAATTGTACACACATGAAACACAACTTAACACATCTTATTACCTTACTCAAACAAGAATGGATATTTGACTTTCATCGCGTCTTCGGCTTCCCAGGTTGCTTCTTCTGTGGAGTGATTTTGTCACGCCCCGACTTTTCTCAAGTCTTCCCTTAGGGCGTGATGGCACCTGGACGACCATCCCTTTCCAGGCGAACTATTTCCTTTCTTTTCGTCCTAAATTATACATGTATCTAGGTGCGGAAACAATATAATCATGTACTTCTTTAATGAAAGCACGAGCCCATACTCGAGCATCCCCAATTTTTCTAGACTCGATGGAAGTTCAAATACAGAATAAAAACATCTGAATCTCAAAAGAAAACAGTCTTATGTGGGGCATTCCCCGAGATAACGAAAACTTGGTTCTTCAAACCTACTCAATCTAGAACAACTTTCACCAAATCCGAAGTAATGGATTGGTGGGACAATAAGGTTGTGGGACGATCGCTAGCCCTATTGCGAAGTTTTTCCTCTATCGCGCTTTTCTGAAACAATGTTAAATAAAAGAGTCAGCCCTACCATCCGGGGTCGAGTGATAACCTCGCCATACAATTCAAAGCAACCTCACAATATTTTAAATACATTCATATTATGAACATAATAAGCATTTCATGAAAACAGGTTTCAACACTGTCGGTGTACAAGCCCATACATATTCACACACACAAAATCTCCTCCCAACTCGTCCTAGGGAATACTTAGTTAACCAGTACACCTACCTTATCTCATATCACATATTATATATATTTGTTGCGGTGTGTGCAACCTGATCCAATGCATTTCAATTATAGCCCCGAAGGCAAGTGTGTTTGAATAGCTTCGAAGGCAAATGTATATGAATATCCCCGAAGGCAAGTGTATTTGAATAGCGCTGAAGGCAAGTATATTTGAGTAGCTCCGAAGGCAAGTATATTTGAATTGCCCCGAAGGCAAGTATATTTGAATAGCCCCGTAGGTGATAGCAAAACTATTTACCTTACCAGGATTTATATCATCTCTAATGTATGACTAAACTTACACACACTCTCTCTATATATCTCTCTCTATCTCACTCACACACACACACATATATATATAAATTGTCATATTTCAGAAGATTCAAATAATGTTCCTTTCTTTCAACTTTTCGCTCTTCCCACTTGTAAGGGTTATAACTCTCGAACCGTAACTTTAAATAAGGTGTTTCTTTTGCCAAATTGAAGGTAACACGGGGATATTATCACTATCCCAAGTTTCCTATGGAAATAATTAGTGTAACTAGTACAAATTCACTCAAGAACAACCATATGAAAACCATCTCGCCAGGATGTTTTTGTAAAAAGGCCACAATCTTAAAACAGTCGTAACGTTTTATCCGCAAGTCGAATTAATCTATGTAAAGTCTCAAACTGTCGAGAACATAGAAATCTAGAACTTTTATTCAGCACAACCTTTCAGATTCCTCACCGAAACATTCAGTTCTGTTATTTTAACAACTCTCAGAAAACTATTTCACTAGTTTTTTTGTAAAATAAGACACAATCTTAAAACAGTCATAACTTGTTATCCGTAAGTTATATTAATCTCTGTAAAGTCTCAAACTGTCGAGAACAAAGAAATCTAGAACTTATATTCAGCACAACTTTTCAGATTCCTCACCAATATGTACAGTTATTCTGTTATACGTTCTGCCCTCCGGATTTCATTCGATCCCAGGCAGAAATGTTGAACTGCGATAACTCTCAAACCGTATGTCGATTTTAGCCCCACTTGGGCTCAATATGATCGTGAAGGAGAGATGTAAAACTCTGTAAAATTTCATTCAATTCTAACAAGCATAACTCAGCAAAACATATTGTAAATTTCATGACCCAAATTAGTTATTAAATAACCTACTAACAATAATTTCATGATCATTCTTTCAACATCCGGATTATATTCTAATATGTGTTGTAACTTAAAAATAAGGGATTTTACTAAGAGTTATGAGTGAGAGAACTCACCTTTTGTTGCTTCGTACTGCAAATGAACTTTCAAACTCCAACTAATCCTTTCCCTTCTAGCTCTCTTGGTATTTTTCTGATTTTTGTTCTTTGTGCTAAGTGCTTTCTTTTGTGCTATGTAGAATATACAGTGAGTTGTGTGTGGGAGGTGGAAGAAGAAGAGGTTGAGGGAGATTAAAGGGGAGGGGGACGTGCAAGTGACGGAGAACAAGGGGGGAGGAATGTGTAGATGATTTTTATTACTATTATTATTATTACTATTATTATTATTATTATTATTATTATTATTATTATTATTATTACAACAAATTGGGACTTCACAGATATTTCCATAGGACTTTCACGGAAGCAATATCTTTATTACTAAGGCGCTTAATCTGTATATCCAGTATTTTCACAGGAATTTCTTCATATTGAAGCTCTTCGTTCAAGACTATCTCTTGGGGTTGGATGACGTGATTTGGATCGTGCAAGTATTTTCGTGGTCGACCAAGTCATTGGCCAATGCAAGAGACATATTTAGAATATGGTCTAGTTGTCGACTAATATAGATGAGATAAATTGATCAAGCCATTTTGATAGACACATGACAAATCCTAAGCTTGATCGAGTGTGTCGCGAATGAAAGGAATTTATCATCTCACATAAAGGTTATGTTTGCTGGATTCATGTAAACGTACTTCATATATTGAGTTCGTTATACGATGCAATCTAGGAGTTTTGTATGGACCTTAATTGGATTAGTGTCGATATATGAAGACATATAGAGTCACACTATGTCGATTGTCTCTTCGATCTAAGGGTGTATTGAGAAAGTATTAAATATTCGATTTGGGATCGAGATATTTAAATTGATAATAACTATGGGATAATTTCTATTAGATGGAAATTATTTAATTAAATCAAAATTAGATTTTGGATTTAATGTGCTGAATATATATATTAAATGAAAACGGAAAACAAAATTTTACGTAAGGCGCCGCGGCGCCGACTCGGCAGTGGGCCCAGTTAGACTAGCCCACTACACCTCAGTTTTTGGGCCAGGCTTAGAGCCCAACCCTAATTTGATTTGTGACCTAATTTTAACTATAAATACAACACTCCCATTGTTAATTAAAACACATCAATTCTATAAACTAATTCTAGACTTAGAGTCTAGACCGAAACTCCCTCAAACCTCTGCCAAGATTTCCTGGCTTTCTTGACAGAGAAATACACCATAGCATAGTGCTTGCAGTCGAAGGAACAGTCACGTGTAATCCCTAAGTAAAGACTCCAAATTTATTAACCTGTAAGTGTTCATGTTTTATGCTATAAGTTTTTTATTGTCATATAACCATACCAGAAGAAATTGTTGGGGTAAGTAAGAACAAAATTTTAAACTTCCGTTGTGCCTTACTTATGTGTTTTGAACCCAACAAAACCCTACAGTAATGAAGCTGGAATATCGGAAAACGGTAAGCGTACAACGACACTCTGATTTTGGGTATTACAAAAGTGAGTTCCTATATGAATATCCATATTTGTTCATATTTTTATGGGTTAAAAATAGACTGAGGCTCATACTACTCAACTGGAATATAAGTGATCCAATTCATTAAAATGTGAGTTAAATGCCATTTTTATAAACATGGCTGAAATTGCCGGATCTAATTCGTACCAAAGAGAATGTTTTCTATTGATTCAAACAAGTCATAAAAGGGTGGCAGATTAAATGAATTTGAACACATTAAAATATGTTGAATCACTAAATGATGGTTATTCACTCTCTCAAAGTTTATTCTGAGTTTTATGAAAAACAAGTTATTATGGATGCAATTGCATTCGATGTCCAATTTTCACCTTATCACTTAAGCTATATTCAGTATTTTCAAATTACTCAACTGGTAGTTAGTGTTGGTAAATCCCATGCAAAAGCTACTACATGCTTACTGAGATAAAGTAATGTTGCCTACTAAATACACGGACAATTAGCAGGATGCCCCTATTTTGTGTGGCCTTTAATTTTTGCCCCTCAAATTAATGGTCTTTAATTTTTTTTCCTTCGGTACATTAAGTAGTAAATAAATGGTCGAAAATGTCCCTAACATCGAAAAAATAAAAAAAAAATTGAAAATTTTGAATTCGAACCTCAGCAGAGTAAGAAAATTAAAATAATTTCGCAAGGCAAAATTTTATAGAAATTATATCTATTCGGTCAAAGTTGCATAGAAATTTTGCCTTAAGACATAGTTCTGTAGAAATTAAGTTATCCTACAGAACTATGCCTTAAAGCATAATTTTGTAGAAATTAAGACTATGCTTTATCCGGCTAGTACTACAGAAATATGCCTTAAGGCATAGTTTCTATGCAACTTTGCGATTTTTTTTAACTCTATTGGGGTTCGAATCTAGAATCTCTGATTTCATAGACCTGCGAATAAAGGGTACTTTAGCCCATAATTTTTAATAACTAAGAAGCATGAGCAAAAATTAAAGACCAGCAATTTGAGGGGCAAAAATTAAAGACCAATCCATATAAAGGGAAATACGCACAAAAGAAAAAAAAAAAGAAAATACACTGCCAACTACATTATGATCCCGTTTGGATGGGCTTATGATTTTTTAAAGTTAAAAGTCATATGTTAAATAGAGTTAATTAGACCTCACTTCTTGAAATTACATTAGGTAAGTTGTTTTTATTATTTTTTTTTTGTTAACGAAGGAACCCGCAGCCGCTACTCTTTCGCGTGCGCACAGGGTAAACCCCGGACTGACGCAATAACCTGCAAACCACGTCAGCCGATTAACCACACTTGACAAGCCATGTGTGACAGGCTCAACCAAGAAGGTTTATGCAGGGGATCGAACTCGTGACCTTGCGGTCTCGCGCTCTACTGCTACACCAATTTGACTATCCTTGCAGGTAAGTTGTTGTTATTGTTGTTGTTAGTATCATGAGTGAAATGCAATTGGTGAGTAGAGCATTTACAGGTTGAAAATGAGTAAATTAAATTGAGGTACAATGAAATGAGGTAACATGAGTGAAATGTTTGAAGTTTTGGATTGTCAAACTAAAGTTCAAAAACAAATAGAGTTTGGAATTGTCACTAATGATAGCTGACTGACTTGATTTTTGGTGGCTCTAAAGGCAATACTCATCAGCATATCCAGCTTATTATTAGTGTACATATATCCAATTTTCACAATGTAAATGAGGCTTAGGTCTATGTCCTTCGTGTAATTATGATTTTTGATAAATATACAGATTGGAGTAATGCCTAACTCCTCCATCATAAGAATGGAACTCTTGAAAATAAAAAAAGAACAAATCTCGATCCTGAAAGATGCATATAATGACACTAATATAAGGTAGCATTGAGAAGTAATTTAGACTTTTAGTGGAATAAATCTCAAATCATTCGATAAATATTTAAAATGTCACTAAATTCAAATCTTCTTGTTGTAAAAGAAAAAATATAAGAAGGCTTATAAGTTATGACATGATCTAAGACCGAACCTCCAATAAGTGATAAACTAGATCTGGTAAATCAGAGTTGGAATATTCAATATCTTAAAAACAGTTCTTTCGTGTTTGTACCAAATTGACCCTTCAACAAATCTACTACCTTTATCACTTTTGATTTTGCATCAATATAACAAAGAAAGTGCATATTTTATTAAAATAAATATTAATTGATATATAATTTTAATAAAATTTTAAAAAAAAATTGAAAATATAATTAATGCTATGAATAAAAATGTTAAATGTGATAAGTAAAAGTGAATAATTAATTTTTCGAATTCAGAAGCAAATCAAAATTCCGTCTTTTAAGCTTTAGCGCTTTCTCTTTCCCTTTTGACATCCTGTAAATTTCCCAAAAAACCTATTTTCTTTTCCTTTTCCAACATCATTTATCAATTAAAAAATCCTTCCTTTAGATCTCTTATTGCTATTTCCGACTAATTTTTGTTACATTAATTCCAAGAAAAATGAAAAGACGATCCAATTCTTTGAATTCCGTGAAAAATCTTCATTATTCCCCTCCATTGCTTCTCAAACTTTGATGGGTTTGTGAACTTTCCAATAAAAGAAATATTTATGTATTGCTTTGGCTGTATATTTGCAGACAATAAAGCCAAGTTATTTGGTTATAGGGTAATCAGATAGTATTGATTTGGGTTTTTCTTTTGGGAGTTATGGCTGGTTCGAAAATGGAAGGGTCGTCGGCGCCATCTGTAAGGAGAGACCCATATGAGGTATTGTGTGTGACAAAGGATTCATCTGATCAGGAGATTAAAAGTGCCTACAGAAAGCTTGCTCTCAAGTAAGTTATTTCCAGCTTATTCTGAAGAATTTCGTTGTATAGTTAATTATTTGATATTGGAATGAAATGGACTTGAATAGAGCGGAGTGAGTATCTAGAGGATTCATATAGGTGACCCTGATTAGTATTGGACGGAAGCTTAGTTGATTGATTGCAGTTATACTATTATTTCATAGTTTTTTTTTTGCCAGTATGTACTTTAAACGTGGGGTTGAGGTATAGTTGATTGGTTAATTGAGTTGTGAGAATTTTGCACTTAACACACTTTTCTTTTTAGTCCATCCCAAAAACAATGTCACCTTTATATAATTGGAAACAACTTAAATTTAAAATTCACCCTTTACCCTTAATGAAATAATTATCAAGCATGTTGAGGATCAAGTCAGCTTTAGCATGAACTTCATTAATTTTACCAGTCCAAGAATTGAATTAGTAGTTGAAGGCTGACGTAGTTTGAGAATTGAGTAATAGATAGATGATAGCTACTTGCTTGTATAATAGTTTATTGAAGTTATTGTATTGGATCCTAGAATTTCTACATAGAAATATTAATTGTGATGGGAAGCTAGGTTTGGTTATAGAGGAAGACAATAGCTTTTAAGGGTGTAGGTGTTGGGAACTTCATTGATTTATTGCTTCTATGCATTAACTTAACTTTTGTTTGATTATAAAAAAGAACGGAAAAGGGCCAAAAATATCCTTGGACTATCCGAAAAGGTCTAAAAATACCCTTCATCTACCTATTTTACTAAAAATACTCCCCTGGTTACATTTTTGGCTCACTTATGCCCTATGAATAACATTCATGGTCTGTGAAATTTAAATGTTGACCATTAGTCAAAGGGTATAAGTGAGCCAAAAATGTAACCAGAGGGATGTTGTAGCAAAATAGGTGGATGGCGGGTACTTTTAGACCTTTTCCTGTAGTCCAGGGGCATTTTGGCCCTTTTTCATAAAAAGAAAGATAAGCATTTTTATAGAGGGAAATTTCATGATTAATACTCTCTTATACAATAGCTACGTAGAAGAAAACATCTCTCATACATTAGCTATACACAACCTAAATTATTGACAGGTATCATCCCGACAAGAATGCTAACAATCCTGAAGCTTCAGAACTCTTCAAAGAGGTTGCATACTCATATGGTGTTCTATCTGATCCAGAAAAAAGGAGGCAATATGATATGGCAGGTTTTGAGGTACTTTGTCCCGTCCACTATAATGAATTGAAGTAAACGTATTTTAAATGGTTGAGCTACTGTGTTTATGGATTTTGAATTGTCTCAAACAAAAATGAAATAACCTTATGTTGTTCAACATTAGAAAGCAAACCTCATGGACTTATTTGAGAAATGAAATAAAATATACACCAAGTGTCTGTTGTATCCAAATCATTTAATGGACAAGTCAAAATTACTAAATTGCTTCCCTGTAATCTATATACTAGTCCCTACATACGTGTGTTGTACGAATATATTGCAACAATTTGTAGAAATTTGGACCACATATTCTAATAATTTTTGTTTAGACTATATACGTTTACAATACAAAATATGGTTGAACATGATTTATATAGCATGTCGTGGTGGGATTAAAATTAATTGTTGACTTCTTGTAGTTGTATATTGTTGGGTTACATTAGGAGTCTTTGAGTTGTATGGATTAGGAGTCTCAAATGACCTGTAAGCTCTCGGGATCCATAAGAAGTAGCTAAGAACAAAATACAATTGAAGCAAAAAGTGCCAATAATTAAATTTAACTTATCAAAAAAAAAAGTCCTCTAATTGAATTAAGGCTTAATCATTGTTGGTCACTTACATTAGGTCCGGGGTTTGTCAGAAGTTTTAGTTTGGTTAGAGATTTGTTTGCCAGTATAGAGATAAGTTTGAGAAATAGAGAACTTTTAGCATTAGAGAGCTCTTAGTTTTTTTGAGAACACAAATAACTGAGCATTGGAATGAAATAGGATCTTAAAAGGTGGTTGTCTAACAAACACACACACATACACACACACACACACACTCTCTCTCTCTCTCTCTCTCTCTCTCTAGTGGTACATGTATAGTTTCTTTTTTATGCTTTTTGCAATTTTCCAAATTGAGGTAGTTATTTTTTAATCAGGTATGATGGACATCATTTATGTAGCAGACAGACTCCCAATTGACTAATACATGTGGCAACCTTTAACTGATTATAGTTCCTAGATGCTGCTCATAAGCATGTACCATTCGCCTAATCTCTGATATTTGATCTTGAAAATTATAAGGCTCTTGATGCTGAAGGAACAGATATGGAAATTGATTTGTCTAATCTTGGAACTGTCAACACAATGTTTGCAGCATTGTTCAGGTAATCATCATACCAAACTTTGTATTTCTTGTAGATTTTTTATTGGTGTTTGAATTTCATTATCTCTCTGATAGCAAGTTGGGTGTTCCCATCAAAACAGCCGTCTCTGCCAATGTTCTTGAAGAAGCTTTGAATGGAACTGTCACAATCCGCCCTCTGCCAATCGGGACATCACTTAGTGGAAAGGTAGCATTTGATTTCCTTTTTCAGTTAGCAGAGTAAAATATGTCAGCTGTATCAAGGTTTTTAGCTTGGTTTTGCTGCAGGTTGAAAAGCAAAGTGCCCATTTTTTTGGTGTAACGATTAGCAGTGAACAAGCGGAGGCAGGGCTTGTAGTTAGAGTTACTTCAGCAGCTCAAAGCAAGTTTAAGGTACACTCCAGATCTATAGAATTTTAATGGTAGCTATTCTTACTCATATACTTTGTAAGCAGTGCCTGTATATCTTCATGTTTTTTTGTGTTTTCTACTTTGCCATTAGTTGAAACTTTAAAACTGAATTTTATGATATTTCAGCTACTGTATTTTGAACAAGATGCAAATGGGGGTTATGGCCTGGCTTTGCAGGTATTGCATTTTACAGTTTTTAGTTTCCATTGTGAGTGATGTTTTTTTATTGATGCAGAGTTCTGAGTGATTTAAAGTGGCCAGGTAGTTACTGATTCATCAAGTTTCTAGTGAAAGCATTTATTTTGGCAATAAAACTAAATTGAGTGGTCCAATTTAGGGAGGTGGATGGGATCAACCCATTATACAGGAAATTATCACCCAAGGATAGATGACTTTAATTAGTAAAAAATGTACACTCTTCATCCCATACTTAATTTTAGGAGACACTTTGAGCATGTATAGACATAACTTTCTCTAGGATTGTTGCTTGATTAGTAATCTATACATTGAGGAAAGAAGCACCTATTATTTTCTTAAAAGATAAACAATGAATCAGAAAATAACTCTCCTTAAATTGTAATGAAGTAATGTTCTTGAATTGCAACTTCAGTTCCTCTTTCATTAAGAGTTTGTTTTCATGTATCTCTATAGCTTGAATGGGATTTTCCTGGGATTTAAAGCTCTGTCTTGAGATTTTTTTGTTTTAAACTCAGGTTGAAACTTAGCCAGCAATTATTTATTTATTTAAAAGGTTTCTTGGAAATTGCTTGGACCAACATAACTTTTAGCAACAACCATTCAGAGTCAGACCCCCCTATTAAGTGCATTTGTTTTGTGTGTGTTTAAAATCTCTCAATGGATCTAAATGTATCTGTATGAATCAGATCTGTAAGCAAGTCTTACCACCATTCAGATCTCAAATTTCTTTTTCTTTTAGCAAAAGTCACGCCTATAATTCTTTATGCGAAAGAACTTCACGTCTCTGACAAAATAAAAAGAATTTCATCTTTTGCATTTGCCATAATCTTTACTAGTGACCGGGGTTCTTGCTCCGGTGGCTGTTCCTAGTAAGGCTGCCAGAGGGGATGGGTCAGCCCGATTCCAGCCCGGTCCATTGCCTAATGGGGGATGAGGTTTAGGGGGTTAGGGGACAGGTGAGCCCTGGGTAAAATCTCGGTTGATCCCGGACAGGTCCGGTCCTGTCCCGGTCAGGCCCGGTCCCGTCCCGGTCATTTTCGTGATTTTTTTTAAAATAAAAATTTCCAACCCGTTGGAGGTGGGGTCCCCAACGGCTAGCAGCCCCCAACAACGGCTATTTTATCCCCCCCCACCCAAAAAAAACTTTTATTTAACCTCAAACTTTAATAAATTACTTTTTGGCCTTATTCCTAAATTATAAATACTCCTCCATACTTATTTATTTTCACAAACTGGGCAATATTTGGAGCAACTTTCAAGCTTCAACTGACCAAGTCTCAATTTCTACGTTTATGTTTATGTCTGCTTTTACGCGGACATTTGATACACTTGTTCCATCCTTTAATTTATTTAATTCTCACATTTAATTTGCGTCTTCAATTAATTTTCATACTTTATTTTATTATATTTTGAAAACTATGTTTCCTAAAACTTATTTTTACATAATATCTCATAATTTAGGTTTTATAACTCTATTTAAATTATTTTTAGCCGAATCCATGTACCCGTATCCACACCTAGATCTGTACCCCGAATCTTAAAATTTAGATCACGAAGGATCCAACCTCTAGATCCTCACCCGTATCGGACACCCGCACCCAAGTCCGAACAATTTAGTGTATAAGTTATGAGGGAATCTATGTATCATTTTATACAGTATAAAAGATGGAATAACTAATTCATGAAATAACCAAACCCTGCATAACTCTAACCAGCAACCAAACGACCCCTTGCTCTCTAGAGTGCTTCTCCATAGTTCCCCCTTGCTCGATTTGGCCAATTAGCCCAATATCGTCAACAAATAGCATACCATGGGCTTTATGAAACTCCTTTTTATCTCCTATTACTGTTCTCATTCCCGTGACGGTTCCTTTATACATATACTTTATGACATTTACATATTTAACTATGTATTCCCAATCAACATAACTTTTAATGTTTAAAACGTTTCCCCGCATTTACTGATCAAATATGTCTTAAATAACATCTTGTGATCAGTGTTATCAAAAGCGAAAAGCGCATAAAAGCTCTAAAGTCAGTTGGGGATTTAAGCGCAAAGCGCAAATAAAGCATGGGCTTAAATGAAAAAAAGGCGCAATGGTGCAAAAATACAAATATATTTATGTTTGGTCCAAGATTAATAATAATAAGCATGAATAATAAATATATGGACAAAGAAATTGTAAAAACATTATGATAAAGTGTATCAATTATCTAAGGTCACCTTTTCAAGAGAGGCCGGCAAGGAAAAGTATGTCTTAGAGTCTTGATGATGACACTGAAGCGCACATAAAGCGAAACGAAGCGCTCAATATGTTGTGAGCCTCGCTTCAGGGCTTAAGCGCGCTTTAAGCGCGCCTTTGACAACACTGCTTGTGATGCACCTCTCATATCTTTTCATAGAGCCAACAAAAAATGTTGCTTATCAAATTTGTCAGAAGAAGTCAATTCTACTTTTCAGAAAATATTTTAGCTAGCTGATTCTAAAAGTTATGCTGTGTCCTATAAAGGATATAGTAGCTATTTTCACACCGTGTCCCTGATGCTATCTTAGTATCTATATTTCCTGCAAGTGCTTCATGGTCTCAATCTGCATCAGCCGTGAGGCTGCTATATTCAATAAGTAAACTCACTTGAACAGAGCAGATACTGGACTTCTTATACTTTATCTTCAGATATATAAGCTCAATATGCTCAGTAATTACATTAAATCTGCCTGCAAATCAGGTTGCTTTTTGTCACGGTTATCTGTCGAGTAATTCTTTTTGACAGAAGTTCTAAACATGCCTCAATCTTCTGTGATTTCTGAGCAAGTGTACTGTATTTTAGATGGACATGTTGTGCATAGTGCTGACCAAAATTTTCTTAATGGACCTGATGAATTGTAACTGTATACAGGAAGATAGTGAGAAAACGGGTAAGGTAACGTCAGCAGGAATGTATTTCTTGCACTTTCAGGTGTACAGAATGGATTCAACTGTAAATGCGGTATGTGAATATCAACTGATTGGTCCAATCCATTAATGCAGTGTTGTCAGAACTAATAAATGATTTGAAATATTGTAGTTAGCAATAGCTAAGGATCCTGAAGCTGCTTTCTTTAAGAAGCTGGAGGGGCTTCAACCTTGTGAGGTCTCAAACCTAAAAGCTGGCATTCACATATTCGCTGTTTATGGTTGGAGCTACTTATTTTTCTGAATACATGTTCTTTTTTGCTGCAAAATACACCATCCAACTCCAATTGATTGTCCACTGCTAAATCCTTAAGGCTGAATTTTGAACTAATTTCTGCAGGAGATAATTTCTTTAAGCCTGCTAATTATGTAATTGAGGCTCTTTGTGCCAAGTCATATGAGGATACTACTGTTAAGCTCAAGGATATTGAGGCTCAGATTTTGAGGAAAAGAAATGAGCTTCGGCAGTTCGAAATAGAATATAGAAAGGTTGTCAATCTGCTTCTAGGCAATATTTAGCATGGGACATTGATTGTTTTAGATATCCTCATTGTACTACTTTCCATGTGATGTTCACAGGCATTGGCACACTTCCAGGAAGTGACCAACCGATACACCCAAGAGAAGCAGTCGGTAAGTTTCTCTGCTGCAAGTTTCCTGGTTTAAATATTATTTTACGTAAATGTCCTCGTAATGAGATGGTATGTCCAACTCTTGATTTTCATCTAGGTCCTGATTCCCCAGTGTTAGCTATCATTAATGCATATCTTGATTGTTTGGATACTACTTCACTTTGTTCCTTCTATCATGTGATAGCTCCCCAACACTTAATTAAGTATTACCATTTGTAAAGGTTGATGAGATGCTGAAACAAAGAGACAGTATCCACTCTTCGTTCACAGTTTCAAGGTCAATTGCTAATCTAAGTGGCAGTGGAAGCGGGCATTTCAGTAATGAAAGTAGCAGTAAAGTCCTTGGCGAAGATTATAAAACCGATAGTCCAGGGGAAGATGGAAGCTCAGACTCCAAGGACAAGTCATCGAAGAAAAGATGGTTCAACCTTAACCTCAAAGCATCAGATAAAAAGAACTGAAAATGGATGGTTTTATGCTACGCACCGAGTCTGGAATTCTTGCATTGCTGTCAAAGGCTAAGGCAGGTATTGTGCTGCCGGAAGAAGTCGCTTCATATATTCTATCCTATTTGTTAGTTTGTGCTTTCTCCAGGTGCATTTTCTCTACAGGTCAGTGAGGTATGAAATATATAGGTTTTGTTTCTGTGTTTGTATGCATTATTGTTGTGCTGTACCATAAACTAGGCTGATCTTCAGCTGTCAATCCATATAAGATTATAGAATTCAGAGGTGTTGTAATTTCAGTCAATGGACGTTTTGGTTGTTACTGTGAAGTAATATTTCACTGGTGGGAATCTCATTGTTACAAAAAAATTGACTCGTGCGAAATTGGATGTATTGGTGATTCCTCAATTCTTGTAAACTAAAAGCCAATGAGGCATGCGCTTTGCCTTTAAAAACCCAAAAATAACCTTAGATTCAAGTTACACCCGTGTCTTGCTTTCTTTTTACTCTCTCCGTTTCAATTCATGTAATATAGTTTGATTAGACACAGAGTTTAAGAAAGAAAGAAAGATATTTGAAACGTCAAGACATAAATATTTGTGTGGTTGTAAATTATTTTATTTAGGGTGAAAGGGGAAATTTCAAGTTAATTTATTTCTAAATATAGAAATGTATCACGTATATTGAAACCGGGGGAGTATTATCTTTAAAAAGAAAGAATGTTAGTACTTCCTAAATTTGGTATCTCTTTATTTTTTGAATTTTAATTACCAATTATCACCATTTTAAAGGAGTATGGACCCACAAGATATCCCTACGTTTGTCACCTTTCCTTCTTTTTTTCTTTTTTATTCTTTCCGAGTTACTTGTTGGTTTAAGGGTATAGCTGGTACTTCAGGTGTATTTAAGGTAGGAAGGAAAATATTTTTCTGAAAAATAAGTAATTTTTTTGGGTCTGTTGAGTATGTGTAGAAAATATTGTTCCAAAAGTATTTATATAGTATACTTTAGGGCTTAGGCAAACACAGGGTAAGTGGGAGGAGACAAACATTATGTAATGTCACTTATAGAACTTTGATTTTTTATTACCATTTGAAAAATTATTTTTCTGATTTAAAAGGGAATTATTTCCTATAGATCAATTGAATTTGGAAAAATTGAAGATCATACCAAATTCACCCTTGGTGTCTACAATTTCGGCCTGGAAGCACAATACCATCTGCGTACCCTTCTAAAAGAACCATTGAATCCCTTGATTACATTAAAAAAAAAAAAAGTACAATGAATAGTCATAGTAACCATGCTTGTAACCAGTTGAATCTAAAGCGTTTGCAAACTTTGAACCATGATAATGTTGATACTTATTTAAGACCATAGTGGAACTTGGAAAATTCAGTGCCAACCCTAGTGGAACTTTCTATTAACGTGTATATAGAATTTCAATTCAATCCCACCACTATAATTAGAATATATCTCATATATTTTGTATATAGAATTATGGTAAGTAGAGGATTCATTATTGTATTAGAATTCTACATTGTACACTATATATATTTGTATTAATGAGAAAGTCTCTCCAAGGGAATTGATACAATCTCACATGGTATCAAGAGCCAAAATTCTAAAAACCTAAAACTTTTTTTCCCTCTTCTCGGCATTAACCCCCCCCCCCCACACTTAATTTTTTTCCGAAGGTAAAAGCCCCCCCTCCCCCCACCACTTCTTTCGGTTTTTAATGGATTCCTCTTCCCCCGATGCTTATGCTTCCTCCGACGTCGTCACTCAAACACCACCCATGACTCCCTCATCACCATCTTTCCATCCGGCTCTCGCAGTTACCAATATCAAGAATTTTATTCCTATAATTCTTGACTAGAAAGATGGCCAATATTGGTCATGGGTGGAACTGTTTCGAATTCATGCATGTGTATATCACGTGCTTGACCATATTGACGACTCAATCCCTCGCCCCTCTGAAATTCATGACACAACTTGGCGTCGTCTCGATGTCGTCGTCAAATAATGGATCTATGGCACAATCTCTAAAGACTTACTTCACACCATTATGAAAGCTCGTGCCTCCGCTCATGAGTTATGGACACGCTTGGAAGAAATTTTTCATTACAACAAGCACACTCGCGCAGTGTATTTGGAAGAATAATTCAACAACACTCGTCTTGAAAAATTTTCGAACATGTCTGAATATTGCAAACAGTTGAAACTGGCCGCAGACCAATTATCCAACGTTGGAACGCCCGTCTCTGAAACAAAGATGGTCTTACAATTGGTTGCAGGCCTCCCGAAGGGTGAATATGACACCTTCGCCACTATGATACAGCAGGCCGATTGTCGCGTCCGTTTTTAACCCCACCACCCGCGAGAGGTCAGAGCGGAGCACCACGTGTCCGGTGATTCCAGGGTATCGGAATTGAGGAGTCGCCACCTAATTATTCTAAGGTGAATTAGAGCACCTAAATGTTAACTATAAATGCTGCAATATTAACTCCAATTTTAAGGTCTGCGAAACTAATGAGATTCTAGGCAAGGGTTCTTTATTATCCTAAAGGGAAGGGGTTAGGCATCATTTAAGATCCGCTAACTTGCGGTTATCCGATCAAATTCAGGTTAATTATTGCTAGAAAAAATGCATGTTTTAAAAGTATACTAAATTAAAAAGATGTTTGCAAATATTTAGTAAATGATGCATTTAAAAAGAAAGATACATGTAAAGTTTGAAATATATGCATTTGTAACAATTTGATGTTAAAAATAAATTATTTATAATGCCAAAGAGTAGAATTTTGGAAATCATTGAATTGTAAATTGACAAAAGATAAACTTATTCGTACGATTAATAAAACGAATAAAAAGATGACAAAAGTTGTTTTGAAAATCTTGAATACGTGTGACGACCCTAAAATAAATAACTAGCGGAGGGTTTCTAAGTTTGAAATAACCGAGCCTACAAATAAATAAGCTAGCGACGGGTTTCCAATTTTAGACTACCTTATTAATTAATTTTAAGTCTACCTATTCTAAGCATTTCAATAATTACATAAGTGTGATAAATAATATTACAATACAGAGCCGGATAAAAGCCGAATTAAAGAAAGTAAATAAAATAAATAAATCCTGAGGAATATCTGCCTTTATTTACTTTATTCCCTGCAAGCTGTCAAGAACAAACGGTTAGAAACAGTTAAATACAAATAACTTCGGATCCGTATCCAAAACAATGAGTGTTTTGGTCACGGAGGGCTCAGACTTAAATTTTAAAAAGACCATTCCAATCACGTCGTGGCTGCAAACGTATAACTCGGTAGTTATTTTGATTGACTCGCCTACTAAACGTGTTGGTCTCTCGGATGAAAAAGAAAAGATCATTATAATCACGTCGTGGCTGCGAACATATAACTTGTTGGTTATTTTAGTCGTCTCGCCTACTAAACATGTTGATCCCTCGGATGAAATAAAAAGGTTTAAGCCTCATCCTTGCCCAGAAGTTATATTTCCGTCTTTACTACTGTGGAGGCCTCAAAATCGACGGATATTTTTCATCGGCCAGTGTAGTACCGTGTTCGAATCAGCAAAATTAAATCGGAAACAGTAAGCAGTAGAAAAAAACAGAGAGGCAATTCCCGAGAAGACGAGATGTTTAGTAAAAAACAGTAAATATCCGTTGCCTGGATGTTTAAAACAGTGCTGAAAAAAAGAGAATCGAAACGAAAAAAAAGCGCGGCCTCGAATTCAATTTCATTGGCCTAAATGCGATATTAATAAAATAATAAAACAGTAAAACAGTAAGATCTCCGTTGCACGGATGCTTAAAACAGTGCTGAAAATAGAGAAACGAAACGAAAAAAAGCGCGGCCTCGAATTCAATTTCATTGGCCTAAATGCGATATTAATAAAATAATAAAACAGTAAAACATTAAGATATCCGTTGCCCGGATGTTTAAAACAGTGCTGAAAAACAGAGAAACAAAACGAAAAAAGAGCGGCCTCAAATTCAATTTCATCGGCCTAAATGCGATATTAATAAAATAATAAAATAGTAAAACAGTAAGATATCCGTTGCCCGGATGTTTAAAACAGTGCTGAAAAACAGAGAAACGAAACGAAAAAAGAGCGGCCTCGAATTCAATTTCATCGGCCTAAATGCGGTATTAGTTCAATCAATAATAACAGTGCCAAAGAAACGAGCAGTGAGCAATTAAAGTATCCGACCCAAATTCTGAAATTTTTGGAACCGAAACAGGATTAAGAAGTATTTATGAAAAAATCGAACTCGGATTATGAACAGTGACCCGAATAGGTGACCCAATTCTGAAAATAGATTTTTTCAGATAACCAACAAATAAGATACGAAATGCAAGAATTCTGGAAAATATCCAAACCGGGTCGACCCGACCCGGATCAGTGACCTGACCCGAATCAAGTATCAAACCCGAATCAGATTTTCATCAATTTTCAAATAACCAATCAAATAAGATGCGAAATGCAATAATTCGAAAAAAATCCAAATCGGGTCGACCCGACCCGACCCAAAATCAGTGAAGAACAACAAATTGAATTTTTTCCAGCAAATTCAGATAACCAATATGCAAGATGTGAAATGCAATGATTCTGGAAATATAACCAAACCGGGTCGACCCGACCCGAAATCAGCGAAGAACAACCCGAATCGAATATTTCAGCAAAATTCAGATAACCAACAAGGGATGTAAAAAAGGCAAAAATCTGGAATATGTCCGACCCGAATATACCCAAATCGAAGGCACGAAAAACAGTGGAGAACAAACCTTTTCTTCCGATTTTGAATCTTGTTTTCGGACTTAATTCTTGAATAACAAGGAGGGCAAATGCTTAAAATCGAGAACACAACAAAATATTTTATATAGAATCGGACCTCCGAAAAATCCTCCTCCAATGTAGAACAAAAAAGGGGGATTAATAGGTGGATTCACACCCCCTTGGTGTTCAAAACGAGTTCGAATTTCAAAATAAAGGAGCCAAAAATTGCGGATTTGAGGGGCATGGGTTGCGAATTTTTGGGGTATGGGTCGAAGGGTTGGTGGCGAGGATTTGGTGGCGATGACCGGCAGAGAGGGGGTAGGTGGTGGTGTCGGGTCGGCGAGGTGATGGAGGTGTGGGGTCGGGTCTTGGCGCCGATTTTGGGGGTAGGGTGTTAGGTTTTTTTTTTGTTTGATTTTTGTTTTTAGGGTTGGTTTGGTTAAAAGGGTAAAGGGAAATAAGGGGGAATGGGTTTTGGGCTCGAGTTGGATGGTGGCCGGTTGGGCCTGGGGGAATTGGTCGGTTGGCTTGGTAAGGGCTTGGGGGAATTGGCCGGTTGGGGTATAAGAATAAAGGGTGTTTGGACTTGGGCGAAAAATGGGATAAGGGAAATAAAGGGTGTTTGGGCTTGGGTTAAGATATAAAAAAAGGATTGAAATGGGTTATGGGTTAAATATAAAAAGAGGTTTAATATTAAAAATGCATTGAAGAAAAATGTAAATTATTAAAAATAAGAATATAACGATGTGATAATAATAAAAAATATATATATAATATTTGCGATATGTTTAATGCTTGATAAAAAAATGGAAATGCGATGCTATTTTGCGAAAATTAAATAACATAGAATTTTCGGATAAAACTTATGAATATGATAAAAATGCAAATGACAGTAAAAATGCGAATAATAATAATAATAAGAGCATAATAATATATATATATATATATATATATATATATATATATATATATATATACGCATGTATGTATATAGATTAAAATTGTTTTGAGGTGTCAAAAATATTTAAAATTGCAAATAAAATTGGAAAAGACGGGACAAAATTGGGTGTCAACAGATGCCCCTCTTTGGCCGGAGATGATGAAAGAGTTTTCGGACAAAGAAGTTGACTGAGTAGCCGATTTTGTTCTGATCATCGGGCTATGAACGAGGAGTAGGGATGTGTGGGATGGAATAGAATCCCGAGAGGGGTTTGCAAAAGATGGCGCAGATTCAAGCAGCATTGCCCCAATGTCGAGTTATGATGACACTGGTTTCAAATGTGGTGAAATACTCGGGAAGGGTGGAACAACGTTCGAAGTACTTCCCCGATGCAGATGACGATGTCGTAGCATATGCGTAATGAGATGACGCTGTTTGCTTAGACGTTATGCAGATGGCGCCGTTGCATAGGCGTGATTTAAATTAAAATACCCGCATTAGAAGGTGGCCGCCTGACTGAAATTAAATACCCGCATTATGAGGTGGGCGCCTGAAATGTCGTCGTTGTGTCGACGTAATGTTGTTGATGCTGTAAAAGATAGTTGTTGAACTGAAGACGTCGTTGTATAGACGTTGCTGATGTCGTCGTTGTATAGACGTTGCTGATGTCGTCATTATATAGACGTTGCTGATGTCATCGTTGTATAGACGTTGATGATATCGTCGTTGTATGGACGTTGCTGATGACGTCGTTGTATGGACGTTGTTGATGACGTCGTTGTATAGGCATTGCTGATGTCGTCCTTGTATAGACGTTGCTGATGTCGTCATTGTATAGACGTTGCTAATGTCGTCGTTGTATATACATTGCTGATGTCGTCGTTGTATGGACGTTGCAGATGTCGTCGTTGTATGAACGTTGCAGATGTCGTCGTTGTATAGACGTTACTGATGTCGTCGTTGTATAGACGTTACTGATTACGCCGTTGTATAGACGTTGCTGATGTCGTCGTTGTATAGACGTTGCTGATGTCGTCGTTGTATAGACGTTGCTGATGTCGTCGTTGTATAGACGTTGCTGATGACGTCGTTGTATGGACGTTGAAGATGTCGTCGTTGTATGGACGTTGCAGATGTCGTCGTTGTATGGACGTTGCAGATGTCGTCGTTGTATAGACGTTGCTGATGACGTCGTTGTGTGGACGTTGCTGTTTGTGACCTGTATCCAAAGAAAGCTTGTGAGTTTTGGGAGGGGCGGTCGATTCGTATTGACTTTTGTAGCTTTGGCCCTCGATACTTGGATGTCCTGCTGATTTGGATCTGCTGCCCCTGTCTGGTTCCCTGTCTTGGCAAACCGTTAATGAAAACATTTGTTGAAAATAATTTGTGCTATAAGAAAGTATGCAAATAGATAAAATTTTAGTTGAATTCTAATGAAAATATTTATTGAAAATAATTTGCTTATAAGTAAATAAAAAAATGTATGCATATATGTAAAATGTCTGTCGAGCAGTGATATGCGATGAAACAGAGCAAACGTCTTATCCCACAATCCTTCTTTTGGCTGAAGATTTAGCTTGCCGATGCGTTTCCCTATTTATCGGTGTCCTCTGGCAGTGAACCTTTAAATTTGCCCTGGTTTCTGAATGTGAGGATACTGAACTATCAGTTGGATGAGACCGAGTGGCATGGGTTGCTTGCTTGTTCTATCAGGGTGATCAGATGGGTGCATGTTGTCATATGTGAGATAAAGGAGAAAAGATTTCCTAATGGTGGGACCGAAACCGATTTAGGCCGCCTATGTATCCCCATGAGGGAATCAGGTCATAACGTAGTTCATTACAAACAAAGGGGATTGTAAGGGTTTTCTAAAAGTGGGACCGAGGCCGATGTGGCCGCCTACGTATCCCGCCGAGGGAATCAGGTCATGACGTAGTTCAAGTTACAATCAAATGGGATTTTATGTCTTGAGGAGACGAAACCCTTTGTGGGTTCTATGCGTATCCCGCCGAGGGAGCGCATCTTTTACATCATGGAAAAGGTATTACATGGAGAATAATAAACCCTAGATATAGTATCTCTTCACTGCATCTGCATTGATAGGTTTTGGCCACACTTCGCCGTCCATTTCAGCCAAGATTAGCGCTCCTCCAGGTAACACACGATGAACCGTGTAAGGCCCTTGCCAGTTAGGCGCGAATTTTCCTTTAGCTTCACTTTGGTGTGGGAATATGCGTTTCAACACCAGCTGCCCTGGTTTGAACGTCCTTGATCTCACTTTCGTGTTGAAAGCTCTAGCCATCCTGTTTTGATAAAGTTGTCCGTGACAGACTGCATTCATTCGCTTTTCATCAATCAACATCAATTGCTCGTATCGATTCTGTGTCCACTTGGCCTCATTGGACTCGGCTTCCTGGATAATTCTTAAGGACGGTATTTCTACCTCTGCCGGCAACACAGCTTCCGTTCCATAGACCAGAAGGTACGGGGTTGCCCCAGTAGAAGTTCTGATTGTAGTGCGATATCCTAACAGGGCAAAGGGCAAATGCTCGTGCCAGTGCTTGTAATTATCAATCATTTTTCGCAGTATTCTCTTGATGTTTTTGTTGGCTGCTTCGACTGCTCCATTCATCTGAGGTCGGTATGGAGTGGAATTGCGGTGAATGATCTTGAACTTCTCACATGTCTCATGCATCAAACCGCTGTTGAGGTTGACTCCATTGTCTGTTACAATCGACTCAGGGATTCCAAATCGACAGATGATGTTATTGCGAACAAAGTCGACCACCACCTTCTTTGCCACTGACTTGTATGATGATGTCTCTACCCATTTCGTGAAATAATCGATTGCTACTAAAATGAATATGTGCCCGTTCGATGCTGCGGGTTCGATCGGGCCAATGACATCCATGCCCCAAGCTGCAAATGGCCAAGGAGAACTCGTCACATTGAGTTTGTTTGGAGGCACTCGGATCAAATCGCCGTGAATCTGGCACTGGTGGCATTTTTGCACAAAGCGAATGCAATCTGTCTCCATGGTCATCCAAAAATACCCTGCTCTCAGAGTCTTTTTTGCTAAAGTGAAACTATTCATATGAGGCCCGCACGTGCCCCCGTGTATCTCTTCAATTAACTTGCTCGCTTCTTGTGAATCTTCCTCATATTCTTTGAAGCCTTGTTTGTTGTTTGGGACCTTGTTTGCTTGTTTCATTATGTCACATATTATCGACAAAATTATTAGTTTGCATGATGAATGGATTTTTTTTTAAATAGCAAAAGCAATGCGGGTTTGTCATTTTGAGCTTTCAAAAGGTGGAGGCAAAATATATTAAATGCGTAGATGTGATTCAGGCCTCAATCTGAATCGCATTGTTTCATTAAATATTAATGCAATTTGGGTAGGCATGATTGAGAAATAAAAGATGGGGTGCCCCGCCAGTTTTAGTCAATACGAATCAACCTTTGGGAAATAAATTAGACAAAATAAACCTCCTGAAAAATGAAGAGAACCAAGTTAGTAAACGACAAGTAATTATTGCTTCAAATAATATGCACAAAGTGGAAAGTAGCAAAAAATAACAAACATATTGTATGGAAATTAAATGCGCGTCCTAATATGCATGGGGCCTCTCTTATGCCAGAGGTGGGCCTAAACGCCAGATATGCGAGATTATGACAGATTGATCCAAGCTGTTAAACTGTAATGCTTTTGTCGGAAATGAGACAAAATGAATGTACATTTTCCAATTTCGGCATGTCATGATTAGGCTTGGATTTGTCTATCATTATCACGTTACACGTAATATGCTGATTGGTCGTTGGGTTGCGAGATCCGTTGACAATTTTTGATAGATTTCTTAATTGTGGAGTCGATACCAAGGATCGACCCACCTAAGGTATATGCATGCATGACTTAAGATAAAGGGTGGTACAGTTCTATCCTAAATTTTCTAAGATTTGGCTGACTAGACTCAAGGTTCCCGAGCGGACTGCTCGAGTGAGAAGGCTACGCGGCCAACCGGATGGTCCGGACGCTCCGCGCATATACCGACTCTCCTAAAAATTTGGAAATTTGAAAGAAGTTTGCGGGTGCGCAAAACACACCTCGCGTGTAATGTGTGATAGTGTCAATTTTCCAGAGTGGAAGAAATATGAGCGAAATGCCAATTTAAGGAAAGCAGTAAGAGAATATAGCAATTAAAGCAGTTATGCAAAATTTCACAAATGAAACATATCAAAGCATTAAATCAAATAAGGAACAAAAAGTAAAGCACAATAATAATTAACCTGAGTTTGCTATGGTTAAGAACCTGAAGTATCCCCAGTGGAGTCGCCATGCTGTCGCGCCCATTTTTAACCCGACCACCCGCGAGAGGTCGGAGCGGAGCACCACGTGTCCGGTGATTCCAGGGTATCGGAATTGAGGAGTCGCCACCTAATTATTCTAAGGTGAATTAGGGCACCTAAATGTTAACTATAAATGCTGCAATATTAACTCCAATTTTAAGGTCTGCGAAACTAATGAGATTCTAGGAAAGGGTTCTTTATTATCCTAAAGGGAAGGGGTTAGGCATCCTTTAAGATCCGCTAACTTGCGGTTATCCGATCAAACTCAGGTTAATTATTGCTAGAAAAAATGCATGTTTTAAAAGTATACTAAATTAAAAAGATGTTTGCAAATATTTAGTAAATGATGCATTTAAAAAGAAAGATACATGTAAAGTTTGAAATATATGCATTTGTAACAATTTGATGTTAAAAATAAATTATTTATAATGCCAAAGAGTAGAATTTTGGAAATCATTGAATTGTAAATTGACAAAAGATAAACTTATTCGTACGATTAATAAAGCGAATAAAAAGATGACAAAAGTTGTTTTGAAAACCTTGAATACGTGTGACGAGCCTAAAATAAATAACTAGCGGAGGGTTTCTAAGTTTGAAATAACCGAGCCTACAAATAAATAAGCTAGCGACGGGTTTTCAGTTTTAGACTACCCTATTAATTAATTTTAAGTCTACCTATTCTAAGCATTTCAATAATTACATAAGTGCGATAAATAATATTACACTACAGAGCCGGATAAAAGCCGAATTAAAGAAAGTAAATAAAATAAATAAACCTTAGGAATATCTGCCTTTATTTACTTTATTCCCTGCAAGCTGTCAAGAACAAACGGTTAGAAACAGTTAAATACAAATAACTTCGGATCCGTATCCAAACGTATGACTCGGTAGTTATTTTGATTGTCTCGCCTACTAAACGTGTTGGTCTCTCGGATGAAAAAGAAAAGATCATTATAATCACGTCGTGGCTGCGAACATATAACTTGTTGGTTATTTTAGTCGCCTCGCCTACTAAACATGTTAATCCCTCGTATGAAATAAAAAGGTTTAAGCCTCATCCTTGCCCAGAAGTTATATTTCCGTCTTTACGACTGTGGAGGCCTCAAAATCGATGGATATTTTTCATCGGCCAGTGTAGTACCATGTTCGAATCAGCAAAATTAAATCGAAGCTTGATGGCAGCGATAGCGATGAAAAACAGAGAGGCAATTCCCGAGAAGACGGGATGTTTAGTAAAAAACAGTAAATATCCGTTGCCCGGATGTTTAAAACAGTGCTGAAAAAAAGAGAATCGAAACGGAAAAAAAGCGCGGCCTCGAATTCAATTTCATTGGCCTAAATGCGATATTAATAAAACAATAAAACAGTAAAACAGTAAGATCTCCGTTGCATGGATGCTTAAAACAGTGCTGAAAAACAGAGAAACGAAATGAAAAAAAGTGCGGCCTCGAATTCAATTTCATTGGCCTAAATGCGATATTAATAAAATAATAAAACAGTAAAACAGTAAGATATCTGTTGCCCGGATGTTTAAAACAGTGCTGAAAAACAGAGAAACTAAACGAAAAAAGAGCGGCCTCGAATTCAATTTCATCGGCCTAAATGCGATATTAATAAAATAATAAAACAGTAAGATATCTGTTGCCCGGATGTTTAAAACAGTGCTGAAAAACAGAGAAACGAAACGAAAAAAGTGCGGCCTCGAATTCAATTTCATCGGCCTAAATGCGGTATTAGTTCAATCAATAATAACAGTGCCAAAGAAACGAGCAGTGAGCAATTAAAGTATCCGACCCAAATTCTGAAATTTTTGGAATCGAAACAGGATTAAGAAGTATTTATGAAAAAATCGAACCCGGATTATGAACAGTGACCCGAATAGGTGACCCAATTCTGAAAACAGATTTTTTCAGATAACCAACAAATAAGATACGAAATGCAAGAATTCTGGAAAATATCCAAACCGGGTCGACCCGACCCGGATCAGTGACCTGACCCGAATCAAGTATCAAACCCGAATCAGATTTTCACCAATTTTCAAATAACCAATCAAATAAGATGCGAAATGCAATAATTCAAAAAAAATCCAAATCGGGTCGATCCGACCCGACCCGAAATCAGTGACCCGAAATCAGTGAAGAACAACAAATTGAATTTTTTCCAGCAAATTCAGATAACCAATATGCAAGATGTGAAATGCAATGATTCTGAAAATATAACCAAACCGGGTCGACCAGACCCGAAATCAGTGAAGAACAACCCGAATCGAATATTTCAGCAAAATTCAGATAACCAACAAGGGATGTAAAAAAGGCAAAAATCTGGAATATGTCCAAACCGGGTCGACCCGACCCGACCCGAATATACCCAAATCGGAGGCTCAAAAAACAGTGGAGAACAAACCTTTTCTTCCGATTTTGAATATTGTTTTCGGACTTAATTCTTGAATAACAAGGAGGGCAAATGCTTAAAATTGAGAACACAACAAAATATTTTATATAGAATCGGACCTCCGAAAAATCCTCCTCCAATGTAGAACAAAAAAGGGGGGATTTATAGGTGGATTCGCACCCCCTTGGTGTTCAAAACGAGTTCGAATTTCAAAATAAAGGAGCCAAAAATCGCGGATTTGAGGGGCATGGGTTGCGGATTTTTGGGGTATGGGTCGAAAGGTTGGTGGCAGGGATTTGGTGGCAGTGACCGGCACAGCAGAGGGGGGTAGGTGGTGGTGTCAGGTCGGCGAGGTGATGGAGGCGTGGGGTCGGGTCTGTGGCGTCGATTTTGGGGGGGATAGGGCGTTAGGTTTTTTTTTGTTTGATTTTTGTTTTTAGGGTTTGTTTGGTTAAAAGGGTAAAGGGAAATAAGGGGGAATGGGTTTTGGGCTCGGGTTGGATGGTGGCCGGTTGGACCTGGGGAAATTGGTCGGTTGGCGTGGTAAGGGCTTGGGGGAATTGGCCGGTTGGGGTATAAGAATAAAGGGTGTTTGGGCTTGGGCGAAAAATGGGGTAAAGGAAATAAAGGGTGTTTGGGCTTGGGTTAAGATATAAAAAAGGATTGAAATGGGTTATGGGTTAAATATAAAAAGGGTTTAATATTAAAAATGCATTGAAGAAAAATGTAAATTATTAAAAATAAGAATATAACGATGTGATAATAATAAAAAAAAATATAATATTTGCGATATGCTTAATGCTTGATAAAAAAAATGGGAATGCGATGCTATTTTGCGAAAATTAAATAACATAGAATTTTCGGATAAAACTTATGAATATGATAAAAATGCAAATGACAGTAAAAAATGCGAATAATAATAATAATAAGAGCATAATATATATATATATATATATATATATATATATATATATATATATATACACACACACACACACATGTATGTATATAGATTAAAATTATTTTGAGGTGTTAAAAATATTTAAAATTGGAAAAGACGGGACAAAATTGGGTGTCAACACCGATCCCTTACCCAGTTTTTACAAAGCTTGTTCGCAACTTTTGTTGGTAGAAACCCGACGTGCAAAGCAAGATGAGCACACCCAAAAAGCACTTGGAGTTGAAACGCCTGTCCAAAATAACATCACTGCCACCCAACCACCTCCACCGAAAAATACTCAACCCCGCAACAACCGCGGTGACGGAAGTGGCTGGGGTCGCGGCGGAAAAGGAAGGGGGAAAGGCCACTGCGGGCAGGCTCAACAATTCCAGCAGCAGATGGGCCAGCCCACCAACATTCCCAATTGGCAAGGCCCAGCTGGTACATTTCAGCATGCAAACCGGGCTCCTTACCCAGCAACTGTTTCGGCCCAGTCCTTCTACCCTCAACAGGGGGTACTGGGCCCTGCTCATGGTTATCGATCAGCCCATCAGCAGCAACCACAGGCCCACTTCATGCAGTCCTCCTATCTGCAGCAATCAAATAGCGTGACCCCCACAGATTTGGGCCAACCTTTCAGCAGTCTAAACCTACAGCAGCCCGATGAAAATTGGTACATGGATTCGGGAGCCACTTCTCATCTCACCCGATCCGCAGGTAATCTCTCTCAACTGTTTCGTTTAAAGTCTCCTCAATTTATTACAGTTCGCAATGGTCACCGCATTCCAATTCAGGGCCAGGGTAACACCCACACCAGGCCACCCTGCCCACATTTCTCCCTGAACAATGTCATATATGCCCCAAATATCATCAAAAACTTAATCTCCATCCTCCGTTCTCAGTTCCAGCCGTCACACATCTCTTATTGCTCTCTCTCCGTCAATCTGGCACAATAGGTTTGGACATCCAGGGGCTCATGTTTTTCATTTTCTTTGAAGTAATAATTTTATTAGTTGTAACGGAAAACTTGCTCCACATTGTGCTTCTTGTCAATTAGGCAAATATATTCGTCTTTCGTTTAATTCATCTACTAGTGTTACGCTTGCCCCTTTTGATATTATTCATGCTGATTTGTGGACATCGCACATCCCTAGTTCGTTGGGTCATAAATACTATCTGGTCTTGTTAGATGATTATTCACACTACATTTGGATTTATCCACTCAAATTCAAATCGGAAGTCTTTGCCAAATTTCTTGAATTTTGCAAATTTATCAAAACACAATTTGAAAGACCCATAAAATCTTTTCAATGTGATAACAGACGTGAATTCAATAATTCTGAGTTTCACAAATTTTGCAAAAATAATGGCATGGTTTTCCGTTTTTCATGTCCTCACATCTCTCCTCAAAATGGTAAAGCAGAACGTATTATTCGCACCATAAATAATATGGTTAGAACTTTCCTCTTTCATGCCTCGTTACCTTCTTCCTTTTGGGTATATGCAGTCAAAATGGTGGAATACGTCCTTAATATTCTACCCACTAGCACACTCCATAATATGACCCCCACCGAAATCCTATACCGGCGTATCCCCTCCTATGATCACCTTCGGATATTCGGTTGCTTGTACTATCCTAATTTGTCCTCTACCGCCCCACATAAATTAGCACCCCGAACCACTCCATGTATCTTCTTAGGCTTTCCGCCTAACCATAGGGGTTATTTATGTTATGACTTGTCCACCCGTCAACTTCACATCTCTCTTCATGTCACCTTCGACGAGACGACGTTTCCGTTTTCGAACATTCAAAAATTTTGACAAACGGTCTACAATTTTCTTGACGAAACTGACCCCTCTCCCGTCATTATTCGTGAACTGTGTCAGCCCACCATCGTCAACCAAAGTCCGCCACCTACTGCCGCCTCTCTTGACCCCACTAGGGTCTCCATGTCTACTGTCGCCTCACCATCTTTCTCGATGCCGACTGCCATAGTCTCCGGCGATCGACTATCGTTCCAGCACCCACCACCTAACTGAATTCCACCCAACACTGCAATCTCCGCCTGACCAAACCAGCTTACCAGTAACCCACCACCACCGACACCATACCCCACCTCATCAATCTCCTCAACCCTATAACTACCCAGATCGATGACCACCCACAACAATCACCCTGTCACCAACTCCAGCCCCAACATACCAATTTCACACCCTGTTCTCTACGGCAACCCTAATCCCGATGGAAACCCCATCCCTTGCCAAATTACCGACACCAACAGTCCCCTAAACCAGCCAACAATATCCCATTGTATGGAAACCCGTGCTCAACACGGGATTTTCAAAACCAAAGTTCATTTTAACCTATCCACAGAAACCATATCCCCAATTCCTAAAAATCCCAAATTAGCCAAACAGGACCCAAATTGGAATGCGGCCATGCGTGAGGAATTCAATGCTTTAACGACACAGCACACTTGGGATTTGGTTCCTAGACCGGAAGGGGTGAATGTGATTCGATGCATGTGGATCTTTCGTCACAAATTCAGGGATAGTGGTGAGTTAGGTACAAGGCAAGACTAGTGGCCAATGACACTAATCAGGAGGACGGTATTGATTGTGGTGAGACATTTAGTCCGGTCGTTAAACTGGCTACTATCTGCACAGTTCTGAGCATTGCTATGGATAAATGTTGGCCGATTCACCAACTTGATGTGAAGAATGCATTTCTTTATAGAGATCTGAAAGAAACTGTTTATATGCATCAGCCGCCTAGCTTTGTCCATCCAGCAGCCCCACATTATGTCTGTCGTCTCCGTAAGTCACTTTATGGTCTGAAACAGGCTCCACGTGCATGGTATGATCGATTTGCTCAGTATATTATGCAGTTTGGGTTCGTATGTAGTAAGAGTGACACTTCTCTATTTATTTTTCATCGTGGTAGTAGCACTGCATATTTATTGTTATATGTGGATGGCATTGTGTTCACTGCCTCCTCTAATGTGTTGAAGAATGAGATTATTACACTGCTCAAATCTGAATTTTTCATGACTGACTTGAGAAAGTTGAGCTATTTTTTGGGTATATCAGTGACTCGGTCTGCGAATACTATGTTTTTATGTCAGCGTAAGTATGCGGATGAAATAGTGTACAGGGCTAAAATGGCTAATTGCAAAATCATGTCCACCCCAGTTGACTCCAAATCAAAGCTTAGTGTTGTTGATGGTGATCCAGTATCTGATCCCACCCTTTACAGAAGCCTGACAGGTGCACTACAGTATCTTACATTCACCAGACCTGACATTGCGTGTGCTGTTCAACAGGTATGCTTATTTATGCATGCCCCCAGGGAGCCTCATTACACTGCCCTTAAACGCATCATTCGATATGTTAAGGGCACCCTTGATTATAGATTACATCTATACCCCTCCGCACTGATCAGATTGTTAGCCTACACGGATGCTGATTGGGCAGGCTGTTCGGACACACGACGCTCCACCTCAGGCTACTGTGTGTTTTTGGGGGATAATCTCATTTCATGGTCTGCCAAGAGGAAAGCCACATTGTCCCGTTCGAGTGCAGAAGCAGAGTATAGAGGAGTTGCAAATGTTGTTGCTGAGATCTGTTGGCTCCGAAACCTTCTTTTGGAGCTTCATTGTCCCTTGCGTAAGGAGTCTATTGTATATTGTGATAACATATCCGCTATTTATTTATCTCATAATCCAGTTCAACATCAGCGGACCAAGCATATTGAGATAGTTATACACTTTGTTCGTGAGAAGGTTGCTCTCGGTCATGTTAAAGTGTTACATGTGCCTTCCTCATATCAATACGCGGATATCTTCACGAAGGGCCTTCCTCGACAGTTGTTCCTCGACTTCAGATCCAGTCTCAGCGTCCGGCCTCCTCCCGCTTCGACTGAGGGGGTGTATTAACGTGTATATAGAATCCCAATTCAATCCCACCACCATAATTAGAATATATCCCATATATTTTGTATATAAAATTATGGTAAGTAGAGAATTTATTATTGTACTAGAATTTTACATTGTACACTATCTATATTTGTATTAATGAGAAAGTCTCTCCAAGGGAATTGATACAATCTCACACTTTCATCTGTTCATGTATACCTCACCTCCTCAACGTCACCAACTCACCATTTAAAAAAGACATTACTATTTACTAATGTATTTTAGTCTTATTTTTACTCGTAGTTATAAATATAAGTAATGTCGAGTTTACCAACGGAAATCAAAATTGTATTAGTACTAATTATGGTATATTTTGTAGAATTATTTTTGTATTATCTTGTATGCGATAAAATGTGGGATAATAATATGTGCATCAAGATTAGCCGGATTGACAAAATTTGTTTGTGTTAAGTTTTGTTATTCAATTATCCGCAATTTTTGCTGGACTTTATCATAATTTTAGTACAAATATTTGCATCATAAGAAAAGCAAAAGAACTTGCTACAGTTTTTTTCAGTTCTATGATCAGTTGGTCACTATGTTTATGTCGGTAAATACTTGCTATGTTTACATTAAAATAATGCAATTTATCATAATTAAGTAATTTAATGAAGTGGATATATACATTTATTAATTATAATTAAGTGATAGTTGAATATATTTAAAAACATGTCTTACATCCATTGATTTGGTGTAAATACCGAGTATGGATAAATACCGTTTATGTCGCAACCTATTTCAGTGAGGAGGAACTCGAGCAAGAAGAAGAAGAAGTTATGCCGGCTATAATATTTCTTCAAATAATTGTATAAAATGAGAATGTAATCTATTTCAATTGACAAATTTTTAAAGAGCCAACTAACAAACTCGTTAAACAGCAACTACATTACAAAAAGATGAAAACGACATATCTCCACAGCCACTTAAAAACAATGTGGAGAAAAAATAAATCAAAAGAATATCATCACATCCCAATTTAAACCCCAACACCCTAAAAAAAATTAAAAACACAAAAAATGAAAGACAAAAAAGAAAAAAAAAACTCGTTCTCTTCTTCTTCTTGGAGAACACATATTGGCTGCAGGAGAGCTAGCATATCGCTTACGAGTTCTGTAGAACTCAATAATTTTGATATACATTTCTTATATTTTTAAAAAAATATCACGTAACATTTATGAATAATAAATTAAAAATCCAATAACTTTCTTTTTTTCAAAAATCTAGAACACTTAAATTTATAATTCTAGCTCTGCCACTGCTTTCATCAATTATCAACCATTGCATTAAACTGCTCCAAAAGTGATTCTTGCCTTTGCATTTTAATCTCTTCATAAAACCTTTCAATAAACTTCTCAGCTCTGTCATCAACTGTCTCGTCATCATCATCATCTTCCTCTTCTGATAATTCTCTCGCCACATCTACCATAGAACCTAATCCCTCCAACACCGGATACTTCCTTTTCTCTTCTCCTTCGCCATTCGCCATTCCCAAACACTTCGAAATTGGAAAAAAAGAGCAAAAATCTCTGTAACTCTGTTTTGTGAGCGACTTTTTTCTATTATAGTACTGAAGTAATGGTGTGTTTGAAGGAGAAAACTCGTATTCTTGAACATACCCATAATTGTAATGCTTTAGGAGGCTAAATTTCTTCATTTTCTTCGCTTTTTTGAGAGATATTAGCCTTGGAATTATGGGTTTTCGCATTTTTGCTAAGAAAATTGACATGTTTAGTAGATTTGAAACTTTCTGGAAAACCGGGGAACTTTTCTTAGGCATATTTTTGTCTAAGTTCAAAAGTGAAAATGTGAGAGGGAAAGCTCACTCAGGTGACTCTAATAACTTTTGAGATTGAAGAATGTTTTGTTTTGGAATTTATTTGTAGTGTTTCTTGGGTACTGTGTGGAACAATTTATTGGTAAAAAAGGTGTTTTTTCAAGGAAATATTGACACAAATGGTTCCTTATATTTGAGAGTATGTTTAAAATAGTCCATTAGATGTGAGCTGAACAATTTTGATTCTTTAATTTGCTAAAGTTAACGTTTTAGTTTTTGTCAACTATTTATCGAACTCTATATTTTAGATCTTGAGAAAATTATGAAAAACAATCACGAAAAATTACATTTAGAGGTACAATTTTTATTAAAAAAATTAATTTATTTTTCTAGTCTAGTGCAGGTATAATTTCTACTATTTTCTATTATCTTTCTAATGTCTAGTGCATTTTTTGTGTTGCATATTTTAGAAATTCACGAGACTTTTTTAGTGTTTATAATTAAATTTCTTTTTTTTCATGTTGTTTTCGTCAATTCAACGAACATAAATTGCTAAGCATTTTACAGAGTAAATGTTTAATATTTGATAAATTTAAAAGATCAAAATTGTTCAGTTCATATTTAAGGGACTATTTTAAACTTACCCTCAAATACAAAGGACTATTTGTCATCTTTTTTAAGAATCTGAAATAAGGGGAAAGCTAGGCTGGAAAAAAGTTTGTGGTCGGTGCGAATTTGGATTTTATTATAATAATGAAGTAGCCGTTAAAGAGCGGGTTCTATGTGTTCAAATTTAGAGCAGAAAAAAAAATAGCAAATAACATTAATAGAAATTTCGGTTCCTTAGTCTGCTATTATTAATAGGTCATGATACTTACATGGAACAGAACAATAAGTACAGTTGTGTTACCTTCTAATCCAAGTTTTGTATTGCTTCAATTTGCAAGAGATTTGTTCCAGATCCAGACGGAATCGCAGTTTAATTATTTTTTCCAGGATGGCATTTTTTTCGAAAAAATTATGACTATTTGGTCCTACATATTAGTCGTTTTAGTGAACTGAATTAGTTTCAAAATGTTTTTGATTTTTTTCAAAAATAAGAAGTTGCTTATTAAGTGATAAATTAAGGTAAAAGTATGCATTAAATAAGTATGGTTTGGGATCGTAGAGGTCTGTGCGTCATGCAAAAGTTAATAATTGCAAACTTTGAACGACGATAAATCGGACAATAAAAATTATAATAAAATATGCATAGTAAATTTAATATTGTTTGGCCAATTGGCCTACATATGAGAAAACTAATCAAAAGACATAAAAACTCTTGAGAAAATCTCCCCCTAAATAAAACTCTTTAAATGACTACATTGTGGATATTTTCTTGTGTATTCTAGTTGTGGGAAGAAGGTCTTTAATATATAGATGTCCAAAACTTTTCCTTCAAGAAAAAGATAAATATGGTAGAGTCCTTTTCCATAAAAAAAAATCTTTTCTACCAAGAAATATTTTTTGAAGCAAAATACAATTATGATAGAATCCAAATAAGGTAGGAAATTCAAAGCAAACCCTAACAAATCTCTCATTTGCCTGAATTTTCTAGCAAACTAATCTTGATTCTCCATCTTCATATAATCTTCATCACTATTGCTTGTTATGGTTAAAAGTAGGTGTGCATTAAAAATTTGAGCCTTGTGCGTTAAAAGTGAGTACATGCTGGAAGTGGAGCTCATGCGTTAAAAGTGTACATGAGTTGAAATTAGCACAAGCGTTAAAAGTAAGCAAAGGTTGAAAGTTGAAGTTCATGCTTTTAAAAGTAAGCATGAGTTAAAATTAATTTTTATTTTTAAAGATAGAGTAGTGGGATTGTTAAAAATATGATTGAGATTTTATTTCCACATGTAGTAGTTTAGACTATTTTTTTACTAAAAATCTTCATTATCGCCAAATTAGTTGCAACTTGATCTGAAACTGTCTTGAACATGTCTTCAACCTTGTTGAACCATCGGCTCTGATAGCACTTATTGTGATCGAAATAATCAGGGAATCTTGCGAAAGCTAATAATTGCAAACTTTGAACGATGATAAATCGGACAGCAAAAAGTATAATAAAATGTGCATGATAAACTTAATATTTTTTGGCCAATTGACCTACATATGAAAAAACTAATTAAAATACATACAAACTATTGAGAGAAAATTTCTCCCTAAACAAGACTCTTTAAAACGACTACATTGTGGATATTTTCCTGTGTATTCTAGTTATGGGAAGAATACCTTCAATTTATAGATATCTAAAACTTTTCCTCCAAAAAAAAGATAAATATGATAGATTCCTTTTCCATAAAAATAATCTTTTCTACTAAGAAATCATTTTGAAGTAAAATACAATTATTGTAGAATCCGAATAAGATAGAAAATCAGGACAAACCCTAACAATATGGTATGTGATAATCATGTTTGTGAAGTTATGTGTCATATGTTTATTGGATCGATATAAACACTCGGTGATGCGAGTAAGTTCACTTAAACTTCTTTAGTATAAGATTACAAGATTCAAAAGTTTCCTTTATTTTTTTAGCTATGTACCTAATAAAACTAAGACACTTAAATTGAAATGGATAGAAAATTAATTAAGTGATACGTTTAAGAAGAGATAAAGGTTAGTTTTAGATAAATATTTTTATAAATAAAGATAATAAATATATATTGATTGGATGTTGTATTACACATATAGCTGAGGATATAAGAGAAGCCTCAACCTTCAGTTACTTGCCACAAAGTGCTCAACAAATAATCTCTTGATTATTTTTATTAATGAAAAAGTATATATATAATTTATCATTTTCATAATAAAAAAATCATATTTCTATTCTACTCCTAAAACCTGATTCTAAGTGTACAATAATTCTACAATTATGGTAAGTGTACAATGCTAATTAAATACAAACTAAAATTACTAAATTAAGCTCCATAAACCGTGATATACACTTGTATATGCCGTGTATATCACGACCAAAATAGTCCGAAATACTCATGAAATACCGTGATATACACTGTTGTATATGCCGTGTATATCACGGTATATTCTGTCACACCCCCGCAGTCATAGCAGGCGGTCTTCGTACGCTGAGACTATCCCTAAAATCTTCAAAGATGACCGAGGGAAGACCATTAGTAAATATGTCTGCAATTTGATACCTGGAAGAGACATGGCAGGCGCGTACTTGTTCACGAGCTAGCTTTTTGCGAACAAAGTGAATATCCATCTTGATGTGTTTAGTGCGCTGGTGTTGAACCGGATTACCAGAAAGGTAGATGGCACTAATATTATCACAATGAACTAAGGTAGTTTTTTGAATGGGACAATGAAGTTCCAAGAGAAGATTACGTAACCAACAGGTTTCAGAGACCACATTGGCTACCCCTCGATACTCGGCCTCTGCACTAGAGCGTGACAATGTAGACTGTCTCTTCGCAAACCATTAGACCAAGTTATTACCAAGAAACATACAATAGCCAGACGTGGAGCGTCTGGTATCTGCACAGTCATCTCAATCAGTATATCTATACGATAAAAGTGTAGACGTCGACGAAAGATATAAATGTAAGTCATAGTCAAGTGTCCCCTGGATGTATCGAATAATGCGTTTGAGCGCATTCATGTGTTCAACTCTAGAATCATGCATAAACAGACACATCTGTTGTACGACATATGTAATATCCGGTCTCGTGAATGTAAGATACTGAAGAGCTCCTGCAAGACTGCGATAGTGGGTTAGATCCTCGTAAGGTGAGCCAGCCGCAGCACCCAACTTGGGTTTAGTATCAACGGGAGTGGAAGTAGACTTGCACGAGGATATACCAGCTCGCTCAATGATCTCAGCGGCATACTTTCTTTGTGATAAGAATAACTCACCTGCATGACGAGTGACAACAATCCCCAAAAAGTAACTCAAGGGCCCCAAGTCTTTCATAGCAAACTCAGAAATGAGCATTGTCATGATATAATTGCGCAAAACATCATAAGAGGCGGTCAAGAAAATATCATCCACATATGATAGAATATAAGTCATGGAGGTACCACGACGATATATGAACAATGAATTATCAGACCTGCTGTGAGTAAATCCAATAGATGAAACATAGTAGATAAATCTCGTATACCAACCCCTAGTGGCCTGCTTAAGCACATACAATGACTTCTTCAATAACCAGACATGATGAGTATATTTGGGGTCTCGAAAACCCAAGGGTTGATGCATGTAGACGATCTCCTTAAGGTCACCATGTAATAAAGCATGCTTCACATCTAACTGATGAATGGGCCAAGCCTTGGAAAGAGCCAGACTGAGAATAGTGCGAATAGTAGCCGGTTTGACCACCGGACTAAACGTCTCACCACAATCTATGCCAACCTGCTGAGTCTTACCATCACCTACAAGACGAGCCTTATGCCTCGCAAAAAAACCATCAGAATTATCCTTATGAGTAAAAATCCACATAGACCGAATAATATTAACACCAGAAGGACGGGGTACCAACTCCCACGTCTTATTGTCAATAAGAGCATTATATTCGTCGTTCATAGCCAATTTCCAATTTGGGTCATTTAATGCGGACACTGAGTTACGGGGTAGGGAAATTTAAGAACATTAGAATTTAGATTAAAATGTCTTTTTGGTTTAAAAATACCCCGTTGACTACGAGTGATCGGTCTGTAACTCGGGGGAGAATTGAGTGAATTTTGGGACAAAATCGGAGGGGTGACAGACCCAACACTGGAATCGATACCGGGGCCTGAAACGGAAGCAGAGGGAGAACTGGGTTGGATATGCGGCCCATTTACTGGACCCGTGACTGGATGACTGGGCAGAGGCGACGGTACTGTAGGTCTAGTGGGCAGTGGCCCGCTGGCGAATTTTGGGTGCGGAATAAGTCCGATAAATGGTGGATAATATAAGAAGAGACGTCGTCATCCAAAAAATTATACAAACTAGGCACGAGACTACTCACTTTAGCAAACGGAAATTGAGTTTCATAAAAAACAGCATGGCGACTAATGATGATTTTATTAGATGATAAATCAAAACATGTGTAACCACGATGATTAGACGGATAACTCAAAAACACGCAAGGGGTAGAATGGGCCTGAAGTTTGTTAATTATAGTTGACGGAAAAAAAGTGGATAACATAAGCACCCAAAGACCCTAAGATGGGAATACAAATGATTTTTATTATATAGGACTTTAAGAGGAGACACATTTGTCAACCCTTTGGTAGGAAGTATGTTAATAAGATAGGTAGTCATTCGTAGAGCATGATGCCAAAAGGAAGGGGGTACGGAAGCATGGATCAATATAGTTCGGACAATGTTATTGATTGTACGAATTTTGCGTTCGACTTTTCCATTTTGTGAGGACATATGAGGACAAGAGAAATGAAAAATTATGTCATTAGTATCACAAAAATCCCGAAACACCCCATTATCATATTCTTTTTCATTATCACATTGAATATTTTTTATTTTCCGATCGAATTGGGTACAGATGAATGCTCTAAATTTTAAGAATGTGGAAAAAACTTGTGATTTTTTCGTTAACGGAAAGGTTCATAAAAATTAGAATAATTATCCAAAAGAACATAATAACGATGGCCCACAGAACTTAAAATGAGAGATGTCCATAAATCGCTATGAATAATATCAAATAACATTAAAGTACGAGAAGTAGAGACTACAAATGGTAATCTAACATGTTTTCCTAAAGGACATGATTGACAAATTGGAATACTATGCGTACCCTTACAAGAGATAAAATTATTTTTATGCAAGGAAGAAACAATGGATGACCCAGGGAGACCCAAACGTGCTTGCCCTTGTTGCCCCTACTAGAAGAAGCATGACCCTACCCGTAAGCATACGTTTAAATTCTTCCATTATAAATTTATAATTATACTAATAAATAATTAAAGTAATTGAAATTAAGTGCGCTAAATAAAATAAACAGACAATAATAATTTAATGAATGAACGAATGTACCAAACGTCGACGTAACGTCGACGTGTAATCTAGAGGTTGAAAATTGAAACTTTGCTCGATGGAAAATCATCAAGCTAGTTGCCAACTTCACTCCAAAATGAATAAATAAAATTGAATATTTAGTAGACAATGTAGACTTGTAGAGAGATATATTGAGAGATTAGAGATATTGTAGGAAGATTTGTGAGAAAAATGAAGAGAAAATGAGGTATTTATAGTTGGGAAATTGGGTTAAAGTGTAAATATAATAACTTATGAGTTAAAAATAAATATTAAGGGGGTAGGGGGAGGGGGAGGCCAAAAATGACCGTTGCACAACGGCAAAAAATGATCGTTGCACAACGTAAAAAAATGGCTATTTGCACAACGGCCAAAATATAAAATGGTCATTGGTGCAACGGTTTTTTTTGCAAAAGGGGATTTCGGGCGGGATCGGGATCTGGTTGGGACTAGCGGGCCTGGGGCGGGACGGTTCGGGACGATACCATGTCCCGTCCCGGTTCGAGTCCTGTTATCGAATTATTATTATTTTTTAAAATGTCGGGTTCGGGGCGGGATCGGGCGGTGTTGGGGCAGAACCAGGCGGTGTTGGGGCGGGATTGGGCCGGGAATGGGCCGGAACCGAGCCGACCCGGCCCACTGGCCAGCCTCAGTATATTCTCTCTATATTTTTTATTTTTTATTAGGGTCAGCTAAGGAATTGACATAAAAGCCCTTTAATTTTCTATACTTTATTGGGAAAAGGGTCATATTTGCCGTTAAACTTTTGGAAAAGGGTTATATTTGCCCTTCGTTAAAATATGGGGTCAAATATGCCCCTCCCGTTATCAAAGTTGTTATATTTGTCCTATTATGGACGGAAATTCCATGTGGAGGCCATGTCGGAGCATGTGAACGCCACGCGGGATCCACGTGGAGGGTGGGACCCACCTTCATCTTCTAACAGCCACACGTAGACGCCACGCGGGATCCACGTGGAGGGTGGGACTCACCTTCATCTTCTAACATTCACAAGGCTCTGGCGAACCCGTCTCCACAACCACCACCATGCCACTGCCTCACCCCCATTCTCCTTCTACTCCCTCCGTTCTTCTCCCCCCACTGCTCCGGCGAGGAGCTCCAGCTCCGGTGAACCGGAGCAGTCACAAACAACTCGTCCCCTCTGGTTACAGATCTGATTATCTTCGAATGTTAATGCGGGCACCACCGCCACTGTTAACGTCGTTGTTAACAGTCCCTCTGTTCCGCCATTGTTAACGTCGTTGTTAACAGTCCCTCTGTTCTGCCACTATTAACGCCGGCACCACCGCTGCACGACCCCTTCTACTTATCTTCGTCTTCTTCGACAAACCCCCTCTAGTTACATATCTGATTTTCTCGACAAGTCAACGTTATAGATCTGATTTTTCGAGCTTAGTGCACTGTTCATCGGAGTTTGGTTGTTGGTTTGTTGGCATCGTTCCGGCAGTGATGGAGAGGACAAAGCTGTGAGGGGAAGAGAGAGAAAAGGACGAGCAGTGGCGGCGTCATGGGTGGAGGACTGGTGGTGTGGTGGCGTTAACAGTGGAGAGAAAGAAAGGGACGAGTTGTTTGTGACTGCTGGAGCAGTGGGGGGAGAAGAGGGAGTAGAAGGAGAAGGGGGTGAGGCAGTGGCGTGGTGGTGGCTGTGGAGACGTGTTCGCCGAAGCCTTGTGGCTGTTGAAGATGAAGGTGGGTCCCATCCTCTATGTGGATCCCACGTGGCATCCACGTGCTCCGACGTGACCTCCACATGAGATTTCCGTCTATAATAGGACAAATATAACAATTTTAATAACGAAAATGACATATTTTTCCGAAAGTTTGATGAAAAATATGACCTTTTCGCTACTTTATTTTGCTTTACCTTCATTGTATTTATCGGTCTCACTGACTACACATTTGACCCTTTCAGTTTCTCTCTGCACTTCAATTGTTTACAAGGTATTCTCTTACAAATGCACTACTATTAAAATGTGGGCCCACTCTAACTTTTGATTATACATCTTAATTCTTATACAGGAACTTGTGCACTACTATTAAAATGTGGGCCCACTCTAACTTTTGATTATACATCTTAATTCTTATACAGGAACTTCCTCCGCATTTTTAATTTAATTTATTTGAACTATTAATTTAATTTAATTGATTTAAATAAGTTATCACTTGACACCTACTTCATATTTTCAATTAATATAAAAAATTCAATTGAATTTAAGATTTTTTCAAAGTCTAAATATTTGACAGCTAAGTTATTTCAGCAGTAAAATGCACCCTAAGCATAATGATAATTGATGAGATTGAAGAGGAAATTCGAATTGAATTTTTAAATAGTAAAATTATATATATATATATATATATATATATAGTAACTAATAAATGACTAAAGTTCTTAACTTGTGGGTCCCATTACAGCTTTTGAAATACACATTTTGCACTTTTAGTATTGTTCTTGACTGATTAAATTTCTACAAAAAGAATATCTAGATTTTTTTCAATTCAGTAATCACATGCAGAGGGAGTAAAAAGCACTGTTCCCTTCATGTTTACTATTTTTTGTTAGAAAATTATTTTAGAAAAGTTAAAATTCTTCATTTTATATGACATAAACCTTAAAATTGGAAGCTATATAGTTTTAATATTAAATTATATGATAAACTCTTAATCTTAGAATATAAAAAAACAGAAATTGCTAATATAAACTTTTAACCTGAGCATATCAATGCTGAAGAAGACTAAATGGTAAATCACACAAGCATTTCATTTTTAAATATAAAATTCTATTATAAAATTTTATGCAAAAAATTACGTGGATTGTTCTTCATACGGGTTGGTCTTTAATTTTTACCCCTCAATTCGGTGGTCTTTAATTTTTATCCTACTTCTCATTTAATGAAAATTTGTGGGCCAAAGTATCCTTTTTCGCGGGTCTACTAAATAAGAGATTCTAGGTTCGAATTCCCGCAGAGGTAAAAAAGAAAAAAAATTCGCAAGACAAAATTTTCATAGAAATTATGCCTATTCGGCCAAAGTTATATAGAGACTATAACCCAAGGGGCATAATTTCTATCTAACTAGCCTGACAAGACATAATCTTAATTTCTCAACGAAACTTTGCATTCATGCATAGTTACATAGAAACTATACCCCTTAAGTCATAATCTCTATACAACTTTGGTCGAATAGGTATAATTTCTATAAAATCTTGCATTGTGATTTTTTCTTTTTGACTCTGCTGGGATTCGAACCCACAACCTCAGAGGTATTTTCGGAGACATAATTACATAGAAACTATGCCCCTTAATGCATAATTTTTATACAACTTTGGTTGAATAAACATATTTTCTAATAAAATTTTGCATTGCGGTTTTTTTTTTTTTTGACTTTGCTGAGATTCGAACTCACAACCTCAAGAATATTTTCAATCATTTTTTTTAGGCGAATGACAAAAATTAAAGATCACCAATTTAAGGAACAAAAATTAAAGAGCACCCTAAAATAGGGTAATCTTGCGAATTGCCCAAAATTATGAAGTTGGATAAATGAAAGAAATCTAAACACATTAGCACAATATCACATTAAACAAGAAATCATCCACGGTAGTCCCCGGGGCATAGCTGGATGACAAATGAGGAGAACTTAAAATTCAGCTGGAGGCCTGCAGTGTGAGTTCGAACCCTGGTGGGAGCAATTTGCTCTCTTCTGTGGTAGGACCTTGTAGGTGATATCAGTTGCTCTGTTCTCAAACCCTGGTCATTGAGGCACATCCCGCGATTTACTGGTAGAAATTTGCTCTCTTCTGGGGAGTAATGTTGTTCAAGAAAATTTTAGAAATCAAATGAGAATAAGAAATTAAATCAAAATAATTTAAAGTTCAACTCCAAATAATAAAAATTCAAAGGCTTCTAGGCACACCATTAGAAAACTCACATGCCGTGCACAGTACGGGTTCACCTTACCTAGTATACCATAGCCTTTATACAAAATTGAAGAGCGCTCTTAATCACTCTTATCGTTTGGTAGAGTGTATTAGAAAAAATAATGTATGTATTAACTTTGTGTATTAATAATATTTTGTTTGATATATTTTTTCATCCTATACACCTTTTTTGGTATTATGTTATGCTCTAATAATACCTAGCAAATTATGGTATTAGCAATGCAATGAATTTTAATGCATGCATTAGCATGGTTAAAGACACAATTTCCCAGAAAGTTTCTCACATAGTATAATATGGATGGTATTTTTATAAACTAATTATTTTTAGAAATTATGCAATGCATGTTATTTTTAATACACCAAACTAAACAGTGATTAAAAAATAATTCATGCATAACTAATGTCAGCATTATTAATACTATTATTACTAATACACCATATTAAATATTATTCTTATACACTCTACTAATCGACCCTAAACAGGAATTCATTTCCCTAGCGTATTGAATCAAATTTTGGGTTGGTTGAATTGAGTTGCTAAATAATCATGATTTATCGAAAGTTTCATCTAGAAGGAAAAGGTTTTACAAATAAATTAAACAAAAGAGCACATTACAAAAGACAAATATAAGTCATATCATATTATTTTTAGATTAATGATAAGTAGGTTAATAAAAAAATTACACAGAAAATCAAAATAAGGAAATTAAGTATGATATTATAAGTAAAAAAAAAATCAGTGTTACGAAGCCAAATTTGAGAAGAGATTTTTGAAATTAATAAATTAAAATGTATTTTAGGACAGATTGACATTCTCCACATCTCACTCTTATCCGAACAAGAGTAACTAATTAATATCAACTAATGGATGCTCCCTCCTATCGATATTATCTGTCTTTAAAGGTTCTTGCTCATCTTTAGAAAAGAAATTTAATAGTCTTTATCATGGAATATTGGTCTAAATCGCCATGCATAAATCTTTCCTTAAATATCTTACTTAACTAATACTTCACTAATTGAATAATAAGGGTTAGATAAGAAAAAATATATATAATAAATGACTTTATTTTTCTTTTAAAAATTAAAGCAATTAAAATTTAGAACTAGAGGTAATATTTCTATCATAAGCTTTCACGGCTTATGTTCTTATTAGTTAGGTTGTACTGATTTTGAGAAATTTTAGATAGTGAAATACACTTCTGTATTTGATTCGAATGTCTAACCCTTTCATGTTAATACCTTTACTTGTAATATTTGCATACTATGGAGTATGGATCATTTGAAGGTCTATGTACAACATGATTTAATTATCTTATGTGATTATATTCTATGTGTCTAGCTTAATTGGAGATGATTTTTTTAATCCCATTCAGTCTTGTATAACTACATAATTATTTTAGCATCTCTATTTTTATGATATTCATTTTATGGATATATTGGGTTTAAGGACCTAATTTATTACAAGAAGAGGGATTAAAATACATATTTTAATTATCAAAGATTAAATTTATCTAGTTAATTTATTTTAATTCTTTGAGGAACTAAAAGTGAAAATTTTCCAAACACAAAAAACACCAAAAATGCGCGTATAGTGGATTGCAATTTGCCAAAAACAAATACATTTGCAATTTGCAAAAAGAAACAAAAACAAAATTAGAGAAACAAAAGAAAAGAAAATAAAAAGAAAAAGAGAGAGAGAGAGAGAGAGAGAGAGAGAGAGAGATAACGACGCCGTAGCACGGAAAACCCTGGAAATATAAATTGAAGACGTCACTCCACCGCGCACTTTAGCACCTACTCCCTCTGTCTCACGCACTTTTCTCTGGTTGAGAGTCAAAACTTTTTAATTTTAATGTGGGTATGAATATAAAAAATATTTAAATTTTTTAAAATAAAATTTATATATTTAAAAATTAAGTAAAAATATTAAAATTATTATATTAATAATTTAAATATATATATATATATATATATATATATATATAATAAAATATAGTCTTGAGCCAAGAATTTTCAGAAATAACCGCTCTACCTATCAAAGATAAAGATAAAATCTGCGTATACTTTACACTTTTTAGACTTCATACCGTGGAATTTCACGGCATATATTATTATTATATATAAAATTTATAATTAAACAACAACTCATTTCGCAAAAGTGAAGAATGTAAAATAAAATATAGGAAAATACAATTTTTCAGAACCCGAACGTTAAAACCGCCTTCCCTTTCTCTCTCTCTCTCTCCATCTCTCTCCCCTCTTCCCTGCAATATATATACTCACTTTACATTCCCGGCGATTTCACGTAAACTCAGCTAACACACAAAAATAAAAAATAAAAATTTCAAATCTTGATTTTCTTTTTTACAAGAATATGAAACCCATTTGCTTTATCCCTCTCTAATGTTAAGCAGAGTACGAAATTACAAGATATAAAGAAAGAAACTTTGATTCTTGGCTTGTGGGTGTATCGATTTTAATGGCGATGGGACCAGAAAGATCGAAGCCTTTACATAATTTTACGTTACCATGTGGGTTAAAGTGGGGAAACCAGAAGTTTTTAAGGTGTGTTAAGGTAGATTCCGAAGGAGAATTGATCGGACGGCGGAGGGTACCGGAGGCGGTAGACCGGCACCGACCGAAATATAGGTCGGTTAACGGAGATAGTGGTGGGGGAATCGAAGCTGTGAGAGAGAAACTTATGTTTGATCTTCAAACGGAGACTGATAAGATGAAAGACGCGATTTTGAGGGAAGGTTTAGATTCTCCGGCACCGGCGACATGGAACTTGAGGACTCGGCGAGCGGCTTGTAATGAGCCTAATGTAAGTGGTAGTGGATTGAAAATTGATGTTAATAAAACTAATGGTTTGGTGGCATTAAAGACGGAGAATAACAAATCTTCGAGATTTCGAAGTGATTTTGCCGGTGGAGCGGTGGCTGCCGTAGCTTCTTGTAGCGGTGATAAGAGAGAGAGGGTGAAGTATTCCGTTTCCCTTACGCGAAGAGAGATCGAAGAAGATTTCATGGCGATGGTCGGACATAGACCTTCTCGTCGACCCAAGAAACGAGCTAAATTGGTTCAAAAAAATTTGGACGTAAGTCAATTTTTCTCTTTGATTTATGGTTAAAAAATTCATATAGTCGATCCCAACTTATTTTTTTTGGTGGGTGATGATAATTGTGATAGAGTGTTATTTGAATTTATTTGTTTGATTGGTCTATTTTGCAGACGTTATTTCCGGGGTTGTGGTTGACGGAAATTACAGCTGACTTATACAAAGTGCCTGATGATCAGTAGATTGAAGAAATTCTCAGATGACTTTATTCATCATTATACTTTGAAGGCTAGTTTGGAAGTTAATTTTGGTTTAATGTATAAGGCTTGCTACAGGTTTTAGTTATTGGGAGAATCCAACTACTCTCTTTGGAATTCAAGGAATAACTCCGAGATATAAAAGCGAAACAATCTACCTATTGATATTAGAAGACCAACGGATTTTCCGTTTTTTGTGATGAACTATTGTAACTTTATTTGTGATGGATCAAATAGTTTAATGGTATAGTGCACCACCACACAATTTGGAAATTTGATGAAATCATTGAATTTCCTCTGTAACAAAAAGAGTGTAAAAAGAGCAGAAATTTTAGCTGCTCTGGTGAGGCAATTTTGTTATTTGTTCATAATCTTCTTCATTTCTGTTCATTGAAATAAGTTTAACATAGTGCTGATGTTGTTGGATCAAAATTAATGTTAGCTAAATTTTTAATATTTCCAAAGTGCATTTGTTACTGGCTTATTCATGTTTTTGTAAATTCAATTGTTTGTATTGCCCATGGACAGTGTGTTGGTTGCTTTCTTCTGCTTGTCTTGATATCAAACACAAAATTTTCTCTATTTGGGCATGCTCTTTATGAAGGTGCAAACTGTTCTTTCCGTTAGCCTATATTTCTCGTCTGAAATGCAGCTGAAGCCTGCACACGAGCCTGTCTTTTTAGCAGAGGAGCCTGTCTTCTTTCCTTTGCGAAGGGGAAAGTCCCAAAGGCGAAATCCCCACCTATACCAGAGGCCCCTTGGCCAGGTGGAATGTAAATCGAGGGATATATGCGAGTGGCAGCCCTGCAAGGGAGAGGACAAACGGGACACGAATCCAGCAATAACCCTTGCAATATTTCAGCAAAGACTGTCACCACACGGATTCGAACCCGCGACGTCGGAGTGGTTGTACCCCAATCACGTTATCACTTACCAACTCGCTTGTGCCCCTGGGGGCAGCCTGTCTTCTTTCCTAATGCTTGTTTACGTAGCTACGGAAAAAGAAATACTCCCGATGTTTCAATTTAAGTTTCACTAGACACAAAATTTAATAAATATGGAACTTTTGAATCTTAAGGTAATAAATTAAAGATGTGTACACTGTATCAAAATATCTTTTAAATCTTATATTTGTTTTTTGGTAAGGGAGTTCGTAGCCGTTACCCTTTAAATGCGCAACCCCGTTCCATTATAAGTCTGTAAATCGCACTAAACAAGATCTATGATTAGCTCGATTGAAAAAGCATGGGAGTTCCATTATAAGTCTGTAAATCACACTAAATAAGATCCATGATTAGCTCGACTGAAAAAGCATGGGATTTTGAACCTGAGACTAGGATGTAGAAGATAATAACATGACTGATTCGACAGATTTAAATTTTTATATATTTATACTCATATACTATTTCATTCTACCATATATATATTCCCCTATAATCTCAAATAAGCTATGTAAAAATTATAATATTAAAATTAGAGAGATCAAATTTAGAAAAAAAATCGTTTTGAAATAAAGTAAAAAAGAAGTGAGACACTTATATTGAAATAGAGGGAGTACTAATAATATATGATACCTTACACGTGTTTTCATCTATCAGCACCTTGCAATTTCTTTTGATAACACTGATTAAGCATGTGTCATTGTTCAAGTCCAATTACCACCTTCCATTGTTTTCCGGTGAAATCATTCATGATTTTACAATTACTTCATCCGTCTCAATTTATGTACAAATATTTGACTGATATGAAATTTTAAAAAGTTATAATAAAATTTTGATATATCAACCAGAATATAGATGAGGTATCAAAATTATCCTTTTGCCAAGTGGAGAAAAGTGATCAACGTGTTCTTCATTTTCGCTCTCCTTATATATAATGAACTTTATATAAACGGATCCCAACAAATAATGAATTTAAGGATAAAATGAGCATGCTAAAATTAAATAGAGCATGCTAAAATTAAATGTTTTTTTAAATAAGATCGATATCTTTTTTACAAGTTTAAAAAAATGGTGGCATGTAAAATAGGACAAAAAGATACTATCTTTGAAGATGTCAATATTACTCATTGGCCATTGCTATATTGTAAGATCTAGTAGAGTACATAACTTGAGGTTGGTCCATATAGACGAGTTTAATCTGGTACACTTAAGCATATAAATTTTAGATTAAGTTAAACCTACAGTGTTACCTTTTATAACAAGTCTAATATGGTAAGAAAAGAATAAAAATGTCACAGCCCAACTTTGGGGTGTGGCCGGCACCCGGCACCTGAAGGCCCGAGCATTCCAATCATAGTATCTGGTCCTCCAAATAGCAATAACATGATAAGAATGTAATGACAACCTGCAAGCAGAAAATCCCAACACAATAAATACATAATTGAGGCCGACAAGGCCATAACAAAAGCATTGTCGGCTACCAAGAAGGCCAGCAACGCCAAACAAAAATGGATACACTCTAATACTAGTTTGCAAGCCTCTAAAAGTACTATAATACAACAGCTGGTCGAGACAGGGCCCCGCCGTACCCAAAATATAAAAAATACATATGTATAAGTATCTATCGACTCCGAACTGCAACTCCAGAGAAGTGGAGTGCGACTATCAACAGCTGAAAGCAGGTACCCTACTAGGGAGGCTTCGTGTGTCTGCCTATCTGCACCTGCGGGCATGAACACAACGTCCCGAAAAAGGAGACGTCAGTACAAAAAATGTACTCAATATGTAGAGCATAAACAGAGGTAAATAAGACAACAATAAGATAAAGAATTCAAGAGGTACCACCTGAAACCCATAGTGTCACAATGGATTAGACTGTATAGATGTATGATATAATCGCGTATATAATGTTGTAGACCTCTGTGGGCAGTATCCTGTATATAGTATATCACATATGTAATGTTGTAGGCCTCTGTGGACAATATCATCAATGTCATTACTGTATAAGCTGCGTATATAATGCCATAGGCCTCTGAGGGCAGTATAAATACATATTATATATGTATGAAGACCGTGTGAGGTTCATAGCATACTTATTGATCCCTTCGGAGTGACGTAAGGTTGTTACACCTCCGACTATCCTTATGCGGATTATATCCTATCTTTTATTTGCTTATGAATCAATGAAAAGGGTAAAACTTTACCATCTTTAGCTTTTCAGAATAACACCAGTGAACGTTATTTTATTAATATGAAAAGGATAGTGTCGAGAGTGAAACATACTTTCGGTGAAGAACATATATGGTACAATAATCAATCAACATAACAGAGTCTAAGTATCTTCTTAGTGATTAGGAACATAGTTCTTATTGGGGAGCATGTCGTGGTTAACAATGTTATGATGATCATGCCAAAAGATAAGAAAGTAAGCCCTACATACCTTGTCGCTGAGGTTGATTACGTTTCACGAACCTCACATGCGCTATGGACGATTATCTACAGTATACGAAAGGTTTGTATCAATAACAATCTTACATCTCGTAAGGGAATTCATTTGCACGTTTTGTCAAACAACTTAAGCACATGAAGTTCCTTGAGCTTACTAACATGGAATCTCTTTCAACTAGCACCATCCTCTTCCAAAACTCTTTTACTTAACTTCACAATTCAACCAACATGATCCAATACTTTTATTCATACTTAATATCAATCAACAACCCTAAACAATAAGGTAACATGATTCATATCATAAGAGGTGTTTCTTCAAGATCATACTTACAATACTTTCATAATTCAGAAGTTATCTCCACCAATCAATCAAGCTAAGTTAAGAGGAACTAAAGAACACATAAGGGTGATAAAACCTCACCTTAACCAGCTAAGGAGTCTCCCACAATAAGCTTCAACTCAATCTCAAAGAAGCTCACAACCTTAATAAGCCAACTACAGAGGATTTTAAGGTGTTCTTGATTCTTGAAAGGAGAAATCACCTTAGATACATGTAGAGATGTTCTTCAATGATGGAGAGGGCTTTGGAGAGTGTTTGGGAGGGTTTGGAGCTCAAGAGATCATGAAATGAAGCTGCCCCGAAGTTAACTTAAATAAACTAACTACACCGCCTCACATATGCGGCCGCATATGCCACCGCATATGGTGGTAGTGAGGTGGAGAAAAGGTGGCTTTGATCCGCGGCCAGATCCGCGAGGTAGAATGGTATCTGTGACTCGACACGCTTAGTGTATCGCTGAATTTTTGTCAATCTTCGTTGAGTTATATTTCCTTTGGTCCTATTGAATTCCAACCTTCTGAAACCATTCCTTAACGTCCTTATATTCCATACGAACCCTCGGAAATTATCTCAAGTTCTCAAGACTCGAGTCAGCTAACTACACTCTCATTCGTGTGTAAAACTATGGGGCGTAACAAAAAATTAACTTACTATAGCGATTAAATTTTACTCAAATTTATGCATCACATTTTGTATAACAAGCGAGCTTTTTATCATCAAATTCAAGCATGTGACCGTTAGCGCAAATTACCTAAATCCTCTAGGCAATACTTTTCCTGAATGATGTGTCGGGTTATTTATGAGATGGGTCTAATATTCATGTGGACTAATAAATCAGTATTATTTATTTAATTAAGGTTGCGTACAACAGACCCTTGTGGTTCGACCCTTCCCCGGACCCCGCGCATAGAGGGAACTCAGTGCATCGGGCTGCCCCTTTTATATATACATGATCATTTCATATAATGTTGTTAAAAGGAGGGGCATCTTTAACCGGAAAAAGACAATTGAGATCTAATAGGTGGAATAATGCATATTTTAACCCGAAAATTAACGTTAAGGGCAATTATTAGAGAACAATAGGTGGAAGAGGCACAAATTTAAACCATTTATATACGTTAAGTACATTTTTTGATCATTTCCTGTTTATTTTACACTTAAATACAATTAATTGCAACGATAATTCAATATTACCCATATTAATTCTAATACTTGTAGTCAAACAAGGATAAAAATAAGATTAGATCAAACAAATTAAATCCAATTTTCTAAGTTCACAAAAATAGGGGAAAAAAACAAGAAGTTCTCCGAGTTACCAAAAGTTTATCTAATTAGTGCCATCTTAAATGAATATGTTCCTTGATTGTATTCATCAATAATGTATAATATATATAGTAGTACAAGAATATTTAAACTAGGTAACTAATCAACCTAATTACAATATAAAATATAATTCTACCTAAAATAGGAGACCTAATTACAATAGGAATACAATTTAACTAAAATAAGAGATATACAATTAATGAAAGAATATTCGGGAAATATTCTATTACAACCCCGAAGTCGAAGCGGAGGTTCACGAACACTGAAACTGGCTCAAAAATCATCAAATAGTATGCGCGGAAGTCCTTTGGTGAAGATGTCAGCAATATGATCTCTTGAAGGAACATGAATGACACGAACTTGATCACGAGCCACTTTTTTGCGAATGAAATGAATGTCCATATCAATGTGTTTAGTGCGCTGATGTTGGACGGGATTGCCGAAAAGATATATCGCACTAATATTATTGTAATAGACCAGTATTGCCTTTTGAATCGGGCAGTGAAGCTCAAGTAGAAGGTTACAGATCTAACAAGACTCAGAGATGACGTTGGCGACACATATGTACTCTACTTTGGCACTGGATCGGGATAGCGTAGGTTGCCTTTTGGAAGACCAAGACAATAGGTTATTTTCGAGGAAAATACAGTAACTAGACATGGAGCGTCGGGTGTCAGGACATTCACTTGAGTCAGCATCAGAATAAGCAGTGAGACCAATGAGCGAGGACCTGTATAGATGTAATCCAAAGTGAAATGTACCTTGGACGTATCGTAAAATACGTTTGAGGGCATGCATGTGTGCTTCCGTTGGATTGTGCATGTGTAGGCAGATTTATTGCACGACATATGATATGTTAGGTCTCGTGAATGTGAGGTACTGCAGGGCCCCAGCCAGGCTACGATAGTGAGTCAGGTCTGAATACGAGGGGCCAAAATTAGTGCTGAGCTTGGAAGTGGTGTCTACCGGCGTGTGGGATGGTTTGCAAGATGCCATGCTTGCACGGTCAATGACCTCTTTGGCGTACTTCTTCTGACACAGAAATAGGCCGCCAGAATATCGAGTGACAAAGATGCCCAAGAAATAACTCAAGGACCCCAGATCTTTCATAGCAAACTCAGAGAAAAGAAGAGACATAATGGACCGGTGGAGAGCATAAGATGATGTGGTGATGATGATGTCATCAATATATAATAATAAGTAAGCCATATATGTACCCTTATTGTAGATGAACATGGAATGATCATATCTACTGTGAGAAAAAATAATAGATGAGAACCGGGTGGGCAGTATGTCCTAGACTGTCCGAGGGGGGTGCTGGGGTCTGGGACGTCGGACTATGTAAATGATGAATTAGAAGAGGATTCTGGCCATCATCTAGGAAGTCGTAGGAATGCCAATGCGGTGAGTTTAGGGAGGTAAAGGGGAATTGAGACTCATCAAATATGACATGACATAAAATAATAATTTTATGTCTTGACAAGTCATATCACGAGTAAGCACGATGATTAGCGGGGTAACCTAGAAACACACATGGGGAAGGACAGGGGTTGGAGTTTGTGAGTGATCGGATAACAAAGACATCCAAAGATACGCAAGTGTTGGTAGGAGGGGTTCCTATGAAACAGAACTTGAGTGGGCTACCATTGAGATAAAGACTTGTTTGAGATTATGTTTAGGAGATATGTGGCCATGAAAAGTGCGTAATGCCGGAATTGAGGAGGGATTGAGGCGTGAGCAAGTAGGGCATGAATTAAGTTGTTTATGGTTGAGATTTTTCGTTCATCCTTACCATTTTTGGAGGAGGTGTGAGGGTAGGAAAAATGAAAGGTAAGACCGTTATTGGAGCAAAACTGTTTGAATTGTTTATTATTGAATTTCCTGCCATTTTCAGATTAAAAATATTTAATGCTATTTTCAAATTGTGTTTTTATGAGAGCACTAAATGAGAAAAAATGGGGTAGATCTGAGATTTATTGCCAATTGGAAAAATCCATAGAAAGTTGTAATAATCGTCCAAAAACAACACTTAATATTGATGGCCAGCCGTACTTAAAATATGAGACATCTACAAATCATTATGTATGATATCGAAAGGTAGTAAAGTACAATTTGTGGATACATAAAATGGTAATTTAACATGTTTCCCAAAATTACAGGATTCACGTATAGGAGTCCTAGAAATACGGTTGTAATTAATAAAATTATTTTTTCTAAGGTAGCATAAAATAGAATCTCCCGGATGTCCTAATCTAGAGTTCCATAAGGAAGACGAAAGAGCATCAAATGTTGATGGAACTGAGGCTGGATTGTTGGAGATCTCTGGTGCTGTCACATCTCATTATTCGTCTTCCTATCGTAAAATCCTTCATAAAAAAACCAAAAGGATCAAAGTCAAGGGAAACATTATTATCAGTTGTTAAATGTCGCACATAGATTAGATTCTTAATGAGTTTAGGGGCATGAAGGATATTTTTTTAAGATTAATGGTGGATATGGTGGGGATAAGGATAAATGACCAAAATCATGAATGTGAATGCCTTGTCCACTACGAATAATAACATTTTAATTTAAATTACTCAAATTGGAATAAGATGAGAGAGTACCTTGTGATGCCGTTATGTGAGATGTGGCGCCTGTGTCCATATACCAATTTTCATCTGGAGCGTTGAGTGACATTGTGTTCATAACTGCCTCAATGTCAGTCTGTGGATAAGTTGAGGGCGGGGGGGCCTGTGTTGTGTAGTTCTGTTGGGGACGTGGGCCGAGTATGTCAGGGTGAGCCTGTCGGTTCTAAGGTAGAGTCTATGAAGATGCCAGATATGGGCTAGTAGGAGAGGCCCATGATGGTGGGGACCACACAGCCAACAACGAGTAGGCAGCCCACGACGGAGGCTGATGCTACTACCTCGGTTGCTGTTGGTTGTTTCCTACCAGTGGGGACTGCCCTTCCCATCGTTGTTGTTGCCGGAATTCCATCCGCCGCAGCCCTTGCTTAACTGCTTGCTCCAGCGGTTGTTGCGGGTGGATGTGGGCTGTTGCGGGTCCTCGGGCCGATGGTTCTGGTTGCCAGAGTTGGAGGACCTGCCGTCGGCGGATGGTTTGACGGTAGTGGTGAGGGCGGCGTCAGCAATTCTGGCATGAGTGGTGCTGCGCTTGATTTTCCGGGTTTCCTCAAGAATAAACTTCGAACGAGACTCATTAAACGGAGGTAACAACGTGCATTGCTGAAGGATGGTGGCAACGCCGTCATAGGATTCGTTTAAGCATGCAATAAGTTGCATGATCAATCGCTGATTAGTGACTGATGCGCCGACGTTGGAGAGTTGGTCGGCAAGCATCTTCAATTCTTGACAATATGCAGACACGTTTGGAAAATTGTCCTGATAAACGTCCTTGAACTGATTTTCAAGGTATAAAGCTCGTTAAGTTTTGTTGTCGTGAAAAATACTTTTCAAACGTTCCCACATTTGGCGGGCAGTGACATCGGTCTCAATCAATGATGGTGTGCAACAAATCATTAGAGATTGTGCCGTATATCCACTAGAGGACGGCTACGTCCAAACGAGACCAGAGTGCATTATCAGAAATTGAAGCCGAGGGTAGGTCTGTGGACTTCAGTGTTGGAGGGATGATGTGGTCGATAACTTCGTAAACACGACAATGGATCTTAAAAAGCTCCGCCCACGAAGATTATTGACCATTTTCCATCTCAAGGGTGATAGAGATGAAGTTTTTAATGTTGTTTACTGCAAGTGTTGGCTTTGTCGGCCATGAAAGATGAAATTTAAGAGGATAAGGGAGGGAGAATGACTGAAAAAAATACTAGGGTTCCGTGGGGGTGGCGGCGGTGGAGGTATTTTAGGCTTTAATACCATAAAAGAATATGTTCCTTAATTGTATTCATCAATAATGTACCATATATATATAATAGTACAAGAATACTTAAACTAGGTAACTAATCAATCTAGTTATAATAGAAAATATCATTCTATCTAAAATAGGAGACCTAATTACTATAGAAATATAATTTTACTTAAAATAAGAGATATACCATTAATGAAAGAATATTGAGAAAATACTCTATTAGTCTAATAAGAAAATATCATCTAATGACTCATGAATCTTAGAGTTCATGTAATTTTCTCATTTCCACTTGTCACCTGTAGAATGTAGTAAATTCATTTATTCAAGAATCTAGTTTTATCTATTTTAAAGTAATTCTAGTTTATAATCTAGATTCTAGGGTGCAACATACTTTTACACGCCATGAATTTACATGCTATTTAATATTTGCTTAAATGACTAGTATATTGATAATAGAAGATAGCATTTGCTTTTCATGGGAATGGATAGTGTATATGATAAAATCTTTAAATTATTCATGCGCTCTCAAACTTAGAAAATTACTATATCTGACTTTTAACTAATTAATTTGCTGCGTAAAATGATAAAAATCAAACTCAAAAAGAATTCCTTCATGTCACACAATGATGGAATGATGGAGTGATAGACTATTGATGCAAGGATTATAATAGTAATGAATTGTAAATTGTAATGAGTTAGAATAATATGGAATGTCGTTTTTAACATTTTAAAATATATGTACTAATTCAATTTATGTTGACTTGTTGAATTAAGATTAAGGGAGTTTATTGTCCCATTTATAATGTGAAGGAGTTTTGTTTCACAAACCCAAAATGTTAATAGGAAAAATGGGCTTTATTCTAAATTTTGTAACAAGTCTAATACGGTAACAAAAGAATAAATACTTTCTATATCGATTAAATTTTACTGAATTTTTGTATCGAATTCGGTATAACAAGCAAGCGATTTACCCTCAAATTCAAATATGTGACCGTTAGTGTATATTGCATAAATCATATAGGGAACACTTTTCTTGAATGGTCGTCGAGTTATTTATGAGTTCATTCTATTATATATTCACGTGAATCAATGTCATCTATTTAATTAACATCTTACATATGTCATCTCATAATTTCGTTAAAGGGAGGGACCTTTCTAACCGTAAAGGATAATTAAAATCCAATAGATGGAAGGAGATACAATTTTAATCCAAAAATTAATGTTAAGAACAAGTAGAGTCTAATAGGTGTAAGGAGGGCAAATTTAAGCCATTTTTAATATTTTAAACACTTTTTCGTTTATTTTACACTTAAATGCAGTTTAGGCCATTAAACTATACATGGTCCTAATTGATTTTTTTATAAAATCGTTACTCCCTCACGTAATAATTAGTTCTAATTATCTCCCGTACCTGAATTTTTTATTATTAAAGTTATTTCAAATGAGAATGTAAAATACTAGTCATATCACAATCTGAGGTGTAAAAAAATCTATAGTACCATTTTCTAATATATTTAGTCATTCAAACGGCTATTTTCTTATCTTTTTTCATATATTATCTTTATTCCTCCGTTAAAATATAACCATCAATTTTTCCTTCTTTTCTCATTTTTCTTTTGAGGGATAACCATTATAAAAAGAGCCAAGTACAAGGGGATAATTAGGACTAAGCATAATTTAAGGAAAACCTGAATAGAACACATAAAATTTAGGTATTTTGTCATAATTAAATAAAAAGAAGTAGAAACAAATATTATCTACTTTAGGGGCATCTTTATCTTTATATATTTCATATCTAGGTATTATTTAATACACAATTTTCTCATTCTTAATTTATAGTCAATATAAAATAACATTAGCTTGCATAAAAAATATGCCAATATTGGTGATGTAGCATTTAATATCAAAAGCAAACATTACATGACTGGTAAAGGTTTATATTATAAGTATAAATTCTACTTCTTAACTACGTAAAATAATATTAGTAATTTAAAAATTTTATGTTTCAGACTAAACTTTGTATTAATTATGTACAATTTCACGCACGTATTTTTATCTTATGCTGCTAATCAAGGACAAATTTAACCATCAAATTTTTAGAATAAAATTTCAAATATGCAACAGTATGTTAGCACTTCCTTTTTTCTGTTACATTTTACATGCCATCCTTTTGTTTTTAACTTGTTCAGGAAAGATGATATATTTTATATCTAAGATAATATGATTTCAAATATTTTATTGTATTCATAATAATAAACTTTGCTAGTCAAAAAAATTCCACAATTTGTTTTTTTTTTTAATTTGGTGAGTAATAAAATATTACTCCTTTTGTCTCGATTTATTTGATATTTTTTACTTTTTGAGAGTCAAACTTTTTAATTTTGATTATATATTTAAAAATAGAATCTTTAATTTTAAAAAAAATATAATTTATATATTTAAAAATTACTTTAAAAAAATTATAAATTATTATAATTAATAATTTAAAATACTTTAAAAATATATAAAAAATTATGATAAAAAAATAATTCGTTTGACTCTCAAAAAGAAAAAATAAAATGAAATATATTTAGAGGTTGTGGCATGACGCATGAATGAAAACCCTGCGCACTTTAGCACCCGACTCTGTTCTGAACCCGAACGGTAATACCGCCCCTTCTCTCTCTCTCTCGCTACCTCATATATATATACACACACTATACGTAAACTAAAGCCAACACAAAATATAAAGAAAAAACAAAGCTTCAAAGATTATATGAAACCCTGTGTAACTGTTCTACCGAAAAATCTTGAGTCCAAAGTGAAAGAAATAAGAAAAAAGAGAGCAACTTTTGATTCTATGTTGCTAGCGGAAGCAATTTGGGCTTGTGGGTGTGTGAAATTTGAATAGTTTTAGACTTTTTATTGCTCGGTTTTAATGGCGATGGGACCAGAAAGATCGAAACCTTTGCACAATTTTACGTTACCGTATGGGTTGAAGTGGGGGAACCAGAGGCATTTGAGATGTGCTAAAGTTGAATCCAATGGAGAAATCTCTTCCATTCATCGTTGGTCAAATGGGTCTGAGTCGATCGGACGGCGCGGATCAAACGATCGGAAATTCAGCCCGCCGGAAAAGGAAGATACTGGTGAAGGAATCGGAGCAGTGAGAGAGAAGCTGATGTTTGATCTCTTAACAGAAGCTGATAAGATGAAAGACGCAATTTTCAAAGAAGGTTTGGAGAAACAACCGGAAAAAGAAGTTTCTCCGTCGCCGGCGACGGTGACGGTAGCTGTATCTGATGCCGCCGTCGACTTATCCAGGCCATGGAACTTGAGGACTCGCCGAGCGGCTTGTAAGGACCCTAACGGATTTGTCACCGGCGCCGGTGTCGGTGCCGGCGTAATTGGTGGTGGTGGATCGAAAGGAGGGTTGAAGATTGATGTTAACAAAACCAATGCTCCGTCGCCGTTAAGGACGGAAAACAAATCTCCTAATCTTCGAGGTGGTTCTACCGCCGGAGCTTCTTCAGCCGGCGAGAAGAAGAGAGAAAGGGTAAAGTTTACTGTTCCCCTTACGCGACGAGAAATCGAGGAAGATTTCATGGCGATGGTCAGACATAGACCCCCTCGTAGACCCAAGAAACGAGCTAAATTGGTTCAAAAATATTTGGATGTAAGTCCTAAGTTTTTTCTCTCTCTAATGCTTCTTGATTTATGATAGTCGGGAGTAATTAAATAAATTAAATTGATATAAAGATAAAAATTTTCACATATTACTAGTTGTTGATGATGATGATGATCATTTTACTGTTTCATTGATCTATTTTGCAGACATTATTTCCGGGGTTGTGGTTATCGGAAATTACAGCTGACTTATACAAAGTGCCTGAGGATCATTAGATTGTAAAGGTAAATATTCGTCGCTGAACTTTGATTTGAATATCAAGAATTACTCCTATCTCATAATCTAAGTTGCGCGAACTCTTCACTTTTGATGCCGCACCACTACTTTTGACGAATTCGACACACGTATTGACATTTTTGAAGAGTTCGAGCAACATAGATCATAATGCAAGTTTGGGAGCTAATTATGATTTTGATGTTTGTTTATTAATTTCTGCAGATGGGAAGCTGGAAGCGCGTTTTTCTGACAAAAAGACGATACATTTGTGACTGATCGACTAGCGTAGTTGGAAATTTGATGAAACAATTGAGTTTCCTCAGGTAACATAAGAGGGTGTAAAAAAGGAGAAAGTTTAGTTGCTCTGGTGATGCTAATTCTGTTTAAATGATTCGATTTGTTCACAATCTTTCTCTGTTTATGTTCATTGGAATAAGTTTAATATATGTAGTGGATTCTATTTTGCACATTGTGAGCGGCATTTTTAGTGTTTCTAAGTAAATTACTTTACTGCCTTGTTCCTTGTTCCTTGTTCCTTGTTCTCTGTAAATTCAATTGTTTGTATACTTCATGAAAGTAGTTCTATACTTTTTTCTATCTGATTATCCAAGACAAAATGCTTCCTATTCGCGCGCGGTCTTCTGAAAGGGAAAGTTCCCTCTTCAATCTCGTATGAGATCATAGTGAAGTTCTATAAGAAATTTCAACTGTCTTTTGGTGTTTACTCTGTTTTAATGTTAGTTTGATCCTGAACTAATTTGCCGTTTACTCTGTTTTTATGTTGGCTTGATCTTGAACTGCTTTAAAATTAAACGGCGAGTAAATTGTTGCTTCCATGTTTGCCTGCCTGCCTTGTGATTTGATATACAAATGAAATCCGAAATTCTAATGTCTTTTTAGTTGGGCTAGGTCCCAGGTTCAAGTCCTGGGTGAAAGATAGAATAATTTCCCTTGGGATTCCTTTCATTATTCACAATATATATAGATGTACAAAGGTTGATTCCTAATATGGTACGAATCCTAACTTACCTTACAAAGGTTGATTCCTAATACAATTAGAATCCTAAGTTACCTTAAATATACATCTATCATAATTACAAAATATACAGAGAATATTCGGAGAATATTCGCTAATACTCCCCCTCAGACGGAGCGGGAGGAGGCGAACAGCTAAAAATTTGGATCGGAGAAATCGGTGAAGAGCGTCGCGGTAGTCCCTTTGTGAAGATGTTCGCATCGATAAGAGGAAGGCACGTGTAAAATTTTGACCGACCACGGGCAACCTTCTCTCGCACAAAGTGGATATCCATCTCAATATGCTTAGTCCGCTGATGTTGGACCGGATTATGAGACATATAGATGACAGATATGTTGTCACAATAGACTATAGACGCCTTGCGGAGTGGACACTGGAGCTCTAAAAGAAGATTTCGGAGCCAACAGATCTCAGCAACTACATTAGCAACACCGCGATATTCGCTCAAAGACTTTCGAACGGGATAGTGTGGTCTGCCTCTTGGCGGACCATGAGATAAGATTATCCCCAAGAAATACACAGTACCCTGAGGTGGAGCGACGTGTGTCTGGGCATCCTGAGGTGGAGCGACGTGTGTCTGGGCATCCTGCCCAATCTGCATCCGTGTAGGCAAGTAACTTGGTTGGGGCAGAGGGGTATAAGTGTAATCCAAAGTCTAGTGTGCCCTTAACGTATCTGATAATACGTTTGAGGGCGGCAAAATGGGACTCTCGGGGGTCGTGCATGAACAGACACACCTGCTGAACGGCATATGTAATATCAGGCCTAGTGAATGTAAGATACTGAAGAGCACCTGCTAGACTCCGATATATAGTGGGATCAGAAACTGGCGCACCGTCATTGGCACTAAGCTTGGATTTGGAGTCCACCGAGTTGGCATAATTTTACAATTTGCCATCTTGGCCTCAGACACTATCTCTTCTCGCATACTTACGCCGACATAAGAACATAGTGGCTGCAGATCCGTTACCGATATACCCAAAAATAACTTAGCTTGCCCAAGTCGGTCATAGCAAATTCGGTTTGAGTAGAGCAATGATTTCATTCTTCAAACCGTCGGATGAGGCAAGAAGAACAATGTCATCGACATATAATAGCAAATATGCGGTGTTGCTACCTCGGTGAAAAGTGAAGAGAGAGTTATCACACTGCTACATACAAAACCAATGCAAAAGATACCTGGCAAACGATCATACCAAGCGCGGGGTGCCTGTTTGATCCATACAATGACTTTACGAGACGACACACAAATCTGAGTCGCCGGATGAACAAAGCCGTGAGGTCGATGCATGTACACGCCTCTTTCAAATCCCCATGAAGAAACGCATTCTTGACATCAAGGCGATGAATCGGCCAATGCAAGCCCATAGCAATACCGAGAAACGATTGAATAGTGGCGGTTTAACAACCGGATGAATGTCTCACCACAATCAATACCCTCCTGGCGATTAGTGCCATTGGCGACTAGTCTTGCCTTATACCTCTCTAAGTCACCACTTGTCTACGAACTTGTGCCGAAATAGCCACATACACCGGATAATATTCACACGCCGGGTCTAGGTACCAAATCCCAAGTGTTACGCTTGGTTAAGCGTTAAATTCTCGCACATGGCCGCATTCAATTTGGGTCCGATTTTGCTAGTTTTGGATTTTTGGAATTGGTGATAAGGTTTGTGTGGAAAGATTGAAGTGAACCTTGGGTTTGAAGATCCGTGTTGTGCACGCAGTCTCCATCTGATGAGGCAGTGGCGGTGGGTGGTGGGAGGTTCTTTGGTCCATCGTTACGGACCGATGGGCGGCGTGATTCAGTGGGTGGTTTCTGGTGACTCGTGAAATTTGTAGGGGTGGCGAGGAGGTTTGTTGGGGTGGTCTTGAGACGATGGCGAGGCTGTCCGAACAGTGGCTCTTTGTTGGTATAGATTTTGGATGATCGGGACGGACTTGGTTCATCGAGAAAGATGTAATCGGTGGTCTGAAATTTCAGGAGATTTGAAAAAGGAAAGGTTGTCTCATCAAAGGTGACGTGGCGGGAGACGATGATTTTGCAAGTAGCAATGTCATAGCACAAGTAGCTCAGATGATTAGGAGATAGACCAAGAAAGACACATGGCAGAGTGCGAGGTGCAAGTTTGTGAGGTGCGATGGAGGCCATGTTGGGGTAGCATAAGAATAAAAAATCGTGGGTGATCATATGATGGTAGCCTACGGTATAAGATTCGGTAGGGTCTTGTTTTGGAGTGTGCTAGTTGGTAAAATATTAAGAAGGGATTCTACCATTTTGACAAAGATAGACCCAAAAAGGCGGTGGTAGGCGGGCATGAAAGCGAAGTGTGCGAACCATGTTATTGATGATACGTATAGTTCTTTGAGCCTTTCCGTTTTGGGAAGAAGTATAGGGACAAGAAAACCGGAAAACCATGCCTTGTTTAGAACAGAAATTGTGAAATGTCGAGTTATTAAATTCACGTCCATTATCACATTGGAATGATTTGATAGATTTTTCAAATTGTGTTTTAATGAATTTGTGAAACTCGAGGAATTTTGTAAAAACTTGATTTGAATTTGATGGGTAAATTCGGACAAAATGTGAAAAATCATCCAAGAATACTAGATAGAATTTATGACCCAAAGAGCTAACAATCGGAGATGTCCACAAATCGGCATGAACAATATCAAAGGGAGAAAAAGTAACCTTTGTTTGATGACATAAATGGAAGACGAGTATGTTTGCCTAGTGGACAAGAAAAAGCAGTGTTGGGCAATTTTTCCATTATTACATTGAATACGCTTAGAAGTCCTAAGAAAAGTAAAAGCGGGTCTCCTGGTGTCCGAAGTCTGTTGTGCCAAGTGGAGGGAGAGATTGCCGCAAGGGATAGAGGTGCTTGCGGTCCGACAATGGAAGATTGAGTGAATGGGTAGAGGTCTCCCACACTATTGTGGCGTGTAAGAATTTTCCCGTATTGAGTTCTTTCACGAGAAAAACCAAAAGGTCAAATTCGGCTGCATACGTAATTATTGCTAGTGAATTTTCTAACAGAGATTAAGTTTTTAATGATGTTAGGTGTGTATAGGGCGTGGTTTAGGGAGAAAGGAGGGTGTGTATGTTTGGTGTGTGTGTTCTGTAACCTTGATTGGAATGCGATGACCATTGCCGCGATAATAAATTGAGGACACTTTAACCGACGTAGTTGAGATAGGTTACCTGACGGCCAGGGTGAGGTGAGATGTGGCTCGGTGTCCATGTACCAATTGTCGTCGAGTGTTGAAGGTTCACGGTGGTATAGGCCTGGCCCAAATCGATCGGGGGCGAGTGAGCTGCTTCTTCTTCTTTGCCGATTATTCTTTGCGATTGCCGCCGCTTCTTCCGCCGCGATTAGCTTCTTCTTTGCCGATTGCGGCTAGCTTCTTCTTCTTCGCCGGCGATTCTTCTTCTTCTTGGATCGCAACCAGGTGGTCTTCTTCTTCTTCTTTGGACATCTTTGTGATGGTGGTTCTTCTTGCCGCGAGTGTTGCCATCCGCCAATCCGCTAACGCCTTTTGTTTATGTTCCTCTTGTTTAGCACGTCTAGTTTCTTCCAACAATAGTTGTGAACGTGCCTTGTTGAAACTTGGGAGAGGGTCGGCTTGTTGAATCATTGTTGCGAGTGTGTCATATTCACCTTTCGGTAAACCCGCAACAAGTTGAAACACCATCTTGGTTTCAAAGCGAAGTCCCGGACGTTGGATAGTTGATCGGTTATGAGTTTTGATTGCTTACAATATTCGGATATGTTGTTAAAATTCTCGAGGCGGGTATTGTTGAATTGCTCTTCCAAATACACAACCCGAGTATTTTTATTGTCTGAAAGATTTCTTCTAGCGGACCCAAAGTTCACGTGCCGTAGCTTTGTTTTCATGATAGTGCATAACAGATCTTTGGAGATGGTGCCGTAGATCCATTGTTTGACGATGGCGTCAAGACGACGCCATATTGAGTCTGTAACATCGGTGGGACGAGGAACAGATTCGTCAATGTGATCGAGCACGTTGTATGCACATGCATGAATGTAGAATAGTTCCATCCACATGGAATATTGACAGTCTTCTTGGTTAAGAATTATAGGGATAAAATTCTTGATGTTGTTAACGGCGAATGCCGGATGAAAAGAAGATACTGAACGTTGAGAGGGGTTTTCAAGTGTGCCAGTGGATGAAATGGAATTTGTGGGGGAAGACATGGTTGCCGCCTGTCGAGGGAAGGGAATTTTCTGGTTTGGCCGAAATATGGAGGAAGAAACGAGTTTTTTTTTTTTTCTCTGTGAAAGCAGAAATAAATTCTGATTTCGGCCGGGAATGTGGATTTAGGTTTTAGGCTCTTGATACCATGAAAGATAGAATAATTTCCCTTGGGGATTCCTTTCATTATTCACAATATATATAGATGTACAAAGGTTGATTCCTAATATGGTACGAATCCTAACTTACCTTACAAAGGTTGATTCCTAATACAATTAGAATCCTAAGTTACCTTAAATATACATCTATCATAATTACAAAATATACAAAAAATATTCGGAGAATATTCGCTAATACTGGGCATGAAATAGTTACTGGTACGATATGCTTCCCCTTTAAATATGTCTTACGTAGTGGGAGTTCAGATTTAATCAGGCCAATGGGTACCAACTTGTGATGTTTGTCCAATTGGTTCTATCATTCTGGTTGCATTTGAGTTTGATAACTGGTGAAGCATCTTCAAATTCACACGCTCTGTTTGTTTTTTATGTGAGTTTATTCATGAATCTGCTGCTACTATCTCTCTGGAAATGTCAGTATAAGTCATACTGCTCAATTGTAAAATTTAATACCTTGAAATCAGTCTCATAGACAAAACTTTCCTGAGTAATGAGCGATTTTCTGTTAGTTAAAAGAGTATCTTACTCTTCAAAGAGTTGAGGTTTAGTGACTAGTGGGACCTCTCTCCTGCTGATATTTGAGTTAGTTTCAAATTTTCATCAACCTTAAAGTTTATGGACTTCTACAACGAGCTCAAGTTAATATTACATATATGATATGGGAAAAAGCTAATGAATTCAGGTAAACTTACAATCGGACATCTGGATCCGCCCCCGCTTAGGAATATGAAAATGCTTAACTGGAATGTTGGAAAATTATGAAAGTATGTTTTTTCATGATAGAGTCCCTGTAGCTTATAAGGGTTATCATGTTATGAAGATTAGGAAAAAAAGGTTCCGAAAGGAAGTAATGTACTTCAAAATTATGGCATGATTTATTATATTTTTCTTCATTTTCAGGTACATATTTGGATGAATGCCATTTGTCCTACCTAATTTTTGAAGGCGTAGATTATATTAATCTAACAAGTAACAAGTATAGTAACAATAATTAAGTGGATAAGTTTTGGAAAGTACTCTCTGATTATGGGGAATATTGGGAAATATCTTTTGGTTATCGAAGTTAGTGAGTGCAATTCAAAACTTATCCACTTAATTATGGTTAATATACTTGTCAAATTTATATAATCTAGGCCTTTAAAATTTAAACAAGACAAATGACATTCATCCAAATGTGTACTTGAAGAAATGACGAAAAAAGATGTAATGAAGAGGAGTCATGATACAATTTTTATAAACCAACGAACTTGAAAGTTGAATGATTTTTTCCTGAATAAATAGTTAAATAATGGATATTGTTTGGTCAAGGTTTGCTAATTGAATCATTTACGTAGGCCCATTTTTTTTTCATTCGGTGTTTAATGTCTGTATTCACATTGGAACTCGATTATATTTGGATTTGCGTTGTGTAGGACCCGTTTGGGAGAAGCGCTCTCTACCAAGAATTTTTTCATACCCAGAGTCTGAACTTCTAAGTAAGGGAGAATCAGCCTCATCAGTTGCACCACAGCCGTTGGTGGTATTTACGTAGGCCATTAATTATTGGGAAACATTATCCAACTTTCTTGTATACGCTGTGGAAGCTGATAATATATCACAATTCACAGGCACTTTAAACTTAAAAGGATTAAGCACCTATACATTGAAATGGATCGTTATAGACATATATGCATTGTTTTTTTGTTAAAGAAAAAGTGTAGAAAAGTTCTTTGGAAGAACCTTTCCAAACCTTATTTTAAAAAGTTTTTGACTAAAGTCATTAAACACCATTAGAGACAAGTTTCTTTTTAGTATTTTAATAAGTAAAACATATCTGGAATAGTTTTTCAGCTTTTGCAAAAACTTGATTTTTTTCCTAATGGCATTTGGTCGAAATTTTGTCTGAAATTTCTTTTAATTGTTATTTTTGTGAGTACAACAATTTCAGAAGACGGGAAGTAAGTAAATATTATAAATGCTAGAAAGGATAAACTATTCAAGATTACAACAAACTGGAAATAAGAACGATTATAAACTCCTTGAGATTTGCTGAGTCGAGTGATGACACTCTGTCTTTAAGACAAGATTTCCCCCTGTATATCCTTTTACGTTCGTGGTCAATAGTCTCCCAAGATACAACAACAACTAACAAATGAGCAAAGAAAACTCAAGTGTTTCTAGCGAAGAACTTGAATATAGAAAGAGTGCTTGAGAGGAAAAAGATTTCAGAAAATTTCTAAGTGTTGAACAATTGAGCCAAATACCTCAATTTATAGTGTAAGGAGGATGACCTCTCAACTAACCAACTAATGACTTTCAATAGCCATGTAATGACACTTATTGATGGGTTAGAATCAGCCAAATAATGGCTGAATTCAAGTGTTAAGCAATGGAGATTCAATGCTCCAAAATCAGCCCAAGAGTTCGAACTTTTCAACTTCCCGTCGCCTCATTCTGCCTCCGAAGTGCCGTGACTCTGCGAATTAGCTTCGCGGCACCTCGGCTCCAGTGGCTGAACTCCCAATTGGCGTTGCGGCGCTGCCTGGGAGGCACCACGGTGCTCCGGCGCCTCGGCTCCTACGGGGCTGTGTCGCGACCCTTCGCCGTTCCGCGGCGATTTCCGACTCATCATTTGGCCAATAACCGTCCATCATTCTATGTATCAAACGTTTCACTTACGTACCAATATCTCTTTCACTAATGAAATTTACGATACTTGGCACTACGTGTATACGTGTGTAGAAACGACGTTTTCGACGTGCACCCAATTGTTCGAGTCATAAATAATGAGATAAATTTAATTCCACATTAGTAAATTACTAAATTTCCAACACTTTTTTTTTTTTAAGAAACTGAGAAGAGAATTTTCATAGATACTTTTCCACTTATTTAGAAAACTGTAATTGGGCTTCACGCCAACTACAGGGGTCAATTTGAGGACCATTTAGTTATAAATAATTTTTTGTAAATTTAATCAGTTTAAAATCAATTTTAAATTTAAAGTTGAATTTTTTTCCATGTGATGTTATTGCGGGTATAAAGTTTGACATATTGCTTTTGTGAGCAAACATCAAATATTTTTTCTTTGAAGTTTGACTTTGGTGTCCCAAACTTCAGATTTTTTTTGTGAAATTTTGGTTTGACATTCCAAAACTTCAACTCTTATATGAATTTCGATAATACATTCATTTATTTTACTTAGCATACCTTTATTTCATTTCACTCATGTACTTCATCTATTCTATTTCACTCCCTCATCCATTTCATTTATGATACCTTAATCTAATTTTTTCCTTTTCAACTTGAAATTAATCATAATTAAATAAAAATTTACAACATAATAACTGAAACACTTGGAACAAAAAGAGCATTACATATGTTGGTCACATAGTGCTATGAATTTTTTGTTAACCAATATCGAGCAAAAATTTTGGAGGAAGGGAAGAGAAATATAACGGAAGTTTAGTGCACCGAGCTATCCTTTTTTAGGAGAAAGGGGAGATGAAGATGGAAAAACGGAAGAGAAACATACTTTGTCTAAAATTTACCAAAACAACAACAAATTAAATAATTTTAAAAATTAAATATAATTTGAATTGTACTGTTAAAATTGATTACCGGATGCAATTGCTTCCCAATTATAGGCTAATCCTCTGGTGTTAAAGGCCTAAATTCTAATGCTCCCCTTAGAAGAATTTAAGTAGGTGTTAGGCCATAGATTTCAAATATTTTTTACTTTATTTGAAATTTACGGAGTTAGAATTGAAGATGGGGTTATTATTGGTTATGTTTTTTGCAAAAAATATTTGAAATAATACTCATGTTTGAATGTATTTAAAAATAACTTCAAAAGTAAAAAGTGAGTTGGAAAACATGTTTATAAGTTGTTTTTCAAATTCAAAGTATAGTTTTAAGTTGAATTTGAAATTTTTATGGCTAAATATTAATTTTCAAATAAAAAAAAATTATTTTAAAAAATTAATAATTTTTGTGATCGAACGTCCTTGATACTCTTGGCAGAGGGGCATTGGCAACACTGATTTCTCTCTGCCAATCACATTGGTTTATGAGTAGCTCAACAGGGTATGGAGGTAATAGAAAATAACTTTCTAGCTAGATACCCTTGTTATCATCCAAGGTTTAATATAATTTCTTCAAAAGTTTCAAATTTGAGCTATAGATATAAAAATATTATGATAAGAAATACATCTCTCTTCATGAATTTTATGTGCCGTGAATCTAAATTTTTTGAGGCCCCAACATAAATATCAATCACCAAGTGAAAAAACAAACAAAAGATACTACTATTCAAAAAGTTGTTACGAAAAATAAATTTAATACTTCTCATGTAAGACGATTTATAATTTTAATTTTAATTTTAATTTTAATTTTAATTTTAATTTTAATTTTATCCTTTTAAACACTTCTTTTTTGCAAATAAAAAATTAAAAAAAGAAGTGCGTTCGGTTCCTTGTTCTTGTAATTCTCTTTTTTCCACTCACAATCCAACTTTCAAGTACGAGAAAATTACCTCGGAGTAATCCACGAAGAGAAGGGGTAGTATTGATTACATTTTATTCAAAAACAGAATACTTTATGGCTTAGCCTTTCAACTTTTTTGTTTGAAGAATTTCTTTTATGCCATGAAACACAACATAAAGGGAGAAAATTCATACAAATTAGTGTATACACCAAATTACATTAACTTACTACAATCAAAAGATATATTAAGGTGAAACATTATAGTAATGCATCATAATTATAAAAGTATGTATGTATTAGAGACAATCTATATTAGGAATAAAAATATACTTGAACACATTCGTATTATTAATGAGATTAATATTTATGACATTTGTAATTATTGAGTTATTATTTGATTGTTTGCAATAATTCATATATGTGCATCCCTTGAGCTTATGTTGTCATTAATAGAGTGAGTTATTAATGATAGAATGTAACTTTCAAAATAGCCTCGATTAATGATCATAGAGAATGAGATATCGATGATATGCTATAAGTCGATATGTAGTCTGGATCACATTCTTGGAGAATGTAGCATGTCTCACAACTACGAGTAATGGTTACTCGTGATGGACACATGGATACTTTGGAGAAGTATTGGTATACCCTGCCGATAAACTATTTATTATACATGTCTATAGTGTTATCGGCGTGTGGAATATAAACGTCCTTTGACTTGAGGTCAATACGCACCTTGTTTACAGAATGATGTACTTTGACCAAGTTCTAAGCTTAAACTCCTTCTGGAAAAGATATGGCTTGTGTTGGATGCATCAGGATGTAAATCAAGGTGGTAGTTGAGCCAAGAATAGGATTCATTCCTCGATTGAAAATTTGAGAGAAAACTCAACTTCTCAATATTATTAGGTTGACTAAAGTCATTGGCCAGTGCAAGAGACATATTTAGAATATGGTCTAGTTGTCAACTAATAAATGTGAGATAAAGTGATTAAGCCATTTGAATAGACACTTGGCAAATCCTAAGATTAATCGAGTGTGTCGTGAATGGAAGGAATTTATAGTTCCGCATAAAGGTTAAGTTTGCTGGATTCATGTAAACGTACTTCACATATTGAGTTCGTCATACGACGCAGTCTAAGAGTTTCGTATGGACCTTAATTAGATTAATGTCGATATGTGAAGGCCTATAGGGTCACACTATATGCAATTGTTTCTTCGATCTAATAGTATATCGAAAAAATATTAAATATTCGATTGAGATCGAGATATTTAATTTATAATAATTATGGAATATGTCTATTTGATAGAAATTATTTAATTAAATCGAATTGGATTTCAAATTTAATTAAATGTGTTGGATATATTATATGAGTACTCGGACAAATACAGGGAAGCAATTGAGCCAGAAATTACTAGCCCAAAATGGGAGTTTGGCCGTCCACTTTGGGTGTGTGAAGTGGACCAGCTGGGCTAGTCCAATGAACATTAACATAGGCCCAGGTTTTCCTATTATATATTTGTTTAGGTTTTGTCCTGGACTCCTATATATACAACACATACCCCATAATTATGAGGTTACAGAAAATAACTTCTCAGTTCCTAAAGCAAGATTTCCTAGCTTTCTTGAATAGGAAATACACTGGAGTTAGATCTTGCAATCGAGGAAACAAATCGCGTAGATACCTTAGTGTTGAATCCCGCATACGAAAACCTGTAAGTTTTCTTTTATCATGTTTTGGACATACAACATGATTATCGTATAAGTCGTGTCAGGATTGTTGTTAGGTATGAAATTTTAAACTTTCGCTGTGCTTACTATTTGATTTATGAACCCAACAAACACCTATAGTGGTATCAGAGCCCGGACTGGTTTAAATGATTATACGATAATCCATAATAACGGTTACGTGAGAAAATTAAAAAAAAAAGCAGAAACTGGAGCAGCAGCCACCGCGACTGTGGCTTCTGGCGATTCGACGTTGTTCTACCACCGTCTTCACTATTATCGAGAGATCCACTTTATAAGATGGTCGATAAAGATGTTGAGAGGTGACGGGACGCGGCGTAGACGCTGGAAAGGCCGTCGTAATGCCATCGACGGCAGGCCTATTTCGACCGCCTCATGCGTTAAAATGGTGAAGTAATACTACCATCGTGATCGTCTCGACGAGAGAAATCGAACGGTGGTGGTGTTACACGGCGAAAGCCACTGGAAAGGGACCACCGCCGACTATTTTGGAAATAGCCGGCAGCGGCTAGATTTTCTGCCACCATGGGCCACCAAACCAGGAATTGAAACCACCGGTGTGTTCGGCTCGACGTGGGTCGTCGACCAGTGGTGTTCAATTCCGTCAATTTCGCCTCAAAATTCGAATCCCAAATTTGATTTGAGGTTGGAATTGATTTTGAAAATTTGAAATAGTTCAAGGACCTATTTGAAATTAAATTAGGGTTTCAGAAATTATAATTTATCCCTTGGGGAAAATCTGATTTTTTAAAAAGTTTATGGAATTGCAATTTGGTCCCTGAATTTTTTTTGGAAATTTAAAAGGTTTTAAAATAAGCAGATTTGGTCCTAGGGCGAATCTGTAATTATTTTAAGGTTCTGAAAATTACAGAAAACCCCCTGAAAATTAAATTTTAATTTCTGAATTATTAAGGGACTGTTTGGATGAGCAAAAAATTCTGAAAATTGAAAATTGTGTTTTAAATTTGGAATTTAAATATTTTCTAAGTTGAAACAAATTAATTAACCCACGATTATTGTTATTTTAGCATATTATTTGATAATGTGCGCATAAATTAATTGTTTCTCCTAATTGTTTAATTGATTGTCATTTAAATAATTAGTATAGAGCCCGAATATATATGTATGGATAGGCGGCGTCCAGTATTTGTCGGACCGCATTAAATCATGTTTGGGTAGGTGGCACCCAATATGTGCTCTATTTGACCTAGCACATGTAATAAGGATCTTGATAAAATCCCGATTAAAATATTCTCCAATTTAATATAAGTCTGATTTGGAATCTACGCGTCGTCCGTTATAATTGAATGAGTGCAAAATCATTTTCGGCAATAAGAGTATTTACACCTTAGTGTTTGCTCTAAGTCTACGAGGACTCAGATTCTTCATAGATGCATGTGTTTGCAGTAGCGAGTGAGAAACCTTTGTGAGTATTTACGCTCTAGCGTTTGCTCTACAAGGACAAACTTGCTTAGATGCACGATTGCAGTCGCGTAACGGGATTGACTTACTTAGTTATGTCTTGACCCCCCAGCGTCGGAATAATCTAAAGGCGCAGATCGATTGTTTAGAACAGTCGGTCAAATCAAGAGTTGCAAATTTTTTATAATTTGTTTGGAGACCTACCAGGTTGTACTTTTGAAGTTATTAGCTCTAGCAAACGCGGAGACAGTACGGACTTGGATCTTGACCCATTATGATTATATTTGATATGAGTTTGTATCCTTTCATGGGGTCATAGAATATGTTAAAATAATGTGAGTTAATTACACTAAAGGCCATATTAATTAATTAACGAATATGTTCATAGAAATTATATTTGATTTCAATTTCCGTCTATCTATTTATTCGGATTATTTAAAATATCAAATCTGTCATTGAAATGTTTGGTTGAGACTAATAAGTTGACTGGAGCTAATTATTCGGACTTGTTGCGTAATTAGCGTTTGGTACTAAGATAAGAGAAAATTGAGTATGTGTTAGACACAGATGTTCCAAAAGTTCCTGATGAAAAGTCTGTTGAGTATGCTTTGTTTGACAAGGTTGCTTATCAGAAGCATTAGGATGATGCTACCTCGGCATAATGTGTCATGTTGTCCTCCATGACTGTAGAGTTACAGAGGCGGCATGAGAACATGGGCCCCTATGAGATTCTAGAACATTTGAGGAGTCTTTATGATTCACAATCTCAAACTATGGAGTATGAGCTGTTGAGAGACCTCTTCAAATGTAAACTGAATGATGGGGGCCAAGTGTCTGGTCATGTTCTGAAGATGATTGTGTTTATAGAAAAGTTGGCTTCGATTGGAATGAAGCTACCCCAGAATGTGCCTGTTAACCTGATTTTGAATTCGTTTCCTGGTTCATTTGAGAATTTCATTGTGAACTTCAACATGAATGGAATCAAGGTGAATCTTCCAGAACTTCACAATATGCTAAAGACTTATGAATCATCTACTTCAAAGGGGAAGGTTGTGCTCATGGTGGGCTCATCTACTAGGTTCAAACCTAAAGGTAAAAACAAGAAGAATAAGGGTAAGGCTGGTGTCAAACCCACAGTCTTGAAAACTAAAGAAGGTGTTCAGAGGAAGTCTAGGTTGGCCAGGGACGTATGCCTCAACTGCAAGCAAAAGGGGCATTGGAAGTCCTGGTAGTCCTGGACCTGCTGGACAAGGTATGTTTCTCATTGAGATTAATATATCTATAAGTAACTCTTACTGCTGGGTATTGGATACAACATGTGGCTCACACATTTGTAATAATATACAGTGGCTAATGGACAGCAGAAAGGTTAGCCCATGAGAGGCGGACCTACCCGTTGGAAATGGAGCACGAGTTGATGTTGAGCGTGTGAGAACTTATAGATTAGATTTACCTTCGGGTTTTTCATTAGAACTTAATAATTGTTATTTTGTTCCCTCGATTATGAGGAATATTATTTCCATTCCAATGTTAGACATTACAGGGTTTTCCTCATATATTGATAATGGAAGTTATATACTATCTTTTAATGGTATTGTTTGTGAAATGCTCCTCTTGTGAATGATTTATATATTCTCAATTGTAATCGTGAAATTCTCAATGTACAAAACAAACGAGCTAAAATAAGTAATCCAAGAAATCCCACCTACTTATTGCACTGTAGACTTGGTCATATCAATGAATCAATGATAGCAAGATTAAGAAAGTTAGACTACCTAGAACTATTTAACTTGGAGTCCTATGGTGACTATGAATCTTGCTTGAGAGGAAAGATGACAAACAAACCACTTTTTGGGAAAGGTATGCGAGCCAAAGAGGCACTTGAGTTGGTCTATACAGATGTATGTGGGCCATTTTCCACTCAAGCTAAGGGAGGTTTTCCTTACTTCATAACTTTTACAGACGATTTCACAAGGTTTGGATATGTGTATCTTATGAAGCACAAGTCCGAAGCTTTTGAGAAATTCAAGGAGTATAAGTTGGAAGTAGAGAAACAACTTGAAAAGAGTATAAGACTCTTCGATCAGATCGAGGAAGTGAATACTTAAGTAGAGAATTTCTAGATTACTTGAAACTTCATGGAGTTCAATTAGAATGGACACCTTTCGGAACACCACAAATGAATGACGTTGCTGAAAGGAGAAATCAAACCTTATTGGATATGGTTAGATCCATGATGAGTTTTTCAGCTTTTCCAACATACCTTTGGGGCTATGCTTTACAAAACTCAATCTATATTCTGAATAGAGTTCCTTCAAAGTCAGTAGAGAAAACGTCATATGAGATATGACATGGCAAAAAGAATGTTCTTACATATATGCGAGCCTGGGGCTGCCCTGCATATGTAAAGAAGATGCTTACTGACAAGTTGGAATCTAAAAGTGAGAAATGTTACTTTGTGGGATATCCTAAGGAAACGAGAGGATATTATTTCTATCTTCATGGAGAACATAAGGTCATTGTTTCCAGAAATGCAACTTTCTTTGAGGAAGACTATGTCCACAAGGAACAGAGTTACAATAAGATAAAACTTGAAGAAATTCAAGAACTACAAAACAACATGGAGGTTGAATCATTGTCGAATGACCTAGACAAGAATTTAGTGGGAGTATTTAGTGAAGGTGTGTTACTTAAAGTACATCCTTCAGCCAGTGGGAGTGATGTGAGGATTGATGCAGAAATGCAAGATTCTCATATACAACCAATAGAAGATGATACAATGGTTGTACATCCTTCCATTCAGAAAACACATGTAGATGATATTCCTGAAAACTCTCATAGTGGTGGAAACACACAAGAACCTTCTCATGATCAGAATACAAGAACCACAGAAACATAAAATAATCAACTCCATAGGTTCACTAGGACTCATCGTCAGCCTGAAAGACTTAATCGCATTGTTGAAAGTTAAAATGAAATAGATATTCTTGATAACGATGAGCCTACAACCTACAGCGAGGCTATGTTAGACATTGACAAAGATGGAAAGAAGCCATAAAATCTGAAATGGACTCAATGTACGCCAATCAAGTTTGAAACTTGGTTGATTTGTCAACAAGGTTAAGACCCATATGATGCAAATGGGTCTTCAAGAAGAAGATTGATGCATTTGGCAAGGTGCAAACCTACAAGGCTAGGTTGGTAGCAAAAGGTTACAATCAGAGGTCTGGGGTCGATTATGATGAAACATTTTCGCCAGTTACAAAGATTAAGTTCATTCGAATTTTGCTTGCAATAGCTGCATACTATGATTATGAGATTTGTCAGATGGATGTTAAGACCGCTTTCCTTAATGGAAATCTAATTGAGGAAGTGTGTGCGCGCCCGTTTCGACCTTGCTCGGGTCAAAGCGGAGCGCGGACGTGTTCGGTGATTCCTGGGTAAATAGGGTTGAGGAGTCGCCACCTAATTATTTTTTACGGTGAATTAGGACACCTAAATATTAAACTAAATGCTGCAATGTAACTCCAGTTTTAAGGTGTGCGAAACTAGCGAGATTCTAGGTAAGGGTTCTTTATTATCCTAAAGGGAAGGGGTTAGGCATCCTTTAAGATCCGCTAACTTGCGGTTATCCGGTAAAACTCAGGTTAATTACTGCTAGAAAAATGCATGTTTTACAAGTATAATAGATTAAAAGATGTTTGCAAATAATTAGTAAATGATGCATTTTATACAAATGCGTATTCAGATAACATAAAAAGAAAGATATATGTAAAGTTTTGAAAAATATGCATTTGTGACAATAAATTATTTATACTACCAAAGAAGTAAAATTTTGGGAATCATTGAATTGTAAATTGACAAAAGATAAACTTATTCGGTATGATTTAATAAAGCAAATAAAAGATGACAAAAGTAGTTTTGAAAATCTTGAATACGCGTGACGAGCCTAAAATAAGTAACTAGCGAAGGATTTCTAAGTTTGAATTTAACCGAGCCTACAAATAAATAAGCTAGCGACGGGTTTCAAATCTTAAACTACCCTATGAATTAATCTTAAGTTTGCCTATTCTAAGCATTTCAATAGTTACATAAGTGCGATAAATAATATTACAATACAAAGCGGGATAAAAGCTGAATTTAAAGAAAGAAATAAAATAAATAAACTCCGAGGAATAATTGCCTTTATTTACTTTAATCCCTGCAAGCTGTCAAGAACAAACGGTTAGGAACAGTTAAATACAAATAACTTCATATCCGTATTCAAAACAGTGAATGTTTTGATCGCGGAGGGCTCAGACTTAAATTTTGAAAAGAACATTCCAATCACGTCGTGGCTGCAAACATATGACTAATGTAGTTTATTTTGATTGTCTCGCCTACTAAACGTGTTGGTCTCTCGGGTGAAATAGAAAAGATCACTATAATCACGTCGTGGCTGCGAATATATATAACTTGTTGGTTATTTTAGTCACCTCGCCTACTAAACATGTTGATCTCGGATAAAAGGTGTAAGGCTTCAGCCTTGCCCGAAGTTATATTTCCGTCTTTGCAAGCTGTGGAGGCCTCGAATTCGACGGATATTTTTCATCGGCCAGTGTAGTATCGTGTTCAAATCAGTAAAATTTAAAATAAAACAGTAAACAACAGCAGTGAGCGATGTAAAAACAGAGGCGTAAAAAAGCAGTTTAGAAAATGACGCGGTGTCTAGTTTAAAACGATAAAAGCAGTGAGAACGGTAATTTGAATCTTTGAAACAGTGGACTGGAGCAGAAAGCAATGTTTGAAAGCGCGGTGTTCGATTTAAAACAGTAAAAATGATAAAAACAAGAAAGCGATGTCTGAAGCGGGAGCAAACAGAAAAAACAAACGCCCGAACAGACGCGGTATTTATTCAAAACAGTAAAACAATGATATCCGTCGCAAGAAATCTAAAATAGTAAACTTAATAAAACAATAATATATCCGTTGCCGCGGATATCTAAAACGATTATACTAAAAACAGAGAAGCGAAAGCGAAAGAAAAGCGTGGCCTCGAATTCAATTTAAATCGGCCTTAATGCGATATTAATAAAACAAGAAACAAAGTGCCAAAGAAACGAGCGGTGAGCGGTTTAAAATATCCGACCCGAGTTCGAAATTACGGAAATATTCAATCGGTCGCCCGACCGGTCGATGACCCGACCGGATCGATGATCCAAACTTCGAATCGATTTCAAAGACCAAATTCAGATAACCAATAACAAGAATATGGAATGCAAGAATTCTGGAAATATCCAAATCGGGTCGACCCGACCCGGATCAGTGACCCGACCCGGATCAGTGTTTCAACCCCCAATTCAGATAACCAATAACAAGAATATGAAAATGCAAGAATTCTGAAAATGTTACCCAACCGGGTCGACCCGACCCGGATCAGCGATCCAGACTCGAATCAGATTTCAACACCAAATTCAGATAACCAATAACAAGAATATGAAATGCAAGAATTCTGAAAATGTTACCCAACCGGGTCGACCCGACCCGGGTCAGTGACCCGACCCGGATCAGTGTTTCAACCCGGAATCAAATAATTTCATCAATTTCAGATAACCAATAATAATAACAGCAACAATGCAAGAAATTTGGAAATTCAAATTGAGGCGACCCGACCCGGGTCAGTGACCCGACCCGAATTGGAGTTTCAACCCGGAATCAAATAATTTCATCAATTTCAGATAACCAATGATAACAACAGCAACAATGCAAGAAATTTGGAAATTCAAATCGGGTCGACCCGACCCGGGTCAGTAACCCGACCCGAAATCAGTGAGCCAAATCAAATTTTAACACCAAATTCAGATAACCAACATACATAAATATGAAATGCAAGAATTCTGAAAATGTTACCCGAACCGGGTCGACCCGACCCGAAATCAGTGAAGAAAATCAGAGAATCAAAATGGGAGAACAAACCTTTTCGGACTTGATTCTTGAAACAACAAAGAAGCCAAATGCTTTAAACTCAAGAACACAACAAAATATTTATGTATATATGGAATAATCTTCCGAAAATCCTTCCAAAAATCTATTTTTTCTCCCCCGAAAAATCTCCTCTTTTCCAAATGAAGAACAATCATGGGGTATTTATAGGTGGATTCCCCCCCAAGAACGTTCAAGGAATGAGTTTGAATTTCAAAAATAAAGAGCCAAAAATCGCGGATTTGAGGGGCATGGGTTGCGGATTTTTGGGGATAGGGGTATGGGATGTGTCGGGTGTCGAGCGAGAGGGGTTTGGTGGTGGTGTCGGGTGAGGTGACCGGCACCGTGGGGTCGCCGGTATGGGGTGTGCGATGAGGGGTTTGGGTGTATGGGTTTTTAGTTTTTTTTTTTTTGTTTTGGGGTTTGTTGGTTTGCGGGAATTAATAGGGATGGGGTTATGGGCTTGCGGGTTCTGGTCGGGTGAGTGGGTTGGCGGTTGGGCTTTGGGAGGGGGGAAATAAAGGGGAAGGGGTTTTGGGCTTGGGCGAAGCCAATTGCCGGTTTGGGGTGTTGGGCCGTCGAGTGGGCTGCGGGTGAGTCGGGCTGGGGCGACGGGTTAATGGCCGGTTGGGCCTGGGGGAATTAAAAAATAAAGTTTGTTGGGCTTGGAGTTTTGGGTTGTGGGAATTGGGTTTTGGGTTTAATTGTTTTGGGTGATGGGGAATGGTTGTTGGGCTTCGGTTTTGGGCCAAAAATTTGGGGTTGATAGAATATTTTGGGTAGAAATTGTTTTGGGTTAGGAAATAAAAATGGGTTAGGAATTGAAAAATATAAAAGGGGTTTAATATTAAAAGATATTATATATATATATATATATATTTTGTAAAAGATGTGAATTATTTAAAATAACATAACGACGTGATAATAATAAAATATAATATTTGCGAAATGTTTAATGCTTAATAAAAGGGAAATGCGATGCAATTTTGCGAGAATAAAATAACATAGAATTTTTTGGATAAAACTTATGATTGTGATAAAAAATGCAAATGACAGTAAAAAATGCGAATAATAATAATAATAAGAGAATAATATGCATATATATATATATATATATTTTAAAATTGTTTTAAAAGTGTCAAAAATGTTAAAAATTATGAATAAAATCATAAAAGATGGGACAAAATTGGGTGTCAACAGATGCCCCTCTTTGGACGGAGACGATGAAAGAGTTTTCGGCCAAAGAAGTTGACTGAGTAGCCAATTTTGTCCTGATCATCGGGACTTGAAGGAAGATCATAGAATCCCCGGGGGAAGAAGTTGAAAAAAGATGGTGCACATTCAAACAACAATGCCCCAGTGTCGACTTTGGATGACACTGGTCGTTGATGCGAGAAACTAATGGGAAAAGCGGATCGACGTTCGAAGTGGGTCGTTGACCAATTTGCCTCGGTTCGCCGTAAGAGATAGTTCCACGCTGTGATGAAATTCCTGCAAATTAAAAACTCCTGCAAACTAAAGCTTAAGATATAATTAGCGCATAACTGCTGAGAAAAATTGTAGAGAAAATAACTTAGAAATACCCGCATTAGGAGGTGGGCGCCTGACTGAAATTAAAATACCCTCATTATAAGGTGGGCGCCTGACTGAAATTAAAATACCCTCATTATAAGGTGGGCGCCTGAAATGACGTCGTTGGATCGACGTGTTGTGTTGAAGACGTCGTCGTAATGTTGTTGACGTCGCTGTTGTATAGACTTTACTGATGTCGTCGTTGTATAGACTTTGCTGATGTCGTCGTTGTATAGACTTTGCTGATGTCGTCGTTGTTGTAAAAAATAGTAGTCGTGCTGCCGTAACGTCGTGGACGTTGTTGTAATGCTGTTGAAGATAGTTGATGTCTTTGCGATTACGCCAATAGCGTTGTTGTAATCTTGTAAAGATAATTTGCCAGCGTTGAGGGCGTCATTGTAATCTTTGTTGGCGTCGTTGCAATCTTGTAAAAGATATTTGTTGTCTTAGAACGCGTCGATGACGTTGTTGTAATGATGATTGCTATTGCGGATATTTGTTGTCTTTGAGGCGTCGTTGTAATCTTTGTTGAAGATAGTTGATGTCTTTGCGAAGAACGCCAATGACGTTGTTGTAATGCCGTAAAGATAGTCGCTGCGTTGAAGACGTCATTGTAATCTTTGTTGACGTCGTTGAGATGCGGTAAAGATATTTGTTGTGTTGTTGTAAAGATAGTTCTTTATTTGAAGACGTCATTGTAATCTTTGTTGACGTCGTTGAGATCTGATAAAGATAGTTCTTTGCATTGCCGTAAAGATAGTTACTCACGTTTGAAGACGTCATTTGACGTCGTCGAGATCTGATAAAGATAATTGTCGTCTTTGCGTTCTTTGTAAAGATAGTTTATTGCGTTGAAGACGTCATTGTAATGTTGTTGACGTCGTTGAGATGCGATCTGAGATATTTGTTGCATTGCCGTAAAGATAGTTGATGCGTTGTCGTAAAGATATTCTGCTTATTGAAGACGTCATTGTAGTGCTGTTGACGTCGTTGAGATGCGGTAAAAGATAGTTGCTGCACTGCCGTAAAAGATAGTTGCTGCGTTTGAAGACGTCATTTGACGTCGTCGAGATGCGGTAAAAGATAATTATCGTGTTGCGTTGCTGTAAAAGATAGCTGCTGCGTTGAAGACGTCATTGTAATGCTGTTGACGTCGTTGAGATGCGGTACAAGATATTTGTTGCATTGCCGTAAAAGATAGTTGATGCGTTGTCGTAAAAGATAGCTGCTGCGCTGAAGACGTCATTGTAATGCTGTTGACGTCGTTGAGATGCGGTAAAAGATAGTTGCTGCGTTGAAGACGTCATTGTAATGTTGTTGACGTCGTTGTAAAGCTGTAAAAGATATTTGTTGTGCTGCCATAACGTCGGTGACGTTTTTGAAATGTTGTCCTGTTGTAAGAGATGTAAGTGACGTCCTTGCCGTCGGTTTCTTTGTAATAGGGTTCCACGTTGTCTTTGAATCTTCTGCCGATCCAACGTCATGTGAATTGAAATGTCGTCCTGGCACGGGCGAAAATGTGATGCGACGTCTTTGCCGTCGGGTTTGCCTTGTTGTCGTTCTTTGTGATTCGAAATAACATCTTTGTGCAGACATAATAGTCGGGACCCTGTAGGTCAAGATGATGTCTTCGTATAAATGCAGAACAAGAACGTGATCCTTGTAGTGAGTTGTAGTGCCGAAATTCTTTGGGGAATTGATCATAACTGATGTGGCTTCCCTGCTTTTTCAACCTGAAGAACCTGTACTCAAAGAAAATTTGTGAGTTTGGGGAGGTGCGGTTGATTCGCGTTGACTTGGTGGCTTTGGCTCTTGATAGCTGCATGTCCTGCTGATTCGGACCTGTAGCCCCTGTCTGGTTCCCAGTCTTGGCTAACCGTTAATTAAAACATTTGTTGAAAATAATTTGTTTATAAGAAAGTATGCTTATCATTAAAAAGTTCTTGTCGAACTGCTAATGAAAATATTTGTTGAAAATGATTGTGTATAAGAAAATATGCATATTAGTAATAAAAATCTTGTCAAACTCTAATGAAAGTATTTGTTGAAAATAAATTGTGTATAAGAAAGTATGCATATTAGTAATAAAAATCTTGTCAAACTTTAATGAAAATATTTGGTGAAAATAAATTGCTTATAAGAAAGTATGCATATATGTAAATGTCTGTCGAGCAGCGACATGCGGTGAAACAAAGCAAACGTCTTATCCAAAATCCTCTTAGGCTGAAGACTTAGTTTGCCGATGTTTTTCCATGTTTATCGGCGTCCTCCGACAGTGATCCCTTAAAAATGCCCCAGTTTCCGATATGTGAGGATGATGATCTTTTAAACGGACAACCGAGTCTTGTGTAGATTGCTTGCCTGCCCTATCAGGGTGATCAGATGGGTGCATTTTGTCATATGTGATATAAAGGAGAAAATATTTCCGAATGGTGGGACCGAAGCCGATTTAGGCCGCCTACGTATCCCCATGAGGGAATCAGGTCATGACGTAGTTCATTACAAGTAAAGAGGGTTGTAAGGGTTTTTCTAAAGATGGGACCGAAGCCGATGTGGCCGCCTACGTATCCCGCCGAGGGAATCAGGTCATAACGTAGTTCATGTTACAAGTAAAAAGGAACTTGGGGAAATTTGTGATCTAAGAAACGGAACCCTAAGTGGGTTCTATGCGTATCCCGTCGAGGGAGCGCAACTTTTAACAACATAGAAAAAAGTATTGCATAGAGAATAACTAATCTTAGATATGGTATCTCTTCACTGCATCTGCATTGATGGTTTTTGGCCATTCTATTCTGATAAGGTTGCCCCGGACAACTGTGTCCATCTGCTTTTCATCAATCAGTCTCTTAGTAAATGATTATGTATCCACTTGGCTGCGAAAGAAATAGCATTGCCCAGTAGAAGTCCTGATCGTAGTGTGGTAGCCCAAGAGTACAAATGGCAAACGTCCGTGCCAATGCTTGTAACTATCAACCATCTTGATGTTTCATCCAAATCTGGCTTTGACTTATTCCAAAAATGCCTCAATTCTTCCGCTTGTGAGTCTTCCTTATATTCTTCGAAGCCTTGCTTGTTTGGGACCTTGTTTGCTTGTTTCATTATATGTCACATACTGCCGACAAATTATTTTGCATGATGAAAAAAGAAAAGAGAATTATTGAACAAAACATATTTTAAAATAGCAAAAGCAATGCAGATTTGTCATTTTAAGCCTTCAAAAGGTAGAGGCAAAACACATTAAATGCATATATGTGATTCAGGCCTCAATCTGAATCGCATTGTTTCATTAAATATTAATGCAGTTAACTAGTTTCTGGGAGAAACAAGGCCAGGGCACATGTCCAATTTTCCCAAAACATCTCCTTGCTCTGCATCCCAACTGGTTGAGTCTCTAGCGTAATCACCGAGAATCATATTGCTTTTTGCTTCTTTTTCAGCAATGAAAAATCTTTTGAATCCCTTCACGAGGTTGGCTGCATTGTCCTCTTTTGATTCCTGAGTGGCGCATGCTTTGACGAATGACTGACTCAGAGGCGGAACAGGCTTTGGTAAAGAAGCATCTTCCTTCCTTCGGAGATTGGTTGATAAGACTTTTCCAAGAAAAGATGATGCCATGACCCGCGACTTTGGAGGAAGTGCTTCTACTCCGAACGGTGCCTTCACTTGGACTGTAATCATAGGGGTAATAAAGGTCGATGATTCGACCTTTTCCTTTCTCTGGACTGGCACAATAGTCCCTTCCAAATTGTGGTCTTCATCAACAGTAATCATATTTACGTTGGCATCGTCATGATCTGGCAAAGAGTTATTATTTACATTAGAGGAAGGTCCTTTCAGTTGGATAACTCCTTCTTTGATCAATGTCTCAATTTTGTTTCTGAGGGCATAGCAATTCTCAGTGTCGTGCCCAGGAATCCCCGAGTGGTACGCACAATGCTTAGTCTCATCGTGCCATTTTGGAACAGGATTGGGGACATTTCCTGGGATGGGCTGGAGTATTCCTGCGGTTTTCAGTCGTTCATACAACTGGGCTCGAGGTTCGGCTAAAGGTGTATAGGTTTTGGCTGGCTTTCTTTCGTATTTCTTGCGCGGTCCAGTGCATTTGGTGTATGGACTTGTGGATGAGGCAAGTATGCGCGGGCTGATATTGTGGGGATTCGGATAGACAGCGCCGAGGCAAAGCTATATATTGGGTGGGTATGGTAGGCAGGGTAGGGACCAGGTGGGTATTGATAGTAAGGTGAGGGCTTTGGGTGTATGGGTAATAATAGGAAGGATGAGGACTTTGGTTGTTTTGATTGTAGTAGCGAGGTGGGGTGATGGCATTTGGTAGGTTGACATTTGATTCGGCCTATGTTTCGAACTGTCACCACAGAGGACACTCCATCTCTCTTCCTCTTTCTTGCTCCCTCAAATGAGTCCGACCGATTGTCTCACTTGTTGCTTGCAATGCTACAAAGTTTGTAATTCTTCCTGTTCTGATTCCCTCTTCTATGAAATCTCCCATCCTTATAACTTCAGAGAAACTTCGTCCTATGACGCTTATCATTCTCTCATAGTATGTTGCATCTTTCAAAGATTGTACAAAGAGAGTGTTCATCTCACTTTCTTCTATCGGGGGTTGAACTTTCGCTGCTTCTGCCCTCCACTTCATGGCGTATTCTCTGAAGGTCTCTGTGGGCTTCTTTTCCAACTTCATTAGATAAAATCTATCCAAGACTGTGTCAGTGTTGAATTTAAATCTGTCCACGAAATCTTGCGCCATCGTGCCCCAATTACGCCATTTTTGCGGGTTTTGGCTCGTGTACTAGTCGAGTGCTTCTCCTGTCAAACTCCTTACGAACAACTTCATTATGATGGCCTGGTCTTTACCTACCCCAATCAGTTTGTCACAGTATGATCTTAAATGAGCGTGAGGATTTCCTTTCCCATCAAACAAACCAAATTTTGGCACCTTATATCCTACAGGCAATTCAATGTCGGGATGCATGCACAAATCTTCGTACTCGAGTCCTTCGTGTCCCTTGCTGGTTTGTATATTCTTGAATGCCTCTTTTAGGCTGTAAATCTCTTTCGCCACACTTTCATCGGTTCTGATCCTCTCCCGCCTGTCCATTTCTTCACACTGACCAATTTCCTGAAGAGTCATGTTTGGTGTTGCGGTAGTAAAAGGTTGGGCTTCCATTACATATATTGGCGGCACATACTGCTTGCTGTGATCAGCGATGTGTGCCATCAATATGTGTTGGTCTGCTGAGTGATTTTGCGTGGAAGGGGTGTTTTGGATGAGTGCGTTAATTTGGGTATGTGGAGTTGCAGGGTCATTTTGTAGCGGGCTTTGTTGTGGACTAGCTTGCGGGTTAGTGTGATGTGGATCGGTTTTGTTTAGTGGCGAATTTTCGGGGAGGTTTTGGGGAAATGGCAATTCAGGGGATGAAAAAGTTTGCGGTGCAATTGCATTCGTCCCTTGTTCAGGGAGTGGGGTGTTGGCGCTAATGGACAGGTTGGTGAGATTTTGGAGCCGCTCTATCTCAGTCTGCATGGCTGCCATCTGTTGTAACAGTTGGGCAATGTATTTTTCTTGGACGGTAGCATTTCTATTTTCCGAAGCTTCTGGTTCATCTCTCGAAAGAGCGATAAGTTCCAGGCCAGTCTGTTCGGGTGCATCTGAATCAGTCATTTGGCTGAAGGATTGTGCCTTTGACCTCGTGAAGTAGGGATGATCCGCCAGTTTTAGTCAACGCAAATCAACCTTTGGGAAAATAATCTAGACAAAATAAACCTTCTAAAAAAAATTGAAGAAAATCAAGTTAGTATAAGGCGAGTAATTATTGCTTTAAATAATATGCACATAGTGAAAAAGCAGGAGAAAACAACAAAATGATTGTAAGACAATTAAATGTGCATCCTAATATGCATGGGGCCTCCCTTATGCCGGAGGTGGGCCTAAACGCCAGATATGCGGGATTACGACAGATTTGATCCAAGCTGCTAAACTGCAATGCTTTGTCGGAAATGAGACAAAATGAATGTACATATTCCAATTTCAGCATGTCATGATTAGTCTTGGATTAGTCTATCCTTATCATGCTACACATAATATGATGATTGGTCGTTGGGTTGTGAGACCCGTAGACATCTTTGGCGGATTTCTTAATTGTGGAGTCGATACCAAGGATCGACCCACCTAAGGTGTATGCATGCATGACTTAAAATAAAGGGTGGTATAGCTCTATCTTAAATTTTCTAAGATTTGGCTGACTAGACACAAGGTTCCCGAGCGGACTACTCGAGTGAGAAGGCTACGCGGCCACCAGATGGTCCGGTCACTCCGCGCATACGCCAACTCTCCTAAAATTTGGTAGATTGAAAGAAATTTGCGGGTGCGCAAAACACACCTCGCGTGTAGTGTGTGATAGTGTCAATTTTCCAGAGTGGAAGAAATATGAGCGCAATGCCAATTTAAGATAAGCAGTAAAAATATGGAAATTAAAGCAGTTATGCATGCAAAAAATTTCACAAAGGAAACAAATCAAAGCATTACATCAAACAAAGAGTGAAAGTAAAGCGCAATTATAATTAACCTGAATTTTGCTATGGTTAAGAACCTGAAAAGTCCCCAGCGGGGTCGCCATGCTGTGCGCGCCCGTTTCGACCTTGCTCGGGTCAAGGCGGAGCGCAGACGTGTTCGGTGATTCCTGGGTAAATAGGGTTGAGGAGTCGCCACCTAATTATTTTTTACGGTGAATTAGGACACCTAAATATTAAACTAAATGCTGCAATGTAACTCCAGTTTTAAGGTCTGCGAAACTAGCGAGATTCTAGGTAAGAGTTCTTTATTATCCTAAAGGGAAGGGGTTAGACATCCTTTAAGATCCGCTAACTTGCGGTTATCTGGTAAAACTCAGGTTAATTACTGCTAGAAAAATGCATGTTTTACAAGTATAATAGATTAAAAGATGTTTGCAAATAATTAGTAAATGATGCATTTTATACAAATGCGTATTCAGATAACATAAAAAGAAAGATATATGTAAAGTTTTGAAAAATATGCATTTGTGACAATAAATTATTTATACTACCAAAGAAGTAAAATTTTGGGAATCATTGAATTGTAAATTGACAAAAGATAAACTTATTCGGTATGATTTAATAAAGCAAATAAAAGATGACAAAAGTAGTTTTGAAAATCTTGAATACGCGTGACGAGCCTAAAATAAGTAACTAGCGAAAGATTTCTAAGTTTGAATTTAACCGAGCCTACAAATAAATAAGCTAGCGACGGGTTTCAAATCTTAAACTACCCTATGAATTAATCCTAAGTTTGCCTATTCTAAGCATTTCAATAGTTACATAAGTGCGATAAATAATATTACAATACAAAGCGGGATAAAAGCTGAATTTAAATAAAGAAATAAAATAAATAAACTCCGAGGAATAATTGCCTTTATTTACTTTAATCCCTGCAAGCTGTCAAGAACAAACGGTTAGGAACAGTTAAATACAAATAACTTCATATCTGTATTCAAAACAGTGAATGTTTTGATCGCGGAAGGCTCAGACTTAAATTTTGAAAAGAACATTCCAATCACGTCGTGGCTGCAAACATATGACTAATGTAGTTTATTTTGATTGCCTCGCCTACTAAACGTGTTGGTCTCTCGGGTGAAATAGAAAAGATCACTATAATCACGTCGTGGCTGCGAATATATATAACTTGTTGGTTATTTTAGTCACCTCGCCTACTAAACATGTTGATCTCGGATAAAAGGTTTAAGTCTTCATCCTTGCCCAGAAGTTATATTTCCGTCTTTGCAACTGTGGAGGCCTCAAAATCGACGGATATTTTTCATCGGCCAGTGTAGTATCGTGTTCAAATCAGTAAAATTTAAAATAAAACAGTAAACAACAGCAGTAGCGATAGCGTAAAAAGCAGGCGAGAAAAACAGCTTCCGAAAATGACGCGGTGTCTAGTTTAAAACAAGAAACAAAGAGAACGGTAATTTGAATGTCAAACGATTAATTTGGAACAGGAAAGCAATGTTTGAAAGGCGCGGTGTTCAGTTTAAAACAGTAAAAATGATAAAAACAGTAAAACAGTAATCTGAAACGGGGAGCAAACAGAAAAAAAACAAACGCCCGAACAGACGCGGTATTTATTCAAAACAGTAAAACAATGATATCCGTCGCAAGAAATCTAAAATAGTAAACTTAATAAAACAATAATATATCCGTTGCACGGATATCTAAAACAGTTATACTAAAAAAAACAGAGAAGCGAAACGAAAGAAAAGCGCGGCCTCGAATTCAATTTCGTCGGCCTTAATGCGATATTAATAAAACAGTAAAACAGTGCCAAAGAAACGAGCAGTGAGCAGTTTAAAATATCCGACCCGAGTTCTGAAATTCTGGAAATATTCAAATCGGGTCGCTCCGACCGGAGTGATCTGACCGGATCAATGATCCAAACTCGACTCAGATTTCAGCACAAAATTCAGATAACCACTAACAAGAATATGGAATGCAAGAATTCTGGAAATATCCAAATCGGGTCGACCGACCGGATCGATGTTGACCGGATCGGTGTTTCAACCCCAATTCGGATAACCAATAACAAGAATATGAAAATGCAAGAATTACGAAAATGTTACCCAATAAGGTCGACTGACCGGTCGATGATCTGACGGATCGGCGATCCAGACTTCGAATCGATTTCAACACCAAATTCAGATAACCAATAACAAGAATATGAAATGCAAGAATTACGAAAATGTTACCCAGTCGACCCGACCGGGTCGATGACCCGACCAGATCGGTGTTTCAACCAGGAATCAAATAATTTCATCAATTTGGATAACCAATAATAATAATAACAGCAACAATGCAAGAAATTTGGAAATTCAAATTGAGGCGACCCGACCCGGGTCAGTGACCCGACCCGAATCGGAGTTTCAACCCGGAATCAAATAATTTCATCAATTTCAGATAACCAATGATAACGACAGCAACAATGCAAGAAATTTGGAAATTCAAATCGGGTCGACCCGACCCGGGTCAGTAACCCGACCCGAAATCAGTGAGCCAAATCAAATTTTAACACCAAATTCAGATAACCAACATACATAAATATGAAATGCAAGAATTCTGAAAATGTTACCCGAACCGGGTCGACCCGTGTCGGGTCGACCCGTGTCGGGTCGACCCGACCCGAAATCAGTGAAGAAAATCAGAGAATCAAAATGGGAGAACAAACCTTTTCGGACTTGATTCTTGAAACAACAAAGAAGCCAAATGCTTTAAACTCAAGAACACAACAAAATATTTATGTATATATGGAATAATCTTCTGAAAATCCTTCCAAAAATCTGTTTTTTCTCCCCCGAAAAATCTCCTCTTTTCCAAATGAAGAACAATCATGGGGTATTTATAGGTGGATTCCCCCCCAAGAACGTTCAAGGAATGAGTTTGAATTTCAAAAATAAAGAGCCAAAAATCGCGGATTTGAGGGGCATGGGTTGCGGATTTTTGGGGATAGGGGTATGGGATGTGTCGGGTGTCAGGGGCAGAGGGGTTTGGTGGTGGTGTCGGGTGAGGTGACCGGCGACGTGGGGTCGCCGGTATGGGGTGTGCGACGAGGGGTTTGGGTGTATGGGTTTTTAGATTTTTTTTTTGTTTTGGGGTTTGTTGGTTTGGGGGAATTAAAGGGATGGGGTTATGGGCTTGCGGGTTCTGGTCGGGTGAGTGGGTTGGCGGTTGGGCTTTGGGAATTGGGGGAAATAAAGGGAAGGGGTTTGGGCTTGGGCCGGCCAGTGCGGTTTGGGGTGTTGGGCGTCGAGTGGGGCTGCGGGTGAGTCGAGTGAGGCTGACGGGTTAATGGCCGGTTGGGCCTGGGAATTAAAAATAAAGTTTGTTGGGCTTGGAGTTTTGGGTTGTGGGAATTGGGTTTTGGGTTTAATTGTTTTGGGTGATGGGGAATGGTTGTTGGGCTTGGTTTGGGCCAAAAATTTGGGGTTGATAGAATGTTTTGGGTAGAAATTGTTTTGGGTTAGGAAATAAAAATGGGTTAGGAATTGAAAAATATAAAAGGGGTTTAATATTAAAAGATATTATATATATATATATTTTTTGTAAAAGATGTGAATTATTTAAAATAACATAACGACGTGATAATAATAAAATATAATATTTGCGAAATGTTTAATGCTTAATAAAAGGGAAATGCGATGCAATTTTGCGAGAATAAAATAACATAGAATTTTTTGGATAAAACTTATGATTGTGATAAAAAATGCAAATGACAGTAAAAAATGCGAATAATAATAATAATAATAAGAGAATAATATGCATATATATATATATATATTAAAATTGTTTTAAAAGTGTCAAAAATGTTAAAAATTACGAATAAAATCATAAAAGATGGGACAAAATTGGGTGTCAACAAAGTGTATATGATACAACCTGAAGGTTTTACATCCAAGTCAAAACTCAAAGTAGTATGCAAACTACAAAAGTCCATTTATGGACTTAAGCACGCCTCAAGGAGCTGGAATATTAGCTTTGACAAAGCTATCAAATCGTTTGACTTTGTCAGAAGCAAGGATGATCCATGCGTTTATAGTAAACGCAAAGAAGGGAGTATTATTTTTATTATCATATATGTAGATGACATATTAATAATGGGAAACGATAAGTCCCTTATGCAATTAGTGAATGAATGGTTGTCCAACACCTTCATGATGAAGGACTTAGGCGAAGCCTGCTACATTCTTGGAATTAGGATCTACAGAAATAGACCTAACAGATTGTTAGGGCTGTCACAGTCTACATACATAGACAAAGTGCTAAGACGTTTCTCAATGGAAAACTCCTAGAGAGGAGGTCTTCCTATGGGTCAAGGCATCAAGTTATTTAAGAAAGATAGTCCTCCTACTGTTACAGAACTTGAACGCATGAAGAGGACCCCATATGCTTTAGCTATAGGATCAATCATGTATGACATGACCTGCACTAGGCCAGATGTGGCATTTGCACTTAGCATGACTTGCAAATTTTAGCAGAATCCTGGGGAAGAACACTGAAAAGCAGTGAAGAATATTCTTAAGTATCTTAGATGAATTGAAGAATATTTCTTAGTCTATGGTGGGCAAGAGAAGCTAGTCGCTACTGGGTACACTGATGCTAGCTTCCAAAGAGATCTTGATGACTTCAAGTCACAATCTGGATATGCCTTCATTTTCAACGGTGGAGCAATATATTGGAAAAGAACTAGGGGTTGTTCCAAGTGCCAGTCATCCAATAACAATATATTGTGACAACACTAGTGTGATTGCGCAAGCTAAGGAACCAAGATCAACAAACAGAAACAAACATGTACAGAGGAAATACCACATACTCAGAGAGATGGTGGAATCTAAAGAAATAGATCTAGACTGTATTCCTATAGATGAAAATCTAGCTGACCCATTTACTAAATTATTAAGCTTAGATAAGCATAATGGTCATTTCGAAAACATGGGTATTAGATACATTGGAGATTGGCTCTAGGCCAAGTGGGAGATTGAAAGTATGTATGTCCTAGAGACAATCTACATTAGGGACAAAAATGTACTTGAACACATTCGTATTATTAATGAGATTAATATTTATGACATTTGCAATTATTGAATTATTGTTTGATTGTAATTATTCATATATGTGCATCCATTGAGCTTACGTTGTCATTAATAGAGTGAGATATTAATGATAGAACGTAACTCTCAAAATAGCCTTGACTAATGATCAGCGAGAATGAGATATCAATGATATGCTGTAAGTTGACATGTGCCAGCATCACATTTTTGGAGAATATAGCATGTCTCATAGCTACGAGTAATGGTTACTCGTGATGGAAACATGGATACTTTGAAGAAGTATTGGTATACCATGTCGATAAACTATTTGTTATACATGTCTATAGTGTTATCGACGTGTGAAATATAAAGGTCATTTGACTTGAGGTCAATACACAACTTGTTTACAAAATGATGTACTTTGACCAAGTTCTAAGCTTAAACTCCTTCTGGAAAAGATACGACTTGTGTTGGGTGCATCATGATGTAAATCAATGTGGTAGTTGAGCCAAGAATAGGATTCATTCGTCGATTGGAAATTCGAGAGAGCACTCAACTTCTCAATATTATTAGGTTGACTAAAGTCACTGGCCAGTGCAAGAGACATATTTAGAATATGGTCTAGTTGTCAACTAATAATTGTGAGATAAAGTGATTAAGCCATTTAGATAGACACTTGACAAATTCTAAGCTTAATCGAGTGTGTCGCGAATGAAAGGAATTTATAGTTCCGCATAAAGGTTAAGTTTGCTGGATTCATGTAAACGTACTTCACATATTGTGTTCGTCATACGACGCAGTCTAAGAGTTTCGTATGGACCTTAATTAGATTAATGTCGATATGTGAAGGCCTATAGGGTCACACTATATGCAATTGTTTCTTCGATCTAAGAGTGTATTGAGAAAGTATTAAATATTCGATTGAGAATCGAGATATTTAATTTATAATAATTATGAAATATTTCTATTTGATAGAAATTATTTAATTAAGTCGAATTGGATTTCGGATTTAATTAAATGTGTTGGATATATTATATGGGTACTCGGACAAATATGAGAAAGCAATTGGGCCAGAAATTACTGGCCCAAAATGGGAGCTTGGCCGTCCACTTTGGGCGTGTGAAGTAGACCAGCTGGGCTGGTCCACTGAACATTAACATGGGCCCAGGTTTTCCTGTTTTATATCTGTTTAGGTTTTGTTCTGAACTCCTATATATACAACACATACCCCATAATTATGAGGTTACAGAAAATAACTTCTCAGTTCCTAAAGCAAGATTTCCTAGCTTTCTTGAATAGGAAATACACTGGAGTTAGACCTTGCAATCGAGGAAACAAATCCCGTGGATACCTTAGTATTAAATCCCGCGTACGAAAACCTGTAAATTTTCTTTTATCATGTTTTGAACATCAACATGATTATCGTATAAGTCATGTCAAGATTGTTGTTGGGTAAAAAATTTTAAACTTTTGATGTGCTTACTATTTGATTTACGAACCCAACAAATACCTACAATATAAATATAAATGACATATAAATTATACATGTCATGTGGTTATTAATTTGAAGTAAGCATCAAATATATAGCATCAAATATATATATATATTGATAGAATAATTATTAATTATAATTATAATTATTCATTATTGTAATATCATTTGTATATGGTAGGTAGATTAGATGGCATGATTGTAGCATCATCAAATCATATCCTTAAACATAATTGTAGCTGATAATAGTGGTATAATTACCACATTATTGGAAGAGGAATATTGAGGTTACCCAAAATCCATTTTTTACATGGTATCAGAGCTAGACCCATTCTAATTCTTTGTTCGTCGATGTTGGGCCCCCAATTTTTTTTGTACACGCTCCAGTTAATAAGATCTGGGCGTACGAGGGAGTGTTAAGAGTCCCACATCAGATAAGGAATTGAAACATGGACTCTGTATATGAATTTGGACAATCCTCACCCTACAAACTAGCTTTTTGGGTTGAGTTAGGCTCAAGATACATTCAGAAGTGCCAATGATCACCAAAGACGGCATCTTGGGTGATTCAGAAGATTTTCAAGGCTAAAAGAGCACTCGACTGCATTTTTTAAGAGTCCGAGCAATATAGGTAACCTGACATTATATTTTGCTTTAGATATGAGAAATTGGGCAAAGTAGGAAGGACAAGTTTAAATGCTTCAAGGATTGCTGCTTGAAGGCTAATTTTTGCTTGTAATATACTGTGTTCATGTGGAATTTCTCAATTTATTAGGAGTTTGTACACTTGGTAGATGTTATATGCTTATATGGCTTTAAGGACCATGTTTTTGCCGACATCATTCAGTAGTATGAGTACTATGGCATTAGATAATTTAGGGACGAAGCTGTTCTCTTGGAATTTCCAGAAATGACAAGTTCAACAAGGCGCGACCACTGGCTTGCTCTTACAAAGGAGATTATATTATTGCATCGGTTTCTACGGAAGTTTAAGGTCGATTCACCTTCAGGATCATGGGAGATGCACTCGAGGACAATACTAGGAATTATAAGGCTTCATGCAGCTAGAGAAATGCTTAGGAAGGATCTCGCCACCAGTTCCAAAGAATTTCTTAATTTTCAATTTGCTTGACGAGTTGCCAAAGGGAGATTATGTGCTTGAAGAGCTTGCTGAGAGTCTGGAGAAAGTAGATGCCGGACATCCTTGTAGTGCTAGCTCAATTTTGAGAAGCCTGAATATCTCCCTGATGCCTGTTCCCACCAAAGTGGCCAAAGAAATTGACGATAACAACCGCCTTCCTGTCCAAACTGACAGTGTCTCATCATTGGGGGATGCTATTGATCAAGCAAGAGAGGAAGCAAAGGAAATTGAAAAGGCCAAAGCTGCTGTTCGGGAGCTGAAAGGGGAAGGAATGCGGAACAGTGTCCAGGTTCTTATGGTAAGTACTGCTGAGTTATTCGAGGAAAATTACCCAAATCATGTCTCTGATAGATTTACAAAGTTAGGAAATGCAAAAAAGAAAGATATTGCAAACATAACAGGAATAGAAGCTTGACAACCCGTCTGTTAAAACTCTGTGTCACCTAATCTGATATAAGAGTTTTAAACATGCATGTATACTATGCTGCTTCATTGTCTCATAATTGCCTAACATGTGTCTTTTCTTTTCTGCACAAATTAGGGTCTTATCAAACCGCTCGGGAGGTTAGTGCCTTATGTTCAAGAGGTACTTACATGGGAAAGACCAGTATGCACTTCCATTTTTATGCTGACGGCACTCATAGTCATTTACACGTAAGTACCTTAATTCTTACGACATTATTCATCTTAGTTGAAGAAAATGGACAACAGCTATTGAATAACGCTGGAAAGGACTAACATATTTTTGCAAACGTAGAGAGTGGATTGGCAAAGAGATAGCAGCTCTCTTATTGGGAACAGTTGCTACGATGATATGGGCAAGAAAAAGAGGGGTACTAGATAAGGAAAATAAAATAGTTATCTACACCGGATATGATTACACGACGATGGAAAGCATAATGTCAGCACAACTAGGACTAAGAAATGTCTATAACTGGTTCAGAGCATGAACTGCAATGAATGGATCTTGAATCTAACTCAACCCCAAAAGCTAGTTTGTAGGGTGAGGATTGTCCAAGTCCATATAAGGAGTTCATGTTCCCATTCCATATCCGATGTGAGACTCTTAACACTCCCCGCACGCCCAGACCTTGTTAATTAGAGTGTGGATAATATAATTTGGGGACCCAACATCGGTGAACAAAGAATTGGAATGGGTCTGGCTCTAATACCATGTAAAGAATGGATCTTGGGCCTAACTCAACCCCAAAAACTAGCTTGTAGGGTGAGTATTGTCCAAATCCATATAAGGAGTCCATATTCACATTCCATATCCGATGTGTGACTCTTAACATGAACATAGTACTACTGAAAATCTGGTACATATTCGTTTCAAATGGTCCAAAGGTACAAACAGTTCTAGCTGACATTCATTTCTTTCAGTGTAAACAAAATTTCTGGACACATAAACAGAGAATTTTATGAACTCATCTTTTGCAATTCTTCCTGTTTTTTCCTAAACATTGTCACAACGGGTGCACTGGATCGTTTACTAATTTTTGATAGGTGGTTACAGCATGCAGATTTGGTAATGGTGGGAATGGTTGGTGCTGCAGTGATATTAGCGGTGGTTCCTTTCAAGTTTATCCTTATGGCTTTAACGTTGTGCCCCTTTGTGAAGACATCCAAGATTGGGAAATACATGGAAAATGAGAAAGTAAACAGTAGAATAAAGGAGTGGTACCTGTCGTCCCTGTCGAATTTGCGAAAAAGATGGCTGATTCATAATATTGGAGGTTCTCATAGTCGTGGTATATATCTCTTTCCTTTGATGTAAAATTTATACGAGGTCAGTTCCTTTTCCTTCTTTTTGTTGGCTAGTTCTTTTGGTTTGATCACTTTTGTTAGGGGTAGTGTGTGATCACAGTGCACATTTAAGTCATATCCGTAGGTCGGGCACAAAAGATGGAAATATTTGTCATGAGAATTATATATGATAAAGAGTTTACACACATCATGTATTTAAAGTCAGAATATGGTGAAATTTGGTTTCTTCATGTTTGAGATTTTCATCATTTGTAACGGTAGCATATATATTTATACCACTGAATACATGTTCAGACACCAGCCCCCCACCCCGAACCCAAACGATCTCTAGCAGTATGTAGGGATGGAAAAAGTAGCCCATGAAAACATGACTAGGCTAATCCAACTGATGTTTGGGCGGGCTAACAATTTGTCCCTTTATTAATTCAGCTCATTTTAACCCACCTATTTATTAATCAATCCATTTTGACCTGCGAGAATTCAGTCTAACCAGCCCATTTGACAGCCCTATTGTTTACCTTTGATCTGCCAGAATGAGATTACATGGACCGTGTTGATAAAAAGAATTTGTCTGCAGTAGTAGAGTACAATAGTACATTGGTGACCTTCGTGCTTTACTAAAAGAAGACGAAGGTTGAGAAATTGTTTCAAGCTCCCTGCACTTGTTTTATGACCTCAATTGATTTTTGTGACCTTTATGAAATTGTTTCAAGCTCCCTGCCTACTATAACGTGCTTTGTAAGTCTGCACAAAATTAGTTTCCTTCTTTTGGCTTGCTATTTGTGATTTATTAAGTTGCTTAGGGTGATAAATGGACGGATTGAATTATATTTAAATTGATCGAAATGAGTTAGGTTGACGAACGGGTCGCAACTCAATCCGCACAAATTTTGGATAAAAATGGGTTAAGTCATGGATTGAATTTGCAGGTCAAAATCCAATCCATTCAAGTTAAAATTTATTTTGTAATTGAAATGGGAAGATGTTTCTGTGATCTGATCACTGTACACCTTTAGTTCTTAAACTAAATTTATCCTTTTCTGATGTTGTTAATTTTTCCCTCATGGTTTTCACATAAAGGAAGAACTCAAATTGTGGAGTACTATTTCTAAATAAAATAATTATTACTTATAAAATATTCAAAAAAAAATATTATCTTAATAATATGAAGTTCAGGACAGATCTTAAAGAGATCAAAACATAAAAGCTTTTGATTTTTTCAACTTTTCTAGTAGATAAACTTTGTTGCTCTGTTGTGTAACTCACCGGATGACTAATGACCCGCCAAGCAACCCAAAGCGACCCGTCTAAACAATGAGTCCTCTTGAGTTGTAATCCGAGCTGAAAAGAATAGCATGAACCCGATTAACTAAAGCCTAGACGAGTTAGGCGAGTTATACATTTATGGGTTAAATTTGACACTTCTAAAGCTGCTTATAAATCTTTCATTTTGCACTCCAAACCAACTTCAATTGTTCCTAAAATCACATTAATACACAATTAATGTAGCTAAATCTTAACATAATTAGGCATATTTAGACAATAAAATCAAGCAAAGAAAAACAAAAATCAAAATAAATTATTAATATCAAAATATAGGGAGAAATGATTTTTTGACCTTTTATAAAAAATAAAAAAAAATTATAACCCTTTTACAAGAGATTTACATTTTTTTCACGTAAAAATCTTTAAAAAAATACATAAGAAATCTGAAAAAAATTATTTTAATCTATAGCTAATACATTCCACAGTTTTTAAAAAACATAGCCACACCTTGGTTGGACTTTTATGAATTGGCTGTCACGTGCTTTGAAACGACGGCAGACGGGAAAGATCGTTGGGCGTTGCAAATAACAGAAACATAAACCTCAACGCCTAAATACCTAATACAAATGTCGTAGGCATCTCCGTCTATTTTACTTCTGCAAATTCTTCGCGATTAACGCTAATTTTTGTAGACAGAAATGTCTGAATCCCTAGTGTCCCCTTTGATGCGCATTGGACAGTTAACACCCAACTCAATCGGGAACCCACTGTTGCCGAATCATCATCGGCCGCCGTTTACATTTCCTGTCATCCCCCACCGGCAACTCCCTGTTCGGAATTTACAGTCATCGGCCAGTAAATTGAGGAGTTTTGCAGCTCATGCATTTGATCTCAAAGGCGGCCAAGGGTATGTATATCCCTTACTCCCTCAGTCTCAATTTAGGTCAAGTGTATTTGATTGAGGACAAAGTTTAAGTATAAAAGGAAGATTTTTTAAAAAAATTTATGGGATAAAAGTATCTAGTTAATGGTAAAATGAAATTTTAAAGTTAAATTATTACTCCCTCCATCCTGTTTTAACTGTGCTTTAGCTCAAAAAATTTGTCCCAAATTAATTGTCACATTAGAAATTCAAGACTAAAGTTAGCAATTGCTTCCAACTATAACCTTAACACTAAAGAAGTACTCCCTCTGTCCCAATTTATATGATGCAGTTTAACTAGGCACGAAATTTAAGAAATAAGGGATGTATGGTAGATCATCTCGTTTAGCGTAAAATGTAAAATTTAAAGTTAAGTTGTTGCTAAATAAGAAAATGTGTCATTCTTCTTGGGACCGACTAAAAAGGAAAGTGTGTCATATAAATTGAGACAAAAGGAGTAGTTCTTTTTAATATTGCTCAAGTCTCAAAAAACATACCTTAGTAAACTATCCACTATCCCTTGTATTTATTATTTTTTAGAGCTAAAACAACAGGTAAAATGGGATGGATGGAGGGAGTACTAAATATAAAAAGATGTCATTCTTTTCGTGATTGACTAAAAAGGAAAGAGTGTCATATAAATTGGAACAGAGGGAGTAAATTACAGTTCCATTTGAATTCTTCCTATGTGACAAAACATAGTCCTGTTAATTCTTGGATAAAGGATGTGAGTTCTTAGGTTGACGATCAAGGTAAAATAAGTCTAATTATAATAAAATTCTCTGAATAGTGAATCCATTGGCATGTGTCCACTTGACTGTGACTGAATGGGCAGAGGAAATAAGTAGTGGGTTTTAACTAGTTTGAGGTTTAGATGTAGTTGATTGATTGGTTTAGTGTAGCTTCTGTTAGGTTCGAACTTGATTAGAACTATGTTTCTCCGGCATCCGACGACGTTGAGTTGACGGCAGGGAAAGACTTGGCATTCAGGCGAGCCACTCAGTGGTGTGGTACGTAGTGATTTTAGTATGCCCCGCCCAAACAAACCGCTCCGAAACAAATAAAAAGGTGTGTGTCGGGTGTGGCCTAGTAATCAATGAAGTGGGTTGAGTATCATGAGGTCTCATGTTTAATTCCTAGCGGAGACAAAAAACACTAGGTAGTTTTTTTCATTTATTCAAGTCTTGGCGGATAGAATTATCCGGTACCTGTGCTGGTGGAAGGTAGCAGGTACCTTGTAAAATTAATCGAGGTGTGTGCAAGATGGACCCCAGACACCACGGGCATCAAAGAAGAAAAATGAACTATGTTTTCTCCATGTATATGAAGGATTTTCACATTTTCAACTTCTAGGATTGATGGCAACTGATTGATTCAATTTAATATATTTTTCCTTTCAGATTTTCGGAAAAAGTTATTTAGGGGATGGAAAATAGAAAAATCTTTAATTATTTTTTACTCGAGTGTTATATAGTATTTACTTTTCTTATAATTTCATTTTCGGTTTCAGCAAGAATTGATGTTTCCAGTTTGCTCGTTGACATAGTAAATTTGTTTCTTTTGATACGAGCTTACATTTTTCTCTTGCTTTGCAGAATGAGTGAGTTCCATGAAGTTGAACTCAAAGTACGGGACTATGAATTGGATCAGTATGGTGTTGTAAACAATGCTACTTATGCAAGTTATTGCCAACATTGTAAGGTTTTCGGCTTCGATCTGCACTTTCAGTGATTTACTCCTAACATATTATATCTGTCCTTTCAATCATCAAACAAAAATTATTCCTGCGCTCTGCCGTTTAATGAAAAAGGAAACTTTTTTCTCAGGGTGAAAACTCTTCTGGTAACTGGTATGACTACAAATTATTGGAAAATGGTCTTTTATAGTCTGTGTACATTCTACCCTCCCCAGACCTCACTTGTGGGATTACACTGGGTATGTTGTTGTTGTTGTTGTTGTTGTTGTTGATCTTTTATACATGTTATGTGTTACTACCTTGTGACCATAGAGTTAGCTCATCTGTTACACTTGGTTATGGAATTCAATTTCTCTCTCAATAACTCGAGATGATGTTATCCAAAAAACGAATAATAAATATGATTTCCTTTGCTCTGCTTATTACTAAAACGTTATTGAATACCAAATTTGAAGGGAACTTATGTGGTCAATGACTGTTTGAATCTTGTGTTTTACACATACTAAAGATAAAGCCAGTATCCACTTTGTATGTGAACTTAAGAAAAATGTCTCTGAATATGCTTGATTGCCAAAATAGTTGTTTGGCAGAACTTTGATCAGTTATAAATTAGTATCTCTTTTTCCGGAAAAAGAGGTTAAGAGCTAGATAATAATATGTCTATTCAAAATGTTGTGAAGTTATTGTCACGGATCGTTTTCCGTGATTTCGAACCAATGCTATCGCAAATTTAAGTATTTCCAATGTAATAAGACCTAAGAGTGTGGCTTAATGATTAATGAAAAGTTGAGAACCATGAGCTCTTAGGTTCACATCTCAGCGGAGGCAAAATACACCGGGTGATGTCTTCCCATTTGTCAAAGCCTTGATGGACAGAGTTACCCGGTACCTGTGTTGATGGGAGGTAGGGTACTGATGGAATTAGTTGAGTTGCATGCAAGCTGGCGCGCACCCCACAGATTTGTAGTGTTTGCTTGGAAGTGGAACTAAAGGCGGAGATAGGTTTAATCTTTTGATAGTTTGTACTTTTTATGTGCAGAATGATCTGTCCTTCTTCATGATAGTAAAAACAAATTGAAGAGCGTAGATAAAATGGATATTTTTTAAAAAAAATTCACATTTCTTGGATAATTTAAAAGGTAGTTATTACGATAAGAAAATTCGTCTTTTCAGATAGGTAGTTAATTTTATTGCTTCAAAAATTTGCACTAAGCTTGTATTGCATATGTACATGGTGCTTTACAAAGCCTCAGCTTCCTCAGTATTACTCCCTCCATCCCATATTACTTTGGCCACATTACTAAAAATATCCGTCCCAAATTACTTGGCCACTTTCTAAAAATAAGATAGAATTAATTAAGTTTTTCCTACTTTGCCCTTAACATTAATTGTTTTTTAAAGTAATCAATATTGATTAGAGTGCAATTAATTGGAGAGAGACAAGGGTAATGTAGTAAATATACCCCCTCCCCCTTATATATGATTTCTTAAGGGGCGTGTAAAAGGGAAAGTTGGCAAGTATTATGAGACGGAGGGAGTATCTACTGAAAAAACTGAGCAATTCTATCGTATTTTCTACATCATATACATCATATCTACACCAAAACAAACAGAGAAAGAATACTAAAACTTAAGGTGTTACAGGCTCTCTGATCTGCTCTAAAAAAACTCTTTATTCCTTTCTGTCCTTGGCAAATTCCGTTGCTGTCAATATTGTAGTAGGAGCCTACCTCCTAAGGAAGAGTCTTTATGTTAAATTTTTTGTTATTCTGGGATTGTCGCCGTAGTCTCCTTCCGTACAAGGACCTACCTCGTTGTATATTACATAATACTGGATATGAACTAGTCCATATCAAAGATTTTCAAATGACAATATTTTAACTTTTCTTATAGTTATGACTTATTTTCAATTAATGAAACAGGTCGTCATGAGCTTCTAGAAAGGATTGGCTTAAGTGCTGATGAAGTGGCACGCAATGGTGACGCATTAGCACTAACAGAGCTATCACTTAAGTACCTAGCACCTCTAAGGGTATGTCCCTCATCTAAACATCATTAAGAACCAATGAATATGTAACCAGAAATTTTGGACCTTGGTTAAATATCATATTCAATTTAAATTTTATGGCATAAACTTTGCTTTTGAATATGAAAAATAGAACTATGATACATGTTGAAATGAAGAAGGCTTAAAATGTTGAATTCAAGTGTGAAAAGTTTGGATAAGGCATAGTTAGGAAGGTTCCTGTCAAATGGATGATGGGTCGGTTAAATGAAGCTTTTTACAGCTGACTATAATGTGACACTGCCTTCTTTCCAAGTTACTTGGGACTAATGTCTTTGTTTGTTTCTAATTACTTGACTCCTCTCTTCAATAAAATTTTTAATCGTCATATACACCTAAGAAGTTTGACTCGAGGTGGTACTGTCGAATTCAAACATTTCTTACTCCTACTCCAAAATCCAAATGTTACCATAAGAATGGGAAAAAAAGAGAGGATCGTAGGGGAGTACTTTTCACATTTTGCATCAATGGTACTGCATCTCAGTATTTACCTTCTCGTGGACTGGAATTCTATCTGATTAGGAATTTTATCCTGTTAATGTGTCATGTATTTGTTAGTGTTGTCAACTGAACATTAATCTTTAGATAATATTACCTTAGTACTTCAAGTGTGACTTATTAATCTGGAAAAATAAAACTGTTTAATCTCTGTATGACTTCAAATGTGAACAGAACTGCTTAAAATTTGCGTTTATGTCATCCTGCCTTTTATCATTGCTTTCATTGTTGGTTCAGAGTGGAGATAGATTCGTGGTGAAGGTGCGAATATCCGACTCTTCAGCTGCTCGTTTGTTTTTCGAACATTTCATCTTCAAGCTTCCAAATCAAGAGGTCAGTTACCTCTATAGTACCATTCAACTATCTATAATTGAAGTGAGGAAATAGCGAAAAACTACACTTTAATACTTCTCATATCTTACTGTATTTTCTTAAATTTTCCCAGCCTATCTTGGAGGCAAGAGGAATAGCAGTGTGGCTTAATAAAAGTTACCGTCCTGTCAGAATTCCTTCAGAGTTCAGATCAAAATTTGTTCAGTTCCTTCGTCAGGAGGCATCTAACCAATGTGCTTTTCTACAAAATCCAGAATAATACTTTTGCTCAAAGATTTTTCTGAGGTGCAAATTTGCTCTATTCTTGTACTGGCAAAGGCAAACGTTGGCAATGTATATATTTTCCTTGGGTTAATATCATTTTGGTCCCTCAATTTTTGATAAATTTTGAATTTAGTCCTTGTAATATGTAAAGCACATTTGATCCCTTGTGAATATTCACAAACATATCATGACTATCAATTGTTCCGTTACTTAATTACTCATGTGTTATGTTAAACTTGGATTATTACTCCATATTTGATGGCAATATAATTTTAAAAATAGTAAATATTCCTTACATAAATGATCAAGTTCTCATGAAGTACTCCTCTATTTCAATTTAACTCTTCCAGATTTGATCTTAAAAGTCAAGAATTATATTTTTGACCAACAAATTTCTATTTGTTTGTTTTCAACGAAAATTCTAAGTATAATATGTACTGAGGTGTTATTTTCTTAGCGTCGACTTATTATGAGTCAATTTGATCATCAAAGTCAAAAATTGGAAACGGGAATTAGAATAAAGGGATATTCTTGGTAGGGGTGGGCGTATATCGGTTTATATCGGTTTTGTATCCGAAAAATATGAACCGAATAAAAATTGGTTTTTTTTTAAAAAAAACCGAATACAACTTTTTTTTTAAAAAAAACCGATATATCGGTTTATATTGCCGGATGTATCGGTTTGTATCGGTTTTTTCTAGTGGACCGGGCAGGGTCGTTTTTTTTTAAAAAAAAAAAATTGAATTTCCAAAACTGAAATTTACATTCACACCTACACTATCATGAAATTTCTACGTTGAAATCTATTGTGTATCGTGAGATTTTTACTAAAGAAAAAAGAAAATTAGAAATCGATTTGGGGGAAAACACAAATTGATTGGAAAAACATACGTATTTCTAAAAATTGGCTGTGCCAAACCGCCATAAGGCGATTTGACCGGCCCCGTCTCGAAAAAATACGCAAAATAAAAAAAATCGTGTAAAACGGACATTCGAGCACATAGTTATGACCATTTAAAGTTTTATCAATTTACAACTATTTTTTCTCCATACATTTTATGTCAATGTTTTCGTGATATGTTAATCAAGTTCATACCGCATGCGACTTTCATAACATAGATTAGCTTCAATAAGTATGATTCAAGAGATAGTAGTAGCCTAAAATAAAATAAAAATAAAAAAAATAAAAAAAAATATTAAAATTTCGGTTTTTCGGTTCGGTTTGTATCCAAAATAAAAAAACCGAACCGAATCACTAAATCCTGATTCGGTTCGGTTTTTTGAAAAATCGGTTTTTTTAAAAAAAAAAACCGAGAAAAAACCGAACCGAAATTCGGTTCGGTTCGGTTTTTTCGGTTCCCCGGATTTTTTGCCCACCCCTAATTCTTGGTAAGGGAGAATAATCACATAACACAAAAAAGTAAAACGTTTCTAGAAAAAGAACGTACAAGTAATATTTACAGTCATTCGCATTAGTGTCAGTGAATTTATAGTGTATTTCACATTGTTGATTCCCCTTTTTACACATGATTCAATTCCCTTCTGCTTTCTCTTTTTTCTCCAAAATATTTTCTCTGCGGGGGAAATGGACATCTTTTATGAGTTTAGCTCTTGTTTAACTTTTTTACACAATCAGTATACAATTGTTTTACACTTTCAAATTAAGATGGTTTACATCAACAAGTTTTCCTTACATTATCAGATTAAGCTGGCCTATATCGAATTGTGGATAAATAACTTAAACTCGTGCCTTTATTAGTTTAATAATCTATTGACTAACTAAGAAATAAGGTAATTTATATGCTACAATCAATTAAAGTATACAATAACAATATATTCAGTGTAATCTCATAGGTGAAATCTATGGAGAATAGAGTGTACGCAAACCTTGTTCATGTCTTGTGGAGATAGAGAGATTATTTTTAAAGACATTTTGCTTAAGTAACGCATACCAAAATAAATTGAAAAGAGGAATACATAAATAACGAAGATAAAAATAAAAGGAAAAATATTATATAGCATTCAAAAAAAATAAACAGTAATAACATCAAAACAATATGATAATCAAAATATATTAAATACCATATAGTAATAGAAATCGAATTAGTTAAAGTATTCTGAGACTATAAAGTATAAACTATTTTTACTTTGTCACAAAAGTCAATCTCTTCTTTTATGAGTTCCTGCCTTGCACGTGTGTTTGTTTGGGACTAGGGTGAAATTTGCACATTTCACATGCAAGGAAAGAACTCTGTTTTCCTTTTTCTTTTAAATCTTTTTTGAACTGACAATGCTTGAAATATCATATACCTAACTTTCTCCGGCCACTTTTTCCGTTCAAGACATTGATAATTGAAGACTAGACTAATTTGTGCTATGGCTGGCCAGTGGACCGGGTCAGTCCGGTCCCGGCCCGAACCCGAACTTTTTTTTAAAAAAAAATTACGGTATCAGGACTTGAACCGGAACAGGACATGGTCTCGTCCCGTTCCGGCCCGCCCCGGTCCCGCCCCGACCCAGCCAGGCCCGACCCGATCCCGCCCCGACCCCGCCAGTTCGACCTTGCCCCGCTCGACAGTTCGACCCGGTCCCGCCTCGACTCACAAAGTTCGACCTGGCCTCACAAATGACTCAACCAAACCCCCTTTGCACAAATAACTATTGCACCAACGACCATTTTACATTTTGACCGTTGTGCAACGGTCATTTTTGGCCTCCCCCTACCCCCCTACTCCCTTAATATTTATTTTTAACTCATAAGTTATTATATTTACACTTTAACCCAAATTTTCAACTATAAATACCTCATTTTCTCTTCATCTTTCTCACACATCTTCCTACAATCTCTCTAATCTCTCAATATATCTCTCTACAAGTCTACATTGTCTACTAAATATTCAATTTTATTTATTCATTTGAGAGTGAAGTTAGCAAAACTAGCTTGAGGATCTTCCATCGAGCAAAGTTTCAATTTTCAACTTCTCGATTACATGTCGACGTTTGGTACATTCGTTCCTTCATTAAATTATTATTGTTTGTTTATTTTATTTAGCGCACTTAATTTTATTTACTTTAATTATTTATTAGTATAATTATAAAATTTATAATGGAAGGATTTAAACGTATGCTTATGGGTAGGGGTCGTGCTTCTTCTAGTAGGAGCAACAAGGGCAAGGGTACTTCTTCTAGTCATCCTATTTCTAGACAGAATCCTATTCCTACATAGCATGATTTTGTTGATACTGAATATTTTCCTACAATACCATTAGATTTAGACGATGAGCTGTTTTCTGGAACTCAAGAAGACTTTAATTTAGACGATGATCTAGATGATACACCCACTAATGTAGATGACAACATATCCACTAGTGCACCTTCAACTGAAATGTCTCCTATTCCCCCTAGTATGAGACGAGGTCCAGCAAAACGAACATTAAAATCAGATGCATGGACATTTTTTGATAGGGACGTAGAGAATCAAGTAGCTAGATGTAAAATTTGTAAAGATGTTTTAAAATTTAAAACTGAAAAGGTCACGGTGGGATGGGGGGGGTTAATGAGGCACGTAGCAAGTGCTCATCCAGCTAGATATGCCCAATACGAGGCTTCAAAACCGGGTGCACAAACGTCTGCTCCATCGAGACAAGGTTCACATATTGTCCCGGATCAAGTACAAGGTCAAATTAACCCTATGACGGGGGGAATTATAGGCCCTATATACAATAAACATAGATATAGGGAAGCAATAGCAAAATTAGTTGCTGTGGAGGGTTTACCTTTTTCATTTCCTTCATCTCCCGATTTTATTCATTACATTAGAGATATGTATAATCCTGCTTTTAACGATTTTCCTAAATCAACTGTTAAGAGAGATGTATTTAAATTCACACATGAATATCAACAGTATTTACGTTATTCATTATATCATTTTAATGAAAAAGTGGTTATCACTTCTGATATAGGCCGTAGTACTAACGGCCATGATTATTTAATGGCAATCTGTCATTGGATAGATTATAAATGGTCTATGCAAAGACGTATCTTAGCGTATAGATATATAGATTATAGGCACACTGATACTTTTATTGCAGAAAATATTTATCAAGTGTGCGATTATTACGGAATAACTGATAAAATTATGACTATTACATTAGATAACGCTTCTTCTAACATTTACGCTATTGCAATTTTAAAAAATAGTTTAACTCCATCTTTTCAGATCATTTTCATATAAAATGTGTGTGTCATATATATAACTTAATTGTAAAGGATGGTCTATCACTTTTTGAAGACATTCTTAGTAAAATACAATTTGCTATAAACTTTATTTTTAAAAATAATAGAATACAACGAAGAAAAGAATATAAAAAACTTGTCACGATTGTCAACTACCTTATAGAAAAATTTCAGAAGAAGTACCCACTAGGTGAAATTCTTTATACGAACAGCTACTTGTTGCTTATGACTATAAAAAATCTATAACTTTATTTTTTAACTCTCATAATCAAAATTCAGCTGATATGGTTGTAGATAGCGATTGGGGAAAAATTTCCGAACTTATTGTATTTTTAGAGAAATTTTTTCAAGCAACAAAAGAATTTTCCGGTATATATTATCCTACTATTTCAACTATGTTGCTTTATATAGCTCTAATATTTTTACTTCTTAATGAATATATGGATAAACCAGCTATTAAAAAAATGTTTATCAAAATAAAAATATATTTTATTCCTATTCCCACTATTTATATTATTGGTGTTGTATTAAATCCGACTATTAAATAGACGGTACTAAATCACTTATTGAAACAATGTATGATTGTATAGCAGTACTACCACCTCCAAGTCCCAAAAATCCAAATCACCCACCACCTATTGAACAAACTAAAGAAGAAGTGGTGTCTAGCGTAGAAGACAAATGCAAAAAAATATATCGGTTTTACCAACAAGAAAGTGCTAGCAACATACTGGCTTCCATACTATCTTCTTCTTCTTCAACACAACCTCACAAAAGACATGTTGTTTCTGCGGATAATATTGAAAGCCTCAGAAATAGAATGTGTTGCGGCCGTACCGCTACTAACCAAATTAGTGAGTTTGATATTTTTGTTTTGCAGGGTTCTGTACCGTACCAATCAGTTCTCAATGAAAAAGGACGTGAAGACTTGCTGAAATACTGGAGGGGGAATGAGAAGACCTTTCCGATACTTTCAATGATGGCCCGAGATGTTTTGAACATTCAAGCGTCATCAACGACGTCTGAAAACGCTTTTTCTGCCGGCAGATATCAAATAGGAGAGCACAGACACTCATTAGCTGGAGACAACTTGGAGATTGTAGTATTATTCAGAGATTGGATACGAGCAGAGCGGAGAATGTGCGGTCAACCGGAGATCAACGAAGAAGAAGGCGAATACTATAACGAAATCTTATCCGAAGGTGGTGGAAGCGACGTGGAGAAATTTGACCAACAAATACCAATTCCAACTGAAGAACCACAGGAAATTATCAAGAAACTAGAACAGGTTTTTTTCAAAATGTAATTTTTTTAATTGCAATTTTACTATGTAATTTGCAACTTTTGAACAACACCACAAAGTTGCAATTTTGACAATTGTATTTGTATTACAAAAAAAATTATATGTCTATTAAATAATATAAGAGGCACAAAAACAGCATTGGAATATTTTTATTACACTATCTTGTTTAATTATTGAGTTTTTTTATATATATGTTATTTTTAAAATTAAGTGCAAAAAAAAACGCCATGATCCCTCCCCAGCCCGATTCCGACGGGATCGGAAACGGGACGGGACGGCGGCGAATCCCGCCTGTCCAAATCCCGCCGGTTCCGACCCGATCGTGGCCCACTGGCCAGCTATAATTTGTGCCATTTATTGAGCCGATTAAAGTTTTTCATCTTTTTTCTATTGAATTATTTTTTAGATTCCCCCCTCGAAAATCATATAGCATCCACGTGACCTTGTAAAAAAAGCGCTTAATGTTGTTGGGCGTCAGAGCGAGAATACCTATTTGGTTTCAAAATGTTTTTGGAAAATATTATTCAAAAAGCAGATATCAATCTTGTTTTATAAACTTAAAAACATGTTTGCAAAATTTCACAAGTTTGCCTCCTAGTTATATTTAAAAGTTCTCTATAACTCTTTTCATCTTCCTTTTTGTCTTCTGTTTCTTGTATCGATATTGTTTTAAACTTATAGTGTTAGTCTAATGCATACGTCAAATAATCATTGAGTATATATTAACTATATTATTAGTGAATATTATAATATATTCACCATATAATTTATAATTAATATTATGATAAATATAGAATCCTTATTCTATTAGGATTTAATATTGTACACTATATATATTTGTATCAATGAAAGACTCCACAAGGGAGATTAATACAATTCTACATGATATCAAAAGTCGAAATTCCCTAAACACTATCTCACCCCCCCCCCCACTTCCTCGACCACTTTAAGGCAGATCAATCTTAAGAAGATCATTGCTTACTCACAAATCTGCGGCCTCCTCTTTAACCACCCTACTAGGGGAGGGTAATAAAAAATCCTTTTTAGCGATATTTCGGTGCGGGGAAGGACACCCCCCTCCTAATTTTTCCGACGCAGGTCAACAAATTGCCTGGAATCCATTGACAATTGGGCTTAATCAAGAAATAATCTTCCCCTTTCTTTGCTAAAGCAGCTTGACCATACTTTATTGTAGGTTGCTCAACTTTATCATTCCTCAACTCCCGACCAATAAGTGTCCCTAGCGGCATCGGAATTGTCTTTTGCTTCATCCTCGTAATCTCCGCCTCAATCATTCTTTCACTCTGTGCTCCGACATTATGCAAATCCTAATTCCGTAATAAAACACAATGCTTCGGTTTAAGCCCAACAGCGGTGCAACATCGTTCCACAAATAGTGGACCGATTTGAACTGGGCCAACACATCCAGCAGCACTCTAGTGGCCCACCCACAGCAGCCCAGTTGTGTTTCGGCAGTGCCCTAGCAATTGTGGGTTAAGTCGGACTGGGCCAGCCCTTCCCGTAGCACTCAAGTTGCCCAAAAGCCGTACTCTCAATGGGCTACACCGAGGCCCAGTCACGCCAAATTTATCCGGCGCCTCAGAAGGCCACAGCCTTCGTGCCTACTACGCAATGCCAAGCAAGAGTCGGCCCAAATTTTAATCCAACGGATTTAGGCCTTACTTTCGGTTCTCTCAAATTGCAGCGGCCCGATAATGCATGATATATGATATAGGCGCCACGTCTCACCTCACCAACAATTCTGGTAATCTTTCTCAATTGCGCAATTTAAATACTCCCCAATCTATTATGGTCAGAAATGGTCATCGCATTCCAGTACAAGAGTTTGACCACACACTAACCTCACCGCATCATCCCCAATTTTCCCTACAAAATGACCTATATGCCCTCAATATTATCAAGAACCTAATCTCCATTAGAAAATTTGTCAACGATAATTCTGTATCCATCAATTTTGACCAATTTGGTTTTTCTATAACGGACCTACGTACGGGGAAACTTCTTATCAGATGCAAGTAAGGGGACCTATATCCCTTCCTATCCACGCCCACTGCCCATGTCACTCCTCCTTCTGCTTTGGCTACAATATCTCCATCAACGTGGCATAGTAGACTTGGTCATCCGGGTGCTCATATTTTTTTTCCCCTTAGAAACCGAAATTTAATCAAATGTAATAAAGGAAAACTTTCCCATAGTTGCTCCTCTTGTCATTTAGGGAAACATGTTAGACTTCCATTTACGCCTTCTCTAAGTATTACTTTCTCACCCTTTGATATTATTCATGCGGATTTATGAACTTCTCCCATCACTGGCAACCTAGGCCATAAATATTATTTGATGTTTTTGGATGATTTCTCTCACTTCATTTGGGTCTATCCGCTCAAACTCAAATCTCAAGTGTTCTTCAAATTCCTTGTATTTCATACATTAGTTAAAACGCAATTTAAAAAAGACATTAAAACGTTTCAATGTGATAATAGTCGTGAATTCAATAATTTCCCTTTTCATAAATTTTGTGCGGCTAATGGCATGACCTTTCGTTTCTCGTGCCCCCATACCTCCCCTCAAAATGGTAAAACCGAAAGGATTCTCCGCACCATTAATAATATGATTTGTACCCTTATTTTTCATACATCTCTCCCCCTACCTTTTGGGTATATGCATTAAAAATAGTAGAACACATTCTTAACATCTTACCTACCCGTGAGGTTCAAAATAGGACACCCACCGAAATTCTCTACCGTCGGATCCCTACATATGATCACCTTAGAATTTTCGATTGTCTTTGTTACCCAAATATGACATCCACGTCCCCCCACAAATTAGCACCTCGCTCCACTCTGTGTGCCTTCCTATATTTTCCGTCGAACCATAGAGGGTACTTGTGCTATGAGTTATCCATATATAAAATTATAATATCTCGCCATGTCACGTTTGTTGAGTACGTTATTCTGAGTCACTGATTACAGATTTCTTGATGATTCGAATACATTACCTCTAGTCCAATATGCACTACAAAACACATTGTCTGCCATCCCCCCGGCACACCCACCCCTCCCGCAAACCAACCATTGGTCCCGCACTGCCCCGACACGACCCGCTATCCAACTAGTGCCAACATCGCCCTAAACCACAACCTGCCCCCGCCTGCCTCCACCCCACCAGTGTCTGCCCCACCTCCGACACACCCAACCAACCCGCAGTTCACTGCCACCCAGCCCCCCTACCCCGCATTCTCCTGCCACTAACTACCTAGCCCTACTCCATACTGCCTCATCATGAACCCCTCATCACCCACTACCATAGACCCCGAGACCCCGTGCCCCGCCCTCGTACCCATACACCACATGAAAATTCATGCCAAACACGACATTATCAAACCCAAAGTCCACTTTAACATATCCACTCAATCCATATCACATTTATCTAAAACCCCAAACTAGCCAAACTTGACCCAAATTGGAATGCGGTCATGCGTGATGAGTTTGATGCGCTTACCTCCTAGCGCACGTGGGATCTAGTTCCGAGGCCAGAGGGGGTGAATGTGATTCGTTGTATGTGGCTCTTTTGTCATAAGTTTAGAGATAGTGGTGAACTTGAATGCCGCAAGGCTAAGACGTATGGCTAATGGCACAAGGCAGTAGGATGGTATTGATTGTGGTGAGACTTTCAGTCTGGTGGTCAAATCGGCTACTATTTGCATGTTCTGAGCATAGCTATATGTAAGAAATGGTCGATTCATCAACTTGATGTGAAGAATGTGTTCTTACATGGAGATTTGAAAGAAACAGTCTACATGCACCAACCATCAGGCTTTGTACATCCAGAGGCTCCTCATTATGTTTGTCGTCTCCGTAAGTCCATGTATGGTTTGAAACAGGCCCTTCGGGCTTGGTATGAGCGCTTTGTTACTTACATTATACGGATTGGGTTCGTGTGCAACAAATCTGACCATTCCTTATTCATTTTTCATCGAGGTAGTGACATTGCATACTTGTTATTATATGTGGATGATATTGTTCTGACTTCCTCGTTTGATATGTTGAAAAATGAGATCATTCGGCTGCTAAAATCCGAATTCGCTATGACTGACTTAGGGAAGTTGAGTTACTTCTTAGGGATTTCTTGACTAGATCTGCAAATAGCATGTTCCTATGCAGTGTAAGTATGCGAAAGAAATTGTGTGCATGGCTAAAATGGCGAATTGCAAAATTATGCCTACTTCGATCGACTCGAAGTCGAAACTCAATGTTGTTGACGGTGATCCAGTGTCCGATCCCACGCTCTACAAGAGTCTTGTACGTGCACTTCAGTATCTTACATTCACCAGGCCTGATATTGTATATGTTGCCAGCAGGTTTGTTTATTCATGCATGCCCCAGAGAGCCTCACTTTACAGCTCTTAAACATATCATTCGATACGTTAAGGGCACACTTGATTATGGATTACATCTCTACCCCTCTGCACCGACCAGGCTGATATCATACACGTACGCCGATTGGGCAGGCTGTCCAGACACACGGCGTTCAACGTCCGGCTACTGTGTGTTCTTAGGTGACAATCTTATTTCCTAATCTGCCAAGAGGCAAGCCACACTCTCCCGATCGAGTGCAGAAGCAGAGTATAAAGGTGTTGCAACTCTTAGAGCTCTATTGTCTCTTATGGAAGGCTTCTATGGTCTACTGTGATAACATTTCTGCAGTCTACCTATCTCATAACCCAGTTCAACATCAGAGAACCAAGCACATTGAGATGGATATACATTTTGTTCGTGAGAAGGTTGCTATATGTCATGTTAAGGTGTTGCATGTGCTTACTTCATATCAATATGCATATATTTTCACAAAGGGTCTTCCTCAGCAGCTGTTCATCGACTTCAGATCAGTTTCAGTGTTCGGCTTCCTTCCGCTCCGACTGAGGGGTGTATTAGTAAATATTACAATATAATCACCATATAATTTGTAATTATTAATAGTGTATAATTATGGTAAATATAGAATATTTATTCTATTATGATTCAACATTGTACACACTATATATATTTGTATTAATGAGAAAGACTCTCCAAGGGAGATTAATACAATTCTACATATATTATGATTTATGACAACTAAACGGCATGAAAAAATTGAAACAGTGTATTCAGGAGCGGATATAGATTCCGGGTGCGGGTTTTCGGAAACCCAATAACTTTTATTTAGACCCTGCATATATATATATTGAGAATCCATTTATATATACTCCCTCCTTCCCAATTTGTTTGACACTATTCGCTTTTCGAGAGTCAAACGAGTTGTTCTTTGACCGTAACTTTTTCATGTTTTAAAATATTTTTAATTTTTTTTATTATGGTGGCTTATGGTACTTTTTACAAAGTTTTTAAATATGTAAATTTTATTTCAAGAAATTTAAAAAATTTATGTTCAAACACACGATCAAAATTAAAAAGTTTGACTTTCGAAAAGGAAAAAGTATGAAACAAATTGGGATAGAGAGAGATAAGTTTCTAGTTGTGAATTCGATATGAAAGTGGATTGTTTGGTTCAGCGGCAAAGGTAGAACCTTCTTATGTTTTGTTGCCGTCCTTGACTAGGGTTTGAATCCCCTTGGGCACCATAAATTACCCTACTTTTTTTTATTATTAAATACATATAAATATTAAATTCTGAATCGGTCTCTTCCTATATTCATTGAGTAACATATAGCTGAAACCATGTTTTGCAACTAACCGACATGAAAAAGTTGAAACCATGTTTTGCAAAAAGTTTTAAGACAACTTTTCTCAAGATCGTGAGTATTAACTATAAAATGCAACTTAAACTCACATAACATAATAAAATACTAATATGAACTTACGTAAGAAAACTTAATATTCACGTGCAGTCATACTCATTAATGTCAGTCAATTTTCGTTTTTGATAAATATACCCGTGATATACACGGTATACATGACATATACACTGTCATGTGTATACTGTGTATATCACGGAAACATAAGACAAATAGGAGATCATGTATATCACGGGTTTTAGGTAATATTTATTGTATTTAATAAGCATTGTACACTTACCATATTTGTAGAATTCTTGTACAAATAGAATATGGTTTTGGAAGTAGAATAGGAACAGGATTTTCCATATTATGAAAATTGTAAATTGTATATATACTCTTTCATTAATGAAAATAATCAAGGGATTATTTCTTTCATAGTATCAGAAGTCTAGGTCTAGCTTCTACCGATTTTTTTCTTTTCTCGGAATTCGTGTCCCTTCTCGGAATTCGTGCCCATTCCCTTCTCTCTTCCCAAATTTTCTTCCAAATCCCTCATTCACCTATTGTTCTTTCGTTATGTCTACGTCAAAGAACATATTTCATCCTGCCCTAAATGTTTCCAACATCAAGAACCACATCCTTATTGTTCTTAAGATGGAAAACGTCCAATATACGACGTGAGCAGAATTGTTCAAACATCACGCAATCTCACATCAAGCCATCCATCACATAATTCCTCCTGATGTCCCTACACCCGCGGATGATCCTCGGTTCTGGATCACTCTTGATGCTACCGTCCTTCAATGGATTTACTTCACTTTTTCTACCGATCTTTTACAGACGATCATTGACCCAGACACTACGGCTATGGCTACCTGGAATCGATTGCGTGATATATTCCAAGATAACCAACATTCCCGAGTTATCATGCTTGAGCAAGAATTTTCGCAAGTCAGCATGGAAAATTTTTCGAATGTTTCAGCTTATTGTAAACGGCTCAAGGAATTGGCGAACCAACTCCGTAACGATGGAGCGCCTGTTACCAATAATCGTCTCGTTCTACAAATGGTTGCAGGCCTATTTGAGGCCTATAATGGAGTTGTGACTCTACTCCGACAAAGTAATCTGCTTCCCCATTTTTATCAAGTCCGTTCAATGCTCACATTAGAAGTCGGCTTGGCAAAAAAGGTGACTACCGGCACAAGTTCTGTGGCGATGATGACTTCATCCGATAATTCTCACGGTTTTGTTGACAATTCAAGCCAAAACCGTACTCACGGTGGCGGCAAAAAGGGTCAAAATCGAAAACAGAATGGCAAAAATCGTGGTGGTAATCGTGATGGTACTAGTGGCGGTGGAGGAGGACAAAACAATAGCAGTGGGCCTCGGAATGGTGGCAGTGGGCCGCAGGCCAACTAGTCCCAACCGTGGGCCCCCTGGCCGTGGAACTAGGCCAGTGGCCATTGGCGCCGATCCTATTTTCCCACAAATCATACCCGGAATCGACCTGGGCTCAAAGAATGTGCCAGGCCCAATTTATTTGGTCCATCAACTGGACACAGATTCATATCTAGGCCGGGGTAGCAAGCTGGTTTGCTTGGGCCTTAACCCCCGCAGGCGTTCCAGGCAGTGGGCCCCACACAAACTCTGACATATATTGAAGCAGCCATGCATACCCTTGGATTGAATCCTCCCGACCCGAATTGGTACATGGACACCGGCCCATTTCTCACATGACATCCGACCAAGGTACTCTCCCGTCTTATTTTAATTTGAGCAAAAATCGTGACATTATTGTTAATAATGCCAACTTAATTCCAATTCGCGGTCATACAACTTTATCTCCCCCCCCCCTCCACCTCTTTGAAAAATACCATTCATGCCCCTAATTTAATTAAACATTTGGTGTTTGTTCGAAAATTTACCACTGATAATTGGGTTTCTGTTAATTTTGATCTGTTTGGGTTTTTTGTGAAGGATTTCAAAACGGGGATACCACTCATGAGATGCAATAGTATGGGAGATCTTTATCCAATCACATCCGCCGCCAGTTTCTCGAGTCAAGTCATGCCATCGACATTTGCCGCTCTTGCTCATTCCTTATGGCATGCACGTTTGGGTCACCCTGGATTGTCCATTGTTTCTTCCTTGCATAAAATTAATTTTATTTCTTGTAAGGGTACGCGAGTACTCCAATTTGTCATTCTTGTTTGTTAGGGAAACATGTTAGATTACCATTTGTAGCCTCTACTTCTCATACTTTGATGCCTTTTGATATTATTCATGGCGATTTATGGACATCTCCTATTTTAAGTTCTTTGGGCCATCATTATTACGTTCTATTTTTGGATGATTATTCTATTTTTTATGGACCTTTCCGTTAGCGAAAAAATCTCAAGTTTTTTCCACCTTCTTAAAATTTCAAGCATTCATATATATGTACCCAATTCGAACGAAAAATAAAAAAATATTCAATGTGATAATGGCAAAGAATATGATAATGGGTTATTTCGGGAATTTTGTGATGCTAATGACATAGTTTTTCGTTTCCCTTGTCCTCATACGTCTTCACAAAATAATGAAAACTTATCCGATGGAAAGCCCGAAAGAAAAATTTGTACCATTAATATTATTTTCTGAACTTTATTCGTCCATGCTTCCGTACCCCCTTCTTTTTGGCATCATGCTCTACAAATGACTACTTATCTCCTTAACATACTTCCTACCAAAGGGTTGACATGTTCATCCTCTCTTAAAATCCTCTATAATAAGAATTCTTCGTATTCTCATCTTAGGGTCTTTGGGTGTTTATGCTATCCACTATTTCCATCAACTACAATTAACAAACTACAAGCCCGTTGTATCGCTTGTGTATTTTTGGGTTATCCATCTAATCATCGTGGTTACAAATATTTTGATTTATCGTCTAATAAAATCATAATTAGTCACCATATTATTTTTTATGAAACCCAATTTCCGTTTGCTAAAGTGAGTAGTCCCGTGCCTAGTTCGTATAATTTTTTAGAAAACGAAGTCTCACCGTACATTATGCACCACTTAATGGGCCAATCCAGTGACCATGAAACACCAGCAAGCCCACTGCCTGTTGGCCCGCCGACACCCACTGCCCTTCCCTTCTCCGTCCCAAGACCAACATCTGGGTCGATCGTCCAGCCTAATTCTTCCCAGGTTTCTGTTCCAGTACCCTGTCCAGATTCCAGTGTTGGGCCAGCAAGCCCACTGCCTGTTGGCCAGTCCATCCCTCATCCGAATGTTTCCCAAAATCCACCCAATTCTCCCCCGAGTCACCGACCTATTACTCGTAGTCAACGGGGTATTTTTAAACCAAAAAGACATTTTAATCTAAATTCTAATATTCTTAAATCCCCACTACTCTGTAACCCAATGTTTGCATTAAAGGACCCAAGCTGAAAATTGGCTATGAACGACGAATATAATGCTCTTATTGAAAATAAAACGTGTGAGTTGGTACCCCATCCTTCTGTGTTAATATTATTCGGTCGATGTGGATTTTTACTCATAAAGATAATTCTGATGGTTCATTTGCGAGACATAAGGCTCGTCTTGTAGATGATGGTAAAACTCAACAGGTTGGCGTGGATTGTGGTGAGACATTTAGTCCTGTGGTCAAACCGGCTACCATTCGCACTGTTCTCAGTCTGGCTCTTTCGAAAGCATGGCCCATTCATCAGTTAGATGTGAAGAATGCTTTCTTACATGATGATCTTAAGGAGACAGTTTACATGCATCAAGCCTTGGGTTTTCGAGACCCCACATATCCTAATCATGTCTGATTATTGAAGAAGTCCTTGTATGGGCTTAAGCAGGCCCCACGGGCCTGGTATAAGCGATTTGCAGACAATGTATCTACTTTTAGGTTTTCTCACAGCATGTCTGATAATTATTTGTTCATATATCAGTGTGGTACTTCCTTGTCATATATTCTATTATATGTGGATGATATTATTTTGACTGCTTCTTCTGATAATTTACGCAAGTCTATCATGACACTCATCTGTTCTGAGTTTGCTATGAAAGACTTGGGGGCCTTGAGTTACTTTTTGGGGATTGATGTCACTCGTCATGCAGGTGGATTATTCTTATCCCAAAGGAAGTATGTTGCTGAGATAATTGAGCGAGCTGATATGTCCTCGTGTAAGTATACTTCCACTCCAGTTGATACTAAACCCAAACTGGGTGCTACGACTGGCTCACCTTACGAGGATCCCACACACTGTCGCAGTCTTGCTAGAGCTCTTCAGTATCTTACTTTTACGAGACCAGATATTACGTTTGTCGTACAACATGTGTGTTTGTTTATGCATGATCCTAGGGTTGAGCACATGGATGCGCTCAAACGCATTATCCGATACATCTAGGGAACACTTGACTATGGCTTGCATCTATATCCATCGACGGCCTCTACACTTGTCTCGTATACATATGCTGATTGGGGTGGCTTTCCAGATACCACACGCTTCATGTCTGGTTATTGTATGTTTCTTGGTGATAACTTGGTCTCATGATCTGCAAAGCGCCAGTCTACATTATCACGCTCCAGTGCAGAGGCCGAGTATCGAGGGGTAGCCAATGTGGTATCTGAATCATGTTGGTTACGTAATCTTCTCTTAGAACTTCATTTTTCCATTCAAAAAGCTACCTTGGTGTATTGTGATAACATTAGTGCAGTCTATCTTTCTGGTAATCCGGTTCAATATCAGCGCACTAAACACATCGACATAGATATCCATTTTGTTTGAGAAAATGTAGCTCGTGGACAAGTATGAGTCTTACATGTCTCTTCTAGGTACCAAATCCCCGACATCTTTACTAAGGGTCTTCCCTCGGTTCTATTTGAAGATTTTAGGGACAGTCTCAGCGTGCGAAGACCGCCCGCTATGACTGCGGGGTGTGATAAATATACCAGTGATATACACGGTATAAACGGCATATACACTTCCCTTTGTATACCGTGTATATCACGGAAACACAAGACAAATAGGAGACCGTGTATATCACGGGTTTTAGGTAATATTTATTGTATTTAATTAGCATTGTACACTTACCATATTTGTAAAATTCTTATATAAATATAATAGGATTTTGAAAGTAGAATAGAAATAGAATTTTTCATATTATCAAAATTATAAATTATATATATACTCATTCATTGATGAAAATAATATTTCTTTCAGTTTTATTTCACATGTTACATGTTACTTTTCTTTTTCACGCATGGTTTACCTTACCCCCTTCTGCTTTCTCTTTTTCTCCAAACTTTTTCTCTGCTCAGTGAACGGAAATTCTCTATTGTAAAAGTGAAAGCATAATTATGACTCTTTTCTAGTGATGAGTTCCTCCATTGCATGTGTGAGTTTTTTTAGGAAGAGGGTGAAAAAGGAGACCTTTCACATGCCAAGGAATGTGCTCTTTTTTTTTCTGTTCTATTTTCTCTCTTTTTGGTCTTTATTATATTTTTTCTATTTCAAATTTTATGTCATACACCCCTAATATTCTTTTTTTGGTGAACTCTTTTTGCAAATGAGACATGCAATACGAGGACTTCTCAGGCAACGGGTCACTCATCCTAATATTACTTTTGTCAAAGCATAATTAACTTCGAAGTTCTGATGTAATTTGTTGCATTAGTGTTGATATGATCGCATTCACACACCTAATATTCTATAGCTAGACTTTTGGGTGTGTTTGGTACGTTGGAAAAATATGTTCCATGAAAATATTTCTCTAAAACATGTTTTCTTGAAAAATAAGTGAGTTATTTACTTACTTTCTAGTGTTTGGTATGTAAGTAAAGAGATATTATTATGTAAGTAAAGAGATATTATTCAATAAGATCATTTATGTTACTGTTAAGAGATTGCTAAACATGTCAAAATATTACTGTAGATATAAATCACGTCATTAAAAATAAAGAAAAAAATTAAAATTAATTTACTTACAAATATAGAAAGATATATAGTGGGTTCACATCTATTACTAAAGTGCATGCAATAGTACTTATACCCATTTAATTAAGAGTATAAGTTTTATGCCTTGACATTGTAAAAATTATTTACATAAATTGGTCCGTTAATAATTATAAATAAACTCTCTTGATAAGCTTAATAGTAATTTGATAAAGAAAAAAACTAAAATAATATGACAAGTTAAAATTCACTGAATATAAATAAACTTTACACTACGGACTTATATAATTTAATTCGCTTAATTAAATTCTTACTCCATCCCGTTTCGAACTTTCAAGAGTTGCCATGTAACAGCTAGATATTGAATTGAAATATTGAACCTTATCGAGGAAAATTCAAGTGTCCTCCGGGCGATAAGTCTAACAAGTGCCAAAAAGATGGGAATGTCCTCAGCTGCTGAGTCACTAATGACCTAACACTATAATTTCTCATTGTATCAGAGAATCTCTTGAATATGCCCTCCCTTTCGTCGTTATACCAATCTTTAAGTTTTATGAATTCACTATTTTATCTTTATAGTATTAAATTTATTTTTTGTTCCGAGGATCTAAAAAGAACAGTTTCTCTACCTCTTAAGATGGGTAAAATCTTCATACATTTTACTCTTTTTAGACTCCATTTTATGAGATATATTATTATTATATTAAATTCATTATATTTTTAACATTATAAATTTATATCTATAATTTATTTTAAATTTTTTATATATAAAGTATATTTTGTGTTGAAAGTATTGAGCTTGAGATGAATTCGACATTGGTACGCTACATTCGCCTGGCCCACCATGTTTTACTTCTTCACCAACAATGATCCTCCACGTCATTCTCAACAAACCAATCATCTCTTAACCACTGCCTTGTCCCAATTCTCAACTATATATATATATATATACCTCCATCTCTTCCAATTTTCCAAACCAATCACCCTTTTCTATTCTAGTCGTCTTTCAAGCATTTTATCAAACACTTTCTGTACAACCTATCTCTCTTTCTATTCTAGTCTTCTCTTAATCATTTTATAAAAACACTTTCTTTATACCTTTCTCCATCAGTATGATCAGCAATTTTGAAGCTGATGTAAAATGTTTACAAGACCCATATTTAATTTCCCAATTCTTTTCACTTTCGAATATCGAAAAGGTTCCCCAATTGTACAATTTCTTGAAATGGGGTGCTCTGTTTTTTGCAATTATAACCACTTTTAGCAGCTTAATAAGAAAAATCAAACTTATATTCATTTACGTACGTACCATAAAGCCTTCTCCCGAACCTCTTCTTCAATATCTCAACGAAGACTTCGACTTCTCCGATGATGATGATGATGATGAATGTTCAACAGTTTCTTTGAACGAGGACGAGCTAACACACACAGTATTTTCTCGAGATCAGCAATTAGTTGATCAAGATTTTACTGTGGTGGGTTCGAGTTTTTATTTAAGCAAGCAAGGTCAAAAAAGTAATTCAAGACTAACTGAATTTATGGAGGGAAAAAGTGTAGTAAAGCTCTGGGATATGAATAAACAACAAAATATGAGCAATTTGATGTTTTTTCGATCTAACGGTGTCGTTTTGACTGCTTATGATACGAGAATGACGTGTCAGTTTCCGGTTATTTGTGCTGAGTGGGGTAAGGGTGAGGTTGTGGGTATTGGTGGTGGTGGTGTTGAGAAAGTTTATGTTAGAGATGAAGTTGGTGGAGTTTTAAAGGTTGGTGATATAAGGAAAGTGAAAACGATGGTGGAGATGGTGACGGAGATTGACGGTGGTATGTGGTGGGACGCCGGCGCCGTTATCGTTGATGACTACGTTGACTGTTCAAAGTGAACGAGAAAGTGGTAAATTAATGAGAAAATTGTAAAGATGATGGAAGAATAAGTCTGTACAAAATTATTATTTATTATTAGTACACTAATTTTATTCGAATTCCAAGGATCAAGACGTGTATTTCTCGATAACGGTAATCCTCTATAATAAAATTTTATTATAGCATTCAGGGCCCGAATCAAATAGGGGTTAACAACTATACTCTATAATAATATTTTAGTATATCATTCAGGAGAAGAGCCAAACATGATTACCAACTATCCTCTGTAATAACATTTTACTATAATATTTAGGAGCGAAATCATATAAGGGTTAACAATTATTCCTCTATAATAATAATTTACTATAGCATTCAAGGGCAGAGCCAGGCAGGGGTAAGAGGGTTCCAACAAACCCCTAAATATTACTCCTATTATGTATGGTTAAAATCAATTCTTATGTATATATAATAAATGTTGAATTTCTTTAGCTTATTCATATATTTATTTCTTTATATTTTTGAAATTTCTTAATAAAAATTTTAACTTCGCCACTGATAACATTTATGTTTACTGCGAAACCGATCTTTCATGTTATGTTATATCATATGTTAATCTATAACAACATTTCGCTATAGCGGTCAATGAATATCCAGATAAATGACATCGTTACAAAGAAGTTTGATTGTAAAAGCTTTAAGTTTTTTTTTTTGAAACAAAATTTATGTATTTATAAATTGTTGGTACTCTATTGTACTTTATAGAGCAGTACGTGAAGTAATAACTATTGCAAATGTTCGAAAATATAAATAAATAGTCAATTTTCAAAACTGCCGCATGTGTGTTGTGTCTTGAATCTTGATCACCTTGCAAAACCAATGTTGAGAACTGCCGCAAGTTTGTTGCGTCTTGAATGTTGATATCCTGAAATCAAGAAACAACTAAATCTGGATGGTTACAACTGTCGCGCCCTATTTTGACCTCGCTTGGGTCAAAGCGGAGCTCGGACGTATGGGGTGATTCCTGGGTAAAGGATTGAGGAGTCGCCACCTAACTATTTTTTACGGTGAATTAGGACACCTAAATATTTAAACTAAGTGCTGCAATGTAACTCCAATTTTAAGGTCTGCGAAACTAGTGAGATTCTAGGTAAGGGTTCTTTATTATCCTAAAGGGAAGGGGTTAGGCATCCTTTAAGATCCGCTAACTTGCGGTTATCCGGTAAAACTCAGGTTAATTATTATTAGAAAAAATGCGTGTTTGAAGCATGAAGTTTAAAAAATGTTTGTTAATAATTAATAAAAAGGGGATGCATTTTAAAAGGTAGATGAATGTAGAGATTTTTCAAATATGCATTTATATGATATCTAAAGAGAAATACATATAGAGTTGAAAAATACGTATTTTGACAATTGATAGTAAAACAATTTATTTATAATGCCAAAGAAGTAAAATTTTGAGAAATCAATGAATTGTAAACTGACAAAAGATAAACTTATTCAGTATGATTAATAAAGTAAAATAAAAGATGACAAAAGTTATTTTGAAAATCTTGAATTCGCGCGACGAGCCTAAAATAAATAAACTAGCGAAGGATTTCTAAGTTTGCGAGCCTACAAATAAGCTAGCGACGGGTTTCAAATCTTAAACTAACCTATGAATAAATCCTAAGTTTGCCTATTCTAAGCATTTCAATAATTACATAAGTGCGATAAATAATATTACAATACAAAGCGAAATAAAAGCTGAATTAAAGAAAGAAATAACAATGAATAAACTCCGAGGGATAATTGCCTTTATTTACTTTAGTCCCTGCAAGCTGTCAATAACAAACGGTTAGAAACAGTTAAGTACAAATAACTTCATGTCCGTATTCAAAACAGTGAATGTTTTGATCGCGGAGGGCTCAGACTTAAATTTTGAAAAGAACATTCCAATCACGTCGTGGCTGCAAACATATGACTCATGTGGTTTATTTTGATTGCCTCGCCTACTAAACGTGTTGGTCTCTCGGGTGAAATGGAAAAGATCACTATAATCACGTCGTGGCTGCGAATATATAATTCACCTCGCCTACTAAACATGTTGATCTCGGATAAAAGGTTTAAGTCTTCATCCTTGCCCGAAGTTATATTTCCGTCTTTGCAAGCTGTAGGCCTCAAAATCGACGGATATTTTTCATCGGCGATGTAGTATCGAGTTCAAATCGGTAAAAAAATGAAAGCGATAAAGATGGCGATGCTTGATAGCATGAAAACAGTGAGGCAGGTAGGAGAAAAAAAGAGGCGAAATTCTTGTTTTAAAAATGACGCGGTGTCTAGTTTTAAAACAAGAAAGCAAGAGAACGTAATTTGAATCTTAAACAGTGAAGCGAAATAGAAAGCAATGTTGGAAAAATGCGGTGTTTAGTTTAAGACAGTAAAAATGATAAAGCGATAAAACAAAGAATCAAACGGGAGCAAACTGAAACGAAAAAAAATGCCAACAGACGCGGTACTTATTCAAACAAGAAAAGCGAATATGAAACCGAGAAGCGTCTCGAAGATGGACGCAATATTGGTTTGGATCAATAAAACAACAAAGAGAATGCGGTATTAATTCAATCAATAACATAATAATAATGCCAAAGAAACAGACAGTGGCGATTTAAAATACCCGACCCGAGTTTCTGAAATTCTGGAAATTCAAATCGGTCGCCCGACCCGGTCGATGATTCAAACCCGAAATCGATTTCAAAGACCAATTTCGGATAACCAAGAACAAGAATATGAAATGCAAGAATTACGAAAATGTTGCCCAAACCGGTCGACACGACCGGTCGATGTTGACCCGAATTGGAGTTTCAACCCTAATCAAACAATTTCGTCAATTTCAGATAACCAAAGATAACAACAAAGAAGAATGTAGGAAAATTGGAAAAATCTAAAACCGGTTCGACCCGGCCGGTCGATGATCCGACCAATTGTGTGTTCAACCCAAGTCAAATAATTTCATCAATTTGGATAACCAATGACAACAAACAGCAATGTAAGAAAAATTGAAAAATCTAAACCGTCGATCTGACCAGTCGATGTGACCGACGAAATCGGTGATCCGAACCAAATCTTACACCAAATTCAGATAACCAACATACATAAACATGAAATGCAAGAATTACGAAAATGTTACGAAGATCGACCCGACCGAAATCAATGAAAAAATCAGAGAAATCAAAGGGATGACAAACCTTTTGGACTTGATTCTTGGAACAACAACGAAGCCAAATACTCTCAAATCAAGAACACAACAAAATATGTATGTATATATTGAATAATCTTCGAAAATCCTTCCGAAAGTCTATTTTTTCTTCCTCGAAAATCCCTCCTTGATGAAGAACAACATGGGGTATTTATAGGTGGATTCCCCCAAAAACGAGTTTGAATTGAAATTAAAGGTAAAGAAAAATCCAGATTGGAGGGGCATGGGGCGGGGGTTTTAGGGGTATGGGTGGAAGTGAGGGGAGTTGGTGGTGGCGGGGGGTTGGTGTTGGTGTCGGGTGAGGTGACCGGCGACGTGGGGTCGCCGGTATGGGGGGTGTGGGGTCGGCGGCTGAGAGAGAGGGTTTTTGATTTTGGGTTTTTTGGGGATTTTTTGGGTTTTGGGTTTTTTGGGGAATTAAAAGGTTGAAGGGGGCTTGGGCGGCCAGGTCGGGTGAGTCGGGTTGGGCGACAGGTTGGGCCTGGGAATGGCGGTTGGGCTTGGAGTTTTGGGTTGTGGGAATTGGGCTTGTTCGATTTTGGTGGTAAAGGGAATTTAATTGTTTTGGGTTTGGGTATAAGGGAATTTAATTGGGGATTGGGCTTGGACGTTTGGGTAGAATTTGTATTGGGTTTGGGTATAAGGGAATTTAATTGGGGGAGTTTGGGCTTGTGAATTTTGTTTGGGTAGAATTTGTTTTGGGTTAGGAAATAAAATGGGTTATGGATTTAAAAAATATATAAGAGGGGTTTAATATTAAAAATATATTTTTTGTAAAAGATGTGAATTATTTAAAATAACATAACGATGTGATAATAAAAATATAATATTTACGAAATGTTTAATGCTTAAAAAAAAAGGAAATGCGATGCAATTTTGCGAGAATAAAATAACATAGAATATTATGGATAAAACTTATGATTGTGATAAAAATGCAAATGATATAAAATATGCGAATAATAATAATAATACGAAGATATACACATATATGCCTATATTTTAAAATTATTTTAAAAGTGTCAAAATATAAAAAATTACGAATAAAATCATAAAAGATGGGACAAAATTGGGTGTCAACAACAACGTTGTGTGTTGAGTCGAGGATAGCCCTCTATCCTTAAGACAAGATTGCCCCGTATATATGCTTTTACGTTAGCGGACAATAGTCTCCCAAGATAAAACAACACTTTAATCTCAACACTACAAAGTCAATAGGTTGAGCCTGCCGAATAAAACAAATATGACTCGACTTGCTGAAGATATGGAATAGGAAGGAAGAGTTTCTCAATACTCTTCTCTTTTGTCTCTGTGTATATAGTGTGTCTCTGTAGTGTATATCTTGTGTATATGTGAGGGTTTGCTCACTGTTTTCCAGTCACGAATTGCACAGATTTTCGCCACTGTTTTGGACAGATTTCGGCTATTGTTTTGTGCTCTTTTGTGACTGAAATGTGTTGCTATTTTCGTGTGTTTTCAGTGATGTTTTGCAGTGCATATTCGTCACTGCTTTGCGTCTGTTTTCTGCCTTCTGTGCAGTCCAGAATTGAGCCAATAACTGCTCAATATATAGCATGGAAGAGGGGTTGTCCAACTGCCAAAAACAAGGTTGTAATGACCATTAAGGGAGGCCATTAAAACAACCAAGTAATGACTGTTAAGGCCATTGAAAGAGGCTGTCCAAATGTCCAAGTAATGGGCTGTTAATGGAGGAGTTAATCAGCCAAGTAATGGCTGATTAATGCCTCAAAAAACAGTTCCAACGGAGGCAGAACCAACTTTCCAGACTGTACATATGAAATAATTCAGGTCCAAACTGTACATATGAAACTTCAGGGATCAAACTGTACATCTGGAAGAGTTCTCTGGTCCAAAAAGATAATATCAGAAAGTCCCCACAGCCCGTGACCCGGACCGGACCGGACGGGCGAGCTGCGGCGGCGCGCGTGTGGGCTTAGCCTTGAACCCAAACACATCTAGGTCTTCCCTCCTTTAAACGCATGGGATACCCCTTGGGGTCCCAAACCCTTTACCAATTAGAGACTTATATAGAGAGCAATTCTTCCTATTCCCACCGATGTGGTAGATTTGTCCCACACCACATTTCCATGCCTCAAACACCTTACTTCGTGGACCAATATCTCTTTCATTTCTCAATGAAATTTGACGATTCTTGGCCATACGGTCATCTACTCACTTCGTAGATCATGCATGTGCGAAGAGACAAGGTCTCCAACATGCGGAACACTAGTGTTTAATTCATCAAAGATGGGTGGACGCATCTCCCTGTCAAAGGCAAATTTCCAACATAAATTACCATAATTAACAACTCAAAATATTTAGTACACATATAAAAAATTGTAATAAAAAATACATTTAACTCTTGAAATCGGAAAGATGTTATATAAATCGGGCCAGAGTGAATAGTAATAGCATCAAAATTATATGAAATGGCCATTGATGTTAATTTGGTCGAGCTGACTTTCCATTATTAAGGTAACAAAGGGGAGTTTGTCTCTAGATAAGTATTTTAATATGTTTAAATATGATATAAGGTTTTCTTATGGATTGTGTTTAGGTTTGCTTAGCTGGTGATTATACCTAGCATTTGATTGATTGGATTCTAAGAATTCTTTCAAGATTTTATTTCTAATTAATTCATTTTAGATATTTCAATGAACGAGTCGTGGTTGAACTTGCTAAAAATATTGGAAGAGTATAATTAAAGTAATAAATCATTGTCAGATCCCACCAATTTAAACTACTTCTTCCTGCTTGTTTTTAAATATTTTCCTATAAAAAATGAATAATTATGACATAAAATAGAAAAACATATCATATGGTCCTAACTATTTTATTGTGCTTTTCTTTCTCGAGAATTTACATAACTATATCATGTTAAAAATTACATAACATATTTTTAGCATAAAAATTAATATATCAAAGTACCCAAAAATAAATTGACTTCTAATAATACCTAAAAAAAAAACTAAGGCCGGCCAGTGAGACTGGATGAGACGGGACGGGACGAAATTTGGGAGGACGGTGGAGTGGGTCGGGATCGATATAGGCGGGACGGAGGGGGATGGGAAGTGGTCCCATCCCGTCCCACATCCCGCTATCAGAAGGAACGGAATTTGAGGGGACTTTTAAAAACTTTTTTTCTAGACACTTAATTTTAAAATATATATATTTAAACACTTAAATAATTGAACAAGATAGTGAAAAAATATCCCAAGGCTAATTGCCTCTTATATTATTTAATAGAAATATGATTTTTTTTGTAATACAATTTCAAAATTGCAACTTTGTGATTTTTATGGGCGACGGGCCTAAAAATAAATAAACTAGCGATTTTCAATTTTAAAACTAATCGAGCCTAAAAATAAATAAACTAGCGATGGATTTCCAATTTTAGACTACCTTATTAATTTATTCTATGTCTACCTATTCTAAATATTTCAATAATTTCACGAGTACAATAATATTACAATACAAAATGAAATGAAGCTGAATTAAGAAAGTAAATGACAACAACAAAATAAATAATCTCCGAGGGGTTATTTGCCTTCTTTGACTTTATCTTTGCAAGCTGTCAAGAATAAACGGTTAGAAACAATTAAATATACATAACTTCGAATCCGTATCCAAAACAATAAATGTTTTTATTACGGAGGGCTCAGACTTAAATTTTGAAAATATCATTCCAATCACGCCGTGGTTGCGAACATATGACTCGTTGGTCATTTTAGTTGCCTTGCCTATCGAACATGTTGGTCTCTCGGGTGAAAAAGATTTAAGTTTCATCCTTGCCCAGAAGCTTTATTTTCCGTCTTTACAACTGTGGAGGCCTCAAAAATCGACGGATATTTTTCATTGGCGGCAAAGATATAATATTCAAATGAGCAAGATGGGGTCGAAAAAAGAAAAAAAAACAGAAATTGAGAAATAATATCCGAAGGGACGCGGCCTCAAATTCAATTTCATTGGCCTAAATGCGATATAAATAAGGCAATAAAACAGTAGAACAATAAGATATCCGTTGCCCGGATACTTAAAATGTAAACTGAAAAACAGAGGAACGAAATGAAAAAAAGTGCGGCCTCGAATTCAATTTCATCGGCCTAAATGCAGTATTTATATAAATCAGTAAATCAGTAAGACAATCCGTGCACGGATGTTTAAATGCCAAATCAGTAAACTGAAACAGAAATGAAAAAAAGCACGGCCTCGAATTCAATTTCATCGGCCAAGTGTGATATTAATAAAATAATAAAACAGTAAAACAGAAAGATATCCGTTGCCCGGATTCTGAAACAGTGCTAAAACAGAGAAATGAAACAAAAGAAAAAGCGCGGCCTCGAATTCAATTTCATCGGCCTGAATGCAGTATTTATATAAATCAGTGAATCAGTAAGACAATCCGTGCACGGATGTTTAAATGTCAACGATGGCGAAGCGAGAAAAGAGAAAAAAGTGCGGCCTCGAATTCAATTTCATCGGCCAAAATGCAGTATTAGTTAAAATGATAAAACAGCAAAATACAAGATATCAGTGTATGAATATTTAAATGCCAAAATAAACCAACAATTTTCAATTAAGATGTCAGGCCAGTGCGGAATTTGACCCGACAACGAGCAGTGATCCGGCCGGATTGGGTTGACCCGACACTGAATCAAACATTTTTTGTATTTTTCAGATAACCAACAACAAAATATTAAAATCCAAAAAATGGAATTATTACAAGACCGGTGACAGACCGAATCAAAGAAACTCAACCCAAAGCAATCGGACCGAATCAATTTTTCTTGTATTTTCGGATAGCCAACAACAATATATATAAAATGCGCAAAAATTGAAATTTACTTGATCCGGTGACAGACCGAATCGGGGCCAAGACCCACTGTAATCAGGATTGATGACCCGACCCAGAATCATTTTTTTTTTATTTTCAGATAGCCAACAATAGAAAATAAAACACAATTAATCTGGAAATTTAACCAAATCGGGTCGACCCGACCCGGGTCAGTGACCTGACCCGAATCGGATATTTTCAACCCGAATCGATTTTCTCCAAATCACAGATAACCAACAACACAATATAAACATAAAAATCTGGAAATTAACCAAATCGGGTCGACCCGACCCGGGCAATGACCCGACCCGAATAGGATATTTCAACCCGAATCAATTTCTTTCCAAATTTTTTCAGGTAACCAACAACACAATATCAAGCATATAAAACAGAAAATCTTACCTAAATCGGGTTGACCCGACCCGCACAGTAACCCCAAATCGGAAACAGTGAAAAACACCACAGTGAACCAGTAGCTAAGGTCGCCGGCGTTCATGGAGTTCGCTTGAGATAGTGAAGGCTGCAGGGAGAACGGAGAGGCAGCAATCGGTCGTGTTCGAGTTCACCGGAGCTGACGGCAGTGAGGTAGCGGTGTGGTAGTTTGAGGTGTTGTTAGATTCGAGGTTCACCGGAGCTTGGAGCTCCGGCGTTGCAGTGACGCTATGGGAAGCGACGAAGGGTATGGGGGTTGTAGTGGTGTGTGTGGCGACTAGTGGGGTAGATTGTCCGGCGTAGGTGGGGTAGGGTGGCCGGTGGTGTGGGGTCGCGGGTATGGGGGTTGCGGGGTAGGGGCATCGGTGTGGGGGGTGTGCGGCTGATTTGGGACAGAAACAAATTGGGTTTTTGTTTTTTTTTGTATTTGTGGAGTGATGTAGTGAGAAATAGAGAAAATGAAAATATTTTTAGGGTTTGTTTGGTTTAAAGGGGGAAATAAAGGGGTGGGGAGTTGGGTATTGGGCCGATCGGGGTGGGCTTTTGGTTGGGCCTGGGTATTTGTTTTTTTTTGGGTTGGGGAAATAAAATGGGTGATGGGTTGAGCTTGGATGAAAAATGGGTTTTAGTTTGGGTTGGGTAGGAATTGTATTGGGGAAATGAAATGGGTTATGGGTTAAAAATATAAAATGGTTTTATTATATATAAAGAAAGCTTTGCAAAATTTATAAATTGTAAAGATGATAATATGATAAAATATAATATTTGCGAAATGCTTGATGCTTAAATAAAAAATAATAAAATGCAATGCCGTTTTGCGAAAATAAAAATAACATATAATATTAGAGTAAAAGTATGATTGTGATATTAAAATGCAAATGACAGTAAAAAATACAAATAATAAATGATAATAATGATATATATACATATATATGCCTATATTTTAAAATTATTTTAAAGTGTCAAAAATATTAAAAATTGCAAATAAAATCCAAAAAGATGGGACAAAATTGGGTGTCAACAGATGCCCCTCTTTGGCCGGAGACGATGAAAGAGTTTTCGGACAAAGAAGTTGACTGAGTAGCCAATTTTGTCCTAATCATCGGGACTCGAGGGAAGATTAGAGATGCGTGGTAAGAAATAGAATTTCGAGGGGGAGAGAAGTTGTAAAAGACGGTGCAGATTCAAGAAACAAATGCCCCAGTGTCGACTTATGATGACACTGGTTGCAGATGTGGCGAGATACTGGGGAAGGGCGGAACAACGTTCGAAGTACTTCCCCAATGCAGATGATGATGTAGCATAGGCGTGATGAGGTCACGTTGTTGCTTAGACGTTATGCAGATGGCGCCGTTGCATAGGCGCGATTGAAATTAAAATACCCGCATTAGAAGGTGAGCGCCTGACAGAAATTGAAATACCCGCATTAGGAGGTGGGTGCCTGACTGAAATTGAAATACCCGCATTAGGAGGTGGGCGCCTGACTGAAATTAAAATACCCGCATTAGGAGGTGGGCGCCTAACTGAAATTAAAATACCCGCATTTGGAGGTGGGCGCCTGACTGAAAATGAAATACCCGCATTAGGAGGTGGGTGCCTGACTGAAATGAAATACCTGCATTAGGAGGTGGGCGCCTGATTAAGATGAAATACCCGCATTAGGAGGTGGGCGCCTAACTGAAATTAAAATACCCGCATTTGGAGGTGGGCGCCTGACTGAAAATGAAATACCCGCATTAGGAGGTGGGTGCCTGACTGAAATGAAATACCCGCATTAGGAGGTGGGCGCCTGATTAAGATGAAATACCCGCATTAGGAGGTGGGCGCCTGACTGAAATTGAAATACCCGCATTAGGAGGTGGGCGCTGATCAAATGAAATACCCGCGTTAGGAGGTGGGCGCTGATCAAATTGAAATACCCGCATTAGGAGGTGGGCGCTGATGAAATTGAAATACCCGCATTAGGAGGTGGGTGCTGATCGAAATTGAAATACCCGCATTAGGAGGTGGGCGCTGTTGAAAATGAAATACCCGCATTAGGAGGTGGGTGCTCGATCAAATGAAATACCCGCGTTAGGAGGTGGGCGCTGATTAAGATGAAATACCCGCATTAGGAGGTGGGCGCTGATCAAATTGAAATACCCGCGTTAGGAGGTGGGCGCTGGCGAAATGAAATACCCGCGTTAGGAGGTGGGCGCCGATCAAATTGAAATACCCGCGTTAGGAGGTGGGTGCCTGGTGAAATTGAAATACCGCATTAGGAGGTGGGTGCTGGTGAAATTGAAATACCCGTTAGGAGGTGGGCGCTGTTGAAAATGAAATACCCGACATTAGGAGGTGGGTGCCTGGCCGAAATGAAATATCCGCGTTAGGAGGTGGGCGCTGATTAAGATGAAATACCGCGTTAGGAGGTGGGCGCTGGTGAAATGAAATACCCGCGTTAGGAGGTGGGCGCTGGTGAAATTGAAATACCCGCATTAGGAGGTGGGCGCCTGACTGAAATTGAAATACCCGCATTAGGAAGTGGGTGCCTGACTGAAATTGAAATACCCGCATTAGGAGGTGGGCGCCTGACTGCAATTGAAATACCCGCATTAGGAGGTGGGCGCCTGACTGAAATGAAATACCCGCATTAGGAGGTGGGTGCCTGACTGAAATTGAAATACCCGCATTAGGAGGTGGGTGCCTGACTGAAATTGAAATACCCGCATTAGGAGGTGGGCGCCTGACTGACGTCGTTGTATTGACGTGATGCGTTTGTGACCCGCATGGGTTGAAATGACGTCGTTGCATAGACGTGGTGCGTTGAAAACGTCATTGTGTGGACGTGTTGTGCAGATGACGCCGTTGCATAGGCGTGTTGCTGATGACGCCGTTGTATGGGCGTGTTGCTGATGATGCCGTTGTATGGGCGTGTTGTTGTCGTTGTAGTGCTGTGAAAGATGTAAATGACGTCATTGGCGTCAGTTTGCTGTAATATGATTCCACGTTGTGTTGAATCTTTTGCCGATTCAAACTCATGTGGACTGTGGATTTAAATGTCGTCCATGCACGGACGAAAATGTGATGCGACCTCTTTGCCGAATTAAACGCACATGTTGCGGCTTCCTTGCCTTTGTCAACCTGAAGACCTGCACTCAAAGAATTTTGTAAGTTGTAGCTTTTGCCCTGGACGCTTGCGAGTTCAGACTTGTTTGGATTGAAGACATAGATGTCTGGCATTTTTCCAAGTCCATTGGAATATTCTTGCAGTGACCCCTTAAAATTTGCCCCAGTTTCTGATATATATGAAGATGCTGAACTTCCAACTGGACAAAATCGAGTTTGTGCGGGCGACTTGTTTGTCCTATCAAGGCGATCATGTGAGCCTATTTTGTTGTGTGCAAGATAATGGACACACAATTTCCAATGGTGTGACCGAAGCCGATATAGGCCGCCTACGTATTCCGATAAAGGAAATCAGGTCATAACGTAGTTCGCTGCAAGTAAAATGACGATTGTGAAGTTTTCCAAAATGGGACCGAAGCCGATGTGGCTGCCTACGTATCCCGCCGAGGGAATCAGGTCATAACGTAGTTCATGCAAGCAAAAAGAATTTTGTAAGGGTTTTCTAAAAATGAGACCGAAGCTGATGTGGCCGCCTACGTATCCCGCCGAGGGAATCAGGTCATAACGTAGTTCATGCAGCAAAAGAGATTTGTATTTGTAGAATATTTTTTTTTTAAAAAAGAGAGTGACTAGAGTTTGAAAAATGATGCAATATATTTTGCAAGGTTTTTTTGTTTTTTTTTTGTTTTTTTTTGTTTTTTTTTTTTTTGTGAAAATATGAAAGACATAATCACGTCTTGACTTCGGTTGGTACCAACAATTAGTATTGTGCTTAGGAGTTTTCGTTATTTGCTTTCTGTCAAATCGAGACAGACTTCAAGGTAATTCCTACAGCTTCAGATGCTACCTCAGACATACCTGAGTATCGACACTTGCTTCAAGCCAAGATTTTGACATATATGCATCCTCATGTTTCAAATGCCCTCACTGAAAGAAAGTCCCTTCCTCACATGTATTTCAGTATTTTGAACTTTGGGACGTCTAGAGAAGTACACTCACCCTCAGAAAGATGTTCAATGCATTTAATTGTGATACCATAGGCTTGGCCGTCATGTGAGTATCCACTAATGTGAGAACCCTCGGTATAGGATCATGTAGGGCTTGTTATGGGTTTGTAATGTAGGCTTGGGGAAAGGAAAGGATATTATTTGGGTAAGGAGTGACTAATCCTTCCTTGAGCGTTGGAATATGTCCGTGCTTGGTATTTGTGTGCCTTGATGCCGATCTGCTTCTTTTTGCCCCCTTTGTTTTTTACCGACTTCTTTTGAATATTTCGTTTGGAGATTTTTCCCCCTTTTCAGAGTTATTTCCTTTTTTTTTTGTTGATATTGTCGGGGCTTTTGACTTCTTTTTGTGTGAAGTCGTCCTTTGGTTTTGTTTTGTTTTCCTCTTTTGGGAACATTGCAACTTCAACTCGAATCATTTTCAGCAATTTGAATATTTCTGATGCGCTCAAGGAGGTCGGGCCAAAAGAGGGATAGCGGCGTGTTGCACTTTCGAGAAAGGGTATAGGCATAAGATGTGGTTGTTCAAAAAAAAATAGGCTTCAGGCTCAAAAGGGAAATGCTACGGATAATGTTATTTGGTAAGCTGGAAAGGCTCAAACGGATCAAAGAAAGCCTACGATCCTTTCCTATACCAAGTGTTACTCAGGATTTCGCCTCAACAAACATTCGAGCCAAGTTCTAGATCACAATGCAATGCAATTGAACTTATTCTAAAAAAAAACTCACCACACAATGCACATGAAACGATGAGGTTGGCTTTGTTCATATCTTGGAAGCATGAAAAACAATTTTTTTTAAGTGTCAACACAGGCGTGAATGAGAGGTACCAGAAGAATCTATGGTTTACCACGAAGACAATCTTCTCCACTTGTTATTTCCTATGCACACTACTAACTGTGTTGGTATCAACCAAGTCAATCAATGATTCTTAAAATATATATAATATTTTTTTTGTATTTTTGAATAAAGGGTACCGAACCCAAATAGGGCTGCCTACGTATCTCATCTTTGACGAGAATCAGGTGTGCGTAGTTCGCGCAGAAAGTATATATAAAATGTATGTTTATAAAAAAATTCATCCACGCAAGGATAGTAACATTAAAAATTGTATAAAACAAATGATTATCCACTATGAGACGAATGCAAAGTAAAAATAATTGTCCACAATAGAATAAATGCAATGAAAAAATGATTATCCACGATAGGATGCATGTAAATAAAAAATGAATATCCATTATAGGATGAATGAAAAAATTGATAAACCAGATATGTCCTTATCTTTTTTTTGATTTTTTTTTTTTTAGTGTTGTCGAACCCGAGAAGGGCTACCTACGTATCACACCGAACGGTGAGAATCAGACACTCGTAGTTCGTGAGATAGGTTATAAAAAATGTAGGATTGAAAAAGAATTTATCCACGATAGGATAGTAAGTAAAATTGTATGCAATAAAAAAAGTGACTGTCCATATTAGGATGTAATGAAAAAAAAAAGATTGATAATTCGGAATCATTTTTTTTTTTCATTTTTTTTTTGATCGATTTTTTTTTAGGGGTGTCGCACCCGAGAAGGGTTACCTACGTATCACACCGTATAGTGAGAATCAGACACTCGTAGTTCGTAAAGATATGTTGTAAAAATGGTATGATATAAAAAAAAATTATGTATCGAAAATTAAACATATCAACTGAATTTGCAAATATGTAACAAAACAAAAGTATAGACAAATTAAAGAGATGATTCGTTGAATCTGGTGTTGGCTGACTTTTTCCAGTCAAAACATCTTTCGGTCATCTTTGTGAAAGCCTTTGGCTTTGTTCTTTCCTAGAGTATATCCAAAAATAATGTTTTAGAACGACCCCCCCAAACTATTCGCGAGGACGATCTTCCTGCAAAAAATAAGAGCACCGGGTGAAAGGAGGAAAGCCACTAAAAGAATAATAAAATGTAAGAGTGAAAGTATGGTCAAAAACTCCCCTGATTGATCACGAGATCCGAGTCTTGATGTTCAAGAACGCTTTATCCTTGGGTAGTGACACAATTTCTATTCAAGAGTCGCAAGCGACATGGTATGATATGTACAAAATTGAAGCAGCTAATTATTGCATTAAATAATATATACAGAGATAAAAGAAGAAAAATAGCAAACAAACTGTGCGGGAATTAAATATGCATCCTATCATGCATGGAGCCTCTCTTATGCCAGAGGTGGGCCTAAACGCCAAATATGAGAGATTATGACAGATTAATCCAAGCTGTCAAACTACAGTGCTTTTGTCGGAAATGAAGACAAAATGTATGTACATTTTCCAATATCGGCATGTCATGATTAGGCTTGGATTAGTCCATCATTATCACGCTACAAATGATATGTTGATGGTCGTTGGGGGAGCGAGACCCGTCGACAATTTTGGTGGATTTCTTAATTGTGGAGTCGATGCCAAGGATCGACCCACCTATGGTGAATGTATGCATGATTAAAAATAAAAAGGTATAGCTCTATCCTAAATTTACTAAGATTAGGCTTACTGGACTCAAGGTTCCCGAGCGGACTGCTCGAGTGAGAAGGCTACGCGGCCAACCGGATGGTCCGGACACTCCGCGCATATACCAACTCTCCTAAAATTTTGGAAATTTGAAAGAAGTTTGCGGGTGCGCAAAACACACCTCGCGTGTAATGTGTGATAGTGTCAATTTTCCATAGTGGAAGAAATATGAGCGGAATGTCAATTTAAGGAAAGCAATAAAAGAATAAAGCAATTAAAGCAATTATGCAAAATTTCACAAATGAAATATATCAAAGCATTAAATTAAATAATGAGCAAAAAATAAAGCACAATAATAATTAACCTGGGTTTGCTATGGTTAAGAACCTGAAATTTCCCCAGCGGAGTCGCTATGCTGTCGCACCCGATTTTGACCTGCGGGCTTCGCGACTTGATGGCATCGATCACCTCTGGATTTGGATAAAAATGCTTGATTTGAGGAGTCGCCACCTAATTATTCTAAGGTGAATTAGGGCACCTAAATGTTAACTAAAAGCTGCAAAATAAACTCCAATTTTGTGGTCTACGAAACTAATGAAATTCTGGGTAAGGGTTCTTTATTATCCTAAAGGGAAGGGGTTAGGCATCCTTTAAGATCCGCTAACTTGCGGTTATCCAATCAAACTGAGGTTAATTATTATAGTAAGGAAAATGCATGTTTTTACAAGTATAACAATAATGTTGCAAGTAGTTAATGAAATGATGCATTTGTACAAGTATACATTTGTATGACATTAATATATATATGTAAAGCTAAAAAGAATGTAAATATGTAATTGTATGAAAATTGATAAAAATGTATGCAATGTGATTTTTATGGGCGACGGGCCTAAAAATAAATAAACTAGCGATTTTCAATTTTAAAACTAATCGAGCCTAAAAATAAATAAACTAGCGATGGATTTCCAATTTTAGACTACCTTATTAATTTATTCTATGTCTACCTATTCTAAATATTTCAATAATTTCACGAGTACAATAATATTACAATACAAAATGAAATGAAGCTGAATTAAGAAAGTAAATGACAACAACAAAATAAATAATCTCCGAGGGGTTATTTGCCTTCTTTGACTTTATCTTTGCAAGCTGTCAAGAATAAACGGTTAGAAACAATTAAATATACATAACTTCGAATCCGTATCCAAAACAATAAATGTTTTTATTACGGAGGGCTCAGACTTAAATTTTGAAAATATCATTCCAATCACGCCGTGGTTGCGAACATATGACTCGTTGGTCATTTTAGTTGCCTTGCCTATCGAACATGTTGGTCTCTCGGGTGAAAAAGATTTAAGTTTCATCATTGCCCAGAAGCTTTATTTTCCGTCTTTACAACTGTGGAGGCCTCAAAAATCGACGGATATTTTTTCATTGGCCAGTGCAGTATAATATTCAAATCAGCAAAATGGTGTCGAAAACAGTAAAAAGAAAAAAAACAGAAATTGAGAAATAATATCCGAAGGGACGCGGCCTCAAATTCAATTTCATTGGCCTAAATGCGATATAAATAAGGCAATAAAATAGTAGAACAATAAGATATCCGTTGCCCGGATACTTAAAATGTAAACTGAAAAACAGAGGAACGAAATGAAAAAAAAGTGCGGCCTCGAATTCAATTTCATCGGCCTAAATGCAATATTTATATAAATCAGTAAATCAGTAAGACAATCCGTGCACGGATGTTTAAATGCCAAATCAGTAAACTGAAACAGAAACAAAAAAAAGCACGGCCTCGAATTCAATTTCATCGGCCAAGTGTGATATTAATAAAATAATAAAACAGTAAAACAGAAAGATATCCGTTGCCCGGATTCTGAAACAATGCTAAAACAGAGAAATGAAACAAAAGAAAAAGCGCGGCCTCGAATTCAATTTCATCGGCCTGAATGCAGTATTTATATAAATCAGTAAATCAGTAAGACAATCCGTGCACGGATGTTTAAATGTCAACAGTAAACTGAAACAGAAAAGAGAAAAAAGTGCGGCCTCGAATTCAATTTCATCGGCCAAAATGCAGTATTAGTTAAAATGATAAAACAGCAAAATACAAGATATCAGTGTATGAATATTTAAATGCCAAAATAAACCAACAATTTTCAATTAAGATGTCAGGCCGAATTACGGAATTTGACCCGACATCAACAAGTGATCCGGCCGGATTTCGGGTTGACGACACGGAATCAAACATTTTTGTATTTTTCAGATAACCAACAACAAAATATTAAAATCCAAAAAATGGAATTATTACAAGACCGGTGACGACCGAATCAACAAAACTCAACCCAAAGCAATCGGACGAATCAATTTTTCTTGTATTTTCGGATAGCCAACAACAATATATATAAAATGAGCAAAAATTGAAATTTACTTGATCCGGTGACCTGACCGAATCAGGACCGAAGACCCGACCGAATCGGGATTGATGACCCGACCCAGAATCATTTTTTTATTTTCAGATAGCCAACAATAGAAAATAAAACACAATTAATCTGGAAATTTAACCAATCGGTCGATCTGACCGGTCGATGACCGACACGAAACGGATATTTTCAACCGGAATCGATTTTCTCCAAATCACAGATAACCAACAACACAATATAAACATAAAAATCTGGAAATTAACCAAATCGGGTCGACCCGACCCGGGCAATGACCCGACCCGAATAGGATATTTCAACCCGAATCAATTTCTTTCCAAATTTTTTCAGGTAACCAACAACACAATATCAAGCATATAAAACAGAAAATCTTACCTAAATCGGGTTGACCCAGCCGCCTGATAACCCCAAATCGGAAGCGTTGAAAAACACCACAGTGAACGATGAGCTAAGGTCGCGGCGTTCATGGAGTTCGCTTGAGATAGTGAAGGCTGCGGGGAGAAGCGGAGAGGCAACAATCGGTCGTGTTCGAGTTCACCTGGTAGTGGCGGTGAGGTAGCGGTGTGGTAGTTTGAGGTGTTGTTAGATTCGAGGTTCACCGGAGCTTGGAGCTCCGGCGTTGCAGTGACGCTATGGGAAGCGACGAAGGGTATGGGGGTTGTAGTGGTGTGTGTGGCGACTAGTGGGGTAGATTGTCCGGCGTAGGTGGGGTAGGGTGGCCGGTGGTGTGGGGTCGCGGGTATGGGGGTTGCGGCGTAGGGGCATGGGTGTGGGGTGTGTGCGGCTGATTTGGGAGAGAAACAAAATGGGTTTTTGTTTTTTTTTGTCTTTGTGGAGTGATGTAGTGAGATATAGAGAAAATGAAAATATTTTTAGGGTTTGTTTGGTTTAAAGGGAAATAAAGGGGTGGGGAGTTGGGTATTGGGCCGATCCGGGTGGGCTTTCGGTTGGGCACAGGTATTTGTTTTTTTGGGTTGGGGAAATAAAATGGGTGATGGGTTGGGCTTGGATGAAAAATGGGTTTTAGTTTGGGTTGGGTAGGAATTGTTTTGGGGGAAATGAAATGGGTTATGGGTTAAAAATATAAAATGGTTTTATTATATATAAAGAAAGCTTTGCAAAATTTATAAATTGTAAAGATGATAATATGATAAAATATAATATTTGCGAAATGCTTGATGCTTAAATAAAAAATAATAAAATGCAATGCCGTTTTGCGAAAATAAAAATAACATATAATATTAGAGTAAAAGTATGATTGTGATATTAAAATGCAAATGACAGTAAAAAATGCAAATAATAAATGATAATAATGATATATATACATATATATGCCTATATTTTAAAATTATTTTAAAGTGTCAAAAATATTAAAAATTGCAAATAAAATCCAAAAAGATGGGACAAAATTGGGTGTCAACAAATATTAACATAACAAAAAATAGTCACAGTATAATATACTTGAAATATATTAATAGTATACATTTACCGGAAGAGAAGAAGATGATAGAGGTTTTAGAAGTATTTTGTTTTTTAATAAAAGAGCAAAATAATTTATGAAAAAAAGGTAAAATTGCCTAGAAGGTAATCGTCCGAAAATTTCAGTTATGGAAGAGAGAGGAGTGAGAATTTTATTATTCCAACGTTTAATTCCTAATTTAATGGTGTAGTAGCATTTAAATTCGAATTTGATAAGTATTATATTTATTTTCTTAAATTAAATGCTATATTTGTTATAAAAGGTTCTATTTTTGTAGTAGTTTACAAATTATGCTGTTTTTGTATATAATTAATTATTAAGTGTTCAACGGGGTAAAAAATCTCTTCTTTCTCTATTGTCTTAGTCAAAACTCATTTATGGATTGATTTGGGCTATAAACTTAAAGTTGATCCAACAATATGTATCGTCATTTAGGCAAAGCCTTTTTTTCTTACCTTAGAATGAAATATCACCTATCTAACCTGTTAAAATTGAGATCCATTAGATAAGTAACGTATTATGGATCAAAATTGACCACTAAATTATTGTACAAATAAAATAGCTCTTCCGGAATTGTGTGTCTTAAATTAATGCTGTAATCACAATTTTAAAGACATGGATAGGGTGCAAAAGAAGATTTTTTTCCTCAAACACAACCTTTTCATATGTCTTTAAATACTTTTAATTATAAAAAAGGTTGTGATTTGTATAGTACTACTTTTTTTTCTAGTTTTCAATTATATAAGTTTTATTTTAAATGAATAAAATATACTAATTGAGACCAAAATTAAAAAGTTTGACGCTCATAACTAGAACATTTCCAAATAAATTTTAATGATGGAAGTAAATATATTATGTTCAACGTACTCCGTAGGTTATCAAAATCAAACAGGTAGAGTAACGTTGAGAATTCCAAATATACACGAAAGTCAAGTTAAGTAACGTAAGTTTTTAAAAGCCGCAATTTGCAATTTTGATAATGTTAAACAATGTAATATACCCGTGATATACACCCAATATACAGAAGTGTATATCACGGGCAAATGGACCAAAGCAACACAACAGTCTCGGATGAGGCCCATGGCAGTGGCCCATCACGGACAGAATCAGTGGCCATCACGGGCTAGCTGATTGGTGTATATATGGTATATATTGTTGGAATATTATAATATATTTGTTACCTAAATTAGGATTATACACTTACCATAATTGTATAGTTAGAATTATGGTAGAATAAGGTTTTAGGAAGAGAATAGGAATAGGATTCTCCTATTTTGTAACTTGTATAAATACCTTTCAATTAATGAAAATAATCAAGGGGATTATTTCTTTCATGGTATCAAGAGACTAGGTCTAAACAAAAGTTTTCTCTCCCAACTTTTGTACCCTCTCTCGGCCGAGACCCCCCCCCCCCTCGGGTTTCTCTCCCAAATTTCGTCTTCCGCTCTAAAAAATCTCTCTTAAATTTCCCCTCCTTCTTTGTTCTTTCAATATGTCTAAGAACAATTATCATCCTGCCCTCATGGTTTCTAACGTCAAGAACAGTATCCCTATTGTACTTGAAATGGAAAACGTCCAATATGTGACGTGGGCAGAATTGTTTAAAATCCACGCTATCTCCCATCAAGTTATCCATCACATAATTCCTCCCGCTACACCTCTTCCCGTGGAGGATCCTCAGTTATGGATTACGCTTGATGCTACCGTTCTCCAGTGGATCTATTCCACTATTTTGGTTGACTTTTTACAAACGATTATTGAGCCGGATACCACGGCTATGGCTACCTAGAATAGATTGTGTGACATATTCCATGATAACCAACATTCACGTGCCGTCACACTCGAACAGGAATTCTCTCTAGTTCGCATGGAAGACTTTCCAAACGTATCGGCATATTGCAAGAAACTCAAGGACTTAGCGGATCAACTCCGTAATGTTGGCGCACCTGTAACAAATAATCGTCTGGTTCTACAATTGGTTTCCGGCCTTTCGGAGGCCTATAATGGCGTTGGAACTCTACTTCGTCAAAGCAACCCTCTTCCCGCCTTTTATCAAGCCCGCTCCATGCTTACTTTGGAAGAAGCCGGTTTGGCTAAAAAGGCGGTTACCGGAGCAAGCCCCGTCGTCATGATGGCGTTCTCCCCAAGTTCTTCAGGTTTTGTTGATAATTCGGGCAAAAATCGTACTCATGGTGGCGGCAAAAATAATCGTAAGAATAATAATAAAAACCGCGGGGGAAAACGAGGCGGTTCTGGTGGTCAGCAAGCAGGCAGTGGGCCCCGTCCAGTGAACAATGGCCTACCACCCTACTGGTCCCAGCAGTGGGGCCCATGGCAGTTGGTGAGCGATGGGCATTGGTCGATGGGGGGCGACCTTCGAGCCCAATAATCGGCGATGGCGGCCGGCTGGCCATTGGCCCAAGAACGCGGCGGCCCGGTAGCTACGGATACAATGCGGCCCGATCCTGGAATACTTGGGCCCGTCCGGTGAAACGATGGCCTACCACCCTCTTGGTCCCAGCGGTGGGGCCCATGGCGATTGAAATTTGGGCGGTGGGCATTGGTCGATGGTGGCTTGACCTTTCAGGCCCAATAATCAGCAGTGACGGCCCACTGGCCATTGGCCCAGTAACGCAACAACCAGTAGCTACGGTACAATGCAGCCCAGTCCTGGAATACTTGGGCCCCGACCTCCGCAAGCTCACCACGCAGCAGGCCCCACTCAGACAAATATCGAGGTCGCGATGCACACATTGGGTTTGACTCAACCGGACCCAAATTGGTATATGGACACCGGTGCCACTACTCACATGACTTCCGCTTCAGGTACTCTCTCATCTTATTCCAATTTGAGCAACCCTCGGGGTATAATTGTTGGTAATGGCAACTCTATTCCAATTCAGGGTTATGGTCAGAAAACGTTGTCTCCCCCCAATCCACCCCTTATCTTGAAAAATACTTTACATGCCCCCAAATTGATTAAAAACTTAGTGTCTGTCCGAAAGTTCACCATCGACAATTACATTTACGTTGAATTTGATCCTTTTGGTTTCTCTGTGAAGGATTTCAAGGCGGGAGTCATCTCATGAGGTGTGATAGTAGGGGGATCTTTATCCTATCATGCCCGATTTGATCCATCGAGTCAAGCCTTGCTAGTCGCCTTTGCGACCATTTCTCCTTCCTTGTGGCATGCTCGCCTTGGTCATCCGGGATCTTCTATTTTATCAGTTTTAGATAAAAATAACTTTATTTCTTGTAAGGGTACGAGTCGTACTCAAATTTGTCAAACTTGTTCGTTAGGAAAAATTGTTAAGTTGCCATTTGTGGACTCAAATTCTCATACTTCAAAGCCATTTGATATTATTCATAGCGACCTATGGACGTCTCCTGTTCTAAGTTCGTTAGGTCATCCAGACATGCCTGCTGGGTTGCTGGACCGGCCTGCTGGGCCTGCTGGATGTGACCTGGGCCTGGCCTAGTTACTGCCGGCTGGATAGGGACAGGGCGGCACGGCCCAAGGCCATTGTCAGGCCCAAAGTGTCGGCTCACTGCCCCAGGGTACGTCGGCTGCCTGCCACCGCCTTTTACCACCGTGGCCGCTGCCGTAGTTTTTGTTTCCATTACCGTTGTTTCGGCCCTTCTGGCCACGACTTGGCGGCAAAATTTTAAATTGTGACGAACTCTCATCGGATTGAGCGGCAACCAAGGTGGAACTTGACACAGTGACTGTCTTCTTGGCAAAACCAGCTTCTTCGAGAATGATTATATAACGGGCTTGGTAAAATGGTGAAAGAGGATTTCTTTGGCGGATGAGCGTACCCAGTCCACTATACGCGTCGTGAGGCCGACCACTATTGTTAAAACAAGCCGATTGTTAGTGGCCGAAGTTCTTGAGTTGGTCCGACAACACCTTAAGTCGTTGATAATATGCGGAAGCATTGGAAAAGTCCGCCATGTCGGTGGTGGAGAATTCTTGTTCAAGAGTAACGACCGAGAATTTTTGTTGTCTTGGAATATGTCGCATAAGTGATCCCAAGCCTCCATCGCCGTGGAGTCAGGCTCAATAATTGTATGCAACAAATCGCTAGAAATAGTGACATAAATCCATTGAAGAACTGTCACATCAAGGGTTAACCATAATTCTCTTTCTTGTTGCGTTATTTCTACATGCTACGCAAATGTACGTATCGCAATTTGTAATAATTTCAGTAAGACCGAGTATCGTCCACAGAGACTGATTGATCAAGTACCAATTAACTAATCTTTAGTTTTAATTTGGCTAACGAATATAAGTGATGATTTCTAACTGAAGAATTAACAAACTAACATGAATTTCTAGAATAAAATAGCATTGAAAACACACGAGGTTTAATTCAATAATGAAGAACTTGAGGTTTCCAATCTCCTCAACTTTCCCCTCTATCATTTATTAATGCAAGACTAACGATTCTTCTTCTTATTAAGATAGCAGTTTAACTGAGATGTTCTATATTCCGGTTATGACATATAAAAACTCAACCTAAGTGAGAACTTTCTATATTTCTATGATAAGTTCGACCACATAGGAGGATTAAGATCTATAACCTAAAACGCTACACAGACAATCGTGATACTCTCGTTCAAGATTAAATCTACGTCTTCAGATCTCGATTTGAAATCATATGGATAATGAAAACTAACGGCCAATTAATTCTCATTCAATAAACGCAAGTTGAATAGATTTTAATAGATGAAGAAGAACATTAACAATGCATTAAATCATAATAGAGTTTCAAGTGATTCGACAGAAAACCCTAACAAAGTAATTAGCTCCTAGACATGCTAAGAAAACTAATTAACTTAATATCCAGCATAAACTGAATAAAGTAAAGAAAAGGAAAAGAGCTTGAACAATATATGTCTCTAATGGCTTCTTGTTCTCTTGTTTCTTGCCTCAAAAGTGTTATATCTTTTCATAAAAACGTTTCACCCAATATATATCACGAAAAACTCTCAAAATGGACCTTTTTGCCCTTGTTCAATTTAGGTTTTTCGTTGTCCTGACGTCGTCGCACGCTGCGGCTCAGCTATTAGAGCGCCGCGGCGCTAATTCGCCTCTGAAAGTCATCACTTTCTGCTAGTGTGGCGCCGCGGCTCTTCAGCTTGTTGCGTCGCAGCTCTTCAGCCTTCTTCGTCCGGAATTCATTTAAATTGTTTTCCGAGCTTCCTAAGGCTTCTTTGACTTATCTCTTGTGACCAGTTATACATTTTTGTCCTTAATAACCGTCTATTTCCTTTGGATTCGCCTTATTCCTTTCTGAATCACTTAAAACCAAACACAACACACGCATAATACTGCACAAAACAACTAAAAGACTCCCTAAAACACACTCTAAAATAGTACTAAAATCTATCTAACATTCGTCCTTGCCTTTTTCCGGCGGAATTATGTGATGAATGACCCGGTGGGAGCGATAGTGAATCTTGAAGAGCTCCGTCCACGTTGCATAATGGACGTTTTCCATCTCAAGAGTGATGGAAATATGAGATTTGATGTTGGAAACTGTGAGGGCCGAATGAAAAGAAGATTTTGAGTCATACATGGCTGACAAGGAGAAAGGTGATCGGCTGGAACTTTCCCTACACTACTGATACCATGTAAAAAATATTCTTCTTTGATTATTTTATTAATGATTTACACTATATATAATTGTACAAAAATATTTACCTTGCTACAAACTGGTTAAATAATCAATTCTAATTACAAGAGAAATCTAATTCTACTTAATATAGGATATGTAAAATTTTAAATGAAATCTAATTCTAATTCTGTTGCTATTATTAACTCATAAAGAATCTTCTCCAACACTGCCATGGCAAAAATCCTCCTGTTTTATATCAAAGAAAAATCAATGAAAACATGCTAGCTTGAAGACCTATTACTGGATTGAGATAGTGCAATTTAATTTTGCAGTCATTAATAAAAGAGAAAAATTGAATGCCGAAATTCTGTTTTTTCCTGCAAACATGGCTTCAGCCCTTAAAATAAAAATCATGGCTATGTCATGACTCGTCAGTATGACTGTGAAGCATCGACGTTCTCTGTTAAATTGTTAATCAGATCACGAGAAAAAGATATAGTAAACTTATAAATTCATCATTCGACTACTACACATAAAAAATGGTTTCATCATTTTGGTGTATTTTTGCTTCTATTTTTTTCCTCCATAAAAGAAGCTAAAGCTTGAGGATGATGATGATAGTCAGGTTGGGTCGGATAAAAAAAGGAAGTGGATAATTTTTTTGAAATCGAGTAATTTAAGAGGATTTGGGGTACAAGTATGAAGTTTGAAGACATCTGAGTTATTTTTGTTCACAATCGCTAATTGATGATAAAATTAGTTAATAAAACAAAATAGAAGAGTATATTTAACCCTTTCACCTTTTTTTTTAAAAGTAGTTGTATTTTTTTTAATTACCATTTCAAAAAGTTGTATTTGTGTAATTTTTCCAACTCCTTTCAGTTATCAGAAGAAAAGCGGAAGCACAATCTATCAGGAGCCCAACATACATAGCCCAGAAAAAGGAGCCCAACATATAATAGCCCAGAAAAAGCAGATCAGTAACTTTCAGCCCAATATTTCACATAGACGCACTCCATTATCTCAAGTGCCAATACCAAAATTCAGAACAAAGTGGGAAAAAAAATAGCAAGATGCCAACAAAGGTAGAATATGTAATTGCAAAATTTAAAATATGTGGTCTGCTTCTATATTCACAAGCTACAATACACAAGAAATGCAGTATAATTATAAACCCACAGGGATCAAATGGTGATTCACTAACTTAGTGGTAAGTGTCTAGCACATTATAACCAGGCTTCAATTCAGATAAGCTTTCTTTGGGAGGTCAAATAAGCGGATCGGACTGAATTTGGCGATTAAAATGACTATTTTTATAAATGGATATCCAAAATTTACTGCAGCTAAAATGAGCTAAGAAACGGAATATAACCCAATCCGTTAAATTTTTATTACGTTTTAATTTTCTTATTTATTTTCTTATAATTTATTTAAGTACATAATAATTTTTTTAATTATGGCTATATGACACATATCAAACAAAAAAATTTAAAAATATTTTGATAATGAGTAAATTCTGGGCTACATATCAGTCCATGAAAATATGACCCGTCCAAACTTGAACGGGTTAGGCCAGTAATATTTTTCCTCGGCAAATTTTGCTACACCTAGCTGCCCTGTATATGTTATGATGATTTAACAATGTTTACTTCAGTGTCCAGAATCATTACAAATGTAAAGTTGTCTCTGTGTGACTTATAAATCACGGGTCCGAATCGAGGAAGCAATCGCTAATGCTTGCATTAGGGTATACTGTCTATATCAGACCCAAAGGGTGAGGCCCTTTCCGAATTCTACTAACATGGAATGCTTTGTGCACCGAACTATTTTTTCACTGAGAGCCTAGAACCAATGCAAGACATCAAATAGAGTCTCAGGCATTTTTGCCATTTTAATTAAGTACTGCCAGTTTTAGCAAGTAGTACCATATTTCAGTAATTAGCTGCGTGAGTTGCAAGGCAAAGAGCAATAATGTAGTCAAAATGTTTCAATACTCAGTTCTTATTTTTTTTTAAATCCAGCTTCTCGGTTTACGCCAAACTATTTCTGAAGATAGTAGTTCCGGTCCCTCAGCACTACTACCAGTAAATCATGGGATATGTCTGAATGACCATGGTTTGAGAACATAGCAATTGATATCACCTACAAGGTCCTACCACAGAAGAGAGCAAATTGCTCCCACCGGGATTCGAACCCACGCTGCAGGCCTCCGGCTGGATTTTAAGTTCTCCTCCTTTGTCATCCAGCTATGTCCGGGGGACTATACTCCGTTCTTATTTTTGCTCCAAAAGGTGGAATCTCCCACCCCAGGAGCCCCCACACCCCGGTCCGACAGGATAGGCAGCCGGGGGTTGTATTTTGTTTTTCTTTTGTCTTGGGAGCATGATTACGAGTTCTAGAAAATATTAAATGGTGAGCATGTAAAATCCCAACAAACATTCCTCATCCTTGTGCTTATAAACAGTCAATATATTGGCAGTTCAAACTTCAAAGACACACAAGCCAGCGCCACTGCTTTGATATGGGAAAACACTCAACTCTCTGCAATTCGAATAAACGAGCACGAAAAAATGTAATTACAAAGGGAGTAATTTTTATTTCTATTCTTTATGCCTTTTTAATTTATTTTTATTTTAACTTTTTAAATTCTTTTTTTTCAAATATTATTCTTTTTATATTATTATTTCTTTTCTTTATTTCTCATTTTCCAACCTTTACTTCACGTTCTTCTATATAATTCTCATATTTTACTTCTTTCTTATTTAATTTTCTTTATTTTTTTAAATTTCATTTAGCTATGTATTTAGCTATGTTAGCTTTTTTTATTTTTTTTATTTTATATTTCAGTTAGCTATGTTATTATTCTATTTTTAAAAAGTTACACCTCATAATCTTAGAAATGATAAGTCATCCACAAACTTTACTTATAACGAGCTAGTGATGTCATCAAAGTTGAATTTCGTTGTTGGATGAGGTTATATGCAAACTTAGCTTATATTGAGTGATGTTAGCATTGGTAGATTACTTTTTAATATTTAAATAATATTATAAAATTATGATTGTAAATATTTTTTTTGTCAAACATGTTGTCCGTGATGTTATTGCAAAATGTAAGCTTCGTAAGAAGTTCTTATTAATTGATTCAATTAAAATATTATTTATTTATATATATCATCTCTTTTACAATACTAGTTACAAATTTATAATTATTTAATTCTATATTTTTAAAATAATTTGTATTTTGAATACACAACGATAGATAAAATTAAGTAATATTTGTTATATGAGCATATATTTGTCAAACATTAACATTTAGTTTTTGATAATTAACTTTTATTTTTAAAATTTAAAATATTAAAATGTGTAATTACACTTGTGCAACCAAATAATACGCTTGTAATTATAATGTAATTACCTTATGATAAACAAATAGGTCATCGTAATTACTATACCGTGTAATTACTACCCTAGTAATTACACCAATTCCAATTACCTTGTGGCTTTTCCAAACAGACCCTAATAGAGTAAAAAACAATGTTCTATACTAGTATTACTCTTAGTATACTCCATCCTTTCAATAATAAGTGGTGTTTTAGACTTTTCATTTTATTTCAAAATAAGTGGTGCTTTAGGATTTTAAAAAGAAATCGATTTTATTCTTTCAAAATTACCCTTATTTATATAATTAAGAATAATTTAGTATTTTTTCTTTTTTAGATATTAATTAAGTGTAAGTTAGTAAAAATATTCATAATTTTCTAGAAGTGAGTAATTTTTTAAGGGGTATGCATAAGCTAAAAATATCACTTATTATAGAACGAAGAGGGTATATGAATGAAATATTTTACTCTATCCATATATATGTAATTTAAAGTTTAAACTCTTAGAAATGATGAAAAGAACGTGTTTAGAAGGGATCATGGGTTGTATAGGATCATGCGCAAAGGACGCACGCGGACTGACTCAAAAACACCTCATCTTTCTTCCAACCCATTAACCTCAAACTTTGTTTCTCTTCTTGGTTTCGGTAATACCTTCCATTTTCTTCACATATATTAATGGTTGTTTGATCATGTAATGCACGTGGATAATTTTTTAAATGTTTACTCGTGTTGTGTTTAATACTATCAAGGACTAATTTAAGATGCCTCCAAGGCACTCTTTTCTCGATATTTTTGTCTTTCACTATCTTTGGATCTCCAATATTGTCACTTTTTATTTGTTTATTTCTCTCTAAGTTCATTTTTACTTATTTACGATGGACCTTATACTTTTTTTAAAATAATAAATAAAATGCATATTTTATCATAATATTTAAATTAATTTGTATATAATATCAATGAATTTGGGAAATAATTTAGAGAATCAATAGTTAATATTAAAAGTAAAATAAAAGGGCAGCTCGGTGCACTAAGCTCCAGCTATGTGCGGGATTCGAAAAAGGGCCAGACCATAATGGTCTATTGTACGCAGTCTTACCTTACATTTCTGCAAGAGGTTGTTTTCACGGCTAGCCATAACCTCCTGGTCACATGGCAGTAACTTTACCAGTTACTTCAAAGCTCTCCTTTAATATTAAAAGTAAAATATGAAGAAAAAAATCTATAGATATGGTAAAGTGGATAAATAAATATAAAAGTTGTTTGCTTCTATTTGTGTTTATGAAGAGCTAAATCAAGATGTTTCTGAGACACTCGATTAGTTCACTCTTTTCTCGATATTTTTGTCTTTCACTATCTTTTGATCTCCAATTCTACTGTACGTCATTCTCTTCATTTATTTATTATGCGGTCAGTCTAGTAATGTGTACATGTGATGGATGTATTTAAAAACGATTTTGTCTTACACGGTAAACAGCTTGGGTTAATTAACCAGCGCATGTCCAAATTCAGCCAATGCTTTTCATATAATGTGCCTAGTTGGTCCACATTCCATGGTTTGTTCTTTACTAGGAATTATAGGGGGTTGAATAACTATGATTACCTTGGTGTTACACGCATGCCACTCTTTTTTTGTCTTTGTCATGTTTTATCATTTTCATAACAAATTTATTGCTAATTAATGCCACCTCTATCTGTTAAATAAGTGTTGTAATTTACTGCTTGGTTGAAATGTTTTCTATATATTTGATATACATGACAACCTGCTCGACATGAGTGAACAAGTTTTGACTGCCAAGAAGTATTATTATTAGTATAACTTTGTCTCTTTCTTTGTAGAGGTTATCGAGTGCTCTATAGAAGACTTGGTTATGAACGAAGTAGAGTAAGATATAGGCAATTCAGCTAAGAATGTGAGAATACTTTATTTAATCGGTTATGTAGTAAAACTTACTCATACTTTTTTTTTGTTTTCTAATGATGTTCGGTACCTACCATGGTGCTAGACTATATTCAATTCCTATTGAATTTTTTTATATTTGAAGGTAAAGCGCTCCCTAATAAGTGATAAAGGTGGCTACATACTCATTTAGTGCATTCCACTTCAATCAGTATAACTCAAATTATCACCAATGTATGGATATAATTTCATCACTTTTAATTAGAAATATTGAGTTAGAGTCTTGAGAATGAATTTTTTGTAAGTAGTCCACTCCTCTTTAATAGATATTATGCGGCACGAATCTAAATTACTATTCTAAGATAAGATTTGAAAAGCAGATTAGTCGTAAGCAGATGACTAATTATCTCTGTTAACCATAATTCATGGCCTAGTTGAATTACGACTATTCTCACTAGTCTTTATTTCCCTTCTCATCCAGCTTGAGATCGATTTTTACGTCGAGCGGGTTACAGACTTTAAGAAAGCATTACTGGGCCCACAGTTTCTCAAAGCCGAGAGGCTAAAGAAAAAGTCAAGTCCATCAACTGATGAAGAAAAGAAGGAAATGTCTCTTGTTCCTTATTGTTATGTAGTTGGTAGTTTGATATGTAGGCCATGATTTGCACTAATATTGCACAATTTTTTTAAAACAGACACCCAACACGGGTCAAAAAAAGAGAGACCAACCCAAAGTGATGTAATAAGAAAAGAACATGCCGCCAGGCCCCAACTAGTGACATTCCGATCAGTTAACAAAATTATATCATCCAGTACAAACAAATATACAAAGAACAATTTTTTTCTTTTACACCAAACGTCAACAAATCAATAGCACACAATTTGTTTAATCAACTAGACTGATTAGATTTAAAACCTGAACAAAATCGTGGAGAATAATTAACAATTAGCTAGGCATTATCAAATACTGCACGATTACATACATTAGTCATTAGGCATAGAAATTAGCCACGCGTATATTGGCTTTATTTGCTAAATCACTACATAATCATCAATGTAATTAAGATACCTAATCACGTATTGAATCGTATTTAGCCCAATTTTAAGTACATTGAAGGGTTGTTGAGATGTAACCATTAAATTGCAGAAATTTCATTTCTTTTCTAAAATAAGGAATCTCTACTCATACCTGATCAAATGGCTAAAAGTCATAGATATAGGTCCTTACCCTATCAATTGGGACCCAATAAAAACATTACCCCTTTTATATGCTCTATGCTTAGATAAATATCTTACCTATTTATGCTATAAAGGTGATAGCCAGTCATACAAGGTACAAAGAATGCTTTTGGGACAGAGCACAAAAGGATGTATAGATATTTTAGGTCTCCGTTCATTAAACTAAATATTTCGTTAAGTGTGTTTAAGATCTATTATTAATATGTATAAGAAGTAATTGTGGACCTAAATATTTAGTATAGTTTTGTACATACACAGTATCTTATTTTAAGAAAAAGTGTCCAACGGATCAACCTTCATTGTTTGTGGCTATGTCTGTGCCTCCAAAATCTAAAAAATAATGGTTCGACTATTCAAAGTCACATCAAATAAGCTTATGAAGAAGATAAAACGTTCGACTCACCTTAAAAGCTTTATAAAATTTAAAGAAACTCCTCTATTTCACCCTAATTGGGCTTATAGTTGGTAGATCGGATTGAATGAGGGACGTAAGGATGTCCCGATATTCAAATTATTCGCATGCGTACATAATAATGAAAGTAGAGTGATTGAAGCTCTTTTAAATCAACTACTATTATATTGAGAGGATAAACGAGTACTGATGGTTCACAATCCAATTACAAATGGAAATTACCTTTCGAAGAGACCCGATTTCTCATCTATTTAGTTTATATATGCCCGTCTTAGAATTGCTAATTGAGGCCTAAGGTAAAGTATATATATTTTGATTGTTTGAATGTTATGTGATGCACACTTCTCTAGTAGAGCTAGGTCCCCCACTTTACCAGATGTTACTACAAGAAATTGGGACTCCATAAGAATTGTAATATTAGAATTTGTCATAGAAAATGACAATTTAAAGAAGTTTCCATTATGCTTTCACTAAAGTTTAAGAACCTTTGACTCGAATAGCTATCCCTCCCATAGGCCATAACTGGCAATGTGACAATTGTCCCAACAGCTAAAGTTCTCTAGCATTCACCGTTCATCTGTCTTTATCAGAAGATCATATATAACCTATCATGTGTTTACATTTATAGATTAAAAACGTGAGCATTTTACCTACTCCCTCCGTCCCAGTTTATTTATCTCACTGTTTGACTAGATATAGAATTTAAGAAAAAAAAATTAAATAAATTATGATCTAAAATAAGTTAAAATATTTGTGCGGCTATTAATCATTTCATTAACGGTAAAATAAACATTTTAATATTAAATTATTACTAACTATAGATTTTTTTTTATTTGAACCGATCAAAAAGGAAGAATATCACATAAGTTGAAATGGAGGGACTACTTCTTTATTTAGGTGACGCTCTTGTTATATTTGTAAATAATTTAGCTCTATACTTTTTATTTTACACTCAATGAAATATATGTATAGAGTCCGACGCCTAAAGGGTATGATTTTTAAGCTAAAATTTCGAAAGGGGTTGTGAACTACACGATAAACCAAAAGGAGTTTATCGTGTAGCCCTCCACGATTTGCAGTATAAGTTTAACGTTTCATAACGTTTGTCGTCTATCCCCAAATTTTTTTTAAAAAAATCTTAGCAAATTGTGAAGCCCTACACGATTTGCAAAGTAAAATATTTTTAAAAAAATATAACATCTCAAATTTTTCTAAGAATCGTATTTGGCATAAACTGTTTTCTCTTTATATCATTGTCCACTGTTTTGCTCCACAGAAACTATTTTCTAAGAATAGATTCCTAGCTCAATTCTCACAGCATAACCTTCATTCATGTCTATGCTTCTCTATTTAAACTGATTTCACGCTGGGGCTAAAAAGACTCAAGTTCTCTATTATTACTTTGCAAATCGTGTAGGGCTCCACGGTTTTTAAAACAATTTTTTTTTAAAAAAAATTGGGGATAGCCGACCGATATTATGAAACGTTAAACTTACGCTGCAAATCGTGGAAGGCTGCACGATAAACCCCTTTTGTTTATCCTGTAGTTCACAACCCCTTTTGGAATTTTAGCTTAAAATCATGCCCTTTAGGCGCCGGACTCTATATTTATAGCATGATAAGTATCAAAGCATATTTAAGATCACAAATTTTGAAAGTTTTTCTTTTTTCTAAAAAAAAACTCGTGTTTAATCAAATACCGATACATATATAATTTAAATAATGAGATCAGTATGAAACAGATGTGACTCCTCTTTGTTCCCCCTTATCTACATTTTTCCAAGTTTTTATTTAGATGGAATGATTTATATTTAATTAATTAGAGAATGTGGTCTTAACTGAGTGAGATAATAAATTTTCACATATTTGTTCCCAATATGATTTGACAATCCACGATGTTAACCATGGTTAAGACCCTGATTCAGTTAACTAAATTTAAACTATTGATAATCAATTTGGATAAATGTCACCCATTTCAATAAGAATTTAAGAAAATGAAAATAAGAGAAGCTGGATTCATACATATCAGTTACAATCTAGTGGTGACAACCCTGCATTATGTAGATACAAACTTCTCATTTCACCAAAAAGTCCTTTCCCTTTCTACATTTCATTGCTATTATGATTAACAGGCATATATTATATCTCACGTTAGAAAAAAATGCATGTTGAGAAAGCAAGGCAAATTCATTTGTCAATTATTTCGAGGAATTAGGCAACTGGTTCTGTTGATTTTACTTATATGATTGACTCGCAAGAGAAACAAGCTGAGATTGATTCCTAACTCAACGTTTGATCCTTGTCGGTTGCTAATTACATTGATGTCCGCTATGCGCGGATCCGAAAAGGGCTATAAGGGTTTATTGTACGCAGTTTTACCCTATATTTTTGTAAAATGTTGTTTTCACGATTCGAATCCGTGACCTTCTGATCACATGACAACAACTTTACCAGTTACGCTAAAGCTCCTTTCATTGATAATTCTTGATTGATTTTCCAATATCGTTTACAGACCCAATCTAATTAGAACAAAGAAAGGACAAACTCAAGTCAATATTATAATATATATTTAGATTAACTTTCTTCTCTCCTTTGTATTTTGCTTTGTGATATCAGGTTGATATATATCAAATCACCATATAATAATCGGTCAATAGGTCCTTAATTTAAAAAAAAATAACAGAAAGAACCTCAACCTAAACTTTATATATTTATTAAAGACCGGAGAATTATAACCTTGTCTTGTTTGCAAATCAAAGAAAAAATGTTTTAAATTAAAATCCGTCTATCTCGTATCCGAAAAGATCCACTTGTATCTATTTGTTGATCCTCGATGATGAAATTAGAGTACTAATGGACAAAAATGGGACAAAATCTTAGTTGCATTATTGTATGACCGGTTCACTAAGTAAAAGAATATATAGATTCATCATTTTGCATAAATTTGTGTATGCTAAGATTTAATGATTTTTTAGATAGATTGTAATCTTTCATATTGGATTGTGAGGATCGAATCCTCAAAAAGTAGTCCAACATTAGGTTTTAATGATTTTAAGTGCATAATTATAAACGTGATACCATGTACATAACATACATTTTGTTTTCTCTTCCTTTTTGGGTGACGTTTGGCAGCTGCATGCAGAAAAAGACAAAATATATTTGGAACAGTGTAACCATCGTGCAAATCCTCTGAGCTGGAAGATTCAATAACTACAAATACGCAAATGGCCTTCCTAAGTCTTGCCACTAAAATAATATTCTTGATGTGAAATAACACCGTTATTTGGTAGAGTTAGTATTTTCATTGATCGAGGGGAACATGCTACAGGCTACATAAAAATCACAATTGATTCCACTAAGGAATGTGAATAAAGAAAATATCTAACTTTATATATTTGGAAATGACTTACTTAAAGTTTTTATTTTACCATTTACAGAAAGTTTTTATAGTCAGACAAATATTATTTCATGTACTAAAAATCTTATACACACACAAATATTATGATATATTCAACAATTCAAATTTAAATTTATATTATTAATTTTGTGTAAGTCAAACTATGTCACGTTTACCGAACTATCCAGGATGAAAAAACTTACCCCACATGTACTCACTTACCAAATCCGTCCATTAAAAAGTTAAACATCACTGTTTTATACGTATACAATCGAGGTATACAATTCACATAATTATATGACAAAAAATATGTAGAAGTAAGAATAGTTGAATCACACTATGTTATACTCCATTTTAAAGTATACAATTTAAATTATATACCCGAAGTCATATAATATATGTACTTGCTACGTACTTTCTCCGTTTCATATTACTTATTCACTTTTTACTTTACACATTCTTTAAAAAAATATAAATAAAAATTATATTTTTACTGCTTTATTCTTATATTTCTCCAGTAAATTATACTCTAATCAATATAAATTATTTTCAAGAACACTTAATATTAACGGTAAGATGTAAATTAACAACTAATAAGTAATTTGGATAAATATTTTTTGTAACGTGGACAAGTAATATGAGATGAAGGGAGTATTTTGTAAATATATTTTCTTCCATTGCTATTAATTTTCCAAAATTTTAAAACGGAAAAGAGTGTCACGCGTCAGGAAGATTGGTTTAAAGGACAGTCCTATTTGTCAGATTTACGACAAATTATAATGAGCTAATGGGTCCTATTAAAATCCAAGAATTTCAGTTCATTCTAAAAAGTTAACATCACTTTTTGGTCAAACGTCAGAAAATCCTTTATTCCTTCGCGTTGAAAAATAATTTAATTGAATGAAACACAACAAATATGGAACGTTTGGAGGGTTAATGATTTGAGCTAGAGACCAAGTAATAAGGAACACGGAAATATCTTTCATACCATTACAAAATTCCGATTCTTTTAATCAAAACCAAAAGTTGAATGTACTTATTTAAATCAAGTTTACTTTTGAATATTCTTTCTTCAAAAAATAAAAATATTGCTATATAATCCTTTTTTGAGTAGAGTCTAAAACGCACCACACGAGCTGGTTAGATGCATGAGATAGAACTCTAGTATGTTAGTAAGGCTAATTGACTCTCTACTTTTTCTAAAAAAGAAAAAAACAGTAAAATATAAGGACATTAAATTCTTGGACGAAACTAAACAGCTACGGACGATTCGAAATGTTTTATTTCAATTTTTATTGATGTATGTTTCAAAAGGAACTTTTCATACTGGTCGAACGTCATTTTGCACCCTTTTATAGGTAAGTAGAAGTAGTAGTACCATTTGGGCCATTGAGAGAAGCACAAACCATTTAGCTTTACATAAAAGACCAACTTTGTACCCCATTTACCAACACATCACTCCCTCTCTGTTCATCATGCAGGCAAAAACATACATTTTAACTTATAACCCAAATGTAAAACTTTTATGTATGGATTAATGATGGGAAATAAAAGGCTAAAAGTTGAAAATCCAAAGTGATACTAAATTCATCATAAAGCAGAGAAATAGAAGACTCTGTTTTCTTGCTCAGATCCACCCGTCTTCGTTTTCCTATTCATTGTGTCAAAGGCACCCTATTATTCCAAAATTGGTCGCCAATTCACTTCTCCGTTTGTTCTTCTTCGTTAAGCAAAAATATTTTGATAACCCGTCATAATAATTTGAATCATAGTATCACGAGTTTGAATTCAATGACTTCCCTCTATTTTACTGTTGCCTATATTTAAAAAAAAAAAATTAAGAAAAAATAATTGGAAACTTGAGAGCTGGAAAAACAACCTACTCCGACAAGAAATTCTTCACAATCTTTGCACTTGGTTCCAACACATGTTTTTTCCATAGTTCCTTCGCCGCCGTATTCTTGCCGGAATCTGACGTCATCACCGCCGTGAATGTCCTCGTGGCATCCACTCTTTGTAGGTCCCACCCAGCTTCTCTCAACCGCATGATCTTCCACACTTGCATCTCCGCTAATACCCTCGTGTTCTCCTTTATCTCCTTCACTACGTCGTCGTATGATCCTTCTCCTTTAAAATATCTCTCGAACTCCGGTACCCCTATCGCCTTCCGGATCCCGCTGACCCGACTCACTGACCCGGAATCGGAAAATCCCTCTTTCTCAAAATAATTTTCCAGCTCTTCCAACATCTCCGAGTCAAGCATTTCATCAACTCGTTTATCTAAATAATCATTCAATACAGTTGCCATTACATCAACCCAAATAAAACAACACTTATAACGAAGCTCATTCCGCGGTTCAAAAATATCAAATCTGGAATAAAATCGTTTTGTCAGCAGAGCATATATAAATGAGTTGGACCCACCTACAATAAACGGGATTTTCCCGCAATTGATAATTTCGTTGATTCGGGAAGATGCCGATGAACGGAAATCGGAGGGGGAGAATTCGGGGTGTGATTTAGTAGCGTTGAACTCACCGAGGAGATGGTGAGGAACACCGCGACGTTCAAGCATTGAGATTTTGTTGGTAGTAATGTTAAGGCCATTGTAAACTTGGATTTTATCGGAGTTGATAATTTCGGAAGAAGGGAAGAAACGAGTAGCGAGGTCGATTGAGAGTTTTGATTTTCCACAACCAGTAGCACCCATTATTACGACGATCTTTTTGGTGGGATTTTGTAGTGCTGATGTGATAACATTACGGGTCCATTTGAATTTTTTGGGGAGAGAAAGAGGGGAAAACAAAGTGTTTGATGAGCAAAGAGGCGACTGATTAGTCGTGGTTGTTGTTGATAGGAATGATAATTTGCTCATAAGGGAGATAATGATGGTGTTAACTCAAAACTATTTATATGCACATTAACATACACAAAACAAAAGGGTTATATATGGTTGCTTTGGCAGAAAATAGTAGTACTGAATAGAAAAACAAAAACAGAGTACTGGAAGGTGGTGGGTTGATGAAAGTGGAGCAGATAATGGGATGGTTTGTTATACTATATTCTGTGTATATATATTTGCTGGTTCTTGTTTTTTGATCTTGAACTATTTGTTTCTGACTCGTTCTGCAATATTTCTTCGATATATATACACAAACCATTTTCAAGCTCTTATTTTTACTTCATTACATGGTTAATATAGTTGCTGACATTGAAGTAAGGGAGTGTAGGGATTATTGGTTCTACTTAGGTTTGCTTGCAATGGGAAGGAATATATGTGTGGTAACAGAATTCGGAGTACTGGTGGTATGAGGGAGAATTCATGTCCAGTGTATCCCGATTTATATCCTTCACCCGCATTACTGACTTCGAAGGTTGCAATATATAGATATTTGGAAAAGGTTTACTCCTTCCGTCCCAATTTTGACTGGACAAGAAGTTTAAGAATAAAAAGAAAGATTTTAAATATTTGTGATCTAAAACAACTTATTTGTATTTGTACGATTATAAATCATGTAGGAAGAAAAAATAAAAAATAAATTGTAACTAGATATATAAATGTATTATTTTTTTGGGATTAACTAAAAAGAAAATAGTGTTATATAAATTGGGACGGAATAGAAATAATTATTTATAGGAAAAGTTACACATTTGGCCAAGCGGACAAAATAATTACATTCACTAACCAAATACACAAAAAATACATTATTTTATATAAAATATGTATATTTTTCATATATGAATAGACACATTTATCGGTTATTAATTAGGTGGGAGGCAATACAGTGTAGTAATTCCTTATTTATACTATTTAGTGTAATTTAACCAACTATAACATGTTAAAAATGATATTAAGTCTAATCAACGTCCAAAGTTAGCTATGTGGATTATTCAAGATCATATAAAAAGATTAGTTATGACATCCATAGGGAAGGTGGGACTCTGAAAACTTACTCTTCTCATGCACGTTTAAGACTGGACATCTAAAGCGTATATTATGTAAGAGCTCAATAACTGGTAAAATAAGAATTCAAATGAATCTGATTCCAATATCATGTTAAGAAACGAACCTTGGACCTAACTTAACCTAAAAAACTAACTTATAATGTAAATATTTTTCAAGACCATATAAAAAGACCAATTATTCCATGCACAAATGATGTGAGACTCATGCCATAACAATTTCTTATTGTTTCCTCCATCCCAATCTATACATATATATACTTTGACCCCCCCGACCCCATAGTGGGAGTTTTGAGTGCATCAGACTGCCCCTTTATATAGTTTGACTCGACGTAAGCTTCAGAAAGACATGAATTTTTTGTAAACTTGTAATGACTACAAAAACTTTATATTATGAGTAAAATAAAAAAATTAAAATTAAATTATTTTCAAATTTAAAAATGTACATTCCTTTGAAATTAGCTAATAAAATTATTTTCATACAAATTCTCAGCAAAAGTGCTTACTATGAACAATTACATATATTATTTGGTCCAATGTTTTCGAAGGAACATATATAAGAGTGTAGTTGTTTGTTAGTGTACAAGGATAAACCCCAAAAAAGGGTTTCTCTTTTCACAATGAAAAGAAGCCCCCTAAAAAGCACTAACTATTTCTTGAAAAAAGCCTTACAATTTTATGCATTAGAAAATACAAGATGTAACTTTTAGGTATTAAAATATTTTAGAAGTTATGGTAGATATATTAAAATTCACTTATCGCCTTATTGTGTTTTAGTTTGATTGCATAGAGTTTTAAAGAAAGTATGAAAGACTTTAGAGTTTTGTGATTTTAAATTAAAATTGTGAAAGGTGCGTCAAAATATTTTTTAAAATTATGTAATTTTAAACATGCCATATAAAACTTTGAAATTGATCCAAATAATTAAATAATCCTAATGCGAAACGAAAGTATTGGACCGGGCCGAGCGACCTTAAAGACACGAGGACGTGCCTTCTCCCCAATACTTTAAATTAAATAGTGTAGAAGTACTTTTATAAATGTTTTTGTTCTTTCTCCGATGTGAAATAACATCCCTTTTCATTCACAGCCAACCTAAAAATCATGGTTCGAATACCATTCATACCAAAAAGAAAAAGAAACCAACATGCTCTCCACTGTTCTCGATCCATTTCATTGGAATAATATTGAAAACTAAAATAAAAGTTTCGTTTAACTACTAGTTGATTTTAATTACTATCTAAGCTTGAGATTTTCCTATGCATATTACTACTAAGGTGAAAAGACAAGATGTAAATTTCGATGAAATGCTCTGGATTTTAGGGCTGTCCAACGGGGCGGGGCGGGGCGGGGTCGGCGGGATGGGATCTAGCGGGAAGGGGGAGGGTCGGGACGCGGGCTCCGGCGGGCCAAGCGGGCTGGGATAGGCGGGACGGGAAGAGGTCTCGTCCCGTCCCACATCCCGCCGGAAGAGGAGTCGGGATTTGGGGGCACGGGTCGAGTCGTGATAAGGATTTGTAGTTTTTTTTTGCCACTTAATTTAAAAAAATAATATATATAAACACTTCAATAATTGAACAAGATAGTGTAATAAAAATATCTCAATGCTGTTTTTGTGCCTCTTATATTATTTAATAAAAATATGATTTCTTTGTAATCCAATTTCAAAATTGCAACTTTGTGGTGTTGTTCAAAAGTTACAAATCACATAGTAAAATTGCAATTAAAAAATTACATAATTAACCATACTTTTTCTAATTTTCTCGCAATGTCTTGAGGATCTTTGGTTGGAATTGGAATTCGTAGGTCAAATTGTTCGACATCACTTCATGTTCCCTCGGACAAGATTTCGTTGTAGTTGTTGTCTTCTTCTCCGTTGATCTCCGGTTGACCGTACCTTCTACGCTCCGATCGAATTCAATCTCTGAATAGAACTGCAATCTCCAATGCGTCTCCCGCCAATAAATGTCTATGCTATCCTATTTGAAATCTTCCAGCAGAAAAAAATATTTTAAGACGTTGTTGATGACGCTTGAATGTTCAACACATCTCGGGCCATCTTTGCTAGTGTCGGAAATGTCTTCTTATTTTGCCTCTAGTATTTCAGCAAGTCTTCATGTCCTTTATCATTGACAATTAATTCGTACGGTACAACACCCTACAAAATATAAACATCAAATTCACTAACTTGTGAAGAAGTTGAACCACTAAACATTTTATTTCTAAGGCCTTGAATACTAGCAGCAGAAACCGCATATTTTTTATAAGGTTGCAACGAAGTAGTAGAAGATGGTACAGAAGTCGGTTGATTATTTGCACTTTATTGTTGGTAATACATATATACTTGTTTGCATTTAGTGTGTATGTTAGACGTAACTTTTTCTTTAGTTGGTTTGTGAGTTGGTTCTTCAGTTGGGTCTGTTGGAAGTATTTCTATACAACCATAAATCATTTCTATTAGTGTTTTACAACCGTCTACTTTAATTGTCGGATTTAATACCGCACCAATAATATAAATAGTGGGAATAGGAAAAAAGTTTTTTTTTTAATTTTACATCTAGCTAGTTGATTTTCTTGGTCCCTATAAAAAGAATCTCATGTAGCTAGTTTTAATTTTCGTTCTGTGGGGCCTCGACTTATACTAGGGGGAATATAAGGCATTCCAATTTCGATTTCAGGCTGAGACTCAGTCTGAGCCTGAGGTTGAGGTGCACTAGTGGGTGTGTCATCTAGATTATCGTCTAAATTAAGGTTTGGTTCATCTACTTTATCATCTAATGATATATCATTAAAAAAAGCAGTTTCATCTGTGTAGCGCCCTATTTTGACCTCGCTCGGGTCAAAGCGGAGCACAGACGAGTTCGGTGATTCTTGGGTAAAGGATTGAGGAGTCGCCACCTAATTATTTTTACGGTGAATTAGGACACCTAAATATTAAACTAAGTGCTGCAATGTAAACTCCAATTTTAAGGTCTGCGAAACTAGTGAGATTCTAGGTAAGGGTTCTTTATTATCCTAAAGGGAAGGGTTTAGGCATCCTTTAAGATCCGCTAACTTGCGGTTATCCGGTAAAACTCAGGTTAATTATTACTAGAAAAATGCATGTTTGAAGCATGAGTTTAAAAGATGTTTGCAAATAATTAATAAAAAAGGGATGCATTTTAAAAGATAGATGAATGTAGAGATTTTTCAAATATGCATTTATATGATATCTAAAGAGAAATACATGTAGAGTTGGAAAAATATGTATTTGACAATTGATAGTAAAACAATTTATTTATAATGCCAAAGAAGTAAAATTTTGGGAATCAATGAATTGTAAACTGACAAAAGATAAACTTATTCGGTATGATTAATAAAGCAAATAAAAGATGACAAAAGTTATTTTGAAAATCTTGAATACGCGTGACGAGCCTAAAATAAATAAACTAGCGAAGGATTTCTAAGTTTGCGAGCCTACAAATAAATAAGCTAGCGACGGGTTTCAAATCTTAAACTAACCTATGAATAAATCCTAAGTTTGCCTATTCTAAGCATTTCAATAATTACATAAGTGCGATAAATAATATTACAATACAAAGCGAGATAAAAGCTGAATTTGAAGAAAGAAATAAAATAAATAAACTCCGAGGAATAATTGCCTTTATTTACTTTTAGTCCCTGCAAGCTGTCAAGAACAAACGGTTAGAAAGCAGTTAAATACAAATAACTTCATATCCGTATTCAAAGCAGTGAATGTTTTGATCGCGGAGGGGTCAGACTTAAATTTTGGAAAGATCATTCCCATCACGTCGTGGCTGCAAACATATGACTAATGTAGTTTATTTTGATTGCCTCGCATACTAACCGTGTCGGTCTCTCGAGTGAAATAGAAAAGATCAGTATCATCACGACGTGGCTGCGAATGTATAACTTGTTGGTAATTTTAGTCACCTCGCCTACTAAACATGTTGATCTCGGATAAAAGGTTTAAGTCTTCATCCTTGCCCCGAAGTTATATTTTTTATAGAAAAATACATATTTGGCAATTGAATAATAAAAGAAGCAATTTTTTATGAAAAAATCTTTCAAGGTTGCAAATATGATAGAATGCAAACCTTATTTTTGGGATTAAAGGAAATGAATAATAGATAGCCAAATTATTTTTGAAAGATATTAAAGCATGCATAATCTAACCTAAAAATAGAACAAAGTAACTAGAGGCTAAGTTTGGAACACACAAGACGGTCCTAAACAAATAAAGCTAGCGGTTGGTTTCCGATTTCAAACGATCCTAAGAAATAAACTAACGGCAGTTAGACTATCCTATTCATTCATCTATTCGCGGCCTAATTATTCTAAGCATTCTAACAATCACACAAGCATTAAAATAATTATTACATGCCCAAGAATAGAAATAACCAAATTGAAGAATAATAATAAAAGAGGAAACTAGGGAGGATGATGATGTCATCCCGCCCTATTTATGTAGAGAAATTCCGAGGAGGAGAATGCAAGGAATGTGAATGTGGTTCTTCATTTTGGGCGAAGTCATGATGAGTCTCATAACGAGACTCTTCGTTACTCCCGATGCATTTTATGTAAGAAAAGAAAAGGATTAGTAGGCGGAGCGAAAATATCAACACATGAATATTCCTAATACATACATACACGAAATATACAACATTAAATGTACATAGGAATGAATATTCATGGCCTTCTATTCTACATATACTTAAGACATTATTTTTTCAGATTTTGGCACATTAAAGTAGCCGAAGAAAGACTATATGATAACACAACCGGTTCTAAATTTAAACAAAAATAAAAGAGGCAAGGAAGACCAATGTATAAATTATGTATACATACGTAATAAATTCCGTTGGACTAATCTTAATTCTTAAAGAAGCATAACATTCATAAACTTAAACTAAACGCACATACTATTATATTAAACATGGATAATATATTCCTTTTAAAATTGCACATATTAATCTAGAATATAACATGTAAATATCGTCATTTGAATCAATTAAAGTATGCTCATTTGTTTGATTTAAAGGCAGCGACCAAACTACAACATACAAAAATTTTGAATATCAACAAATCGTTAAGTGTCCTAAGAATATTTAATCACGTCGTAGCTCTTTCAAACACGTATTAATCTTACATTATCCGTATTGCACTTAATAATGAACCCAAGATGCCTTACTAAAGCTAATGACAATAATTAGCTAACCAACACATTGAGGCAATATCATCTATCACATATCAACATCAGAAATCCAACGACGTATATACAAACCGTCTCATTATCATATCAATTAATCAAGACTACATTATTTAGCAAAATATCATACTAAATCAAGCATAAACACACAATCAAATAAACTTTAAGAAATATAGAAGAATTGGAACGAGTCTAACCTTTTCCTGTAGCGAACCGAGGCGTGTTTTGAATCGTCGAATCCGCTCGGAAATGTTGGAATTACGATTTGTTGTAGATTTTGAATTCTGATTTTTCTGAAATGAGACTCTGCTTTTTCTGATTTTCGGATGTTTGAACCCGACCTGATGACCCGACCAGTGATGACCCCGGAACAAAAAAAGCGATAAAAATAGCTAAAAATTCAGATTCTTCAACACCAAAAACCAATAATTTTCGACCTATATTTTCGGAATCTTTAAGTTGAAGAACACATGCAAGAACAAAGAAGTGTTCTTAAGAAGATTTCGGATTTTTTAGTGAAGAGCAACACAAACAAATACAATACCACCAAAACTTAAACCTAAATTTCAAACTCAAAATCGAATTAAAAACCCCTCAAAAAAAGAACATTTTTCTCCGAAAAAACCCCCTCCCAACAGATGCAAAAAGGGGGGGTTTTATAGGTCTCAAACTCAACGTTCAACCCCCCTCATACCCCCCTAAAAATGAATTTGAATTTCAAAATAAAGGGGACAAAATCTGATTTTTTTGGGGCATGTGTTGAGGATTTTGGGGGGTGTGTTGGTGAGGTGATGGGTTTGGCGGTGTGGCGATTCGGGGTGTCAGGCGTAGGGGCGGCGACGTGGGGGGTAGGGTGGCGGCGATTGGAGAGGGCAGGGGGTAGGGTTTTAGGTCTTCCTTTTTTTTTTGATTTTGGGGGTTTTGTTTTGGGTTAAAAAGGGGGCGACCGGGTCGAGTGTTGGTGGGATTACGGGCTTTGCGGGTTACGTTTGCGGGTTCTGGGCCGACGGGTTGGGGATTGTGGAGTCGGCCGGTTGGGCTTTGGTTTGGTTTGGGTTGGTAGGAATTTAATTGGGAAATTTGGGCTGATGCAGTTGGGCTTGGGAATTGGGGGAATTAAAGTGTGGTGTTGATTTATTTTGGGTGAGGGGAGATTAAATGGGTTATGGGTTGGGCTTTGGTGAAATGGGTGAAAATTGTTTTGGGTTAGGAAATAAAAATGGGTTAGAAATTGTTTTGGGTTTAAATTGTTTTGGGTTGGAAAATAAAATGTGTTATGGGTTTAAAAATATAAAAAGGGGCTTAATATTAAAACATATTTATATATATATATATATATATATTTTTGTAAAAGATGTGAATTATTTAAAATAGCGTAACGATGTGATAAAAATATAAATATAATATTTGCGAAATGTTTAATGCTTAATAAAAGGGAAATGCGATGCAATTTTGCGAGAATAAATATCATAGAGTTTCTTGGATGAAACTTATGATTATTATAAAAAATGCAAATGACGGTAAAAACGCGGATAATAATAATAATAATAAGATATATGCACATATATGCCTATATTTAAAAATTGTTTTAAAAGTGTCAAAAATATTAAAAATTACGAATAAAGTCATAAAAGATGGGACAAAATTGGGTGTCAGCAGATGCCCTCTTTGGGCGGAGACGATGAAAGAGTTTTCGGCCAAAGAAGTTATTGAGTAGCCAATTTTGTCCCGATCATCGAGGCTGCATGGTAAGAAATAGAATCCTGGGGAGAAGTTGAAAAAGATGGTGCACATTCAAGAAACAATGCCCGGTGTCGACCTAGGATGACACTGGTCGTAGATGTGAGAAACTAATGGGAAAGAGCGGATCGACGTTCGAAGTAGGTCGTTGACCAAATTGCCTCGGTTATTTGTAAGAGATAGTCCCATTGTGATGAAGTTCTGTAGCGATCTTTGTGATGAAGTTCACGCAAATTGAAAACTCCTGCGAACTAAAGCTTAAGATATAATTAGTGTATAACTGCTGAGAAAATATTGTAGAGAAATAACTTGGAAATACCCACATTAGGAGGTGGGCGCGTGACTGAAATTAACATACCCTCGTTATAAGGTGGGCGCCTGACTGAAATTAAAATTCCCTTGTTATAAGGTGGGCGCGTGACTGAAATTAAAATTCCCTTGTTATAAGGTGGGCGCCTGACTGAAATTAAAATTCCTTGTTATAAGGTGGGCGCCGATCAAATTAAAATTCCTTGTTATAAGGTGGGCGCTTTGGTGAAATTAAAATTCCCTTGTTATAAGGTGGGCGCTTTGTTGAAATTAAAATTCCTTGTTATAAGGTGGGCGCTGGTGAAATTAAAATTCCTTGTTATAAGGTGGGCGCTGTTGAAATTAAAATACCAGTATTATGAGGTGGGCGCTGGTTGAAATTAAAATTCCCTTGTTATAAGGTGGGCGCTGGTGAAATTAAAATTCCTTGTTATAAGGTGGGCGCCGATGAAATTAAAATTCCTTGTTATAAGGTGGGCGCTGTTGAAATTAAAATTCCCTTGTTATAAGGTGGGCGCCTGACTGAAATTAAAATACCCGTATTATGAGGTGGGCGCCTGACTGAAATTAAAATTCCCTTGTTATAAGGTGGGCGCTGGCTGAAATTAAAATACCGTATTATGAGGTGGGCGCTGAAATGACGTCGTTGGATCGGCGTGTTGTGTTGAAGACGTCGTTGTAATGTTGTTGGCGTCATTTGTTGTATAGACTTTCTTGATGTCGTCGTTGTATAGGCGTTGATGATGTCGTCGTTGCATAGGCGTTGATGATGTCGTCGTTGCATAGGCGTTGATGATGTCGTCGTTGTATAGACTTTCTTGATGTCGTCGTTGTATAGGCGTTGATGATGTCGTCGTTGCATAGGCGTTGATGATGTCGTCGTTGTATAGGCGTTGATGATGTCGTCGTTGTATAGGCGTTGATGATGTTGTTGTTGTTGTAAAGAATAGTTATCGTCTTTGCCGTAACGTCAATAGCGTTGTTGTAATCTTTGTAAAGATAGTTGATGTCTTTGCGATAACGTCAATAGCGTTGTTGTAATCTTGTAAAAGATATTTGTCGTCTTTGCGAAGAACGTCGATGGCGTTATTAAAATGTTGTCCTGTTGTAAGAGATGTAAGTGACGTCCTTGCCGTCAGTTTGCTGTAATAGGGTTCCACGTTGTGCTGAATCCTTTGTTGATTCAAACTCCTGTGGACCGTGAATTGAAAATGTCACCCAGACGAAAATATGATGCGACATCCTTGTCGTCGTTTGATACAAGCGACGTTCTCGCCGTCAGTTTGCTGTAACAGATGGTTCCACTTCAGTTTGTTGTGTCTTCTGCCGATCCCAACTCATGTGGACTGTGAATAGAAATGTCGTCCTGGCACGGGCGATAATGTGACGCGACGTCTTTGCCATCGGGTTTGCCGGGTTGTCGTTCCTTGTGATTCGAAATAACATCTTTGTGCAGACATAATAGTCGGGACCCTGTAGGTCAAGATGATGTCTTCGTATAAATGCAAAACAGGAACGTGATCCTTGTAGTGAGTTGTGGTGCGAAATTCTTTGGGGAATTGATCATAAGTGATGTGGCTTCCCTGCTTTTTCACCGTGAAGACCCTGTACTCAAAGAAAATTTGTGAGTTTGGGGAGGGGTGGTTGATTCGCGTTGACTTTGTAGCTTCTGCTCTTGATAGTTGCATGTCCTGCTGATTCGGACCTGTAGCTCCTGTCTGGTTCCCAGTCTTGGCTAACCGTTAATGAAAACATTTGTTGAAAATAAGTTGTTTATAAGAAAGTATGCTTATCATTAAAAAGTTCTTGTCGAACTCTAATGAGAATATTTGTTGAAAATGATTTGCTTATAAGAAAGTATGCATATAAAAAAAAATCTTGTCAAACTCTAATGAAAATATTTGTTAAAAATAAATTGCTTATAAGAAAGTATGCATATATGTAAATGTGCATCGAGTAGTGACATGCGGTGAAACAAAGCAAACGTCTAATCCAAAATTATTACATTTGAAGGCTTGTTGTCTGCGATGCTTTTCCATGTTTATCGGCGTCCTCTGGCAGTGATCCCTTAAAAATGCCCCAGTTTTTGATATGTGAGTATGATGAACTTTCGAACGGACAATCGAGTCTTGTAGGTTGCTTGCCTGTCCTATCAGGATGATCAGATGGGTGTACTTTGTCCTATGTGAGATAAAGGAGAAAATATTTTCTAATGGTGGGACCGAAGCCGAGTTAGGCCGCCTACGTATCCCCATGAGGGAATCAGGTCATGACGTAGTTCATTACAAGCAAATGAGATTGTAAGGGTTTTTCTAAAGATGGGACCGAAGCCGATGTGGCCGCCTACGTATCCCGCCGAGGGAATCAGGTCATAACGTAGTTCATTACAAGCAAAGGAGATTGGGGAAATTTGTGATCTAAAGAAACGGAACCCTACGTGGGTTCTATGTGTATCCCGACGAGGGAGCGCAACATAGAAAAAAGTATTACATAGAGAATAACTAATCTTAGATATGGTATCTCTTCACTGCATCTGCATTGATGGTTTTTGGCCATTCTATTCTGATAAGGTTGCCCCGGACAACTGCGTCCATCCGCTTCTCATCAATCAGTCTTTTAGTAAATGATTATGTATCCACTTGGCTGCGAAAGAAATAGCATTGCCCCAGTAGAAGTCCTGATCGTAGTGTGGTAGCCCAAGAGTACAAATGGCAAACGTCCGTGCCAATGTTTGTAACTATCAACCATCTCGATATTTCATCCAAATCTGGCTTTGACTTATTCCAAAAAAATGCCCCAATTCTTAGGTTGTGAGTCTTCCTTATATTCTTGAAGCCTTGCTTGCTTGTTTCAAATGTGTCACACATTATCGATGATTAGTTTGCATAATGGAAAAGAAAAGAAAATTATTAAACAAAGCAGATTTTAAAATAGCAAAAGCAATGCAGATTTGTCTTTTTAAGTTTTCAAAAGGTAGAGGCAAAACACATTAAATGCATATATGTGATTCATGCCTCAATTTGAATCGCATTGTTTCATTAAATATTAATGCAGTTAACTAGTTTCTGGGAGAAATAAGGTCGGGGCACAGGTCCAATTTCCCGAATCATCTTCTTGCTCTGCATCCCAAATGGTTGAGTCTTTAGCGTAATCCTCAAAAATCACACTGCATCCTGCTTCTTCTTCAGTAATGAAAAGACTTTTGAATCTCTCAACGAGGTTGTTTGATCGTCCACCTTTGATTCCTGAGTGGCGCATGCTCTGACGAATGACTGACTCGAGGTGGAGCAGGCTTTGGCAAAGGAGCTTCTCTCTTCCTTCGGAGATTGGTTGATAGGGCTTTTCCAAGAAAAGATGGTGACATGACCCGCGACTTTGGAGGAAGTACTTCTACTCCGAACGGTGCCCTTAACTGGACTGTAATCATAGGGGTGATAGAGGCTGATGATTTAACCTTTTCCTTTCTCTGGACTGGCACAATAGTCCCTTCCAAGTTGTGTTCTTTATCAACAGTAATCATATTCACATTTGCATCGTCATGATCTGGCAAAGAGTTATTGTTTTCATTAGAGACATGTCCTTTCGGTCGGATAACTCCTTCTTTGATTAATGCCTCAATTTTGTCTCACGAGGGCATAGCAATTTTGATGTCGTGCCCAGGAATTCCCGAGTGGTACGCCTGACAATGCTTAGTCTTATCGTGCCATTTTGGAACAGGATTGGGGATATTTCCTTGGATAGGTGGAGTATTCTGCGGTTCTCGATCGTTCATACAAGCTGGGCTCGAGGTTCGGCTAAAGGTGTATAGGTTTTAGCCGGCTTTCTTCGTGTTTGCGTGGGAGTGCAGGCGCGTTTGGTAGATGGACTCGTGGGTGAGGTAAGTATGCGGGCTGATATTGCGAGGGATTTGGATAGACAGTGCTCGAGGCGAGGTTATATATTGGTGGGTATGGTAGGCGGGGTAGGGACCAGGTGGATATTGATAGTAAGGTCGAGGGCTATGGGCGTATGGGCTATAATAGGAAGGATGAGGACTTTGGTTGTTTTGATTGTAGTAGGGAGGCTGAGGTGATGACCTTTGGTAATTTGACATTTGATTTGGCCTATGTTTCTGGACCGTCATGACAGGCGACACTCCGTCCCTCTTATTCTTTATTATTCCCCCAAATGAGTCCGACTGAATTGCCTCACTCGTTGCTTGCAACGCTACCAAGTTTGCAATTCTCCCAGTTTTGATACCTTCTTCTATGAAATCTCACATCCTTACGACTTCAGAGAAACTTCGTCCTATGACGCTTATCATTCTTTCATAGTATGTCGCATCTTTCAAAGATTGTACAAAGAGAGTGGCCATTTCACTTCCCGTTATCGGGTTGAACTTTCTCGCTACGCCCTCCACTTCATGGCATATTCTCTGAAGGTCTCTGTGGACTTTTTCTCCAACTTCATCAAATAAAATCTATCCAAAAGCGTAGCCGGTGTTAAATCTGAACCTATCCACAAAATCCTGTGCTATTGTGCCCCGCCATGCCATTTTCGCGGGTCCTGGCTTGTGTACCGTCTAGTGCTTCTCTGTCAAACTCCTTACGAGCGAACTTCATTATGATGGCACGATTTTTACCTACCCCAATCAGTTTGTCGCACGATTTCAAATGAGAGTAAGGATTTCCTTTCCCATCAAACAAGTCAAATTTTGGCATTTTATATCCGACGGGCAATTCAATGTCGGGATGCATGCACAAATCTTCGTACTCGAGTCCTTCATGCTCCTTGCTTGGTTTGGATATTCTTGAATGCTTCTTTCAGGCTATGAATCTCTCTCGCCACACTTTCACCTGCTCGATCCTCACCGCTGTCCATTTCTTCACACTGGCCAATTTCCTGAAGAGTCATGTTTGGTATTGTGGTTGTAAAAGGTTGAGCTTCCGTTGCATATACTGGTGGCACGTGCTGTTCGTTGGGACCAGCGACGTGTGCCATCAATATGTGTTGGCCGCTTGGTGATTTTGCATGGAAGAGGTGTTTTGTATGAGTGGGTTAATTTGGGTATGTGGAGTTGTAGGGTCATTTTGTAGCGGGCTTTGTTGTGGACTAGCTTGCGGGTTAGTGCGCTGTGGATCGGTTTTGTTTGGTAGCGAATTTTTGGGGAGGTTTTGGGGAAATGGCGCTTCAGGAGATGAAAAAGTTTGCGGTGCAGTTGCATTCGTCCCTTGTTCAGGGAGTGGGGTATTGGCGCTAATGGACAGGTTGGTGAGATTTTGGAGCCGTTCTATCTCGATCTGCATGGGTCATCTGTTATGCTGATTGGGCGATGTATTTTTCTTGGACGGTAGCATTTCTATTTTCCGAAGCCTCTGGTTCATCTCTGGAAAGAGTGATAAGTTCCAGGTCAGTCTGTTCGGATGCATCTGAATCAGTCATTTTGCTGAAGGATTGTGCCTTTGACCTCGTGAAGTAGGGATGATCAGCTAGTTTAAGTCAACGCAAATCAACCTTTGGGAAGAATAATTTAGGAAAAATAAACCTTCTAAAAAAAATGACGAAAACCAAGTTAGTATAGGGCGAGTAATTATCGCTTTAAATAATATGCACATAGTGAAAAAGCAGGAGAAAACAACAAAATGATTGTAAGGCAATTAAATGCGCATCCTAATATGCATGGGGCCTCCCTTATGCCGGAGGTGGGCCTAAACGCCAGATATGCGGGATTACGACAGATTTGATCCAAGTCGCTAAAGCGCAATGCTTTGTCGGAAATGAGACAAAATGAATGTACATTTTCCAATTTCCGACATGTCATGATTAGTCTTGGATTAGTCTATCCTTATCACGCTACACATAATATGATGATTGGTCGTTGGGTTGTGAGACCCGTAGACATCTTTGGCGGATTTCTTAATTGTGGAGTCGATACCAAGGATCGACCCACCTAAGGTGTATGTATGCATGACTTAAAATAAAGGGTGGTATAGCTCTATCTTAAATTTTCTAAGATTTGGTGACTAGACTCAAGGTTCCCGAGCGAATCGCTCGAGTGAGAAGGCTCTGTGACCAACCGGATGGTCAGGACACTCAGCGCATACGCCAACTCTCCTAAAATTTGGTAGATTGAAAGAAATTTATGGTGCAAAACACACCTCGCGTGTAGTGTGTGATAGTGTCAATTTTCCAGAGTGGAAGAAATATGAGCGAAATGCCAATTTAAGATAAGCAGTAAAAAAAATATAGAAATTAAAGCAGTTATGCATACAAAAAATTTCGTAATGGAAACAAATCAAAGTATTACATCAAAAAGAGCGAAAGTAAAGCACAATTATAATTAACCTGAATTTGCTATGGTTAGGAACCTGAAAAATCCCCAGTGGAGTCGCCATGCTGTCGCGCCCTATTTTGACCTGCTCGGGTCAAAGCGGAGCACGGACGTGTTCGGGTGATTCTTGGGTAAAGGATTGAGGAGTCGCCACCTAATTATTTTTACGGTGAATTAGGACACCTAAATATTAAACTAAGTGCTGCAATGTAAACTCCAATTTTAAGGTCTGCGAAACTAGTGAGATTCTAGGTAAGAGTTCTTTATTATCCTAAAGGGAAGGGTTTAGGCATCCTTTAAGATCCGCTAACTTGCGGTTATCCGGTAAAACTCAGGTTAATTATTACTAGAAAAATGCATGTTTGAAGCATGAAGTTTAAAAGATGTTTGCAAATAATAAATAAAAAGGGATGCATTTTAAAAGATAGATGAATGTAGAGATTTTTCAAATATGCATTTATATGATATCTAAAGAGAAATACATGTAGAGTTGGAAAAATATGTATTTGACAATTGATAGTAAAACAATTTATTTATAATGCCAAAGAAGTAAAATTTTGGGAATCAATGAATTGTAAACTGACAAAAGATAAACTTATTCGGTATGATTAATAAAGCAAATAAAAGATGACAAAAGTTATTTTGAAAATCTTGAATACGCGTGACGAGCCTAAAATAAATAAACTAGCGAAGGATTTCTAAGTTTGCGAGCCTACAAATAAATAAGCTAGCGACGGGTTTCAAATCTTAAACTAACCTATGAATAAATCCTAAGTTTGCCTATTCTAAGCATTTCAATAATTACATAAGTGCGATAAATAATATTACAATACAAAGCGAGATAAAAGCTGAATTTGAAGAAAGAAATAAAATAAATAAACTCCGAGGAATAATTGCCTTTATTTACTTTTAGTCCCTGCAAGCTGTCAAGAACAAACGGTTAGAAACAGTTAAATACAAATAACTTCATATCCGTATTCAAAACAGTGAATGTTTTGATCGCGGAGGGCTCAGACTTAAATTTTGAAAAGAACATTCCAATCACGTCGTGGCTGCAAACATATGACTAATGTAGTTTATTTTGATTGTCTCGCCTACTAAACGTGTCGGTCTCTCGGGTGAAATAGAAAAGATCACTATAATCACGTCGTGGCTGCGAATATATAACTTGTTGGTTATTTTAGTCACCTCGCCTACTAAACATGTTGATCTCGGATAAAAAGGTTTAAGTCTTCATCATTGCCCCCGAAGTTATATTTTTATAGAAAAATACATATTTGGCAATTGAATAATAAAAGAAGCAATTTTTTATGAAAAAATCTTTCAAGGTTGCAAATATGATAGAATGCAAACCTTATTTTTTGGGATTAAAGGAAATGAATAATAGATAGCCAAATTATTTTTGAAAGATATTAAAGCATGCATAACGAACCTAAAAATAGAACAAAGTAACTAGAGGCTAAGTTTGGAACACACAAGACGGTCCTAAACAAATAAAGCTAGCGGTTGGTTTCCGATTTCAAACGATCCTAAGAAATAAACTAACGGCAGTTAGACTATCCTATTCATTCATCTATTCGCGGCCTAATTATTCTAAGCATTCTAACAATCACACAAGCATTAAAATAATTATTACATGCCCAAGAATAGAAATAACGAAATTGAAGAATAATAATAAAAGAGGAAACTAGGGAGGATGATGATGTCATCCCGCCCTATTTGCGTAGAAATTCCGAGGCCGGAGAATGCAAGGAATGTGAATGTGGTTCTTCATTTTGGACGAAGTCATGATGAGTCTCATAACGAGACTCTTCGTTACTCCCGATGCATTTTATGTAAGAAAAAGAAAAGGATTAGTAGACGGAACGAAAATATCAACACATGAATATTCCTAATACATACATACACGAAATATACAACATTAAATGTACATAGGAATGAATATTCATGGCCTTCTATTCTACATATACTTAAGACATTATTTTTTTCAGATTTTGGCACATTAAAGTAGCCGAAGAAAGACTATATGATAACACAACCGGTTCTAAATTTAAACAAAAATAAAAGAGGCAAGGAAGACCAATGTATAAATTATGTATACATACGTAATAAATTCCGTTGGACTAATCTTAATTCTTAAAGAAGCATAACATTCATAAACTTAAACTAAACGCACATACTATTATATTAAACATGGATAATATATTCCTTTTAAAATTGCACATATTAATCTAGAATATAACATGTAAATATCGTCATTTGAATCAATTAAAGTATGCTCATTTGTTTGATTTAAAGGCAGCGACCAAACTACAACATACAAAAATTTTGAATATCAACAAATCGTTAAGTGTCCTAAGAATATTTAATCACGTCGTAGCTCTTTCAAACACGTATTAATCTTACATTATCCGTATTGCACTTAATAATGAACCCAAGATGCCTTACTAAAGCTAATGACAATAATTAGCTAACCAACACATTGAGGCAATATCATCTATCACATATCAACATCAGAAATCCAACGACGTATATACAAAACGTCTCATTATCATATCAATTAATCAAGACTACATTATTTAGCAAAATATCATACTAAATCAAGCATAAACACACAATCAAATAAACTTTAAGAAATATAGAAGAATTGGACGAGTCTAACCTTTTCCGGTAGCGAACCGAGGCGTGTTTTGAATCGTCGAATCCGCTCGGAAATGTTGGAATTCGATTTGTTGTAGATTTTGAATTCTGATTTTTTCTGGAAATGAGACTCTGTTTTTCTGATTTTCGGATGTTTGAACCCGACCCGGCAGTGACCCGACCCGGCAGTGACCCGACCCGGAACAAAAAAAAACAGTAAAAATAGCTAAAAATTCAGATTCTTCAACACCAAAAACCAATAATTTTCGACCTATATTTTCGGAATCTTTAAGTTGAAGAACACATGCAAGAACAAAGAAGTGTTCTTAAGAAGATTTCGGATTTTTTAGTGAAGAGCAACACAAACAAATACAATACCACCAAAACTTAAACCTAAATTTCAAACTCAAAATCGAATTAAAAACCCCTCAAAAAAAGAACATTTTTCTCCGAAAAAACCCCCTCCCAACAGATGCAAAAAGGGGGGGTTTTATAGGTCTCAAACTCAACGTTCAACCCCCCTCATACCCCCCTAAAAATGAATTTGAATTTCAAAATAAAGGGGACAAAATCTGATTTTTGGGGCATGTGTTGAGGATTTTGGGGGTGTGTTGGTGAGGTGATGGGTTTGGCGGTGTGGCGATTCGGTGTCGAGCGTAGGGCGGCGTGGGGTAGGGTGGCGGCGATTGGAGAGGGCAGGGGGTAGGTTTTTAGGTCTTCCTTTTTTTTTTGATTTTGGGGGTTTTGTTTTGGGTTAAAAAGGCGGCCGGGTCAGGTGTTGGGGATTACGGCTGCGGGTTACGGCTGCGGGTTACGGGTCGACAATTTGAGGATTGTGGGTCGTGGGTTGGGCTTTGGTTTGGTTTGGGTTGGTAGGAATTTAATTGGGAAATTTGAAATTTGGTCTGGTTGGGCTTGGGAATTGGGGAATTAAAATGTGGTGTTGATTTATTTTGGGTGAGGGGAGATTAAATGGGTTACGGGTTGGGCTTTGGTGAAATGGGTGAAAATTGTTTTGTGGTAGGAAATAAAAATGGGTTAGAAATTGTTTTGGGTTTAAATTGTTTTGGGTTGGAAAATAAAATGTGTTATGGGTTTAAAAATATAAAAAGGGGCTTAATATTAAAACATATTTATATATATATATATATATATATATATATATATATTTTTGTAAAAGATGTGAATTATTTAAAATAGCGTAACGATGTGATAAAAATATAAATATAATATTTGCGAAATGTTTAATGCTTAATAAAAGGGAAATGCGATGCAATTTTGCGAGAATAAATATCATAGAATTTCTTGGATGAAACTTATGATTATTATAAAAAATGCAAATGACGGTAAAAATGCGGATAATAATAATAATAATAAGATATATGCACATATATGCCTATATTTAAAAATTGTTTTAAAAGTGTCAAAAATATTAAAAATTACGAATAAAGTCATAAAAGATGGGACAAAATTGGGTGTCAACAGATGCCCCTCTTTGGACGGAGACGATGAAAGAGTTTTCGGCCAAAGAAGTTGACTGAGTAGCCAATTTTGTCCCGATCATCGGGACTGCATGGTAAGAAATAGAATCCCCGGGGGGGAGAAGTTGAAAAAAGATGGTGCACATTCAAGAAACAATGCTCCAGTGTCGACCTAGGATGACACTGGTCGCAGATATGAGAAACTAATGGGAAAGAGCGGATCGACGTTCAGAGGAGGGCGGTGACCAAATTGCCTCGGTTCATTTGTGAAGAGATAGTCCCACTGTGATGAAGTTCTCGCGATCTTTGTGATGAAGTTCATCCAAATTGAAAACTCCTGCGAACTAAAGCTTAAGATATAATTAGTGTATAACTGCTGAGAAAATATTGTAGAGAAATAACTTGGAAATACCCGCATTAGGAGGTGGGCGCCTGACTGAAATTAAAATACCCTCGTTATCAGGTGGGCGCCTGACTGAAATTAAAATTCCCTTGTTATAAGGTGGGCGCTTTGGTGAAATTAAAATTCCTTGTTATAAGGTGGGCGCTGGTGAAATTAAAATTCCTTGTTATAAGGTGGGCGCTGATCAAATTAAAATTCCTTGTTATAAGGTGGGCGCCGATCAAATTAAAATTCCTTGTTATAAGGTGGGCGCTGATCAAAATTAAAATTCCTTGTTATAAGGTGGGCGCTGTTGAAATTAAAATACCGTATTATGAGGTGGGCGCTGATGAAATTAAAATTCCTTGTTATAAGGTGGGCGCCGATCAAATTAAAATTCCTTGTTATAAGGTGGGCGCTGTTGAAATTAAAATTCCTTGTTATAAGGTGGGCGCCGATCAAATTAAAATACCAGTATTATGAGGTGGGCGCCGATGAAATTAAAATTCCTTGTTATAAGGTGGGCGCCGATCAAATTAAAATACCCGTATTATGAGGTGGGCGCTGAAATGACGTCGTTGGATCGACGTGTTGTGTTGAAGACGTCGTTGTAATGTTGTTAGCGTCATTTGTTGTATAGACTTTCTTTGATGTCGTCGTTGTATAGACGTTGATGATGTCGTCGTTGCATAGACGTTGATGATGTCGTCGTTGCATAGACGTTGATGATGTCGTCGTTGTATAGACTTTGCTGATGTCGTCGTTGTATAGACGTTGATGATGTCGTCGTTGCATAGACGTTGATGATGTCGTCGTTGTATAGACGTTGATGATGTCGTCGTTGTATAGACGTTGATGATGTTGTTGTTGTTGTAAAGAATAGTTATCGTCGCCGTGCGCCAATGACGTTGTTGTAATCTTTGTAAAGATAGTTGATGTCCGCAAAGAACGTCAATAGCGTTGTTGTAATCTTGTAAAAGATATTTGTCGTCTTTGCGAAGAACGTCGATGACGTTATTAAAATGTTGTCCTGTTGTAAGAGATGTAAGTGACGTCCTTGCCGTCAGTTTGCTGTAATAGGGTTCCACGTTGTGCTGAATCCTTTGTTGATTCAAACTCCTGTGGACCGTGAATTGAAAATGTCACCCAGACGAAAATATGATGCGACATCCTTGTCGTCGTTTGATACAAGCGACGTTCTCGCCGTCAGTTTGCTGTAACAGATGGTTCCACTTCAGTTTGTTGTGTCTTCTGCCGATCCCAACTCATGTGGACTGTGAATAGAAATGTCGTCCTGGCACGGGCGATAATGTGACGCGACGTCTTTGCCATCGGGTTTGCCGGGTTGTCGTTCCTTGTGATTCGAAATAACATCTTTGTGCAGACATAATAGTCGGGACCCTGTAGGTCAAGATGATGTCTTCGTATAAATGCAAAACAGGAACGTGATCCTTATAGTGAGTTGTGGTGCCGAAATTCTTTGGGGAATTGATCATAAGTGATGTGGCTTCCCTGCTTTTTCAACCTGAAGAACCTGTACTCAAAGAAAATTTGTGAGTTTGGGGAGGGGTGGTTGATTCGCGTTGACTTTGTAGCTTCTGCTCTTGATAGTTGCATGTCCTGCTGATTCGGACCTGTAGCTCCTGTCTGGTTCCCAGTCTTGGCTAACCGTTAATGAAAACATTTGTTGAAAATAAGTTGTTTATAAGAAAGTATGCTTATCATTAAAAAGTTCTTGTCGAACTCTAATGAGAATATTTGTTGAAAATGATTTGCTTATAAGAAAGTATGCATATAAAAAAAAATCTTGTCAAACTCTAATGAAAATATTTGTTAAAAATAAATTGCTTATAAGAAAGTATGCATATATGTAAATGTCTGTCGAGTAGTGACATGCGGTGAAACAAAGCAAACGTCTAATCCAAAATTATTCTGGCTGAAGGCTTGTTGTGCCGATGCTTTTCCATGTTTATCGGTGGTTTCTGGCAGTGGGCCCTTAAAAATGCCCCAGTTTTTGATATGTGAGTATGATGAACTTTCGAACGGACAATCGAGTCTTGTAGGTTGCTTGCCTGTCCTATCAGGATGATCAGATGGGTGTACTTTGTCCTATGTGAGATAAAGGAGAAAATATTTTCTAATGGTGGGACCGAAGCCGATTTAGGCCGCCTACGTATCCCCATGAGGGAATCAGGTCATGACGTAGTTCATTACAAGCAAATGAGATTGTAAGGGTTTTTCTAAAGATGGGACCGAAGCCGATGTGGCCGCCTACGTATCCCGCCGAGGGAATCAGGTCATAACGTAGTTCATTACAAGCAAAGGAGATTGGGGAAATTTGTGATCTAAAGAAACGGAACCCTACGTGGGTTCTATGTGTATCCCGACGAGGGAGCGCAACATAGAAAAAAGTATTACATAGAGAATAACTAATCTTAGATATGGTATCTCTTCACTGCATCTGCATTGATGGTTTTTGGCCATTCTATTCTGATAAGGTTGCCCCGGACAACTGCGTCCATCCGCTTCTCATCAATCAGTCTTTTAGTAAATGATTATGTATCCACTTGTTTGCGAAAGAAATAGCATTGCCCCAAAGAGAAGTCCCGATCGTAGTGTGGTAGCCCAAGAGTACAAATGGCAAACGTCCGTGCCAATGTTTGTAACTATCAACCATCTCGATATTTCATCCAAATCGGCTTTGACTTATTCCAAAAAATGCCCCATTCTTAGGTTGTGAGTCTTCCTTATATTCTTGAAGCCTTGCTTGCTTGTTTCAAATGTGTCACACATTATCGATGATTAGTTTGCATAATGGAAAAGAAAAGAAAATTATTAAACAAAACAGATTTTAAAATAGCAAAAGCAATGCAGATTTGTCTTTTAAGTTTTCAAAGGTAGAGGCAAAACACATTAAATGCATATATGTGATTCATGCCTCAATTTGAATCGCATTGTTTCATTAAATATTAATGCGATTAACTAGTTTACGGGAGAAATAAGGTCGGGCACAGGTCCAATTTAGAATCATCTTCTTGCTCTGCATCCCAAATGGTTGAGTCTTTAGCGTAATCCTCAAAAATCACACCGCATCCTCGCTTCTTCTTCAGTAATGAAAAGACTTTTGAATCTCTCAACGAGGTTGGCTGCATCGTCCACCTTTGATTCCTGAGTGGCGCATGCTCTGACGAATGACTGACTCAGAGGTGGAACAGGCTTTGGCAAAAGAGCATCTCTCTTCCTTCGGAGATTGGTTGATAGGGCTTTTCCAAGAAAAGATGGTGACATGACCCGCGACTTTGGAGGAAGTACTTCTACTACGAACGGTGCCCTTAACTGGACTGTAATCATAGGGGTGATAGAGGCTGATGATTTAACCTTTTCCTTTCTCTGGACTGGCACAATAGTCCCTTCCAAGTTGTGTTCTTTATCAACAGTAATCATATTCACATTTGCATCGTCATGATCTGGCAAAGAGTTATTGTTTTCATTAGAGACATGTCCTTTCAGTCGGATAACTCCTTCTTTGATTAATGCCTCAATTTTGTCTCTGAGGGCATAGCAATTTTCAGTGTCGTGCCCAGGAATTCCCGAGTGGTACGCACAATGCTTAGTCTTATCGTGCCATTTTGGAACAGGATTGGGGATATTTCCTTGGATAGGCTGGAGTATTCCTGCGGTTCTCAGTCGTTCATACAACTGGGCTCGAGGTTCGGCTAAAGGTGTATAGGTTTTAGCTAGCTTTCTTTCGTGTTTTGCGCGGGGGCTGGCGCGTTTGGTAGATGGACTCGTGGCTGAGGTAAGTATGCGGGCTGATATTGCGGGGGATTTGGATAGACAGTGTTCGAGGCGGGTTATATATTGGTGGGTATGGTAGGCAGGGTAGGGACTGTGGGTATTGATAGTAAGGTCGAGGGCTATGGGCGTATGGGCTATAATAGGAAGGATGAGGACTTTGGTTGTTTTGATTGTAGTAGGGAGGCTGAGGTGATGACCTTTGGTAATTTGACATTTGATTTGGCCTATGTTTCTGGACCGTCATGACAGGCGACACTCCGTCCCTCTTATTCTTTATTATTCCCCCAAATGAGTCCGACTGAATTGCCTCACTCGTTGCTTGCAACGCTACCAAGTTTGCAATTCTCCCAGTTTTGATACCTTCTTCTATGAAATCTCCCATCCTTACGACTTCAGAGAAACTTCGTCCTATGACGCTTATCATTCTTTCATAGTATGTCGCATCTTTCAAAGATTGTACAAAGAGAGTGGCCATTTCACTTCCCGTTATCGGGGGTTGAACTTTTGCTGCTTCTGCCCTCCACTTCATGGCATATTCTCTGAAGGTCTCTGTGGACTTTTTCTCCAACTTCATCAAATAAAATCTATCCAAAACTGTGTCGGTGTTAAATCTGAACCTATCCACGAAATCCTGTGCTATTGTGCCCAGTCATGCCATTTTCGCGGGTCCTGGCTTGTGTACCAGTCTAGTGCTTCTCCTGTCAAACTCCTTACGAACAGCTTCATTATGATGGCCTGATTTTTCCCTACCCCAATCAGTTTGTCGCAGTACGATTTCAAATGAGAGTAAGGATTTCATTTCCCATCAAACAAGTCAAATTTTGGCATTTTATATCCGACAGGCAATTCAATGTCGGGATGCATGCACAAATCTTCGTGACTCGAGTCCTTCATGCTCCTTGCTGGTTTGGATATTCTTGAATGCTTCTTTCAGGCTATGAATCTCTCTCGCCACACTTTCACCGGTTCGATCCTCACCGCTGTCCCATTTCTTCACACCGCCAATTTCAAGAGTCATGTTTGGTATTGTGGTTGTAAAGGTTGAGCTTAGTTGCATATCTTTGGTGGCACGTGTTGTTCGTTGGGATCAGCCGACGTGTGCCATCAATATGTGTTGGCACGCTTGGTGATTTTGCATGGAAGAGGTGTTTTGGATGAGTGGGTTAATTTGGGTATGTAGAGTTGTAGGGTCATTTTGTAGCGGGATTTGTTGTGGACTAGCTTGCGGGTTAGTGCGCTGTGGATCGGTTTTGTTTGGTAGCGAATTTTTGGGGAGGTTTTGGGAAATGGCGCTCAGGAGATGAAAAAGTTTGCGGTGCGATTGCATTCGTCCCTTGTTCAGGAGTGGGGTATTGGCGCTAATGGACAGGTTGGTGAGATTTTGGAGCCGTTCTATCTCGATCTGCATGGTGTCATCTGTTATGTGAGTTGGCGATGTATTTTTCTTGGACGGTAGCATTTCTATTTTTAAAGCCTCTGGTTCATCTACGGAAAGAGTGATAAGTTCCAGTCGATCTGTTCGGATGCATCTGAATCAGTCATTTCTTTGAAGGATTGTGCCTTTGACCTCGTGAAGTAGGGATGATCAGCTAGTTTAAGTCAACGCAAATCAACCTTTGGGAAGAATAATTTAGGAAAAATAAACCTTCTAAAAAAAATGACGAAAACCAAGTTAGTATAGGGCGAGTAATTATCGCTTTAAATAATATGCACATAGTGAAAAAGCAGGAGAAAACAACAAAATGATTGTAAGGCAATTAAATGCGCATCCTAATATGCATGGGGCCTCCCTTATGCCGGAGGTGGGCCTAAACGCCAGATATGCGGGATTACGATGATTTGATCCAAGCCGCTAAACTGCAATGCTTTGTCGGAAATGAGACAAAATGAATGTACATTTTCCAATTTCAGCATGTCATGATTAGTCTTGGATTAGTCTATCCTTATCACGCTACACATAATATGATGATTGGTCGTTGGGTTGTGAGACCCGTAGACATCTTTGGCGGATTTCTTAATTGTGGAGTCGATACCAAGGATCGACCCACCTAAGGTGTATGTATGCATGACTTAAAATAAAGGGTGGTATAGCTCTATCTTAAATTTTCTAAGATTTGGTGACTAGACTCAAGGTTCCCGAGCGGATCGCCGAGTGAGAAGGCTCTGTGCCAACCGGATGGTCCGGACACTCCGCGCATACGCCAACTCTCCTAAAATTTGGTAGATTGAAAGAAATTTGCGGGTGCGCAAAACACACCTCGCGTGTAGTGTGTGATAGTGTCAATTTTCCAGAGTGGAAGAAATATGAGCGAAATGCCAATTTAAGATAAGCAGTAAAAAAAATATAGAAATTAAAGCAGTTATGCATACAAAAAATTTCGTAATGGAAACAAATCAAAGTATTACATCAAAAAGAGCGAAAGTAAAGCACAATTATAATTAACCTGAATTTGCTATGGTTAGGAACCTGAAAAATCCCCAGTGGAGTCGCCATGCTGTCGCGCCCTATTTTGACCTGCTCGGGTCAAAGCGGAGCACGGACGTGTTCGGGTGATTCTTGGGTAAAGGATTGAGGAGTCGCCACCTAATTATTTTTACGGTGAATTAGGACACCTAAATATTAAACTAAGTGCTGCAATGTAAACTCCAATTTTAAGGTCTGCGAAACTAGTGAGATTCTAGGTAAGAGTTCTTTATTATCCTAAAGGGAAGGGTTTAGGCATCCTTTAAGATCCGCTAACTTGCGGTTATCCGGTAAAACTCAGGTTAATTATTACTAGAAAAATGCATGTTTGAAGCATGAAGTTTAAAAGATGTTTGCAAATAATTAATAAAAAAGGGATGCATTTTAAAAGATAGATGAATGTAGAGATTTTTCAAATATGCATTTATATGATATCTAAAGAGAAATACATGTAGAGTTGGAAAAATATGTATTTGACAATTGATAGTAAAACAATTTATTTATAATGCCAAAGAAGTAAAATTTTGGGAATCAATGAATTGTAAACTGACAAAAGATAAACTTATTCGGTATGATTAATAAAGCAAATAAAAGATGACAAAAGTTATTTTGAAAATCTTGAATACGCGTGACGAGCCTAAAATAAATAAACTAGCGAAGGATTTCTAAGTTTGCGAGCCTACAAATAAATAAGCTAGCGACGGGTTTCAAATCTTAAACTAACCTATGAATAAATCCTAAGTTTGCCTATTCTAAGCATTTCAATAATTACATAAGTGCGATAAATAATATTACAATACAAAGCGAGATAAAAGCTGAATTTGAAGAAAGAAATAAAATAAATAAACTCAGGAATAATTGCCTTTATTTACTTTTAGTCCCTGCAAGTATCCAAGAACAAACGGTTAGAAACAGTTAAATACAAATAACTTCATATCCGTATTCAAAGCATTGAATGTTTTGATCGCGGAGGGCTCAGAACTTAAATTTTGGAAAGAACATTCCAATCACGTCGTGGCTGCAAACATATGACCAATGTAGTTTATTTTGATTGCCTCGCCTACTAAACGTGTCGGTCTCTCGGGTGAAATAGAAAAGATCACTATAATCACGTCGTGGCTGCGAATATATAACTTGTTGGTTATTTTAGTCACCTCGCCTACTAAACATGTTGATCTCGGATAAAAAGGTTTAAGTCTTCATCATTGCCCCCGAAGTTATATTTTTATAGAAAAATACATATTTGGCAATTGAATAATAAAAGAAGCAATTTTTATGAAAAATCTTTCAAGGTTGCAAATATGATAGAATGCAAACCTTATTTTTTGGGATTAAAGGAAATGAATAATAGATAGCCAAATTATTTTTGAAAGATATTAAAGCATGCATAACGAACCTAAAAAATAGAACAAAGTAACTAGAGGCTAAGTTTGGAACACACAAGACGGTCCTAAACAAATAAAGCTAGCGGTTGGTTTCCAATTTCAAACGATCCTAAGAAATAAACTAACGGCAGTTAGACTATCCTATTCATTCATCTATTCGCGGCCTAATTATTCTAAGCATTCTAACAATCACACAAGCATTAAAATAATTATTACATGCCCAAGAATAGAAATAACGAAATTGAAGAATAATAATAAAAGAGGAAACTAGGGAGGATGATGATGTCATCCCGCCCTATTTGCGTAGAAATTCCGAGGCCGGAGAATGCAAGGAATGTGAATGTGGTTCTTCATTTTGGACGAAGTCATGATGAGTCTCATAACGAGACTCTTCGTTACTCCCGATGCATTTTATGTAAGAAAAAGAAAAGGATTAGTAGACGGAACGAAAATATCAACACATGAATATTCCTAATACATACATACACGAAATATACAACATTAAATGTACATAGGAATGAATATTCATGGCCTTCTATTCTACATATACTTAAGACATTATTTTTTTCAGATTTTGGCACATTAAAGTAGCCGAAGAAAGACTATATGATAACACAACCGGTTCTAAATTTAAACAAAAATAAAAGAGGCAAGGAAGACCAATGTATAAATTATGTATACATACGTAATAAATTCCGTTGGACTAATCTTAATTCTTAAAGAAGCATAACATTCATAAACTTAAACTAAACGCACATACTATTATATTAAACATGGATAATATATTCCTTTTAAAATTGCACATATTAATCTAGAATATAACATGTAAATATCGTCATTTGAATCAATTAAAGTATGCTCATTTGTTTGATTTAAAGGCAGCGACCAAACTACAACATACAAAAATTTTGAATATCAACAAATCGTTAAGTGTCCTAAGAATATTTAATCACGTCGTAGCTCTTTCAAACACGTATTAATCTTACATTATCCGTATTGCACTTAATAATGAACCCAAGATGCCTTACTAAAGCTAATGACAATAATTAGCTAACCAACACATTGAGGCAATATCATCTATCACATATCAACATCGAAATCCAACGACGTATATACAAAACGTCTCATTATCATATCAATTAATCAAGACTACATTATTTAGCAAAATATCATACTAAATCAAGCATAAACACACAATCAAATAAACTTTAAGAAATATAGAAGAATTGGAACGAGTCTAACCTTTTCCGGTAGCTTAACCGAGGCGTGTTTTGAATCGTCGAATCCGCTCGGAAATGTTGGAATTCGATTTGTTGTAGATTTTTGAATTCTGATTTTTCTGGAAATGAGACTCTGTTTTCTGATTTTCGGATGTTTGAACCCGACCAAAGTGATGACCCAGCAGTTGACCCGACCCGGAACAAAAAAAACAGTAAAAATAGCTAAAAATTCAGATTCTTCAACACCAAAAACCAATAATTTTCGACCTATATTTTCGGAATCTTTAAGTTGAAGAACACATGCAAGAACAAAGAAGTGTTCTTAAGAAGATTTCGGATTTTTTAGTGAAGAGCAACACAAACAAATACAATACCACCAAAACTTAAACCTAAATTTCAAACTCAAAATCGAATTAAAAACCCCTCAAAAAAAAAAAAAACATTTTTCTCCCAAAAACCCCTCCCAACAGATGCAAAAAGGGGGGGTTTTATAGGTCTCAAACTCAACGTTCAACCCCCCTCATACCCCCCTAAAAATGAATTTGAATTTCAAAATAAAGGGGACAAAATCTGATTTTTTGGGGCATGTGTTGAGGATTTTGGGGGGTGTGTTGGTGAGGTGATGGGTTTGGCGGTGCGGCGATTCGGGGTGTCAGGCGTAGGGGCGGCGACGTGGGGGGTAGGGTGGCGGCGATTGGAGAGGGCAGGGGGTAGGGTTTTAGGTCTTCTTTTTTTTTTTGATTTTGGGGGTTTTGTTTTGGGTTAAAAAGGGCGACCGGGTGGGGTGTTGGGCGGTTACGGGCTGCGGGTTAGTTTGCGGGTTCTGGGGCCAATTTGAGGATTGTGGAGTCGGCCGGTTGGGCTTTGGTTTGGTTTGGGTTGGTAGGAATTTAATTGGGAAATTTAATGGGTCTGGTTGGGCTTGGGAATTGGGGGAATTAAAATGTGGTGTTGATTTATTTTGGGTGAGGGGAGATTAAATGGGTTATGGGTTGGGCTTTGGTGAAATGGGTGAAAATTGTTTTGGGTTAGGAAATAAAAATGGGTTAGAAATTGTTTTGGGTTTAAATTGTTTTGGGTTGGAAAATAAAATGTGTTATGGGTTTAAAAATATAAAAAGGGGCTTAATATTAAAACATATTTATATATATATATATATATATATATATATATATATATATTTTTGTAAAAGATGTGAATTATTTAAAATAGCGTAACGATGTGATAAAAATATAAATATAATATTTGCGAAATGTTTAATGCTTAATAAAAGGGAAATGCGATGCAATTTTGCGAGAATAAATATCATAGAATTTCTTGGATGAAACTTATGATTATTATAAAAAATGCAAATGACGGTAAAAATGCGGATAATAATAATAATAATAAGATATATGCACATATATGCCTATATTTAAAAATTGTTTTAAAAGTGTCAAAAATATTAAAAATTACGAATAAAGTCATAAAAGATGGGACAAAATTGGGAGTCAGCAGATGCCCTCTTTGAATGAGAGCGATGAAAGAGTTTTCGCCAAAGAAGTTGTCGAGTAGCCAATTTTGTCCCGATCATCGGGACTGCATGGTAAGAAATAGAATCCCCGGGGGGGAGAAGTTGAAAAAAGATGGTGCACATTCAAGAAACAATGCCCCAGTGTCGACCTAGGATGACACTGGTCGCAGATGTGAGAAACTAATGGGAAAGAGCGGATCGACGTTCGAAGTAGGTCGTTGACCAAATTGCCTCGGTTCGCTGTAAGAGATAGTCCCACGCTGTGATGAAGTTCCTGCGCGATGCTGTGATGAAGTTCCTGCAAATTGAAAACTCCTGCGAACTAAAGCTTAAGATATAATTAGTGTATAACTGCTGAGAAAATATTGTAGAGAAATAACTTGGAAATACCCGCATTAGGAGGTGGGCGCCTGACTGAAATTAAAATACCCTCGTTATAAGGTGGGCGCTGGTGAAATTAAAATTCCTTGTTATAAGGTGGGCGCTTTGAAATTAAAATTCCCTTGTTATAAGGTGGGCGCTGTTGAAATTAAAATTCCACTTGTTATAAGGTGGGCGCTGTTGAAATTAAAATTCCCTTGTTATAAGGTGGGCGCTTTGAAATTAAAATTCCCTTGTTATAAGGTGGGCGCCGTTGAAATTAAAATTCCTTGTTATAAGGTGGGCGCTGTTGAAATTAAAATACCCGTATTATGAGGTGGGCGCCGATCAAATTAAAATTCCTTGTTATAAGGTGGGCGCCGATCAAATTAAAATTCCACTTGTTATAAGGTGGGCGCCTGAGTGAAATTAAAATTCCCTTGTTATAAGGTGGGCGCCTGACTGAAATTAAAATACCTGTATTATGAGGTGGGCGCCTGACTGAAATTAAAATTCCCTTGTTATAAGGTGGGCGCCTGACTGAAATTAAAATACCCGCATTAGGAGGTGGGCGCTGAAATGACGTCGTTGGATCGGCGTGTTGTGTTGAAGACGTCGTTGTAATGTTGTTGGCGTCATTGTTGTATAGACTTTCTTGATGTCGTCGTTGTATAGGCGTTGATGATGTCGTCGTTGCATAGGCGTTGATGATGTCGTCGTTGCATAGGCGTTGATGATGTCGTCGTTGTATAGACTTTCTTTGATGTCGTCGTTGTATAGACGTTGATGATGTCGTCGTTGCATAGACGTTGATGATGTCGTCGTTGTATAGACGTTGATGATGTCGTCGTTGTATAGACGTTGATGATGTTGTTGTTGTTGTAAAGAATAGTTATCGTGCTGCCGTAACGTCAATGACGTTGTTGTAATGCTGTAAAGATAGTTGATGTGCTGCAGTAACGTCAATGACGTTGTTGTAATGCTGTAAAAGATATTTGTCGTCTTTGCGATAACTTGTCGATAGCGTTATTAAAATGTTGCCCTGTTGCAAGAGATGTAAGTGCCGTCCTTCCCGTCAGTTTGCTGTAATAGGCTTCCCCGTTGTGCTGAATCCTTTGTTGATTCAAACTCCTGTGGACCGTGAATTGAAAATGTCACCAGGCGAAAATATGATGCGACATCCTTGTCGTCGTTTGATACAAGCGGCGTTCGCCGTCGATTTCTTGTAGCAGATGGTTCCACTTCGGTTTGTTGTGTCTTACGATCCCAACTCATGTGGTGTGAATAGAAATGTCGCCCTGGCACGGGCGATAATGTGACGCGACGTCTTTGCCATCGGGTTTGCCGGGTTGTCGTTCCTTGTGATTCGAAATAACATCTTTGTGCGAGACATAATAGTCGGGACCACAGCAGGTCAAGATGATGTCTTCGTATAAATGCAAAGCAGAACGTGATCCTTATAGTGAGTTGTGGTGCCGAAATTCTTTGGGAATTGATCATAAGTGATGTGGCTTCCTGCTTTTTCAACTGAAGAACACGTACTCAAAGAAAATTTGTGAGTTTGGGGAGGGGTGGTTGATTCGCGTTGACTTTGTAGCTTACGCTCTTGATAGTTGCATGTCCTGGCGATTCGGACTGTAGCTCTGCCTGGTTCCAGTCTTGGCTAACCGTTAATGAAAACATTTGTTGAAAATAAGTTGTTTATAAGAAAGTATGCTTATCATTAAAAAGTTCTTGTCGAACTCTAATGAGAATATTTGTTGAAAATGATTTGCTTATAAGAAAGTATGCATATAAAAAAATCTTGTCAAACTCTAATGAAAATATTTGTTAAAAATAAATTGCTTATAAGAAAGTATGCATATATGTAAATGTGCATCGAGTAGTGACATGCGGTGAAACAAAGCAAACGTCTAATCCAAAATTATTACATTTGAAGGCTTGTTGTGCCGATGCTTTTCCATGTTTATCGGCGTCCTCTGGCAGTGATGCCTTAAAAATGCCCGAGTTTTTGATATGTGAGTATGATGAACTTTCGAGCGGACAATCGAGTCTTGTAGGTTGCTTGCTGTCCTATCAGGATGATCGGATGGGTGTACTTTGTCCTATGTGAGATAAAGGAGAAAATATTTTCTAATGGTGGGACCGAAGCCGATTTAGGCGCCTCGTATCCCGTGAGGGAATCAGGTCATGACGTAGTTCATTACAAGCAAATGAGATTGTAAGGGTTTTTCTAAAGATGGGACCGAAGCGGATGTGGCCGCGTACGTATCCCGCCGAGGGAATCAGGTCACAACGTAGTTCACTACAAGCAAAGAAGATTGGGGAAATTTGTGATCTAAAGAAACGGAACCCTACGTGGGTTCTATGTGTATCCCGACGAGGGAGCGCAACATAGAAAAAAGTATTACATAGAGAATAACTAATCTTAGATATGGTATCTCTTCACTGCATCTGCATTGATGGTTTTTGGCCATTCTATTCTGATAAGGTTGCCCCGGACAACTGCGTCCATCCGCTTCTCATCAATCAGTCTTTTAGTAAATGATTATGTATCCACTTGGCTGCGAAAGAAATAGCATTGCCCCAGTAGAAGTCCTGATCGTAGTGTGGTAGCCCAAGAGTACAAATGGCAAACGTCCGTGCCAATGTTTGTAACTATCAACCATCTCGATATTTCATCCAAATCTGGCTTTGACTTATTCCAAAAAAATGCCCCAGTTCTTCCGGTTGTGAGTCTTCCTTATATTCTTCGAAGCCTTGCTTGCTTGTTTCAAATGTGTCACACATTATCGACAGATTAGTTTGCATAATGGAAAAGAAAAGAAAATTATTAAACAAAACAGATTTTAAAATAGCAAAAGCAATGCAGATTTGTCTTTTTAAGTTTTCAAAAGGTAGAGGCAAAACACATTAAATGCATATATGTGATTCATGCCTCAATTTGAATCGCATTGTTTCATTAAATATTAATGCAGTTAACTAGTTTCTGGGAGAAATAAGGTCGGGGCACAGGTCCAATTTCCCGAATCATCTTCTTGCTCTGCATCCCAAATGGTTGAGTCTTTAGCGTAATCCTCAAAAATCACACTGCATCCTGCTTCTTCTTCAGTAATGAAAAGACTTTTGAATCTCTCAACGAGGTTGGCTGCATCGTCCACCTTTGATTCCTGAGTGGCGCATGCTCTGACGAATAGTGACTTCGAGAGGTGGAGCAGGCTTTGGCAAAAGAGCATCTCTCTTCCGGAGATTGGTTGATAGGGCTTTTCCAAGAAAAGATGGTGACATGACCCGCGACTTTGGAGGAAGTACTTCTACTACTGAGCGGTGCCCTTAATCGGAATTTGTAATCATAGGGGTGATAGAGGCTGATGATTTAACCTTTTCCTTTCTCTGGACTGGCACAATAGTCCCTTCCAAGTTGTGTTCTTTATCAACAGTAATCATATTCACATTTGCATCGTCATGATCTGGCAAAGAGTTATTGTTTTCATTAGAGACATGTCCTTTCAGTCGGATAACTCCTTCTTTGATTAATGCCTCAATTTTGTCTCTGAGGGCATAGCAATTTTCAGTGTCGTGCCCAGGAATTCCCGAGTGGTACGCACAATGCTTAGTCTTATCGTGCCATTTTGGAACAGGATTGGGGATATTTCCTTGGATAGGCTGGAGTATTCCTGCGGTTCTCAGTCGTTCATACAACTGGGCTCGAGGTTCGGCTAAAGGTGTATAGGTTTTAGCTGGCTTTCTTTCGTGTTTTGCGTGGGAGTGCAGGCGCGTTTGGTAGATGGACTCGTGGTGAGGTAAGTATGCGGGCTGATATTGCGGGGATTTGGATAGACAGTGTTCGAGGCGAGGTTATATATTGGTGGGTATGGTAGGCAGGTAGGGACAGGTGGGTATTGATAGTAAGGTCGAGGGCTATGGGCGTATGGGCTATAATAGGAAGGATGAGGACTTTGGTTGTTTTGATTGTAGTAGGGAGGCTGAGGTGATGACCTTTGGTAATTTGACATTTGATTTGGCCTATGTTTCTGGACCGTCATGACAGGCGACACTCCGTCCCTCTTATTCTTTATTATTCCCCCAAATGAGTCCGACTGAATTGCCTCACTCGTTGCTTGCAACGCTACCAAGTTTGCAATTCTCCCAGTTTTGATACCTTCTTCTATGAAATCTTACCTTCTTCCGACTTGAGAGACGCTTCGTCCTATGACGCTTATCATTCTTTCATAGTATGTCGCATCTTTCAAAGATTGTACAAAGAGAGTGGCCATTTCACTTCCCGTTATCGGGGGTTGAACTTTTGCTGCTTCTGCCCTCCACTTCATGGCATATTCTCTGAAGGTCTCTGTGGACTTTTTCTCCAACTTCATCAAATAAAATCTATCCAAAACTGTGTCGGTGTTAAATCTGAACCTATCCACGAAATCCTGTGCTATTGTGCCCCAGTCATGCCATTTTCGCGGGTCCTGGCTTGTGTACCAGTCTAGTGCTTCTCCTGTCAAACTCCTTACGAACAGCTTCATTATGATGGCCTGATTTTTACCTACCCCAATCAGTTTGTCGCAGTACGATTTCAAATGAGAGTAAGGATTTCCTTTCCCATCAAACAAGTCAAATTTTGGCATTTTATATCCGACAGGCAATTCAATGTCGGGATGCATGCACAAATCTTCGTACTCGAGTCCTTCATGCTCCTTGCTGGTTTGGATATTCTTGAATGCTTCTTTCAGGCTATGAATCTCTCTCGCCACACTTTCACCGGTTCTGATCCTCACCTGCCTGTCCATTTCTTCACACTGGCCAATTTCCTGAAGAGTCATGTTTGGTATTGTGGTTGTAAAAGGTTGAGCTTCCGTTGCATATCTTGGTGGCACGTGTTGTTCGTTGGGATCGGCCGACGTGTGCCATCAATATGTGTTGGCACGCTTGGTGATTTTGCATGGAAGAGGTGTTTTGGATGAGTGGGTTAATTTGGGTATGTGGAGTTGTAGGGTCATTTTGTAGCGGGCTTTGTTGTGGACTAGCTTGCGGGTTAGTGCTGTGGATCGGTTTTGTTTGGTAGCGAATTTTTGGGGAGGTTTTGGGAAATGGCGCTTGAGGAGATGAAAAAGTTTGCGGTGCGATTGCATTCGTCCCTTGTTGAGGAGTGGGGTATTGGCGCTAATGGGCGGAGTTGGTGAGATTTTGGAGCCGTTCTATCTCGATCTGCATTTTGTCATCTGTTGTATGGATTAGGCGATGTATTTTTCTTGGGCGGTAGCATTTCTATTTTAAAAGCCTCTGGTTCATCTCTGGAAAGAGTGATAAGTTCCAGGTCAGTCTGTTCGGATGCATCTGAATCAGTCATTTTGCTGAAGGATTGTGCCTTTGACCTCGTGAAGTAGGGATGATCAGCTAGTTTAAGTCAACGCAAATCAACCTTTGGGAAGAATAATTTAGGAAAAATAAACCTTCTAAAAAAAATGACGAAAACCAAGTTAGTATAGGGCGAGGTATTATCGCGTTTAATAATATGCACATAGTGAAAAAGCAGGAGAAAACAACAAAATGATTGTAAGGCAATTAAATGCGCATCCTAATATGCATGGGGCCTCCCTTATGCCGGAGGTGGGCCTAAACGCCAGATATGCGGGATTACGACAGATTTGATCCAAGCTGCTAAACTGCAATGCTTTGTCGGAAATGAGACAAAATGAATGTACATTTTCCAATTTCAGCATGTCATGATTAGTCTTGGATTAGTCTATCCTTATCACGCTACACATAATATGATGATTGGTCGTTGGGTTGTGAGACAGTAGACATCTTTGGCGGATTTCTTAATTGTGGAGTCGATACCAGGATCGACCCACCTAAGGTGTATGTATGCATGACTTAAAATAAAGGGTGGTATAGCTCATCTTAAATTTTCTAAGATTTGGTGACTAGACTCAAGGTTCCCAGCGATTTGCTCGAGTGAGAAAACTCTGTGACCAACGGATGGTCAGGACACTCCGCGCATACGCCAACTCTCCTAAAATTTGGTAGATTGAAAGAAATTTGCGGTGCGCAAAACACACCTCGCGTGTAGTGTGTGATAGTGTCAATTTTCCAGTGGAAGAAATATGAGCGAAATGCCAATTTAAGATAAGCAGTAAAAAAAATATAGAAATTAAAGCAGTTATGCATACAAAAAATTTCGTAATGGAAACAAATCAAAGTATTACATCAAAAAGAGCGAAAGTAAAGCACAATTATAATTAACCTGAATTTGCTATGGTTAGGAACCTGAAAAATCCCCAGTGGAGTCGCCATGCTGTCGCGCCCTATTTTGACCTGCTCGGGTCAAAGCGGAGCACGGACGTGTTCGGGTGATTCTTGGGTAAAGGATTGAGGAGTCGCCACCTAATTATTTTTACGGTGAATTAGGACACCTAAATATTAAACTAAGTGCTGCAATGTAAACTCCAATTTTAAGGTCTGCGAAACTAGTGAGATTCTAGGTAAGAGTTCTTTATTATCCTAAAGGGAAGGGTTTAGGCATCCTTTAAGATCCGCTAACTTGCGGTTATCCCAGTAAAACTCAGGTTAATTATTACTAGAAAAATGCATGTTTGAAGCATGAAGTTTAAAAGATGTTTGCAAATAATTAATAAAAAAGGGATGCATTTTAAAAGATAGATGAATGTAGAGATTTTTCAAATATGCATTTATATGATATCTAAAGAGAAATACATGTAGAGTTGGAAAAATATGTATTTGACAATTGATAGTAAAACAATTTATTTATAATGCCAAAGAAGTAAAATTTTGGGAATCAATGAATTGTAAACTGACAAAAGATAAACTTATTCGGTATGATTAATAAAGCAAATAAAAGATGACAAAAGTTATTTTGAAAATCTTGAATACGCGTGACGAGCCTAAAATAAATAAACTAGCGAAGGATTTCTAAGTTTGCGAGCCTACAAATAAATAAGCTAGCGACGGGTTTCAAATCTTAAACTAACCTATGAATAAATCCTAAGTTTGCCTATTCTAAGCATTTCAATAATTACATAAGTGCGATAAATAATATTACAATACAAAGCGAGATAAAAGCTGAATTTGAAGAAAGAAATAAAATAAATAAACTCCGAGGAATAATTGCCTTTATTTACTTTTAGTCCCTGCAAGCTGTCAAGAACAAACGGTTAGAAACAGTTAAATACAAATAACTTCATATCCGTATTCAAAACAGTGAATGTTTTGATCGCGGAGGGCTCAGACTTAAATTTTGGAAAGAACATTCCAATCACGTCGTGGCTGCAAACATATGACCAATGTAGTTTATTTTGATTGCCTCGCCTACTAAACGTGTCGGTCTCTCGGGTGAAATAGAAAAGATCACTATAATCACGTCGTGGCTGCGAATATATAACTTGTTGGTTATTTTAGTCACCTCGCCTACTAAACATGTTGATCTCGGATAAAAAGGTTTAAGTCTTCATCATTGCCCCGAAGTTATATTTTTTATAGAAAAATACATATTTGGCAATTGAATAATAAAAGAAGCAATTTTTTATGAAAAAATCTTTCAAGGTTGCAAATATGATAGAATGCAAACCTTATTTTTGGGATTAAAGGAAATGAATAATAGATAGCCAAATTATTTTTGAAAGATATTAAAGCATGCATACTTGAACCTAAAAATAGAACAAAGTAACTAGAGGCTAAGTTTGGAACACACAAGACGGTCCTAAACAAATAAAGCTAGCGGTTGGTTTCCGATTTCAAACGATCCTAAGAAATAAACTAACGGCAGTTAGACTATCCTATTCATTCATCTATTCGCGGCCTAATTATTCTAAGCATTCTAACAATCACACAAGCATTAAAATAATTATTACATGCCCAAGAATAGAAATAACTAAATTGAAGAATAATAATAAAAGAGGAAACTAGGGAGGATGATGATGTCATCCCGCCTATTTATGTAGAAATTCGAGGCCGGAGAATGCAAGGAATGTGAATGTGGTTCTTCATTTTGGGCGAAGTCATGATGAGTCTCATAACGAGACTCTTCGTTACTCGATGCATTTTATGTAAGAAAAGAAAAGGATTAGTAGGCGGAACGAAAATATCAACACATGAATATTCCTAATACATACATACACGAAATATACAACATTAAATGTACATAGGAATGAATATTCATGGCCTTCTATTCTACATATACTTAAGACATTATTTTTTTCAGATTTTGGCACATTAAAGTAGCCGAAGAAAGACTATATGATAACACAACCGGTTCTAAATTTAAACAAAAATAAAAGAGGCAAGGAAGACCAATGTATAAATTATGTATACATACGTAATAAATTCCGTTGGACTAATCTTAATTCTTAAAGAAGCATAACATTCATAAACTTAAACTAAACGCACATACTATTATATTAAACATGGATAATATATTCCTTTTAAAATTGCACATATTAATCTAGAATATAACATGTAAATATCGTCATTTGAATCAATTAAAGTATGCTCATTTGTTTGATTTAAAGGCAGCGACCAAACTACAACATACAAAAATTTTGAATATCAACAAATCGTTAAGTGTCCTAAGAATATTTAATCACGTCGTAGCTCTTTCAAACACGTATTAATCTTACATTATCCGTATTGCACTTAATAATGAACCCAAGATGCCTTACTAAAGCTAATGACAATAATTAGCTAACCAACACATTGAGGCAATATCATCTATCACATATCAACATCAGAAATCCAACGACGTATATACAAAACGTCTCATTATCATATCAATTAATCAAGACTACATTATTTAGCAAAATATCATACTAAATCAAGCATAAACACACAATCAAATAAACTTTAAGAAATATAGAAGAATTGGAACGAGTCTAACCTTTTCCGGGTAGCGAACCGAGGCGTGTTTTGAATCGTCGAATCCGCTCGGAAATGTTGGAATTCTGATTTGTTGTAGATTTTTTGAATTCTGATTTTTTCTGGAAATGAGACTCTGTTTTTCTGATTTTCGGATGTTTGAACCCGACCCGGCAGTGACCCGACCCGGAACAAAAAAAAACAGTAAAAATAGCTAAAAATTCAGATTCTTCAACACCAAAAACCAATAATTTTCGACCTATATTTTCGGAATCTTTAAGTTGAAGAACACATGCAAGAACAAAGAAGTGTTCTTAAGAAGATTTGGATTTTTAGTGAAGAGCAACACAAACAAATACAATACCACCAAAACTTAAACCTAAATTTCAAACTCAAAATCGAATTAAAAACCCTCAAAAAAGAACATTTTCTCAGAAAAACCCCTCCCAACAGATGCAAAAGGGGGGTTTTTATAGGTCTCAAACTCAACGTTCAACCCCCCTCATACCCCCCTAAAAATGAATTTGAATTTCAAAATAAAGGGGACAAAATCTGATTTTTGGGGCATGTGTTGAGGATTTTGGGGGGTGTTGGTGAGGTGATGGGTTTGGCGGTGTGGCGATTCGGGTGTCAGCGTAGGGCGGCGACGTGGGGGAGTAGGGTGGCGGCGATTGGAGAGGCGGGGGTAGGGTTTTAGGTCTTCCTTTTTTTTGATTTTGGGGTTTTGTTTTGGGTTAAAAAGGCGGCAAGGTCGGGGTGTTGGGCGATTACAGGCTGCGGGTTACAGGCTGCGGGTTCTGGGCGAAGCGGGTTGGGGATTGTGGAGTCGGCGGTTGGGCTTTGGTTTGGTTTGGGTTGGTAGGAATTTAATTGGGAAATTTGAAATTTCAGTCTGGTTGGGCTTGCGAATTGGGGCAATTAAAATGTGGTGTTGATTTATTTTGGGTGAGGGGAGATTAAATGGGTTATGGGTTGGGCTTTGGTGAAATGGGTGAAAATTGTTTTGGGTTAGGAAATAAAAATGGGTTAGAAATTGTTTTGGGTTTAAATTGTTTTGGGTTGGAAAATAAAATGTGTTATGGGTTTAAAAATATAAAAAGGGGCTTAATATTAAAACATATTTATATATATATATATATATATATATATATTTTTGTAAAAGATGTGAATTATTTAAAATAGCGTAACGATGTGATAAAAATATAAATATAATATTTGCGAAATGTTTAATGCTTAATAAAAGGGAAATGCGATGCAATTTTGCGAGAATAAATATCATAGAATTTCTTGGATGAAACTTATGATTATTATAAAAAATGCAAATGACGGTAAAAACGCGGATAATAATAATAATAATAAGATATATGCACATATATGCCTATATTTAAAAATTGTTTTAAAAGTGTCAAAAATATTAAAAATTACGAATAAAGTCATAAAAGATGGGACAAAATTGGGTGTCAACAATCTGTATGAGTGAAATCAATGAAATCATCGGGACTACGAATATGATTACTAGAAGAAGTACTCTGCTCTTGTTACCCCTACTAGAAGAAGCACCCTTACACTTAAACATACCTCTTAATCTTTCATTTTAATTATGCAAATAAATAATTAAAGATAATGAAATTAAGTGCGATAATTAAAATAAAGTAACAATAATAATTTAAAGAAGGAATGAAAGTACCAAACGCCGACGTGTAATCGAGATTGAAAATTGAAACTTTGCTCGATGGATGATCCTCAAGCTAGTTGCCAACTTCACTACTAAATTTTAACTTTGATATAAATGATAAAAAAAATATAATATTTAGTAGGCAATGTAGAATTGTAGAGAGATAAATTGAAAGATTGCAGAAAGATTTGTGAGAAAAATGAAGAGGAAAATGAGGTATTTATAGTTGAGAAATAGGGTTAAAGTGTAAATATATTAACTTAGGGGTTAAAAATAAATATTAAGGGGTATGGGATTTATGGGGTGGGTGAGGGGGGGGGGAGGCAAAAATGACAGTTATAGCCGTTGCACAACGGTCAAAGTTAAAATTTGACCGTTGTTGCAACGATTATTTTTGCAAAGGGGGAGGGGGGCTGGCGGGATAGGATGGGACGGGGCAGGACATGGTCGGTATGGGGCGGGTCGGGACGTGCGAGACGATCCCATGCCCCGTTCTGAATTCGAACCTTGACACCGATAAATTTTTTTTTAATGAGGGATCGAGACGGGGCGGGCTGGGTAGCAGGACGGGCTGGGTCGGGATCGAGTCGACCCGACCCACTGGACATCCCTATATAAAAGTAATAAATTGTTATTCCATTTTCCCACTTTCTAGCTTATCTAAGTTAAAAAGTATATTTAGAAAGTTAAACATTTTCAATCGTTATTGCACTTTATTCATAAATTATAATTTAGCTTATGCTTCACTAATATTTACCAATAAGGATTATGATGGAGTAGTAATTTTCATACTTAGTCAAAGGTTTGATGTATGAATTTTCTCGGTATGGAATTGCTTTTTGTTAGTGAACGCTTTATCGCCCCAATATGAGACTTTCCGACACAAATCTGAATTTAATTGAGATCCAATGTGAATACTGAACATCGGATGAGAAAAATAACTAAAATCTCTTTCTTTCTAGCACACTAATATCAAGTCAAATGCACTACTGAAAAGAAAAGTGATGATAGGACAGGAAGAAATACAGTATCACAAAATTGTCGACTTCTATGTTAGTTTAGCTACTGTATTAACTTTGAATATGGACCATATGCTAATTAATACATATATAATGTGATAATAGATACCTATGATTGATTATAGAGTTGCTTGTACTAGAAGTAGCCATTTGGTGAGGAGCTATATGTGTTAGGCTTTAAGTAGGATTAGCACAAAATGCTAATATCGATTACTATGTGGAAGCAATATGGTACATTGGAAAAGGGATTTGCCCACCAGTATCGGCCGTACGTTAGGTTTAAAGTTAATACATTATTAAATTTATGAACATGCTGTATATATTATCGAAGAATCTTAGTTAGTGGAAATTAAAGGATATATTGAGAGGTTTAAACATCAATTTCAGATCAAGGAAATTAACGATTAACTAATTTCTTTTTTAATTTCTTCCTTTTTGGCACTAAGATCAGGATATTTAACCCTTATTTTTAAAAAAAATATAATAATATACTTAAGATATGAACATCCATTTGTTGCTTTGCCAGATCATTAATACAATTTCCAATTCTTGAATTGGTCCGTAAATAATAATGATGCTATTGACTCGAATCTTAAAAAGGATATTGAAAGGAAGATAGTAGTGAGATTGTGGACGGATAGGACTATGCTGACGGGGCAAGTCAAGTTTGTTTTTAATTAGATATTATTATTGCAAGTTTGCAACTAATTAATAAGTTAGTAGAGTTGCTTTTGTTTATTATCTTGTCTCTTCATGGAAGCTTAGGATCCTACTTGGCCAAGCTACCTAAATGAATTTATTTTGAGAAGTTATTTTTATCAAAAGCGTTTTGAAAAAGGTATGTGTAGATATTTTATATTTACCCTATTAAAAATAGAACTCTACAAGACGAGTTCAATCCATCTTCAAGCTTTAAGAGTCCGCTACGATTTTTTGGAGGCTACTCTACTTTAAAAATTGCTCACGCCTGTATAAACGGACTAAAAGAAATAATCCCCTTGATTATTTTCATTGATTGAATAGATATATATATACAAGTTACACAATAGGAGAATCCTATTCCTAATCTATTCATAAAACCTTATTCTACCATAATTCTAACTATACAATTATGGTAAGTGTATAACACTCATTATGGCAATAAATATACTACAATATACACACAATATACTTTCCTTAATATACAATATTTGTCCACTGATTTTCTGCCCTCAATCCCGTGATGGGCTGCGTCTTTGAGCTAATATCATTGCCGAGAAGTAGATAGGCAAGGCTGCCTTCTTTGGTTTGGGCCATCGCCGAGAGGCCCACCTGGGCCCTTCTTTGCACTCGCTTTCTCGCTTTAATCGATTGATATATATGTGATATACAGCGATGTATATTCAGTGTATATCACATGTATATTGCTCGCTTTAACACACCCTTGATCATAGCGGGCGGTTTTCGAACACTGAGACTGTCCCTAAAATCTTCAAAGAGAACCGTTGGTAGACCCTTTGTAAAGATGTCTACAATTTGATAACGAGACGGGACATGGCATACGCGAACTTGACCCTTCGCAACCTTTTCACGGACAAAGTGAATGTCATTTCGATATACTTGGTGCGTTGGTGTTGAACGGGGTTACCTGAAAGGTAGATGACACTAATGTTATCGCAATATACCAAGGTTGCCTTCTGAATGAGACAATGAAGCTCCAAAAGCAAATTACGTAGCCAACATGATTCAGAGACCACATTCCCTACCCTTCGATATTCTGCCTCGGCACTTGAGCGTGATAGAGTTTCCTGACGTTTTGCTGATCAGGAGACCAAGTTGTTGCCAAGGAACATGCAGTAGCCAGACGTCGACCGTCTGGTGTCGGGACAACCACCCCAATCAGCATCCGTGTAAGAGACAAGCGTAGAGGTAGATGACGGATACAAGTGCAACCCATAGTCTAGTGTCCCCTGAATATACCGAATGATGCGTTTGATTGCATTCATGTGCTCAACTCTGGGATTATGCATGAATAAACACACCTGCTGAACCGCATATGTAATATCCGGTCTGGTAAAGGTAAGATACTGGAGGGCCCCTGCAAGACTGCGATAGCGGGTCGGGTCCTCGTATGGTGCACCTGCTGTGGCACTTAGCTTTGGGTTTGCATCAACTGGCGTGGAAGTGGACTTACAGGATGACATCCCAGCCCTCTCGATGATCTCAGCAGCATACTTCCGTTGAGACAGAAACAACCCACCTGAATGACGCTTGACGGCAATCCCCAAAAAATATCTCAAAGGCCCTAAGTCTTTCATAGCAAACTCAGAACTGAGCATGGTCATGATAGACTGGCGCAAGGCATCGGAAGATGCAGTCAAGATGATATCATCCACATACAACAGAATATAGGCCAATGACGAACCACGGTGGTAGATGAACAAGGAATTATCTAACCTGCTGTGAGTGAACCCAATAGTCGAAACAAAGTCAGCAAATCGTGTATACCAGGCCCGTGGAGACTGCTTAAGCCCATATAATGATTTCTTCAACAAACAGACATGATGAGGGCGGTTGGGATCCATGAAACCCAACGGCTGATGCATATAGACTGTTTCTTTGAGATCACCATGTAGAAAAATATTCTTGACATACAACTGATGAATTGGCCAAGTCTTTGAAAGAGCCAAGCTAAGCACAGTGCGAATGGTAGCCGGTTTGACCACTGGACTAAACGTCTCACCGCAATCAATTCCAACCTGCTGAGTCTTACCATCACCAACAAGTCGTGCCTTATGTCTAGCAAATGACCCATCTGAATTCTCCTTATGAGCAAAAATCCACATAGACCTGATAATATTAATACCATATGGATGGAGCACCAACTCCCACGTCTTATTATCAATAAGAGCATTATATTCATCAGTCATAGCAATTTTCCAATTAGGGTCATTTAATGCGGACACCGGATTGCGGGGCAAGAGGGATTTAGAGACATCAGAATGTAAATTAAAGTGTCTTTTAAGTGTAAAAATACTCCGCTGACTACGAATGACCGGTCTATGACTTGAGGAAGAATTGAGAGAATTTTGGGAATTTTCTGAGCTCGGGACGGGTGGCGTGGCGGTGGGCTCTTGGCCCAAATCGGTAAATCTTTGGACTAAACGGACCCGTTCGAGGTGGGCTGGGTAGCCCAATTGCTTTGGAATTGTTCGATGGCGGCTTCTTTGGAGTGTATGATCTTGTAGGTCCGGTAGGCGATGGGCCCGCTGGAGGATTTTGGGTACGGGAGATGTCCGAAAAATTCCGAATAATATACGGGGATATTTGGTCATCCAAAAAATTATACGACTTAGGTTCGGGAGTATGAACTTTCGTAAATGGAAATTGAGTTTCATAAAAAATGACATGACGATTGATTATGATTTTCTTGGAGGATAAATCAAATCAAAACACTTATAACCACGGTGATTCGACGGATAACCCAAAAACACACACGGGGTAGACTGAGCCTGAAGTTTGTTAATTGTGGTGGATGGGAATAACGGATAACACAAACACCCAAAAATCCGAAGATGAGAATACGACGGGTTCTTATTATACATGATTTTTAGGGGGGAAGAATATGTCATACCTTTAGAAGGAATTATGTTAAGAAGATATGTGGCCATTTGTAGGGCATGATGCCAAAAATATGGAGGTATGGAGGCATGTATTAGGAGGGTTCGGATAATGTTATTTATGGAACGAATTTTGCGTTCAGCTTTCCTATTTTGTGAAGATGTATGAGGACATGAAAACTGAAAATTTATCCCATTAGTAGCACAAAATTCCCGAAACACCCTATTGTCATACTCTTTCCCATTATCACATTGAATATTTTTTATTTCTCTTTCGAATTGAGTACGAATGAACGCTCTAAATTTGATGAAGACGGAAAACACTTGTGATTTATTCGCAATTGGAAACGTCCACAAAAATCTAGAATAATCATCTAGAAAGAGAACATAATATCGATGACCCATTGAACTAAGAACAGGAGATGTCCATAAGTCGCTATGAATAATGTCAAATGACATAGAAGTATGAGAATTGGAGTCTACAAATGGTAACTTAACAATTTTTCCTAATGAACAAGACTGACAAATTGGAGTACGACTCGTACCCTTACAAGAAATAAAGCTATTTTTATCTAAAGCTGATAAAATAGAAGATTCCGGATGACCCAGACGAGCATGCCACATGGAAGGAGAGATGGCTGTAAAAGCTGACGGCAAGGTTGGACTCGATGGACTGAAATCAAGCATGATAGGATACAGATCCCCCCTACTATCACACCTCATGAGATGATTTCCCGTCTTGAAATCCTTCACAGAGAAACCGAAGGGATCAAATTCAACAGAAACAAAATTATCATTTGTGAACTTTCGGACAGATACTAAATTTTTAATCAATTTAGGAGCATGTAAAGTATTTTTCAAGAGGAGTGGTGGATTGGGGGGAGACAACGTTTTCTGACCATACCCTAGAATTGGAATAAAACTGTCATTACCAACAATTATCCCCCGAGGGGAGCTCAAATTGGAATAAGATGAGAGGGTACCTGAGTCGGAAGTCATGTGAGTAGTGGCCCCGGTGTCCATGTACCAATTTGGGTCCGGTTGAGTCAATCCCAACGTGTGCATCGCGGCCTCGATATCGGTCTGAGTGGGGCGTGCTGCATGATGGGCTTGCGGAGGTCTGGCCCAAGAACTCCTGGCCGTGCTGGAACTGGGCCGGAACTACTGTGGTTGCCGTTCTTTGGGCCATCGGCGATGGGCCGCCATCGCCGGTATTGGGCCTGGGTGTTGGCCACCAGCCGGAAACTATTCTTTGGAGGTACGGGTTCCACTGACATTGGCCCCACTGCTGGGGCCACGGCGGTGGTGGGCCATTGTACCCTGGATGGGACCCACCGCCTGTTTGTTGATCACCGGAACCGCCACCCGAACCGTCGTGTTTGCCCCCGCGGTTTTTATTTTTATTTTTGCGATTATTCTTGCCGCCACCATTATTATGGTTTTGGCCCGAATTATTAACAAAACCCGAAGGACTAGGAGAGGATGCAACCATGACAACTGGGCTTGCTCCGGTAGCCGCCTTTTTAGCCAAACCGGCTTCTTCCAACGTAAGCATGGAGAGGGCTTGATGAAAGTCTGGAAGAGGGTTGCTTTGGCGAAGGAGAGTTCCAACACCATTATAGGCCTCCGAAAGACCGGCAACCAACTGTAGAACTAGACGATTATTTGTTACTAGTGCGCCAACATTACGGAGTTGATCCGCCAACTCCTTTAGTTTCTTGCAATATGTATAAACGTTTGGAAATTCGTCCATTCGAACGAGAGAGAATTCCTGCTCGAGTGTGACGACACGTGAATGTTGGTTGTCTTGGAATATGTCACGCAATCTATTCCATGCAGCCATAGCCGTGGTATCCGGCTCCATAATCGTCTGTAGAAGGTCCAGCGAAATAGTGACGTATATCCACCAAAGAATGGTAGCATCAAGTGTAATCCATAACTCAGGATCCTCCGCAGGAAGGGGTCTAGCGGGAGGAATGATGTGATGAAGAAATTGATAAGATATAGCGTGAATTTTAAACAACTCTGCCCACGTTGCATATTTAACGTTTTTCATCTCAAGAACAATAGAGATACTTAGCTTGATATTGGAAACCGTGAGGGCAGGGTGAAAATTGTTCTTAGACATATTGTAAGAACAAAGGAGGATGGGAAATTTAAGAGAGGTTTTTTAGAGCGGAATACGATATTTTTGGAGAGAAAACCCGAGGGAGAGGGGGGGGGGTCTCGGCCAAAGGAGGCAAAAGTTTGAGAGAAGAAAACTTTTGTTTAGACCTAGTCTCTTGATACCATGAAAGAAATAATCCCCTTGATTATTTTCATTGATTGAATAGATATATATACAAGTTACACAATAGGAGAATCCTATTCCTAAAACCTTATTCTACCATAATTCTAACTATACAATTATGGTAAGTGTATAACACTCATTATGGTAATAAATATACTACAATATACACACAATATACTTTCCTTAATATACAATATTTGTCCACTGATTTTCTGCCCTCAATCCCGTGATGGGCTGCGTGCTGGGCTAATATCGGCCCACTGCCGAGAGGCCGATAGAGCAAGCGCATCTTGGTTTGGGCCATCGCCGAGAGGCCCACAGCCCTTCTTTGCATACCTTTCTCGCTTTAATCCAGTGATATATATGTGATATACACTGATGTATATTCAGTGTATATCACATGTATATTGCTCTGTTTAACAGGGACACATATTCCCTTGAAGCGGCATCTCAAATATCCCATAAACTCATGGGTATTCACAAAGAAATAAATATATTAAATATCGAATATCCCATGAACCTTTCACAAAGAGATCAAACCATCAAATATTGTCTACATCTCGAAATACTGAAGTGTTTCCCAGCGATCTTGATTATCAAATACATCTCAAGGAGGTCTAAATCATCCTACGTTCGAGAAATACGCTACTAGCAGCCATCAAATTACAAAGAAAATTTAGGATAGAAGAATCAACCAAATACATATATTTGTTCTCACAATCTTGATAAATGAAATTACTCCGTTTATTTATTTTGTAATTGCATTTTAATTTCTTTATCTTGAGAAAATTTGTTGTAGGCACCTCCAGTGGGACAAGTTCTATCCTTCATTACTTCTCTCATAAATTAGATATGTCAAATCTTGACCCACAAAACTGCAAAGATGAAAGCTTTATTTTAATGGGTACTTCAAATCTCGTTTTTGAGTTTCAACAAGTCTACACTTTGATAAACATAGAAGTAGGGGGGCATTTGTAGATCTTGAAATTTTTTATCAGATTAAATAGGACTCTGCAAGACGAGTCTAATCTGTCTTCAAATTCTAAAGTTGGGTAGGGTTTCTTGGAGGCTACTCTACCCTAAATCCTAGATCACGCCTATATAAAGGGACACATATTACCTTAAAAAGGCATCTCAAAAATCCATGGGATATTAATTAAGCACTCATAATTCTTTGAAAAGACATCTCGAATATCCCATAAACAATTGAGTTTCCATAAAGATCATCAAATATTGCATTTCAAGACATCTTGAAAGTTCTATAAACTCATAGAATAAACAAAGATCAAGATGTGGGTGCACTTTTCTTATCAATCAAATACTTCAAGAAGATCCAAAAAATTCTTTCATGGAGATAAATCTCAAAGAGGCCTACACCATCCTAGTTCGAGAAACACGCTGCTTGAAACCGAAGATATCACAAATCTTGTTCATCTATGTTCTCATAGGGCTTGCTGTTGTGTGTTATTATGCAACAAGGAATGTCGAAGCAGTATTTGATATTTACTCGTATGAAATTCTCAACAATCTCCTTCTTTATTTCTTTAAGAGCGACAACTTCGACCCATTTTGAGATGTAATCAATTGCAATCAAGATGTACACGTGCCCACCAAAAGATTTCGCAATAGACCAACAACATTCAATTCCCAAGAACTAAATTGCCAAAATGAGACAGTCGGGTATAACGCTTCGTTGGGATGATATATAAAATTTGCATGAAACTGGCAAGCTATGCATCTTCGAGCGTAGTTCAAACAATCTTTCATCATCATTGGTCAAAAATATTCCATCCTTTTTATGTGGAAGTGGAGCTTCAGTCCAGGTTGATGCGACCCACATACTCCATGGATGTGCTTCTTGCAAAGCTTGAATTGTTTCATCCTCCCCCAAACATCGCAAGAATATTCCTTCGAATGATCTTCCTTATAAAGTATCTCTAATAAATGAATCAAGGCGCATGGCGATTGATTTCTGCCCTTCTTCTTGAATTTACTGGTAGTATCCCATAAGTCAAATAGTCGATGGTGAGTTGTCTCCAATCTTCCTTCTTAGCTTCAAAAACAACAACAAGGAGCTCAAGTTTGTTTTCTATATTTCCGTTGAAAGATTGCTAGAAAAGGCACTATGTGTGTGCGCCAAAATCTCTTTCAAGAGGGGATTGTTGGAAATTTACTAAATGTGGAAATAAGTATATCCCATTAATTTATGACTCGAACTATTGGGTCCGCACATCTGAAATGTCATTTCCACACACGTGCACACGTAGTGCCAAGTATCGCAAATTTCATTAGTGAAAGAGATATTGGTACGTATGTAATACGTTTGAGACATAGAATTATGAACGGTTATTGGCCAAATGACAATGTATTCCACGTTGGTAAATGAAGGAAGAAGTGTACAAAGTGTAAAATGAAACGAGTCAGAAATCGCCGCAGAGCCGTGAAGGGCCGCGGCGCCACACCGTCGGAGCCGCGACACCGGAGCGCCGCGGCGCCTCCCAGGCTGCGCCGTGACGCAAAATGGCTGATCAGCTACTAGAGCCGCGACGCTTCGGAGGCAGAATGCTGCGACGGAAAGTTGGAAAAATCTGACGTTTGGGCTGGTTTTGGAGCATTGATTCTCCATTACTTGTCACATGAATTCAGCCATTATTTGGCTGAATGTAACCCCTCAGTCAAATACAATTACATGGCTATTGAAGACCATTAGTTGGCTAGTTGAGGGTAGAGATGGCAGTGGATCCTGGACCCGGTGGATCCATATCCGTTTTATAGGATATGGATCTTCAAAATTTGGACCCGACGGATCCGGATCGGACCCGGATCCTTTTCTGACGGATTGGATTTGGATCTGGATCTTGTATTTGAGATCCGTATCCGATCCAGATTCAATCCGTGGATCCATTTTTTATTAAATATATTCATAACCTAGAATGTAATTTTATAAGTATTTTCTTAAAATTGCTAAGCACATCCTTGCAAGTTTAATTCTCAAAACAAGTTGAATTTATCTCCGCGTTAACTCAAAAACCAAAAAATAAAGAGGTAACTTCGATAATAAAATCAATGTTATATTAGTGAATGACTAACATCTCCATAGACAAGTAGTTAAAATTATATTCACTTCATTTGTGAAGATTCCAAACACATGCAAGTTCTGCATTGTGGAAATACTAATCATCATTTTCCACAACTATTGTCATTGTCCAACATTTTCAATTAATAGCTCACAATCAAAACGAGGCAATAAACAAAATATCTCATTATGAACATTTCAAAATTGAAACACAATAAACTGTTAGCCAAGTAAAAATCGTTTGTCAGTTCAAAAAAATAATTCTTAGCAAGACAAATTTTTTTACATGTGGATCCAGATCCGATCCGTGGACCCGATGGATCCGGATTTGGATCTAATTTTTATGGACCCGATGGATCTAGATCCGGATATGGATCTAGGTATGGAAAACAGATCTGGATCTGGATCTTGTAGGATCCGGTCCAGATCTTATTCGTTGCCATCCCTAGTTGAGGGGTCTTCCACTTACACTATAAATTGAGGCCTTTAACTCAATTGAAACACACTCAACACTTAGAAAAATACTCCAGATTTTTTTATTCTTCCTCTCTAGCAAAGTCACTATACTCAAAGTTCTTCAAGAGTAACACTTGAGTTTCCTTTGCTCACTTGTTAAAGTTGTTGTATCTTGGGAGACTATTGCTCAATACCTTTAAAAGGAGATATACGGGGCAATCTTGTCTTAAAGAAAAAGTGTCATCACTCGACTCAGCGAATCACACAAGCAATCAGTTAAGTTCTTGATTTCCCGTTTATTGTAATAGTTAGTTTATCCTTTCTATTATTGTAATAATTACTTACTTCTCGTTCCCTACAACAATTGTATCCCAACAATATAGTAGTACAGGAATATTTAAACTAGGTAACTAATCAACTTAATTACAATAGGAAATATAATTCTACCTAAAATAGAAGACCTAATTATAATAGGAATACAATTCTACCTTTTTTTTATGAACAAAATTGGAGCACCTCAAGATAAAACACTAGGCCTAACGACATCCTTAATCAACCAATCTTGTAAACGTTACTTCAACTCCATCAATTCCGCAGATGCCATTTGAAAAATTACTTACTAGTAAAAATCCTTTTACTTACTAGTAAATATCCTAGTTGACCCCCCAACTCCCAAGAGTTTTATATAGGAGTATATATAGTTATATCTGGATCAAGTACAGCCACATTTGATGATTAATTGAAGCCAATACAGCCACATATTTCCCAGAAATTTCTATAGCATTAGCTGCATTGAAGGATTAGTTTTCTAATGTCTCTTTCTATCTACACCTAGTTGCAACTTCTTCTAGAATTTTCCTATAAGGTAATCCACAATCATAACATGTTTTTGTAAACTCTTTGTGTCTTTGTATTTTATTACCTTTAAAAATAAAGTTGATAGCAAATTTTACTTTATCAAGGATGTTTTAAAAAAGTTTTAGGCCATCATTTACAACTAAATTATAAATATGACATGCATATCTAACATGAAAAATATCGGAAAAAGATGGAGTACATCGAGTTTTAAAAATGTTTACATCATAATCATTAGAAGAAGTATTATCTAATGTAATAGTCATAATTTTATCAGTAATTACATAATATTCACTAATTTCATGAATACTTCTCGAAATAAAAATTTCAGTGTGTCTTTCATCAATATATCTATATGCTAATATACGTTTTTGCATAGACCAACTGTGATCTATCCAATGACATGTACAGTTAAATAATCATTACCATTAGTACTACGGCCTATGTCAGAAGTGATAGTCACTTTGCCATTAAAATGATACAATGCATAATGTAAATATCGTTGATATTCATGCGCAAATTTAAAAATCTCTTCTAATATTTGATCTAGGAAAACCGTTAAAAGCAAGATTATATGTTTCTCGAATATAATGAATAAAACCAGGAGATGAAGGAAATGAAAAAGGAAAACCCTTCACAACAACTAATTTTTCTAAATTTTCTCGATCTTTGTGTTTATCATATTTCAGACCTATAACTCCCCCTGTCATCGGGTTAATTCGACCTTGTACTTGGTCGGGGACACTATGTAAACCTTGTTCCGACTCAGAAGACATTTGCACACCCGTTTTTTCAGCCAAGTATTTGTTATACCTTGCTTTGTGATCCTTTTCCACATGTCTCATTAAACCTGCAGTCCCACCTTGACCTTTTCCAGTTTTAAATTTATAAACTTCGCGACAAATTTTACAAATAGCTAGTTGATTAGGAATGTCCCTTTCAAAAAATCTCATGCAGGTGATTTTAATTTTCGTTGTGTTTGGCCTCTTCTCATACTAGGGGGAATAGGAGGGATTCTAGTTTCAGTTTCAGCCTGAGGTGGAGTTGCACTAGTGGGTGTCTTACCTCATATCAATACGCGAATATTTTCACGAAGGGCCTCCCAAGACAGTTGTTCCTTGATTTCAGATCCAGTCTTAGCGTTAGGCCTCCTCCCGCTCCGACTGAGGGTGTGTGTAAACGTGTACAAATATGTATAACACTACAATCCCTACCCATTATTAGATTAAGATTCCTCTTGTATTGTGATTAGGATTCCTCTTTCCTCTTGTATTAGGATTGTATATTGTACACTATATATATTGATATTAATGAGAAAGACTTCTTAAAGAAGATTAATATCATCTCTTACAGAAACTATGCTTACATGGAGTAGGAAAAAAAAGTAAATATATGTTGACTATTTTTATTTTCTTAGATTTGTGCGTTTTAGCATATGATTACACTAATTAATAAATCTGTTAGAAAAATTGTAAATAGTATATCAAAAGGAAATGTTCTTCATTGATTAGGAAGAGTCATCTTTTAAGTGAGGACATTGACATGTATATACCACTCTTAATAACTATTGGCAATATTTTAGTCAAAACTTAGATTAGCAATTGAAGCCCAAAAGAATTGGCAGTGAAAGTCAAGTTCTACCAAACACACTAAAAAAAAAAAGGAGAATCTGAATATTCAACTCCTAATTTACATTCCCCTTTCAAAACTTATCCATCTTCACTCATACTCCTACTTTCACGCTTTTATCCTTTCCCGATTCAATTTCATACATAGACCTAGAATTTTGTAAGATCGAAGTGGATGAATCAATAGAAAATCAACAGAAATTTCTCTCACATTTGAATTTGAGAAAGGAATTATTTTTACAGAAATTACATTTAGAAAAATCACCAAACATTAAAATCTCACGAGGTTAGACGATTCCACGGCAATATGTATATCAATGTATATTCGTATATGTAACACTTGCAAAAGAGCACCTATGAATCCTAGCATATCCTCATGTATAATTATTGTATATATCACTGACGCTTGTAGTAAACACGTGTAACTATGAATATCCCATATATAATAGTGTAGATCAATGTATATCACTGTTACACTTACTCTAGGTATACATTTTATACATTATCAATTGTAACTTGCTAAATTCACTGAGAAATTCAAGAACAATCAAACACCAATGCATAATGCACTTGCCATTAACAAAAAGAAGGAGATGAGAAAACAATGATGTATCGGTGAGGTACCTCAAATCGAAAAAACCCATTAATTAATATATCTGTAGTGGAGATCGACAATTGAGGAAGAAGAAGCAAAGAACCACTAACCCTTTAATTTTATTGCTTCGTCTTAATATTGAATGCCCCAAAGAAAGGTCACATCTTGACCAAAAACTTCAGCAAAGAGAGTATCAAAATAACTAAATATTGCAACAACAAAAAAAAGGCAATGCAGATGCAAATGTTATAAGCGCTGGCCAAACCTTTTTATCCTTCGCGATCACATCACTCCCTTTTATAAGTGGTCAATCTCTTGATTTTGAAATTGAAATTTGCAATTTGAAATGTTATACCAATAGTGTTGAAACATCCCCGAGGCGCCCCTCGGGTCAATCCAAACTCTTTCGCCAAGTTAAAAATGATGTTATTCACTTATTTCACGTTTCTAATCATGATTTGGTTCACAAATTCTCAAAAAGATGATTTGATTGTTGCGTTAAATCTACGAAGCTATTACAATGTTCTGCTGATTGACAAAGCTCTTAAAAAGATAAGAATTCACCTGATAGTCAATTTTCACTGCTATTTAAACTAAATTTAGTTTTTTCAAGTTATTTAACTTATGACACAAAAGTAGGGCTGGCCAGTGGGCCGGGACAGCCCGACCCCGACCCGAGCCCGATCCGAGCCCGTCCCGAGCCCGCCCCGGTCCGGCCCCGACTCCGCCATAAAAAAAAAAATTACGGGGGCGGGACTCGAACTCGGGACGGGACGATGTCTCGTCCCGCGAGCCCCGAGCCCGCCCCAGGCCCGCGAGACCCGAGCCCGCCCGCCCCGCCGAGCCAGGCCCCGACCAGCCCCTTTGCAAAAATGGCCGTTGCACCAACGGCCATTTTAGCCCCCCCAACCCCCTACCCCTTAATATTTATTTTTAACCCATAAGTTATTATATTTACACTTTAACCCAATTTTTCAACTATAAATAACTCATTTTCTCTTCATCTTTCTCACAAATCTTCCTACAATCTCTCTAATTTCTCAATATATCTCTCTACAAGTCTACATTGTTTGCTAAATATTCAATTTTATTTATTCATTTGGGAATTGGTAGTGAAGTTGGCAACTAGCTTGAGGATCTTCCATCGAGCAAAGTTTCAATTTTCAACCTCTCGATTACACGTCGACGTTACGTCGACGTTTGGTACATTCGTTCCTTCATTAAATTATTATTGTCTGTTTATTTAGTTTAGATCACTTAATTTTATTGTCTTTAGTTATTTATTTATTTATTTATTATCATAATTAAAATGGAAGGATTAAAAGGTATGTTTAAGGGTAAGGGTAAGGGTGATTCTTCTAGTAGGGGCAACCAGGGCAAGGGTACTTCTTCTAGTCATCTTATTCCTACACAGGATGATTTTGTTGATACTCAACATTTTTCTACAATACCATTAGATTTAGATCAGGAGCTATTTTCTGGAACTCAAGAAGACTTTAATTTAGACGATGGTCTAGATGATATACCCACTAATGTTGATGACAACACACCCACTAGTGCACCTTCAACTGAAATACCTCCTATTCCCCCTAGTATGAGACGAGGTCCAGCAAAACGATCATTAAAATCAGATGCATGGGCATTTTTTGATAGGGACGTAGAGAATCAAGTAGCCATATGTAAAATTTGTAAAAATGTTTTAAAATTTAAAACTGGAAAAGGTCACGGTGGGACGGGGGGTTTAATTAGACACGTAGTAAGTGCTCATCCAACTAGGTATGCCCAATACCAGGCTTCAAAACCGGTGCGCAACGCCGCTCCATCGGGACAAGGTTCACATATCGTCTTGTGGGACCAAGTACATGGTCAAATTAACCCTATGGCGGGGAATTGTAGGCTCTAAATACAATAAACATAGAGATAGGGAAGCAATATCAAAATTAGTTCTTTGTGGAGGGTTTGCCTTTTTCATTTCCTTCATCTCCCGGTTTTATTCATTACATTAGAGATATATATAATCCTGCTTTTAACGGTTTTCCTAGATCAACTGTTAAGAGAGATGTATTTAAATTCGCGCATGAATATCAACAATATATACGTTTTTCATTATATCATTTTAATGGCAAAGTATCCATCACGTCTGATATAGGTCGTAGTACTAACGGCCATGATTACTTAACTGTAACTTGTCATTGGATAGATTATAAATGGTCTATGCAAAAACGTATTTTAGCGTATAGATATATAGATGATAGGCACACTGGTACTTTTATTGCAGAAAATATTTATCAAGTGTGCGATTATTACGGAATTACCGATAAAATTATGACTATTACATTAGATAACGCTTTTAATAACAATTACGCAATTACAATTTTAAAAAATAGTTTAACTCCGTCTTTTCCAGACTATTTTCATATAAAATGTGCGTGTCATATATATAACTTAATTGCAAAGGATGGTCTATCACTTTTTGAAGACATTCTTAGTAAAATACAATTTGCTATAAACTTTATTTTTAAAAGTAATAAAGTACAACGTAGAAAAGAATATAAAAAAATTTGTCATGATTGTGGACTACCTTTTAGAAAAATTCCACAAGAAGTATCCACTAGGTGGAATTCTTTATACGAGCAACTACTTGTTGCTTATGACTATAAATTACCTATAACTTTATTTTTTTAACTCTCATAATAAAAAGCCAGCTGATATGATTTTAGATAGTGATTGGGAAAAAATTTCTGAACTTATTGTATTTTTAAAGAATTTTTTTCAAGCAACAAAAGAATTTTCCGATATATATTATCCTACTATTTCAACTATGTTATTTTATATAACTCTAATATTTTTATTACTTAGTGAATATATGGAAAAACCAGCTTATAAGGCAGCTATTAAAAAAATGTTTCTCAAAATAAAAAAATATTTTATTCTTATTCCCTCTATTTATATTATTGGTTCTGTATTAAATCCTACTATTAAAATAGACGGTACTAAATCACTAATTGAAACTATTTACGATTGTATAGAAGTACTACCACCTCCAAGTCCCAAAAATCTAAATCACCCACCACCTATTGAACAAACTAAAGAAGAAGTATTGTCTAGCATAGAACACCAATGCAAAAATATATATAGATTTTATCAACAAGAAAATGCTAGTAACTTACTAGCTTCCATACCATCTTCTTCATCTTCAATACAACCTCACAAAAGACATGTTGTTTCTGCGGCTAGTATTGAAAGCCTCAGAAATAGAATGTGCGGTCGTACCTCTACTACTAACCAAATTAGCGAGTTGGATATTTTTGTTTTGCAGGGTTCTGTACCGTATCAAGAAGTTATCAATGAAGATGGACATTAAGACTTCTTTGAAATCTTTGGAGGGAATGAGAAGACCTTTCCGACACTTTCATTGATGGCTCGAGATGTTTTGAACATTCAAGCGTCGTCAAGCTGCGTCTGGCGCTTTTTCGCAGTGACGGATATCAAATAGGAGACCACAGACACTCATTAGCGGGAGGCGGCTTGGAAATTGCGGTATTATTCAGAGATTGGATACGAGCGGAGCGGAGAAGGTGCGGTCAACTGGAGATCAACGAAGAAGATGATGAAAACTACAACGAAATCTTAGCAGAAGGTAGTGGAAGCGGCGTGGATCAATTTGACCAACAAATACCAATTCCAACGAAGAACCACATGAAATCATCAAGCAATTAGAAACGAGGTTTTTTTGAGAATGTAATTTTTAATTGTAATTTTATTATGTAATTTGTAACTTTTGGACAACACCACAAAGTTGCAATTTAGATTTTAGACAATTGTATTTGTATTACAAAAAATCACATGTCTATTAAATAATATAAGAGGCACAAAAACAAATTTCTTGAGATGTTTTTATTACACTATCTTATTTTGTTTATTGAGTTTTTTTTATACATATGTTATTTAAAAAAAATAAAATGAAAACCCGCCAGTATCCGCCTCGAGCCCGACCAGGCAGAGCCCGACGGGATCAGGATCGGGACGGGACTTGCTCCAGTCCCGCCAGACCCGACCCCGCCAGAGCCCGCCGACCCCGACCCCGACCCCTTCTCCCGTCCCGCCCCGACCCCGACCCCGTCAGACCCGGCCCGCCAGACCCGAGCCCGGCCCACTGGCCACTCCTACACAAAAGTATGCTCTTCCTATTCCTCCTCTTCCTTTTTCAAAAGCTTTCCATGGCATTGATTGCTATTATGAAGGATACCAACATATGTTGATGCTCTTTTTTCTCTTAGTTTTCAGTTATTGTATTGTAAATTCTCACAAATTCTTATTTAATTTGGGTTAATTTTGGGGAAAAAATAAATCAAATTGAGGTAACATAACGAAATAGACGAGGTACGATAATAAATAGATGAGGTGCCATAAGTGAAATATGATGTACCATGAGTGAAATAAAATTGATGAATAAATTATTTTTTGGATTGAAAATAATTAAATTAACTTTGAGGTATCATGGATAAAATAAATGAGGTGTGATGCTTGAAATGTAATGGAGATAATCATGGTTAAATGCCATGGACCATGAGCGAAATGAAATGAATAAATTATCAATGTTCAAATTTAGAGGTTAAAGTGTAGGACTGTCAAGCCAAGCTTCAATGATATTTGTTTGCACAAGCAATATAACAAACTTCAAGACACGGCAAGGTCACGAGTTCGATCCCCTGCATAAACCTTCTTGGTTGAACCTGTCACACATGGCTTGCCAAGTGTGGTTAATCGGCTGACGTGGTTTGCAGGCTATTGCGTCAGTCCGGGGTTTACCCTGTGCTCACTCGAAAGAGTAGCGGCTGCGGATTCTTTCGTGAACAAAAAAAAAAAGAGTTAGCCTTTGACAACTCTATTTTCATATCTGTATATCTAAAGTTACAAACTTCAGATGTGAAGTTTTTCAACTTCAATCTCATTGCTCTGAGTTGATTTTGAAACTGTCAAACTTACAAAAAATTAGATACTTCGGCTAGAGTAATTAACCGCCCATTACACTACTAAACTCAAAATAACCCTACTCTTTATTTGTTACAAATAATAACATGTCGAGCCTCTTTCATTTATTTTATCAGCCCAAACTTAACACTCCTTTTTTATCTCCGCAAAATCACAATCCCTGAAAGAAATAATCTCTTGATTATTTTCATTAATTAAAAAAGTATATATACATACCTTCCCTCTTCAACATCTCATAGACTCCAACGAAGCTCCATGGCAGCCAACAAAAAAACTAAAGTTGTTTTTCTTCTCCAAATCATAACAAACCACTAGATCTTCCACAAACCTAGATCGTCGACCCGCTCTCTCTCTATCTCTATCCCTCGTCTTTCTTTCTCTTCAAATTTGCCATGGATTATGGTGGAGATGAGGTATAATGGTGGTTGTATGGTCTTCTATAAACTCATCTCAGAAGAAAATGAAATTTTCAAATCTAGAATCAAAATAAAAAAGCTTTCAATAGCTATCCAGTGGAATTTTTATATATTCTTCTTTTTTAATGTGATTGACGTGTTGAATTTGAGATGTAATGGCAGCTGGTATGTAATGATAGATGTGTATAGCAGTTGTATCTGTATTGTATAACAATGTTATGCATGTTGTTATACACCATTATATAATGTATAATTAGGCTAGGACTTTAATGGTGATTTAAAAGAATTCATAGATGTATATACATACATTGTTATACAGTGTATAACAACTATATAAACACTGTATGACAGTGTATAAATACCCCTATATATTGTATACATCATGTATAAATATCTTTATACACTGTTTATCGGTGTGTAATTATACACTTAATGTCGATATGAATGTAATGGGTGCTAAAGAACAGTGATGTGTTTTCTTTTTCTTCTGGTGAATAATAGAAAAATGAAGATAAGATATGAAAAAAATGATGTGAGAAATGGTGAAAGATTTATTTTTTCTTTTTAATTTTATCAAAACAACAAGCGAGAGAATGACGAAAAGCAGGTATGGTATTAAGGTCAAAGGAAATGGAAGTAAAATTTGTGAAGATACGATTTACTTTGTCCGCCTAATTGAAGGTACAAGATTGGTGTTGAAGAGAATTGCTGCTTGTTCCTTGCTGTTGAGTTTTGGGGTTGGATGATCAGTTAATTAATGTAACTAATTTTAAGGTTACAACTTATTTATTAGTTTTATGATTAAGCGGCAGTAAAAAACAATATGAGATGTGCTTTTTATTTGGCTAGAAAAGTTTAAGGTTTTTAGAAGAGAAAATACATCAAATCACCTTGAACTTATCTCGTAGACCCATTTTAGCAATTAAACTTTATGAATAATTTTTTTTTCCCTAAACAACTTATATGTGATTTATGTTCAACCTTACTTTATCTATACCAGTTGAGAGGTGGGTGTTGTTTCATCGCTCGCTTTGTGATTCGTCCATATCATTTAATGATTTTTTTTTATAAATTCGTTGAAAATAACTAAAAATAATTAAATAAATATCAATCCGCCCCAAATAAAGAACCGACCCATTCCAAAATAAAGCTTCGAAGCGAGAAAGAACTGAGCTATGCATCTTTTGATAACCATGGAAGCAATGGAGATTGATCCTGAAACTAATTCTGCAGGTAATTATTCTTTTAGCATATTCACCCTACTAATTTAAGACTGAGACTTAGTTAATTGGTTGAAATGAGGGAAGGATGAATTAAAGCAAAAGAAGAAGGGAATGCAAAACCCATTATGATAATACTTGAGGAAGTGGTAAATCCACCTTTTGTGACACTGTTAAAAGAAGATATTATTAGGGAAGACAATAATTAAAGAGAAACAAAATTCGTATAAAAGATATGAAAAAGAATATTAAAAATACTAATTATATATTGACCAATTAAAAAATAACATGTGTATTTTGTCAAATTTTAAAACTTTGTTTCTTCTCGCTCGGCTTCTATGTCATGTCACCTCTTATGTGAAAATTTAATACACTATCAATAAAAATAAAATAATAAAAAATTATACTCTAAAGTTACGGTGCTAAAGTGAATTTTAAAGATTTTTGGGCTACGACTCAGAAAAAAACAGTAATGGGGCAGTTATTTGTGTTTTTTTCCCTAATTTAAATAAGAATTCTCAAATTGACCATATGTGGCCTTGCCCCTAAAAAACTACCCATATAGCCCAAACTATTAAAGAAAAACAATACTAAGAATAAATAAATCATCCGAATTTTGGAAAGACCTAACGTTCAAAGTCATAGATGAATGATTACTTCCATCTCCTTTTCAAAACATAAAACCAATTTGTACCAAAATTGTGATATATATTTTCGCAATTTTGTAGAGTTGTTCGACTCATGTCTCTACTGAATCAACTCTTCAATAGGGGACTTCAAGGCTCAAAGTGGTTAGTCAAACACTCCATCTTAACTCTAATTTCTGTCCCATTAACTAATCCAAGAATTTGTTTATGGATTTTTTTTGTTCATATTTTAGAAAATAATGTCAGAGATCTGTCTATGGCTTTTTCAAATTTATAATTTTCATCTGTAAAAGCCCCAAAAAAATGGTTTGTGTAATTTAAGGGTATAGACAACTTTCAAGCTGCATAATTTCTGTTCACATGTTTTTGTTTTTGCTAATTATTTTGTAAAAAAAAAAAACAATTTTTGTTAATTATTCTTGTGATTGTGTGTTAGAAAATATGGTAAATTTCTAGTATCAGAGAATACCTAATTAGTCTGTAAAGAGAAATTATTGAGTATTGGAATGAAACTGGTCCAGATGAAGCAAAATTGTTACTTAATTCATAAAGCCGGACTACAGTAAAAAAATAAAGAACATGATTCATATAGGCTATAACTGACCCAAACTAGCTAATGATGCTTATTGTTGTTGTAGGGCTTAACACATCGACAACCCTTTAAACTTGTCAGTAAAATTCATTTAGACACTCGAACTACGATTAGTTCTAATTGAGCACCTGAACACATGATAAAGTGTTCCCATTAGACACTTTCGGTTCAAATTTTGAAAAAGCTTTTACGCGTGTTTTGAACTGCTCATTACATAGTTAAGGTAATTACTTAGAATATGTCACCTCCTATAATTATACACATCAGCCTCAATTAGAACGAACTTGAGATTTTACGGCTAATGCATATAATAAAGGAGGTGACATATTCTAAGTAGTTACCTTATCTATGTAATGAGCACTTCGAAACACACGCAACTTTTTTCGCAAAAATTGATCCGAAAGTGTCTAATAGGAATACTTTATCATGTGTTCAGGTATTCAATTGGAACAAGTTGTTCAAGTGTCTAAATGAAATTTACTGACAAGTTTAAAGGGATGTTGATGTATTAAGCCTTGTTGTATTGTTGTGAATCTATCTGTGGATGTAACTATTGATATTGGTGGATGACTTTGTAGCAAGACATGCTTGACATTGTCAATCTCACGAATCAAATTATTACAAAACAAGAGAGATGCACAGCTCAAAAATATGCGCAAGGAGATAGCCCAATTTCTGCAAGCTGGACAGGAAGCCATAGCTCGAATTAGGGTAGAATTTCTGAGCTACTTTTACTTGTTGTATCATTCCATTAGGTATTTGTCTAACTAGTACCCCTTCATTCAGGTTGAGCATATTATACGTGAGCAAAATATATGGGCGGCCTATGAGATTTTGGAGTTGTTCTGCGAGTTTGTTTATGCCCGTGTCCCTATCCTTGAAAGCCAAAAGTAAGCTGTTTCTTGCTGGACTTTCTTTTCTCAAAGAAATGAAATTTCTTTACTCATTAGGTCCGGGTTGTGGTGGCATTATTTAACCAATTGAGATCAGGAGATGTTTTGTATAGGCAAACCTCGTTTATGTTCTTATGTGAACAATATGCCTAGTTTCAGCTTAAAATTAGCTTCAGATACCACTTTTGAAAAGCAAAAACAATAGCTTCAGATACCCTTTCCAGTTGATTTATTCATCCCTGCTAGGTAAAAAATATGTGTTATTATGCATTTATCTTCTTCTTCTCCTCTTCAATTTCAGGTTATGGGCGAGGGGAGGGTGTCTTTGTTTCTAATGTGAGTACCAACCAAATGAGGCTGCCAATAATAGTCTTGTATTCACATTTATTATCCACTTCTTTCACTTAAAAGACTAAGTTAAGCACATAATCTGGTATGTCGATTCAATTAATGCTAGCAATAGCTTCTTGGTATCTTTAATGAAATTTTCCAGGGGTAGCAGGAGTACCCCCTCCCAAGTATAACAAACTATCTTCCACAAGCTTTCTCCTCAAGGCTTCAGGAGTGCTTGAAAAGTCTAATATATGCTTTCTCTTTTCTACTAACAATCAGTGCTACTTACCCAGATGAATTGCTCTAATAAACGTTTCTCTAAAATAATGAACAGATGATTTAAACCCAATGTTAGCGATGTTCTTTCTCTAAAAAAAGGTGAGGAAAGATGTGGACTCTTGGGTATTCAGAAAAGATGTTTTCCTTTAGGGTGTGTTTGGTATGAAGGAAAATGTTTACGTAGAAAATATTTTCTTGAAAAATAAGTGGGGTAAACAGAAAATATTATCTTAAAAATATTTATATATAATCTAGGGCAAACACTATGGGATGGGGATAGAGGTGTGGGGGTGGGATGTGTTGGAGGGTGAAGAGGAGACGATCAATCTGGAATACCGCTATGGAACTTGTTTTCCCTACTTCACGAAGGAAGTCATTTTTCTTATTTTTAAGGAACTTCTTTTCCTAAAGAAAATATTTTTCAAAAATTTTAAGCAACCAAACATGGAAAAATTGAAAAACGTTTCCTCCCTACCAAGCAATTTTAGAGGAAAATTAGGTACCATTTGATCAAAATAATCCCGTTTGGCATGGGGAAAATGAAGGAGGAGGAGCATAGTGCTGCCTCAGGAAGGGGTTGTCCTTAGCAAAGTGAAAGAGAAATGGAAATAAATAAGATTTATGCAAACATGACTTTTATAGTAGCTATAGGTGAAACTTTTGTTTTGTAATACGACATATTAGAGTAAGAGGGTTTATATAATATTTGAAACCAAATAAATTTTGTTTAAATTCCGTAACCTCAAGAAAGGTTTCTGTATTTAATCCTCTAAGATAATTGTTTGGTTGGAGTCAAAGACATTACTACACACCCATAACTACCCAAAATGTTGAAATGCCTTTCAAATTTTCACCAATGACTTCTCCTGGGACATACCATGCTAGAACTGCTGGCTGTACAAGTTTTCCCCTCTATCTAAATTCTAACGAGTTACTTTCTTATTCTTTTCATATCGTGTTTATCCCTACACCGACATGCAAAATCTAAGCAAACTAAAACAGTCTACCTAATGCAAGTGTCCCAACAACAAAACTGACTGTGCAGACACTTCGCTTCCATTGTGTTTTGTTGTTCGATAAGTCCATGTATATTTCAAGAGGTAGAATTTGAGATGACTTCCTCCATTTAGTTTTAGATTCATCTTGTTCTCTTTTAGTGTCCTCAGTCATCATAGTGTAACACTTACATACGATGCATTTAGAGGTCTACGTAGATCAAACCATCTTAAATAACTGTGTTACTTGCACCTTGGTCCAATTTGATTTTCGGTCAGTTAAAATTTATAGCTTAACAAGCATATGATTCAAGGCCGACTTGAACTTTTTGTTGAGGTCTAGTGACCTCGTTCCTTCATAAATAGCAAAGTCTAAGTTGAACACCAAAATAGTTGCTATAACATCATTTCATTTTGACCTTGGTAGGTGAAGTATTATAAGGTGCCACTAAGTCAAGTACGTTATTAAGCAAGAGTAGCTACATCTTCTCTTCTAGGTAGTTTTGTGTTCCAACAAAATCATTCACAATTGTTTATTTACTGCAGCTGTCTAGTGGACAGAAGAGTTTGTCTTATTCGTTTCTATAAGCTAAAAACTATATGTGATGAGATCTAAATATGTCTTTGGTGTATCAGAGAATGCCCTACAGAATTGCGGGAAGCTGTTGCAAGTATAATCTTTGCAGCTCCAAGATGTTCAGATTTGCCAGATTTATTGCATGTCAGGAACCTATTTGCAGCTAAATACGGAAAAGAATTCATTGCCGCAGCATCTGAGCTTCGGCCTGATACAAGTGTTAACCGTACAGTTATGCTCTCATCTTCTTGATTGTGCTAATGATATACTTGCAGGGCTAACCATATTAAACTGAGTTCAATTCTTTGAATATGCAGATTGTAGAGAAACTTTCAGTCGGTGCTCCATCAGCTGAAGTAAGGCTCAATTTATTGAAGGAAATTGCAAAAGAGTACAGCGTGGAGTGGGATTCTTCTAACACAGAAGCAGAAATGAGTAAAAAGCCAGAGGACCTTCTGGTACTTTCCTTTATTAAATCTTCTAGTTTATGTATGTCTGGATTACCTCCAAAAGCTTTAAAATGTCTGAATTAGGGGTATCGTCCATCTCTATTTTCTTGTGAAGATTGATACTTGCTTTTGCTTGTGTGTGTTTTTAATGAATGGTCTAACCTTTATTATGCACATACTTAAGAATGACAAATTTAGCGGTTTGCTAGTGGCATATGTATCATGCAGTATGCTATGACATGGGGCTGAGACCTAGCTTTCCTTGACATATACACGCATGTTTTGCAAATGGAACACAGTTGAAAGCCTATGCCCGTAAGGATCTAGTTCTTTAGATTTGTTTGAACTAACACTTTTGGACATTCACAATGATCATGCCTACTATATTTTACCATGTGTTAGGACATTATTGATTTATAGCCTGTTTGACCATGTTTGACCAAGCTTCTGGGAAGCCAAAAGTGCAATATTTTTGTTTAAAAGTGCTTATTATAGAGTTTTGAGGGGTTTGGCCAAGCTTTTAAGAACGAAATAAGTGTTTTTGAGTAGCAACAAAAGCTGTTTTTCAGAAGCTAAAAATGTAGTTTTTCCCTTGAAGCACTTTTGAAACCTTGACCAAGCACAAATTACTGCTCTAATATTGACAAAAGTGCTTTTGAAATTGATTAGCCAAACACAGATCGTTACTCTCCAAAATTACTTTTTTTAAAAGCGCTTCTTACAAAAGCACTTTTCAAAATAAGAAATTTTTGGGCAAACAACTTATTTGTAAATTCTAGTATATCCCCGCGTCTATTGCACTTTTAAGTGCTCTTTTGTTTCTTGACCTGACTTTTGTTTGCTGCCTCTATAATTCATGATGTAGAATGGACCAAAGCCAATTGCTGCAGCTGCTGGGGCATCTCTAGAACCAAACACTCGTGGTCAAAATCCTGTGACGTCTCCAAATGGCAATCCACGATCTAAAAGTCTTGAATCTCCAACCTCTGTTACTAAAGCACCTCTATGGCCTACTAATATAGATAAACCATCATTTGGTGACAGCAATTTGGGTGATACAGTCTATATAAAAAAGGATACAAGAACAGAAACATCAGATGTATTGGAGAGAGCTCGTGCTGCTATTTCTGCTGCAGAGCGTGCATCTACTGCTGCCCGACTTGCTGCAGATTTGGTTAATGTCAAGTTCAGTTCTACAAAGATAGAGGAGGGCAAAAGTTAAGTTATTTTGAAGTTGGATCCGTCTGATGCGTCTTTTCTTATGCGTGAGAGAGAAACAGAGCAACAGGATCCTAATTTTATCTTCATGGAAGCTTCCGGGGACCAGACACGGTTATATCCTGGTGGTTTTCTTATTATTAAATGACCACCATAGAAGTCCAATGTTGTTTGTAAAATATGAAGTTAATAACAAGTATTATGAGTTTCATGAAGTGAATAACAAGTACTATGAGTTTCATGCTTAAGTATTAACCTTAGCTCTCTTTATTCTTGTAGTTTTGAATCTTATCTTTTGATTGAATATGTTAACAATCCTTGCTCTTCCATGAATTTCCCACTAAAATTATAATCAGCAATTTGAACCAAAATATACCCTCCAGGGTCTATAAAACTTCAGCATATTCCAATTGAGGATGTGTATAATTAAAGACGATGACATACTTTATCAGATGCTCAATCAGAGCATTTTGTGGTTCGAATATGTATAGGAAAGAATTCGTATTATACAAATGGACGAATTACATCATGACGTGTGGCAGGGCAAGATGAGTCGGATCCAAGTCAGCGTACGACCGGTAGCGGCGAAATATTACCGGGGGTGTCAAAGAGTCACATGTACCGAAAACCTGGGAGATCTAGAGACCAGTTCGAATCTCAATGGGCGGTCGTTTCTTGTTTGATTATACCCCTTGCATTAATGACATTTATGAATATACTAATTGTTCAATTATTACAACATTCATGTATTAGTATTATTAGGGGCACATTCATGGAATGTGTACCCATGAATTCAAATATAAATAGGACCAATTAATTCATTGTAAGGGCATCTTATTTAAGAGATTACAACATTACTTCGGTTTCATACCATTTGTCTCAACACTTGTGCTCTCTTATTATCTTAAACGACTAGTTCAGAGGCCTCATTACGAAGCTTCTTCAAGGCCCAGGATAATTATATTCTAACCTCGCTTTATTATTCGTTATTTGTTACAATCGTTTGCTGATTTACTTGTTAATCTAGTCACTTGAGACCTACGTGTCCTTGACCACGTATAAAATTCAACTGTACCAATTTATGGGTAAACAGTTTGGCGCCCACCGTGGGGCCAGGCAATAGTGGTGTCACAAATGACCCCTTCATTTTTATCTAATTCGTTCTTTAGTTTTATCTTGCTCAAGCAACAAATGTCAGGTTTGGAAGGACTTGAAGACAACTGCATTCCCGGGAACAATGCCGAAAATAACCAAATCGGACCAGATAGCCTTCCGACCGCAAATATGCTCCCAGAAGATCCGACGGTCGCAGACGGGGCCACTTTAGGAGGCGGACAGTCTCGGGGAGATGAGGTTCCTATTGATGAGATGCCCGAGGAGGCTATGCAGAACCTAAGGGCACAAAATTTTGCGATGAGAGAAGAATTGGGCAACATAAAGGGTTTTTCTCTGAGTTCGCGTCCAACTTTGCTGGCAGCACTCTAGCGGTCATAGCGGCACCACCAGGAAACATCCCAAATGCTGCAAGAAACGGCCAGAATGAGCCGAGGAATGATGACGCTTTGGGAAGTGAAACTATTCCTGAAAATCTGTTCCAGGAGCATGTGCTGAAATTCATAAAGGAGATAACGGGCAAGGTTGATATAAATTCTCAAAAGGCAGAAAAGAATGTCAAGGAATTCCGGTATCGGTTGAACCAAATATCGGGGGCCCTCCGGTGATAGAAGGTCTGAATGCGAAAAGATATATTCAGTTGGCATACAAGCCTGAGGCTACGCCCAAACTGATTCCCAAGAGGCTCAATATACCGTTCATACCCAAGTACGATGGAACGACAGACCCACATGAACACGTAACGGTATATACCACGGTCATCAAAGTGAACAATTTGAAGGAGCACGAGATAAAATCATTACTAATTAAGAAATTTGCTGAGACGCTGACCAAGGGTGCCCTGCCATGGTATTCACTTCTTCCCGAACACTCAATCAGTTCATTCGCCATGCTAGCTGATATGTTCATAAAAGCCCATGCGGGAGCACGGAAGGTAAAGACGAGAAAAGTGGATATCTTCCGCATTGAACAGGGAGAGTCCAAACTCCTCAAAGACTTTGTTATGTTGTTACCTGCAGTCCCAAATGAATGTGCTGTTGAGGCTTTTACTAAGGGTTTGAACCCCTTGAGTTCGGACGCCTTATGAAAGCTTAAAGAAAAATCTCCTGGAATGCCAGGCTACTACCTGGGAAGACATTCACAACCGATACGAGTCAAAGATTCGGGTGGAAGATAATTTTCTCGGGACTCAGGCAAAAAGCATTTCCTGAAGGGCAGACAAAGGTGCTGGATCCGATCGTAACTCCTCAAAAAATCATTTCCAGCCTTATCCCGCTCTCGGGAAGTAGGGGGCGGACAAGGTTTTCATTCCCTTGAGAAGCCAAACAACAAGGGAGACCCTAATAGGCGTAATCGAGGACATATGAATCATGATAAAGGTAATTCATCGAATTCCTCTCCGAAGGGACCCGGATACCCAAAATTATCCAAATACAACTTCAACATCAACGATGATCAAATGGTGGCGGTACTGAAAACTCATCCGACATCTCGGCCGCCATGGCCACTGCGGTCTGATCCAAATTCCAGGGATCAAACAATTTGGTGTGAATCCTGTGACACTCACATGCATAAAATTGCAAATTGTAGACACCTCCGGGAGGAGGGCAGAGATGCTAAATAGAGGCCATTTACGGGAGTACCTGAGCGAAAGGATCCGCAATAATTATGAACGAGGATCTCCTACTGAAGGCAAAACTAATATGAATGGCCCACCTTATGTGATAAACATGATTTTTAGTAGGTCTATGATTGCCAGAAAATCTGTCATGGCGGCTAAGAAGACAAAGATTTTGATTACCCAGGAAAAAAGGTTCTGAAAAATTTCAGACGAAAGTGTTATCACATTTACCAATAAAGACACAGTTGGTGTCACTTTTCCACACAATAACGCTCTAGTCATTACTGTACCTATCGGTTGTTTTCAGGTAAAAAGAATCCTGGTCGACCCCGGAAGCTCTACTAATATTATCCGGCTAAAGGTGGTCGAGGAAATAAAGATGTTGGACAAGATTGTCCTGGTTGTCAGAACACTTTCAGGTTTTAACATGTCCAGTGAAACCACTAAATGAGAGATCGATTTGCCGATAGATGTCATGGGATTAATAAAGAAAATAAAATTTTATGTCATCGACGGTGATATGAGATACAACGCGATATTCGGGAAACCTTGGATTCACGACATGAAGGCGGTCCCTTCTACGCTATATTTATTGGTCAAATTTCCAACGTCGGAAGGAGTCCAACAAATTAGAGGAGAACAACCCGAAGGTAGAGAAATGTTTGTCATAGAAGAACCAGAGGCAACTGCGGATCCAAAATAGAAATAAAAGAAAGCGGAACCGGCCCTGGAGGAGGTCCACCAGCTCCGCCAACAGAAATAGAACCAGCGGTCAACTATTTAATCAAATGATATTGAGCATGTTTCCCATCTCTTCTCGAGTATCCGGAGGAAAAGTTCTCAGACCGGTATTAGGTGCCCAACTATTTTAAGGTACCAGATGAATCAGACACCACCAAATCAACAGCTGAAGACTTGAGCAAGTAGCCTTGCGCGAGGAAGCTCCTGACAAGAAGGTATACTTGGGAACGTGAATAATCCCGGAGCTCAGGGATTCAAATCTTCATTATCTATGCGTAACTTTTCGCTTTCTCAAATCCAACCCCATCAACTTAAATTAATACAGAAAAATTTCAACTTATAATATTTTTATATAATTTTGAAATATATAAATTTTAATATTAAAATATTAAGTTAATCTAATACAATTTAAACTCAAAATTTAATTAAATTAACTCTCAAGAAGTAAAAAATGCCACGAAAATTGGGATGGAGGGAACATTATTATTATTATTATTATTATTATTATTATTATTATTATTATTATTATTGTTATTATGCAGGAACTAGGAATGTTTTGGAAGAAATAGTATGCTTATTTACTCCTCCCTCTTTTTTTTTCTTTTCCAAGCAATTTGGTTCTGAAATCACTCTAAGGATGAAAAACTTTTTGATACGTATTTTTTCTATTTTCATTCGGTATTTAGAATTAGTCATGCAACTCAACTTATTTAGATTATCATTAAAAAGTTCTATTTGCAAGTAAAACATTTCCTGCTAAAAGCGAAATTATTTTAAAAGCTAAAATAGGAGATCTCTAATTAAAGATATAGTGATATTTATGCATGAGTTGAGGGACGAGCACATGCATGCTCTCAAACGCATTGTGTATTACATTCAGGACACTCTTGATTATGATTTGCACTTATATCCATTCTCTGTATCTACTCTCGTGTCTTATACATATGCTGATTGGGGTGGATGTCCAGATATCAGACGTTCGACATCTGGTTATTGTATGTTTCATGGTGATAACTTGGTCTCTTGGTCGGCTAAACGCATGCTACTTTTTCGCGATCCAGTGTGGAAGCCGAGTATCGAGGGGTAGCCAATGTGGTGTCTGAGTCCTATTGACTGCGTAATCTCCTATTAGAGCTTTACTTTCCTATTCAGAAAGCTACCTTAGTCTATTGTGATAATGTTAGTACGGTCTATCTCTTTGAGAATCCGGTCCAACATCAGCGCAATAACACATATCGAGATGGATATTCACTTTGTTCGTGAAAAGGTAGCTCGTGGAAAAATACGTGTCCTGCATAGTCCCTCACATTATCAAATTGCTGACATATTTACTAAGGGTCTTCCCTTAGTTCTGTTTGAAGATTTTAGGGATAGTCTCAGCGTACAACGACCGCCCGCTACGACTACGGGGGTGTGATAAAATATATGCTAATATATTCTTTTGGTATAATTAGTGATTTTGTATATTTGTAATTATTGTAGCAATATTTTATATTAGTTAGGTGAATATCTAATTTTCGTAATTATAGCCTAGAATTACTTGGCTGGTCAAGACTTCGCACACCAAAAAGATGAAAGTTGCTGAGACGAGGATGCTAAGATGGATGTGTGGGCATACAAGGAGGGATATAATTAAAAATGATGATATCTGTGACAGAGTGGGAGTGGCTTCGGTGGAGGATAAGATGTGGGAGCGAGGTTGCGATGGTTCAGACACGTGCAGATGAGAGACACAAATGCCCCAGTGCGGAGGTATGAGAGATTGGCTATGGACGGGTACATGAGGGATAGAGGTAGGCCGATGAAGTATTGGGGAGATGTGATTAGACGGGATATGGCGCATGTGCAACTCACTAGGGACATGACCTTAGACATGGGGTTATGGAGGGCACGTATTAGGGTAGAAGGGTAGTAGGTGGTCCAACGTAGTCCTTCCTACGCTTACAAACTGATAGTTGTGGTATTACTATTGTAGGCTCGCTTAGCCTATCATACTAGTAGGCACAGTATTGCCTTATAGTCCAGTGTCGTTTGATTTATGTTGTTATATGTATTTTTTTTATCCGATTTACTTGCATTAGTTATTGCTTCCTTTTGCTTTTTTTTTCCCAGAAGTCGATATCATGATTACTCACTTTGTTTTGTCGTACTTTTCTTGGGCTTGTGCTTTGTCTTGAGCCGAGGGTCTATCTGAAACAGCCGCTCTACCTATCAAGGTAGAGGTAAGGTAAGGTATGTGTACACTCTACCCTCCCTAGACCTACGTTGTGGGATTTCACTGGGTATGTTGTTGTTGTTATCATGTATATAAATAATTTACATTAATAAAATCAGCAAGAGATTATTCTCTTTCAAAATGTAAGGTTTAAAGCTAAATTATTATTATTACATATAAAAAAATATCTATATTTTTTAGAGTGACTAAAAGGCAATCCGGTGCAATAAGCTCCCGATATGTGTGAGGTTCCTTAAAGGTCCGGACCATAAGGGTCTATAGTATACAACCTTACCCTACATTTATGCAAGAGATTGTTTCCACAGCTCAAATCTATGACCTTCTTATCACATACCAACAACTTTACTAGTTACGATAAGGCTCCCATTTCTTTTTTAGACTGACTAAAAAAATAAAAATATCACATAAATGGGTGGGGGATGGGGGTTGCGGGGTTGAGGGGTTGTGTACTATAAAGACAATTTTCAAACTTGTGTTTATATAAAATTATGTGGCATATAAAAAAATATTAGTAATGATTAAATTTATGATCTTAGATATGTCAGGTAAATCTTATACATAGGTAATAAATAGTAAAATGAGTTGAAACTAAATATTTACTAGTAGTACTTAAGTATGATTAGGGGTGGGCAAAAAATTCGGAGAACAGAAAAAATCAATTTTTTGAAAAATCGAACCGAACCGAATTAGGATTTAGTGATTCGGTTCGGTTTTTTAAATTTGGATACGAACCGAACCGAAAAAATTGAATTAAATATATAATTATTCTTATTTTTTATTTTAGGCTACTACTATCTCTTGAATCATAGCCATTGAAGTCAATCTATGAAACTTTTATGGAAGTCGAATGCGACATGAACTTGATTAACATATCATGGAAGCATTGACATAAAATGTAAAGAGATAAAGTAGTTGTAAATTGGTGAAACTTTAAATAGTCATAACTCTGCGCTCAGATGTCTGTTTTACCCGATTTTTTTTTTTGATTTTGGGTATTTTTTCGAGACGGGGCCGGCCCTTTGTTACAGCCAATTTTTACGAAAATGTATGTTTTTCTCCAAATCGGTTTTTAATTTTCTTTTTTCTTTAGTAAACATCTCACGATACACAATAGATTTCAACGTCGAAATTTCATGGTGGTGTGGTGTTATTGTCAATTTCAGTTTTGGAAATTCAATTTTTTTTAAAAAAATAAAAAATTCCTCGAACCGACCCGGCCCACTAGGAAAAACCGATATAATCCGATACGTTCGGCAATATAAACCGAACATATCGTTTTTTTTAAAAAAAAGTTGTATTCGGTTTTTTGTAAAAAAATTAATTTTTATTCGGTTCATATTTTTCGGATACAAAACTGAACCAAACCGATATACACCCAATCCTAAATATGATATTCTTTTTTAGATAGAATCAAATGAAAATATCGCAAATATATTACCAAAAAATGCAAGAACGTGGTTCAATTTCAGTCCTTGATTGTTCTTGGAAAAGAAAAAAAAATCTCTTCGATTGTTTCCGCCGTGAATACGAATAGTTCTGTAGAATGGAGTATAAATATTCATCGGGACTCAAATTTTGTATCATATTTTATATGATAATCTTCCCTTATTAAAAGAGGTAAAAGTAGTTGTCACAATCTTTCTTTTTCCAATAAAACTTGTGTCAATCAAAACATCAAAGTTATGTACTCCTATAACTTTTAAATAACGACGTCGTATGTCCAATCTCCTAAATTCAGTTCCAACTTCCAACAGTTAACCAGTATGGAAGCTTGGTACTAATAATCATGTGGTGACACGTGTCAAACTTTCTCACCTCTTCGTTAAAGGCCGGCCGTTGATTTAGGTAGGCAACAGTAGTTAATCTTAGTCAATAACACCTACGAAATTGTTAATGCGAACGGGAAAGATCCCATTTTATTTGTCCAATTTGTTTCTGCATGTTTCTTAATAACGTAATTTAAATATTTATTTTATTAAATTATTTTTATTAATTATGTCAAAAGTTAAATTTGACTACCACTATTCAATTAATAGAAAAAATGTTACTTAATAATAATAAGAAATAAGAAATGAATAAACTCTATTGATTTGTTTAATGGAAAAGTAAATGGTAACCGATGGAGTATTAAGTACTTTGATAATTGAATTTGCTTCAAAAATGTTGAAAACAAAAGGCATTTATTAGTTTCATTTAAATTTACCCTACTTCAATTAATAAAGAGTTAATTAAATGAGGCATTTGGTAAAAAATATTAAGTGAGACATTTAAAAAATAAAAAAATGCATTTTAAGTTAATATTTGTATCATTAGGGTTATCAAAATATCTTTCTTAAGTAGTGAGCAAGATTTAGAAGACAAACAATTTAGATGGAATATACTATGTATTTGCATATTAAATTTAACTTATTTCTATTATTTGTGTATATAGATTTACAAAGAACATAAGTCAAATCTATATTTGAATTGAAATTGAGATAATGACGTAAGTTTTCTATTTTCAATTATATAAATTTATATGCGAAAGAGATTGACAATAAGATAGAAATGTGATAATATCTTTATTATTTTTATAATATTCATAGTGATTTTTTCTACGTCCAAAAATGTATGCCAACAAACACCTTTTCACTTAAGCCAACCAAAATTTTCTGATAACAATAGCGGCGTTTCCAGTTAGAAGCATTGTGTTCTTTCTATGCAGGTAGAACCCTAATTATAATACCAATATCTTCCGAGTTGGATATAAATTTTGATTTCATTTTATGTGATATAATTATTTATTAAATTTTTTAAATGATTTCATTTTTATAATTAGAATCAAATTAGCTTCAAATTTTTTATTTTACTTTTAGTTACATAATTTTATTATCACAAAGTAATAGTGACATATTTATGATTATATATTTACTTTTTTTAAAAAAATTAAACCACATGAATTATAACTGAACAAGTAAATTTAAAAAGCAAAAAAAAGAAAATGATGTGCTGATAGATCGAAATTACTATCTCCCTGAATAATTTAACGTAGGTCGGAAAGTTAAATATAAAAAAAAAGAAAATGGTTCGAAGTGGGTGGGAATATCAAGGAGATATCTCGCGGCAGGCACCGCCAGCATGATATATTTTCACTTCATATTTCTTTTTCTTTTGTTGCACCATTATACACGGATTTTCTCTCTCTCCTTGCCTTAAATGCTTTATCACTCTATCCGGATAAAAGATGGTGTACATTTAGTCACTTACACACCTTTCCAAAAAATATTAATTTTTAGTTAAAATAAATAATTAAATTAAAATATTTTTAATTAAATAAATATTGATATTTAGTTATTTAATATTTAATAAGAATAAATTTAAAATAATATTAATATTTTTTGATTGAATAAGTGGATATTTTTTATAAAAAAAATAAAACTAAATAGACATTCTTTTGATCCAAAAGAATAATATAAAAATAATAAAACTGTAATATAATAATATTTAATGTGATATAATATAGTTTTTAATTAAAAAAATACATCTTTTCATCCTTAACAGTATCACCAAAATTTATTTTTGCAATTTAATTTTAGGGGCGTTTATTTACCCCTGTTCTTGTTTGCGTTGAATTTAATTTGATATTTTTTTCCTCTCTCCTGTGTATAAAGGTCATTGAACCTGTCTATGTTAACCTTCTTTACTCCTGTCATATTTCCCCCTTTATTTCTTCTCTGTTCCTTAATTTGAAATCCTCCTCCTTCAAACTAACCATACTCTACAGGTAAACATCTCTCTCTTCTTGCTGTTGAATTAGATTTCTCGTATAGTTTTGCGAGTTAATCTGCTCCTTCTTGTCTTGGAAAAATTGCTTTGTGTATAGTATGTATGATTTTTGTTATGATGGAAATATAGCAAAGTAAATACTATTAGGCCTGCGATATACTTTGTTTTCAATCGTTTACATAAAGCTCGATTTTTTCTCTATTAAGTTATGTCTAGATCTGTGAAACAAATAAGGAATTATCTTATTTTTTCTACTCTTAATATATAGATGTAATTTATAGGAGAAGTGTTTGTATCAATAAAGTCTTATTAAGCTAGAAATCTACACGTTTTTGTCGTTGATAAGCTACGTTTTTTTTAAAAATTTTGACATGATTTCAAGGTGATTTTTAAGATCCACGTTTCCCTAATTTTTTTTTGTTTTTTCGCCGGTGATTTCGCAGTTGTTTCAACGAATTTCTTTGAAAATTATTTTCTTTTCGAGTGTGTAATTTCTTGATAAATATTTATGCTCCTTTAAATTCATATGAAGCTGCAAATCGACGTGTTTTTTCCTTGATCTACGTGGTTGAATGAATTTATTACCTGTATTTTAGATCCACAATCTCCTATTTTTTTTAAAAAAAAATAATTTCCGACACTTGGTGGTTTTCTCAACAGAAAGGTCAAAATCTCCGTTTTGCGCTTTTTTTTATTTCTGTTATGTAGCTTTGACCAGATCTATAAAATTCCACTTAATAATTCAAGGATTTTTTTTCATTTTCTTACGTCACTGTTATCTTTAGATCTGTGTGGCTTTATCTCGGAAATTATTTTTTTCTTCCATTTCCGTACACTAAATAATTCTATTTTAAAAATATATTAATATCTTCATTTGCCTTGGTGCAGGCGTTGTTTATATAAATTTCATCTAAAAAGAAACTAAAGAAGATGAATCACTGTGCTACTCAACGAAGTAATTTTGCCGCTCGTGAAGAGATGATGCGCTCTTATTCCTCAATTTCCGATAAGAAAGACGGCGTCGTTTGCCCAAAGCCCCGGCGTTTTAGCCCTATGAGACCTCTCCGATGGCATGTCAGGTAAATTTAATTTATTTCACTGTTTTTAGTTCTTCAAGTCTTGTTAATTATGCTGTTTTGATTAAATTCAAAATTTTAATTTCTTATTTCTTGAATTATTTCATATTTCAGCCATCAGCAAGATCTTTGTGATTCAAGAGCTGGAGCTGATTTATTGGATATCATCCTCACAAAGGTAGGTTTATCACTTTGGTCAGTACTTAATTACATACTCCCTCTATTTCAATTTATATGATACACTTTTTTTATTCATTCTAAAAAAGAATAATATATTTTCTTATTTAACAATAATTTAACTTTAAATCTTACTTTTTACGCTTAACAAGATGATCTATAACCACACAAATATATTTGACTTATTTTAAATCATAAGATTTAAAATTTTTACTTTATTTATTAAACTTCGTGTTTAGTCAAACTACGTCATATAAATTGATAGATAATATTATTTTTGGTTTAATAATCCTAGCAAGGGGTATCTGGAATTAATTTATTTGTTATAAACGAAAATTATTAGTAATTAAATAAAATAAAAGGAGCGTATTTGTGGACCTATTGGAAGAAGGTTTATGCCCAAGTGTGTGGGAACCATGTACTTGTCGGTGCTAGTTGGAGAATGTGAATTTCGCGTTATGCCTTCATCGAGTGGCATAGAATCAATTAACAATTCATGATTGGTAAACTTTCTATTTTGGGGTAATTATATTTTTATAATGCTCGAAAGAATAATAGTGAACAAATGTATATGTATGATATATTATATAAAAATATACACATCGTATACATAAAATATATACATAATTAGTGGGTAGATTTTGTACATTTTAACTAGTTTTTCGTATATAGTTTCGGTCTCCGGCCCAAAAAAATGAAGAAAACCCTTTTTGGCTTATATATTGCATAGTCGGTGTTAAAAGCTCTCTTATTTCACTTGCTAATTTTTGATTTTGAAAATATTTACAGGGTGGTAGTGGTGTTGATCAATCAGCTGTACAAGTAGCCTCGTCGCCCCCATTTTTTTGCGGGTCACCGCCGAGCAGAGTATCTAACCCATTGATTCAAGACTCTCGATTCGGGGATGAGAAGGTCACCCCAGTATCGCCACGGGCAATACCAATTCCCTCTGGAATGGCTTCGTCCCCATCATCATCCGCCAGGAAAGGCGGATGTGTGAGCAGGGCGAATTTTGGCCACAATCCGGCAGTGCGAGTTGAGGGTTTCGATTGCCTTGATAGGGGTCGTCGTAATTCCAGTATCCCTGCTTTGGCTTAAGCGAAACAAACAGTACATAGAGGAAAACACGAACGTGTCACAATCAACTTTTGTTTTTACTAGCGGCAGCAGGTGAGAGTTTGAACATTTTCTTCGACGGAGAAACTGAGGAAAAGATCCTTTTGCCTAGTGTAAATATGCTGAAAAGGGTCTATGTAAGTAAATTGTAATATATTAACAAGGTAATTAGAGTCTAATTAGGAGTAGTTTAGTTTTTTTTAAAGTGAGGTGGGTCCTTGATGAAGCCCCCTGTTGTAATGATGTAATTATCGAAGAGACTTTGTAAAAAGAAGGAAAAATTAGTTGTTTGAGTGGAATCATCGACGTAGTCGATTCACATTGTAAAATGTATCATATAAATATTAAAAAATCGTTTACTGCTTTTATTCTTACATTGCATCATTGCGTGCGTATGGTGAATCTGTATCCATCACTTCCCGTTCGTTGCAACTGATCTGTTCCATCACTCATTGATCTGTTTTCGCTACTTTCCGTTCGATGCAATTAAATACTGTGATGTGAAGATGCTTTGCTGGTTTGTCATGCCAAACGCGTATAGCTCATGGTTTGTTTTGCCATTTTATCGTCACACCAGACTAGATTTCCTTAAGGTAGAAGATGAACGTAATGATGATGTGGATACTCCTATGGATGTGTGGGTATCTAGGAGATATAGGATTAGGAGCGAAGTTATATAGGTTGGAATGGCCCCGGCGGACAAGATGAGGGAAGCGATATTGAGATGATTCAGATATGTAAGGAGGTGTGAGAGGTCGGGTATAACAGGTTTTAGGAGGTTGAGGTTGTACAAAGAAGAATTGGGGGAGATGATTAGACCAGGATATTTCATATCTTTAACTTAAAATGACCCTAGATATGAAGGTATACAAGTTGAGGATTAAATTAAAAGAGTAGTATGTAGCTAAGTATTATCCTACTTTTATGTAGGAGAGGCAGAGTGTTAGTCTCCTCCTCTTCTTATTTAGTACTCTAGTATTATTTAGTATTGTGTAGCATCTTATTCTCCATTTCAACTACTACATGTTGCTTCATTTGCTTGGTTTTATCTTGTGTTTTTGTTCTCGTTTTTTTCCTTTCAATCCTGCTTTTGGTACACTTTTTTTAAGCGGAGTTTATCGAAAATAATTTCTCTACCCCACAAAAATAGGGATAAAGTCTACGTATATCCTATCCTCGTCAAATATCACTTATGAGATTACACTAGATATATTATTGTTGTTTTTTTCCTTCCATCTTCTTTAAACAAATTTATCTGGATGTATGATTTGAGTTTAATCTGAATTTACTTATCCCTATCTTCTTTCATTTTCCCCCATATTCTTGATCTCATTCGATCTTCTAAAATCAAAATTGGAAATGTTTTTTTATGTAATTGTGGACAGTCGTTATCAAGCCTCGAAAAATACTATTTTTGAAAGGAAAGAAATTCCAAAATATAAAAGTCCATTTTTTTTATAATATTTAATTTCAATAGAAAAGAGAGAATATAGTAAAAGAACCAGTGTTCTTCCAGTAAAGTAAATCAACGAAAGGTCCCTTTCTATTAATCGTTTTTTTTTTGATTTCAACTTTTAATTTATTTATTTGATTGTTGTGTTAACTTGGGTAGAGTCTTAATTTGGGCTGAAAATATAATGCCATGTGTAGTGTCGCTAGGACCATTGAGCAATTGCCCAAAAAAATTATTCAATTTTTGGTATAATTTTTACTTTATTTGAAAATATGTGTTTGGCCGTGAAAATTTTAAATTCAACTTGAAATTGTATTTCAAATTTGAAAAAAATACATTTAAGCTTGAGTACTATTCCACATATTCTTTGTAAAAAAGTGAATAATTTTATAATAAGTTGTATTTGGTTATAACTTTTATGGAGAATATTTGGAGTAATATTCATGTTTAAATGTGTTTTTCAAATTTAAAATACAATTTCAAAAGTGGGTTGGAAAGCAAGTTATAAGTTGTTTTCCAAATTTTAAATACAACTTCAAGTTGAATTTAAAATTTTCATGGCCAAAAACATATTTTCAAATAAAGTAAAAAATTATCCCAAAAAAAGTGAATAATTTTTATGGATACATTTTAAAAGGATTTTAGGAGCATGAAATACACACCAATAAATATTGACGGGGGAGGCAGAGTCTATCCTTAAAATTATAATTCAGAAAAAAACTGAAAGGACTAATCCCTTAATTATTCTTATTGAATGAATATGTATATATACAAGCTACAATCCTATTCCTACTAAACTTCTAATATTCTAGTTCTACTTGTACACGAATTCTACAATTATGTTAATTATAAAACATAATTTACAAATTCTATTTATGGTACAAGACTAGTCAAAATCGTGTATATCATAGGGATATACACGGTATTCTATCACACCCCCGCAGTCATAGCTGGCGATTGTCGTACGCTGAGATTGTCCCTAAAATCTTCAAATAAAATCGAGGGAAGATCCTTTGTAAAGATGTCAACAATTTGGTATCACGAGGATACATGTAAGACGCGTACTTGTCCACGAGCTACCTTTTCGCGAACAAAGTGAATATCCATCTCGATATGTTTAGTGCGTTGATGCTGGACCGGATTGCTAGAAAGATAAACTGCACTAACATTATCACAGTAGACCAAGGTAACTTTCTGAATAGGAAAGTGTAGTTCTAACAAAATATTACGCATCCAACATGATTCTATCACCACATTCGCCACGCCTAGATACTCGGCCTCTGCATCGGATCTTGATAATGTAGCTTGTCGTTTTACAGACCATGAGACCAAGTTATCCCCAAAACATACAATAACCAGAAGTCGAGCGTCTGGTATCAGGACAACCACCCCAATCAACATCTGTATAAGACACAAGTGTAGAAACGAACGTAGGATACAAATGCAAGCCATAATCAAGTGTGCCCCGGATGTATCGTATAATGCGTTTGAGCGCATTCATATGCTCAATCCGTGGATCATGCATAAAATAACACACATGTTGAATTGCATAAGTAATATCAGGCCTTGTGAAGGTAAGTTACTGAAGTGCCCCTGCAAGGCTGCGATAGTGAGTGGGTTCCTCGAACTTAGTGCTGACATAGTCTTTGCTTAGAGAGAGAAACTTAACAAAAGAGAGAGAGAAAAAAAAGATAGAAGAAACAAAGAAATTTTGAGTCTCTGTATCAAGAAAGAGTAAAAATTCTAGTAGTAGTAGTACTAGTATATCAGTAGTAGAACTGAGGAATTTACAGAGAGAATCATTTGGGGTTGGTGTTCTTCTGTCTACCACATTACATTAGTAACACTACTTTGTCTATGTCTCTCTTTCTCTCTCGCACATACTCACACTTTTTTTCTCTTTCTATCTACTACTGGTGTGCTTTGTGTTACAAGGAGGAATTTACAAAGAAATCCCTCTGGTGCTGATTCTTCAATGAGTCAAAAAATGGAAAGAAAAAAGGTCTATGCTTTAGTACTAGGGGTAACTTTTTCAGAACCAGAGGAAGACATGTGAATACTGAATCCAAATACTTTGTAGTTTGTATGGGAAGGGCGACACTGGCAGTTAGAGATATGGAAAGGGTGACACTGGCAGCGAATATGGATAGGAAAGGATATAGGTCCCCTTCACTATCACATCTCGTACGAAGTTTCCCGGTACGTAGGTCCGTTACAAAAAACTCAATCATGTCAAAATTAATTGATACAGAATTATCTGTGACAAATTTTCTAACTGATATTAAGTTCTTGATAATGTGTGGGGCATAGTTGACATTATTTAGGGAGAAGTGGGGATGAGGTGGTGGGGTTAGAGTGTAGCCAAAACCTTGAATTGGAATGTGGTGACCATTTCCGACCATAATTGATTGCGGAGTATTTAAATTTCACATTTGAGGAAGATTATCAGAATTATTGGTGAGGTGCGACATGGTGCCCGTATCCAAATACCATGCATTATCGGGCTTTCGAAGAGTTAATGTGTTGAAGACCTGACCCAAACTAGATTGGGGATGGCCCGGAGTAGGGAAGTGGGCCCCAGGAAATTGGGCCTGACTTATGTGGGCCGTCGGATGTGATCCCAAACTGCTGGGCCATTGCTGTGTTGAAGGATTGTGGGTCGGATGGCCGTGGCCCAACAGTTGGTCTGGGGCGAGCTGCACTGGTGTTGGAAGGTGGGCCGCAGCTGCTGGGCTCTGTTTGGGGGCTGTTGGGCCCAAGCTGGAAGCCCAGTTCCTAGCTCGACCCTTGCTGCCATTGCTGCGCCTCTGTCCACCGCCATAGTCGTGGTGGTTTCCGACCATGGCGGCTGCCGGAGATCGGGTAGGAGAGAGAAAATAATAAGGGGGAGTTTTGGGACATATACAGACCGTATATGAGGCATAAACAATCATATACGGGGTGTATAACGGCTTAGGGAGGTGGTATACGAATAGTATATAGTGGAAGTGAGTTATATCAGCTATATACATAGTGTATATCAGCGTGTATAGGTTGTATACAAGGGGTATACAACATGTTGGAGAGATAGGAAAGCTGGTAGGGTTGTATATCAGCAGTATACCAGGGATATACAGGGCTGTTAGCAGATTTTGAGGGCTGGGCAGCTGTATATTTAGTGTATATTGTGGTATACAGTCGGGTCGGCGCCAGAAAAAGAGGGGAACGATCGGCCGAAATTAGGTTTTGGGTTGGGAAGGATTGTTGGCTTTGATACCATATAGAATTGTATTAATCTACCTTGGGGAGCCTTTCTCATTAATACAATATATATAGTGCGTATAATGTGGAATCCTAATACAAAAAAGATCCTATAAATACCATAATTATACAATACTAATAATTACAAAATATATGGTGAATATTCTACTGATATTCACTAATTAGGGGAACCTGTCATAACGGAAGTGTTGAACACAATGAAGAAGCATGTATATTTGTTTGATAATACATTATTGACTCAGTTCAGAAAAGATGGGCATCCATTTTTTTATGCCCAAAGTGGCACACTAGATTGCAGCCACTGCTGTGTTGGTGGAGTACCATATACTTGGAATCAGCTATTGTATTATTTCATAATAGTGTTTTTTAATTAATTAATTGATGATAGATCAGTTGAAAATAAAATATTCTTCTCTTATAAATTAAAAAATTGAAAGGTTGTCCCTATGATCAGTCAAGTGGTCATAAGTCTGATTGTTGTACCTTTGATACTCTATTATATATAAGTTATGTTGTGTTAAACAAGGTAATATACATTAAACAATGTAATATGCCCGTGATATACACTTGATATACATAGTGTATACCACGGGTATGGAATGCAGAATCCAAACAACAGTAGCCTGTAAAGGCCCAAAGGCAGTGGACCTGTAGAGGTCCAACAGCCAGCCCAACAGTGCAGTTCCCATCACGGGCAGTGTAACAAATCTGTATATAAGGAAAGTATATTTGTAGTATATTGTAGTGTAAAAGTTACCTAAATTAGGATTATACACTTACCATAATTGTATAGTTAGAATTATGGTAGAATAAAGTTTTAGGAGTAGAATATGAATATGATTCTCCTATTTTGTAACTTGTATAAATACCTTTCAATTAATGAAAATAATCAAGGGGATTATTTCTTTCATGGTATCAAGAGACTAGGTCTAACAAAAAAATTTTCTCCCAAATTTTGTACCATTCTCGGCCGACCCCCCCTCTCGGGTTTCTCTTCCAAAATTCTTCTTCCGCTCTCAAAATCTCTCTTACTATTCCAAAATTTTCCATCCTTCTTTGTTCTTTCAATATGTCTAAGAACAATTATCATCCTGCCCTCATGGTTTCTAACGTCAAGAACAATATCCCTATTGTGCTTGAGATGGAAAACGTCCAATATGCGACGTGGGCAGAATTGTTTAAAATTCACGCTATCTCCCATCAAGTTATCCATCACATAATTCCTCCCGCTACACCTCTTCCCGCAGATGATCCTCATTTATGGATTACTCTTGATGCTACCGTTCTCCAGTGGGTCTATTCCACTATTTCGGTTGACCTTTTACAGACGATTATTGAGCCGGATACCACGGCTATGGCTACTTGGAATAGATTGCGTGACATATTTCAAGATAACCAACATTCACGTGCCGTCACACTCGAGCAGGAATTCTCTCTAGTTCGCATGGAAGAATTTCCAAACGTATCTGCATATTGCAAGAAACTCAAGGAGTTGGTGGATCAACTCCGTAATGTTGGCGCACCTGAAACAAATAATCGTCTGGTTCTAAAATTGATTGCCGGCCTTTCGGAGGCCTATAATGGCGTTGGAGCTCTCATTCGTCAAAGCAACCCTCTTCCCGCCTTTTATCAAGCCCGCTCCATGCTTACTTTGGAAGAAGCCGATTTGGCTAAAAAGGCGACTACCCGGAGCAAGCCCCGTCGTCATGATGGCATCCTCCACAAATTCTTCAGGTTTTGTTGATAATTCGGGCCAAAACCGTACTCATGGTGGCGGCAAAAATAATCGTAAGAATAATAACAAAAACCGTGGGGGAAAATGAGGCGATTCCGGTGGTCAGCAGGCTGGCAGTGGGCCCCGTCCAGTGAATAGTGGCCTTTCACCCTAATGGTCCCAGCAGTGGGCCCCATGGCAGTGGGGATGGGGCAATGGGCCATGGGCCAAAAGCCCCTATTTTCCAGCAGCGTCTCGCAGCCAGTGGGCTGGCCAGTCCTTCAGGCCCAACATCCAGCAGTCACGCCCCATTGGCCCAGCAATTCCAGCCCAGTTCTGGGATTCTTGGGCCTCGGCTTCTGCAAGCTCACCACGCAGCGGGCCCCACTCCCACCGACATTGAGGCCGCAATGCACACACTTGGGTTGACGCAACCAGATCCAAATTGGTATATGGACACTGGCGCAACGACACACATGACCTCCGATCAAGGTACTCTCTCGTCTTATTCCAATTTGAGCAACCCTCGTGGTATAATTGTCGAAAATGGTAACTCTATTCCAATTCCTGGTTATGGTCATAAAACGTTGTCTTCCCCCAATCCACCCCTTATCTTGAAAAATACTTTACATGCCCCCAAATTGATTAAAAACTTAGTGTCTGTCCGCAAGTTCACCACTGACAATTCCGTTTCTGTTGAATTTGATCCTTTTGGTTTCTCTGTGAAGGATTTCAAGACGGGGAGTCCTCTCATGAGGCGTGACAGTAGGGGAGATCTGTATCCTATCACACCCAATTTCAGTCTATCGAGTCCAACCTTGCCATCAACTTTTGCAGCCATTTCTCCTTCATTGTGGCATGATCGCCTTGGTCATCTGGGATCTTCTATTTTATCAGTTTTAGATAAAAATAGCTTTATTTCTTGTAAGGGTACGAGTCATACTCAAATTTGTCAATCTTGTTCGTTAGGAAAAATTGTTAAGTTGCTATTTGTGAACTCAAATTCTCATACTTCAATGCCATTTGATATTATTCATAGCGAACTATGGACGTCTCCTGTTCTAAGTTCGTTAGGTCATCGATATTATGTTCTTTTTTTGGATGATTATTCTAAATTTTTGTGGACGTTTCCAATTGCCAATAAATCACAAATGTTTTCTGTCTTCATAAAATTTAGAGCATTCATTAGTACACAATTCGAAAGAGAAATAAAAAATATTCAGTGTGATAATGGAAATTAGTATGACAATAGGGTGTTTCGGGAGTTCTGTGATAATAATGTGATCAATTTTTATTTTTCGTTCCCTCATACATCTTCTCAAAATGGGAAAGCCGAATGTAAAATTCGTTCCATAAATAACATTGTCCGCACTCTCTTACTTCATGCTTCCATACCCCCATATTTTTGGCATCATGCTCTGCAAATGTCAACATATCTCCTTAACATAATTCCGTCCAAAGGTCTGACATATTCTTCCTCCATCCAAATCCTATATAATAAGAACCTTTCTTATTTCCATCTTCGGGTTTTTGGGTGCTTGTGTTATCCGTTATTCCTATCCACCACAATTCACAAACTTCAGGCCCGGTCTACTCCGTGTGTGTTTTTGAGTTATCCGTCTAATCATCGTGGTTACAAATACTTTGATTTATCCTTCAAGAAAATCATCATTAATCGCCATGTAATTTTTTATGAAACTCAATTTCCATTTACTAAAGTCCATACTCCCGAGCCTAGTTCGTATAATTTTTTGGATGATGGTATATCTCCGTATATTACTCATCATTTTTCGGACATGTCCCGCACCCAAATCCTCCAATGCCCATCGCCTACCGGACCCACTGCTCCGTCATAGCTTTCAAAGAGCCGAACTGCTCCAAACATTGGGCCACCCACCCAATTCTTGAACTGCTCCGCCACCAGACAGCCGATTTGGGCCAAGAAAGCCCACCGCCATCGCCAATCCGTCTCCGAGCCCAAAGAAATTCTCAAAATTTACTCAATTCTTCCTCAAGTCATAGACCGGTCACTCATAGTCATCGGGGTATTTTTACACCTAAAAGACATTTTAATTTACATTCTGATGTCTTTAAATCCTCCTTGCCCCGTAATCCCGTGTCCGCATTAAATTGCCCGAATTGGAAAATTGCTATGACTGATGAATATAATGATCTTATTGATAATAAGATGTATGAGTTGGTGCCCCGTCCATCTGGTATTAATGTTATCAGGTCTATGTGGATTTTTGCTCATAAGGAAAATTCAGATGGGTCGTTTGCTCGACATAAGGCGTGGCTTGTGGGTGATAGTAAGACTCAGCAGGTTGGGATAGATTGTGGGGAGACGTTTAGTCCGGTGGTCAAGCCGGCTACTATTCGCACTGTGCTTAGCTTGGCTCTTTCAAAGACATGGCATATTCATCAGTTGGATGTCAAGAATGCTTTCCTACATGGTGATCTTAAGGAAACAGTCTATAAGCATCAGCCGTTGGGTTTCCGAGATCCCCACCATCCTCATCATGTCTGTTTGTTGAAGAAGTCCTTATATGGGCTTAAGCAGTCTCCACGGGCCTGGTGTACACGGTGTGATGACTATGTTTCTACCATTGGGTTCACTCACAGCAGGTCAGATAATTCTTTGTTCATCTACCGACGTGGTTCATCCTTGGCCTACATCCTGTTGTATGTGGATGATATCATTCTGACTGCCTCTTTCGATGCCTTACACCAGTCTATCATGACCATGCTCAGCTCTGAGTTTGCTATGAAAGACTTAGGGCCTTTGAGTTACTTTTTGGGGATTGCTGTCAGGCGTCATTCAGATGGATTGTTTTGTCTTAACGAAAGTATGCTGATGAGATCATAGAGAGGGCTGGAATGTCATCCTGTAAGTCCACTTCCACTCCAGTTGATACAAAACCCAAGCTTAGTGCCGCGGCAGGTGCACCATACGAGGACCCGACCCGCTATCGTAGTCTTGCAGGGGCCCTTCAGTATCATACATTTACAAGATCGGATATTATGTATGCCGTCCAGCATGCGTGTTTATTCATGCATGATCCCCGAATTGAGCACATGAATGCAATCAAATGCATCATTAGGTATATTCAGGGTATACTGGACTATGGTTTACACTTATATCCTTCATCGCCATCCATACTTGTCTCATACACGGATGCGGATTGGGGTGGTTGTTCGGACACTAGACGGTCTACGTCTGGCTATTGTATATTCCTTGGCAACAACTTGGTCTCCTGGTCTGCGAAGCGTCAGGCGACTCTATCCCGCTCAAATGCCGAGGCAGAATATCGAGGGGTAGCTAATGTGGTCTCAGAATCATGTTGGTTACGTAACTTGCTTTTGGAGCTTCATTGTCCCATTCAGAAGGCAACCTTGGTATATTGCGATACTATTAGTGCCATCTACCTTTCAGGTAATCCGGTTCAGCACCAACGCACTAAGCATATCGAAATGGACATTCACTTTGTCCGTGAAAAGGTTGCTCGGGGTCACGTTCGCGTATGCCATGTCCCATCCCGATATCAAGTTGCAGACATCTTTACAAAGGGTCTACCCGCGGTCCTTTTTGAAGATTTTAGGGACAGTCTCAGCGTTCGAAGACCGCCCACTATGACTGCGGGTGTGTGTTAAACAATGTAATATACCCGTGATATACACTTGATATACATAGTGTATACCACGGGTATGGAATGCAGAATCCAAACAACAGTAGCCTGTAAAGGCCCAAAGGCAGTGGACCTGTAGAGGCCCAACATCAACCCATTAGCGCAGTGCCCATCACGGGCAGTGTAACAAATTTGTATATAAGGAAAGTATATTTGTAGTATATTGTAGTGTAAAGGTTACCTAAATTAGGATTATACACTTACCATAATTGTATAGTTAGAATTATGGTAGAATATGGTTTTAGGAGTAGAATAGGAATAGGATTCTCCTATTTTATAACTTGTATAAATACCTTTCAATTAATTAAAATAATCAAGGGGATTATTTCTTTCATGCTGAAAGAAATGCAATTATATATTCGAGTGTGTAATCAGTAATATCACATTAAAATCTAAATAGCGTTGTATTTGCAGTGGAGCTAGGGATGGCAACGGATCGGATCTGGACCGGATCCTACTAGATCCAGATCCAGATCCATTTTTCATACCTGAATCCAGATCCGGATCCATAAAAATCATATCCAAATCCGGATCCACGGATCGGATTTGGATCCACATGTAAAAAAATTTGCCTTGCTAAGAATTTTTTTTGAACTGACAAACAATTTTTACTTAGCTAACAGTTTACTGTGTTTCAATTTTGAAATGTTCATATGAGATATTTTGTTCGTTGTCTCGTTTTGATTGTGAGCTATTAATTGAAAATATTGGACAATGACAATAGTTGTGGAATATGTTGACTAGTATTTCCACAATGCAGAACTTGCATGTGCTTGGAATCTTCACAAATGAAGTGAATATAATTTTAACTACTTGTCTATGGAGATGTTAGTCATTCACTAATATAACATTGATTTTATTATCGAAGTTACCTCTTTATTTTTTGGTTTTTGAGTTAACGCGGGGATAAATTAACTTGTTTTGAGAATTAAACTTGCAAGGATGTGCTTAGCAATTTTAAGAAAATACTTATAAAATTCTATTCTAGGTTATGAATATATTTAATAAAAAACGGATCCATGGGTCGGATCTGGACCGGATACGGATCTCAAATACAAGATCTAGATCCAGATCCGATCCGTCAGAAACGGATTCGGGTCCGATCCGGATCCGTCGGGTCCAAATTTTGAAGATCCATATCCTATAAAACGGATCTGGATCCACCGGATCCGAACCGGGTCCAGGATCCATTGCCATCTCTAAGTGGAGCCGTCAAAATGGGTCTGGCCTGTGAGTTCGGCCCAACCTAACCCGTTACTTAAGTAGGGTTGGGCTTAGGTTTTTCAGACCCCTTTAAAGTGGAAGTGAGGCTTTTAAGCCCAGCCTTATTTGGCCCGCTGACCTCAAGGGTTGGGCCGAGGCTGGTTTCAAATTGTTCCAACCGAATTAGGTCTGCTTTTTCTTTGCTGAAAATTAGCATTGACAGAATTCAATTGGAAAGGTTGCACCAATACAAAGTTAACTACCTCAGCATCACATTAAATTTGATGTTAATAGAATGATAATCTTGCTTGTCTTTGACAGTAAATGTTATTCTTTATAACTATTTAGCTTCAGCATTTAGGTAGGAAACTATTTAACTGCTGTTTAACCATTTTTCTTCTATTTGGTTTCGTTTCAGATTACTTTTTTTACTCTTAACATGAGTTTAGTTATCATTAGAAAAAGTTGAATAAAATAGATAATTCAATAATTAGAATCAGTTCCTAATTAAAATCAAATATGTGTTCAATCTAATCTTGTGATGGTGGAAGCTCAAAAGGAACCTAATCCGTATATAGAAAGTGACAATTTCACAGTAGTTACTTTTTCAATTTCATAATAGTTTTATGTCGAATAATGTACAAAGTTACAAACTATGGCATAGAACTAAAGAAGACACATTATAGTAGTTGAATGAGAAGTCTTCAGCGATATCACTAGCCAATATATTTATTTGTACATTGTTTTTACGGTCTCGACTCTATTAATATAAGTTTGTAATAGTTTAAAGGGAAACAAACTGAAATAGCCTCCCAAAACAAACTACAATTTCACAGTGACCGCGTATCCTTCTCACTCGAGTAGTCGGCTCGGAAACCTTGAGTCTAGTAAGCCAAATCTTAGAAAACTTAGAATAGAGCTATGCCACCCTTCTATTTAAGTAATGCATGCATATACCTTAGGTGGGTCGGTCTAGGGTAGGGTATCAACTCCACAATTAGGATATCCACCAAATTGTCGACGGGTTTCATAACCCAACGATCAAAGAGCATATTATGTGTAACATGATAATGATAGATGAATCCAAGCCTAATCATGACATGCCGAGTTTGGAAAACGGGTGTTCATTTTTTTCTTTACTTGTAATGTAGGATGGACCTCGTTCCCTAAATCCCCGAAATTAGGATGATCATCGGCATTCCAAGTAAGCTGAAGATATGGTGGGAGGATTTTGATCTTGGTAGTAAACTAGAAATTATGAGGAAGTTGGAGTTCCTCACTTCACTGTTTTAGATCCCTCCCGACAAAACACGTGATTAGAGCATTAATTCAATTTTTGGGATCCAGAACGAGTTGTCTTCAGATTTAAGGACTTTGTGAATTTCATTAATAAAGAGAGGTATATATACAAATACACAATTCCTAAATATGGAAAATAGGGATGTGGTTCTTAATGTTGGATACTATAAGGGCATGATGAAACATGTTCTTTGATGTGGACATAATGAAAGAACAACATGTGAATGAGGGATTTGGAAAATAAATTTGGAAGGAAAAAAAACAAGAAGAATTCCGAGAAGGAAATTTGGAACAGTGGTCGACGGCCTGATGAGTTCCGAGAAGAGGGGTTGCGGAAGTTATGTGGAGAAGGAAATTATGTGCCCTAGACTTCTGATACCATAAAAGAATATAATCCCTTGATTATTTTCATTAATAAAGAGAGGTATATATACAAATACACAATTTTTAAATATGGAAAATAACTCTACTTTTTTCTACTCTAATTCTAATAGCTTTTCCTAATACAAAACTGATACTATAATTATAATTATACAATAATTCTATAATTTATGGAGACAAATTCGGACCATGATATACACGGTATTAAGACCGTGCATATCGGTCTTTCACTTTGAACTCACACCCAATTTGGAAGAATTAGTTATTTCACCAATTTCCAGTACCAGGGGAGGGGTCAGATAATCCCGCACATTCAAGCAGGGAAGAAATTTCTTCGCTACTTAGGGTTGAAGAACAGTAAGGAACTCCGACGCTTTGAGAATAACTGGGTCTCTTTGGATTATTTGTATGAGAGGTATGGTCGTCGAGATGGTTACAAGTTGTTCAAGAAGGAATTCAATTCTCTTGCACTCCCGCCTATTGGCGAGTTAGACGTCCCATTGCATTTACTGTCGCCTTACTAGGTCTTTGGTATTCCCACTTGAATACGGGAAGATCAGTACTTGCATATGTTCCGTGGCTCGAGCAGTTTTTGAAGGGGCCGACGGCGCGCAACTCACTTTGGTTCCCATGATTTTAACAGAAATACTTTGAGCTCTAGGAAAGTGTAAAAGAGGTGAAACAAATTTCTTTGAAGGATGCAACCTTATCCTACAAATGTGGGCAATGGAGCATTTTACCAACGTCCGAACATGGTAGACATATGCTTCAGTGAGTCAAATAAAATTTTTAGCTTTTATGATAGGATGAAACAGTTTGTGTGTCCAGTCGGCACTAATGATTGGTACGCGTTCCTAGTTTCCCGCACCGGTGATCAAATCCAATGGAAGTACCCATTGCTCCCAAGCACCAAGAAGGTCTACATAAGATGCATAAGATTTTATTATATCGAGCTTATCGGGTTGAAAGGACTCCAGCCATATGCTCCACTACGTGTACTCCGACAGTTTGGTCAAGAGCAAGTAATCTCTCTCCGAGCAAATATGAGAGTTTCTAAAATCCCATTTGGGCCAAATTTTAGAGTCCCTATAGCTAGGAAGATTCTTGATGAATGGAACAATATTGACAAAATAGATATCGAAAATGGACCGGCAGTGGGTATTCCAGAATATCATGCATGGCTTCGAGAAGATCACAATAACGTATACCCTAGATCAGAAGGTGAACAAGGCTTTGAGGATATTGACATGATATTTTTGTTAAGAGTCTTATATCAGATATGGAATAGGAACATGTACTCCTTATATGGACTTGGACAATCCTCACCCTGCAAGCTAGCTTTTGGGATTGAGTTAGGCCCAAGATCCATTCTTTACATGGTATCAGAGCCAGACCCATTCCAATTCTTTGTTCACCGATGTTGGGCCCCCAAATTATATTATTCACGCTCCAGTTAACAAGGTCTGGGCGTGCGGGGGATGTTAAGAGTCCTATATCAGATATGGAATGATAACATGGATTTGGACAATCCTCACCCTACAAAATAGCTTTTGGAGTTGAGTTAGACCAAAGATCCATTCTTTACAATTTTGGATAAGACATTTTCGTCCCGAAAACACAATTGTCACCCCCGAGATGTGGGCTCAAATGACAAATGTAATGCAGTACTTGGAAAATGCGGGAGCAGGGCCTAGCAATATTGGGGCATCATCTTCACTTCCTCCGCCAGCGTGATCGAGAGCAAGATTTAGGCCAAGTCTTAGGATTGTCTTTGTATTATGTCATCTTTTATGTATTTTAGTTTATTGTCTCGTCATTGTACTCGTTATTGTTATTTCAATGAAACTTGGCCTTTGTTTCCAAACTCGTGTCTCAATTTAATGGCTTGGATCAATCTATTATAATTTTGAATATTTGGCGTTTAGGACTACCCCTGCCATAAGAGAGGTCCGGTGCATATTAGGTCTCGCGCTAATAAATGAATGATGCTTAATAGTTTTTTTCATCTATAGAAATAAGATGATTGAAATTAATTCAACTAACAAATCGTAGTATTATATATTTACTATTTGAGAACACCGTGATGGTGAATTTCAGTTAATATTTCTTTTAAAAATATAAAATCGAATTTTACATCTTCACATGTCGTCGATCTTCATTTTTTGTCCTACGCCTCAAAGTTATCATTACTTATTAATTTGTTATTTAAAAATAAATCGGAATAAATTTATTTTATTCATGAAGGAGTGTTGTTTTGGTGATAATATTGATAAACTTTATTGATTTTTTAGGGAGGCAAATACAATATCGCATTAATATATTTTATGAAATTGTGATTGTTTTATTGTTTGAAAGTTAAAGATGTTAGAGTTGATTGCATTTCTTAATAGCTTTTCTATCATTACATTATTTATACTTATAAAATCATGATAGAAGTTTGGTTTTCTATGAGTTTCTTTAATCATGTAGTATCTGATTTTTTAAAATTATTAATTTCTTTTTTATAATTTTTGTGTTATTATAATATTTTTCTATATTATAAATTAAAAATTTAAAGATCCATGGGGCTTAGGCCTCGCCCCGTGCTAAGCGAAATGCCTTGCCTTTTAAAACACTGATTATGATTTAGGGATTGGGACATCTGTTGAGCTCCTGAAACCCCAATGCCTAGTGTAGCATCCCGACTATTAGTTTTTTGGATTGGGGCATGGGAGAAAATGTTTATGTTAGAATATTGTGTAAATAATAATATTATTATTTATTAATGTAGTATCATTTTATATATGGTAAGTAGTAAAATGTTAATTAGGAATATTATGTTAATTAGGTAGAAGATTATTAAGGATTGATTAAGAAGATTAGGCATGATTTACTCTTCTACCTTAAATGTAAATGGTGTATATATTGTTCCTTTTGAGGATGAATACATTGAGGAAAACATTTCCAAAGTCTTTCATGGTATCAAGAGCTTAAGGAAAGATCCAAAATAATTTTATTTTCTTCCAAATTTTCGGTCCTCTTCCTCCCTAGAACCCTAGTTGGCCGAATTTTTTTTTCATTTTTTTCTTCCTCCATTATTGATTATCCTTCATCACAGCTAATTATGTCTGAAACCAAATCATCCTTTCACCCTGCCCTTGCTGTCTCAAACATCAAAACACATGTTTTCATTAAACTAGAAATGGAAACCGTTCATTATGCGACTTGGGCGGAATTATTCAAAAATATGTTGTCGAGCTCACAAAGTTCTTCATCATATAATTCCTCCGAAAGAAGGAAAAGGGAAAGACGTAACAAATGATGCAGACAAAGAATTGTGGGATACAACGAGCTGAAATGTCTTTCTGCAAACCTTCGGCAACTCCGGTCGACACAAAGTCTAAATTGAGTGCCATCTCTAGCAAACCCTTTGCCGATCCAACGTTATACCGCAGCCTAGCAGGAGCTTTACAGTATCTCACATTCACCAGGCCAGATATTACCTATGAAGTGCAATAAGTGTGCCTATTCATGCATAATCTAATGGAGGAACATATGCATGCTCTGAAACGCATTGTGCGATATATTCAGGGCACTCTGTAGTATGGATTACATCTATACCCATCCTCTGTTTCCAAACTTGTCACTTACACTGATGCAGACTGGGCAGGATGTCCGAACACAAGACGATCCACCTCTGGGTATTGCGTCTTCCTTGGTGACAATTTAATCTCATGGTCCTCCAAAAGGCAAGCCACAGTATCACGTTCAAGTGCTGAAGCAGAATATCGTGTTGTGGCCAATGTTGTATCTGACTCATGTTGGATTAGGAACCTATTACTTGAACTTCATTGCCCGATTCCGACATCAACAATAGTATACTGTGATAATGTTAGTGCAATCTATCTCTCAGGGAATCCAATCCACTATCAACGCACTAAACATATTGAGTTAGATATTCATTTTGTAAGTGAGAAGGTGGCTCGCGGACAAGTGCGAGTGCTACATGTCCCAACGCGACATCAAATCGCAGATATCTTCACAAAATGACTTTCGCTGATATTATTTGAAGAATTTATGGACAATCTCAGCATTCACCGCCCTCCAGCTTCGACTGCGGGAAGTGTTAGAATATTGTGTAAATAATATTATTATTATGTATTAATGTAGTATCATTTTATATATGGTAAGTAGTAAAATATTAATTAGGAATATTATGTTAATTAGGTAGAAGATTATTATAGATTAATTAGAAAAATTAGGCATGATTTACTCTTCTACCTTAAATGTATATGAGGTATATATTATTCCTTTTAAGGATGAATACATTGAGGAAAACATTTCCAAAGTCTTTCAGTTTATACAAAGCTGTATTAGAAGCCTGACACTTCAACTTGACCTATAAATTACGTCATATGGAAAATCAAAATCGTAGATTTGGTGAGAATTGAGTGCTAGTAAGAAAGAAGGGAAGGAGAATGTTGGATTGCGATGGCAGAATGGTGGTTGATGGTTGGAAGGAGAAAGAAGGAAGCAAAAGAGACAAAAAAAAATGAAAAAAAATGTAAAATTTAAGCCCTTCACTTGCTTCTTTTAGGTGAATCGCACATAACGTGCCAATATAGGAAAAAGTGTTTAATGAAACAAATTTTGGGTACTATAAGTAGGGATGGCAGCGGTGAATGTTTATGCAGTGCGGGTGCGGGTGCGGGGCGGGGCAGGTTTAAGGTTATGCGGGGCGGGTGCGGGTGCGGGTTTAACTCATAATCTTTCCAATATATCCTTTTTAATATTTTTAGTTGACTCCAGCGATCAATTATTGCAGATAACTTCTCAAAAATAGTCTTCTAGAGTTGAAAAATCTTATTTCTCTTGCACAAAATATGTATCCAAATCATTTCTTCATTTTGCTGACTTGAAATCCTTATTGCAGTATATTCCTGGAATGAAAATTCCTTCTGGTTTCTTCTCACCCAAAAGAGGAGAAAAAGTCCCTTCCGGGTTATGTTTTTATTCATTTATCATAATTTTAATTGGCAATGAATTTGTTAGGTCTTCCCCATATTGAGTATGCATTCGTTATTGAATAATTAAAACTACAAGAAAACAGAGCTGAACTCTAATTTGATAGAGAAATTGAGAAGCAAGGACATGATAATAAAAGTTAATTATTTAAATTAACTATACTTAGAAAATGACATTTGTTTTTAAAAAATCACGATTTAATATCATATTCCAAATTAGGAAGAAGAAAAAAAGCTAAGCGGTGCTGGAAGCGGGTTCATGGGGGCGGGGCGGGTTGAAAACAATAAATTATGTTATGTGGGGTGAGGTGAGCGGGTGGAAGTCTTTGCGAGTTTATGCGGGTTTGCCCCGCAATTGCCTCGCACGTTCGCCATCCCTAACTATATGTACTTAATAGGAAAACTTTTAAATTTAGATAACTAAATGAAAAATCTTAACGAACACAAGATGTTGATGATGAATTTGACTATTTTTTATTAGGTTAAAGATAGTCCTCTCATGCATGAGGGTGTGCCATATTCCTAACATATCAGTATTATTTTAGTGAGCATCAAGATTCTGACATAGAAAGTCAACTTCGTTGGAGCATCTAAGATATCCCACTTCCCCTGTGCTTTTTTATTTTTCTTTTTAGCAAATTAATTTTTCATTATGAATATTATATGTTCAAAAGAGTGAGTAAATACTAAGAGTGGCCAGTGGGTCGGGCTCGGGTCTAGCGGGCCGGGTCTGGCGGGGTCGGAGTCGGGGCGGGACGGGAGAAGGGGTTGGAGTCGGGGTCGGCGGGTTCTGGCAGGGTCGGGTCTGGCGGGACTGGAGCAAGTCCCGTCCCGATCCCGATCGATGTCGAATCGAGGCGGGCTCGGGTCGAGTCGAGGCGAATGCGGCGGGTTTTCCTTTTTTTTTTTAAATAACATATGTATAAAAAAAACTCAATAAACAAAACAAGATAGTGTAATAAAAACATCTCAAGGCTGTTTTTGTGCCTCTTATATTATTTAATAGACATATGATTTTTTTGTAATATAAATACAATTGTTTAAAATCTAAATTGCAACTTTGTGGTGTTGTCCAAAAGTTGCAAATTACATAATAAAATTACAATTAAAAAAATTACATTCTCAAAAAAACCTGTTCTAATTGCTTGATGATTTCATGTGGTTCTTCGATTGGAATTGGTATTTGTTGGTCAAATTGATCCACGTCGCTTCCACTACCTTCGGTTAAGATTTCGTTGTAGTTTTCATCATCTTCTTCGTTGATCTCCGGTTGACCGCACCTTCTCCGCTCCGCCAGATCCAATCTCTGAATAATACTTCAATTTCCAAGTTGTCTCCGGCTAATGTGTGTCTGTGGTCTCCTATTTGATATGCACTGCGAGAAAAAGCGCTTTAGACCTTGATTGACGACGCTTGAATGTTCTAAACATCTCGAGCCATCAATGAAAGTGTCGGAAAGGTCTTCTCATTCCCTCCAGATTTCAAAGCAAGTCTTCATGTCCATCTTCATTGGTAACTTCTTGATACTGCAGAACCCCGCAAAACAAAAATATCCAACTCGCTAATTTGGTTAGTAGTAGAGGTACGACCGCACATTTTATTTACGAGGCTTTCAATACTAGCGCAGAAACAAAGATGTCTTTGTGAGGTTGTGTTGAAGATGAAGAAGATGGTATGGAAGCCGGTAAGTTACTAGCATTTTCTTGTTGATAAAATCTATATATATTTTTGCATTGGTGTTCTACGCTAGACAACACTTCTTCTTTAGTTTGTTCAATAGGTGGTGGGTGATTTAGATTTTTGGGACTTGGAGGTGGTAGTACTTCTATACAATCGTAAATAGTTTCAATTAGTGATTTAGTACCGTCTATTTTAATAGTAGGATTTAATACAGAACCAATAATATAAATAGAGGGAATATGAATAAATTTTTTTTTATTTTGAGAAACATTTTTTTAATAGCTGCCTTATAAGCTGGTTTTTCCATATATTCACTAAGTAATAAAAATATTAGAGTTATATAAAATAACACAGTTGAAATAGTAGGATAATATATACCGAAAAATTCTTTTGTTGCTTGAAAAAATTTCTCTAAAAATACATTAAGTTCGGAAATTTTTTTCCAATCACTATCTAAAATCATATCAGCTGGCTTTTTATTATGAGAGTTAAAAAATAAAGTTATAGGTAATTTATAGTCATAAGCAACAAGTAGTTGCTCGTATAAAGAATTCCACCTAGTGGATACTTCTTGTGGAATTTTTCTATAAGGTAGTCCACAATCGTGACAAATGTTTTTATATTCTTTTCTAAGTTGTACTTTATTACTTTTAAAAATAAAGTTTATAGCAAATTGTATTTTACTAAGAATGTCTTCAAAAAGTGATAGACCATCATTTACAATTAAGTTATATATATGGCACGCGCATTTTATATGAAAATGGTCTGGAAAAGATGGAGTTAAACTATTTTTTAAAATTGTAATTGCGTAGTTGTTATTAGAAGCGTTATCTAATGTAATAGTCATAATTTTATCGGTAATTCCGTAATAATCGCACACTTGATAAATATTTTCTGCAATAAAAGTACCAGTGTGCCTATCATCTATATATCTATACGCTAAAATACGTTTTTGCATAGACCATTTATAATCTATCCAATGACAAGTTACGGTTAAATAATCATGGCCGTTAGTACTACGACCTATATCAGACGTGATAGATACTTTGCCATTAAAATGATATAATGAAAAACGTAAATATTGTTGATATTCATGCGCGAATTTAAATACATCTCTCTTAATAGTTGATCTAGGAAAACCGTTAAAAGCAGGATTATATATATCTCTAATGTAATGAATAAAATCGGGAGATGAAGGAAATGAAAAAGGCAAACCCTCCACAACAACTAATTTTGATATTGCTTCCCTATCTCTATGTTTATTGTATTTAGAGCCTACAATTCCCCCGTCATAGGGTTAATTTGACCATGTACTTGGTCCGGGACAGTATCAGTATGTGAACCTTGTCCCGATGGAGCGGCGCTTATGCACCGGTTTTGAAGCCTGGTATTGGGCATACCTATTTGGATGAGCACTTACTACGTGTCTAATTAAACCCCCCTGGCCCCACCGTGACCTTTTTCAGTTTTAAATTTTAAAACATTTTTACAAATTTTACATATGGCTACTTGATTCTCTACGTCCCTATCAAAAAATGCCCATGCATCTGATTTTAATGGTCGTTTTGCTGGACCTCGTCTCATACTAGGGGGAATATGAGGTATTTCAGTTGAAGGTGCACTAGTGGGTGTGTTGTCATCAACATTATTGGGTATATCATCTAGATCATCGTCTAAATTAAAGTCTTCTTGAGTTCCAGAAAATAGCTCCTGGTCTAAATCTAATGGTATTGTAGAAAAATGTTGAGTATCAACAAAATCATCATGTGTAGGAATAAGATCACTAGAAGAAGTACCCTTGCCCTGGTTGCCCCTACTAGAAGAAGCACCCTTACCCTTACCCTTAAACATACCTTTTAATCCTTTCATTTTAATTATGATAATAAATAATTAAAGACAATAAAATTAAGTGCGCTAAATAAAATAAACAGACAATAATAATTTAATGAATGAACGAATGTACCAAACGCCGACGTAACGTCGACGTGTAATCGAGAGGTTGAAAATTGAAACTTTGCACGATGGAAGATCCTCAAGCTAGTTGCCAACTTCACTCCGAATTCCCAAATGAATAAATAAAATTGAATATTTAGCAAACAATGTAGACTTGTAGAGAGATATATTTAGAAATTAGAGAGATTGTAGGAAGATTTGTGAGAAAGATGAAGAGAAAATGAGTTATTTATAGTTGAAAAATTGGGTTAAAGTGTAAATATAATAACTTATAGGTTAAAAATAAATATTAAGGGGTAGGGGGGTTGGGGGAGGGGGGGCCTAAAATGGCCGTTGGCCAACGGCCATAATCTAAAATGGCCGTTGGTGCAACGACCATAATCTAAAATGGCCGTTGGTGCAACGACCATAATCTAAAATGGTCGTTGGTGCAACGACCATTTTTGCAAAGGGGGGAATAGGGCCGGGTCGGGGTCGGGCTCGGGACGAGGTCGGGGCGGGCGGGCCTGGGGCGGGCTCGGGTCTCGCGGGACAAGACATCGTCCCATCCCGAGTTCGAGGCCCGCCCCCGTTATTTTTTATTTTATTTTTTTGGCGGGACCGGGGCGGGCTCGGGACGGGGTCGGGCCGTCCCGGCCCACTGGCCAGCCCTAGTAAATACAATGTCTTTTTACAAATTTTATTCCAAAAAATTGGATTGTAGCGCAATAGATTATGCTTAATTTCCCAAATCAATGTGGTATAGCAAAAAGAAGAAATCAGATTTTAATGAACGTAGTGTGTAATTTGCTAAGTAGCTCTAATTAAGCTATCTAAGTGCTTGAGGATTGACGTTCTTAAAACGAAAGTGTACATATAATTATATGAAATGGAGTTCCAACCAAAGCTGTCCAAAAGACACTTTTTGAGTTATTCAAAAGTTGAAAATCGAGTTTGCAACATATACGCATATGGACATGTCCGTATGAAGTTAGAGTCTACAACAAGAAAAAAAATTGGGTCCTGGGACCATTATTGGGCAAGGCCAGATCCACCTTTACACTATCGGGTTCATCTTAACTCAATGTCTATGACGCGAAGCATAAATTATGTGTAAAAATTCAATACAATTATAATAAATAATAGATGTGAACTCATAACTTCACAAATATAATGGAACAATGCAAAAAATCTTAAAAATTGAACCTATTGATGTGCCGCGAAATTACAACAAATTCTATATCAATTTCATATGCAGTGTGTGTTTCTTATGTCGTTCAACTTTGTTGAGACATTATGAATCAATGCATATAATAAAAGGTTAGTGAGAGTAAAACTTGTTTCCTAGTTTCCATATGTGGATGATATAACAAATGATATGAGAATACTACGTGAGGTAGAATAATAATTTCACTCTAATTTTTTTAATATGAGGGATATATGTGATGTCTCTTAGATCATTGGCATTAAGATTCAACAAGATAGATGACGAGGTATTTTAGATTTATCTCAACAAGCCTATAACAAAGTTTTACAGAGATTTCAGAGATAGATTGTTGATAAACTATAACTCCCACTGTGAAGGGTGACAGGTTCAATTTGTATCAGTGCCCGAAGAATCATCTTGAAAGAGAACAAATGAAGGCCATGCCACATGCTTCTGGTGTTGGAAGCTTGATCTATGCTCGAATTTGCACTAGACCTGATATTGTATTTGTCGTTAAAATCAGAGTAACCTAGGTTTTGACCACTATGTTGAGTTGTGGAGCCTAATTCATTTACCGACATTATGAAGACCAAACGCAGAGGGTTGGAATTAGCCAATCGGGGGGGGGGGGGGTTATCGTTAGTCGGTGTAATATTATTAGTGGAGGGTAATTTGGAAATTTTAGGCTTGTATTATGTTCTTCCTAGTTTTCTCTATATATAGTCTAGGGCGCCGTTTTCTCTGTGTTGTTGTTGAAGTGAGTTCTTTGAGCGTGGTCGAATAGTCGACAAAGAGAGAAGAGAAAATTGTAAAACTCAAACTCCATTATAGTAAAATCTGCAGCGGCAAAGTGGACTAGCTCTCGCATTGAAGGTGAACCACTATAAATCTGTGTGTGTTAGTTGTTCTTCGTTTAATTTACTATTTTCTGATTAGGTAGGATTTGGGAAGTAAATCCTAACAACTGATATCAGAGCGCGACAAGTTGTGTTGCGATTCAGAAAACAATGGGAGGCGAATATGGTTCGGCACACGACATCGGTAAATTCGATGGTACATATTTTGCGTTCTGGAGAATGCAGATTGAAGACTATTTGTACGGCAAGAAGCTTCATCAACCGCTGAGCCCGAAGCCAGAGGAGATGAATGATGCATATTGGAATCTTCTTGACAAACAGGTTCTGGGAGTAATCCGATTGACGCTGTCGAAGAACGTTGCTTACAACGTGGCAAAGAAGAAGACCACCGCTGGCATGATGAAGGTTTTGTCCGACATGTATGAGAAACCTTCGGCTAATAATAAAGTATTTCTCATGAAAAAACTCTTTCATCTAAAGATGGAAGAAGGTGCTCCTGTTGCAATGCACATGAATGAATTCAACACGATTGTTAATCAATTGTCATCGGTTGCAATCGAATTTGATGATGAAGTGCAAGCCCTAATTTTGCTAGCATCTCTACTGAACAGTTGGGAGCCGATGAGAGCAACAATTAGTAATTCTGTCGGCAGTGATAAACTGAAATTCAACGATGTTAGAGATCATATCCTTGCCGAGGAGGTTCGCATGATAGATTCTGAAGAAGCATCGACAAGTTCTGCTTTGAATGTTGAGAACAGAGGCAGAAATTATGACAGAAACTACAACCGAAATAAGGGCAAGTCGAAGTCAAGGAATGGCATGGGTAAATCCAGATCCGGGTGAACACTAGAGTGTTGGAACTGTGGGAAACCGGGTCACATCAAGAAGAATTGCAGGGCACCGAAGAAGAAGGACAATAAGGGGAGTGGAATCAATGCTGCCACTGAAGACATTGGTGATGTGCTGTTGTTATCCGTTGACATCCCAATCGACTCTTGTGTGCTTGACTTAGGAGCGTCTTTCCATACCACCCCCACATCATGATATAATGACGAATTATGTTGCTGGGAATCACGGCAAAGTTTATTTGGCAGATGGTGAGCCTTTAGACGTTATTGGTACTGGAGACATTAACTTTGGTAACGGGCCCTGGAAGGTGACGAATGGTGCTATGATGATTGGTCGAGGTAAGAAAATTGGTACTCTTTATATGATGACGAGTTGTCGTGATACGGTCGCCGTTGTTGACAACACAAAGAAGATAGAACTGTGACACTACAGGCTAGGGCATATGAGCCAGAAAGGAATGAAGCTTTTAGTGACTAACGACATAATTTCAGAGCTGAAGTCAGTGGACCATCATATGTGTGAAAGCTGCATTCTCGAAAAATAGAAAGAGTAAGTTTTTCAAATGCGGTAGGGAATTGAAGGACAATAAGCTTGAACTGGTGCACACTGACGTGTGGGGACTTGCCATGGTCCCCTCACTCGGAGGATCATATTACTACGTGACCTTCATTATTGATTCAACCAAAAAGTTATGGGTCTATTTTATGAAAAATAAATCCGAGGTGTTTACTATCTTCAAAAGGTGGAAAGCCATGGTCGAGAATGAGACAAACCTCAAGTTGAGGAGCTTGAGGTCTGACAACGGTGGAGAATACATTGATGGTGACTTCAAACGGTACTGTGCTGATAATGGGATCAAGATGGTGAAGACTATTCCTGGAACGCTCCAACAAAATGGAATAGAGGAAATGATGAATCGAACATTGAACGAGCGTGCACGAAGCATGAGAATAAACACTGGATTGCCCAAGGCATTCTGGGCAGATGAAATTAATACTGCAACCTTCTTAATTAACAGAGGACTGTTTGTTCCTTTGGGTCTCAAAATTCCAGAAGAGGCTTGGAGTGAAAAGGGGTAAATCTTTCTTTTCTGAAAGTGTTTGGTTGCTTATCCTATGTTCATATTGATGCTACTTCTAGAAGTAAACTTGATCGGAAATCTAAGAAGTGTTATTTTATCGGCTATGATGACACCGAGTTCGATTACCGATTCTGGGATGACCAAAATCGGAAGATCATCCGAAGCAGGGATGTCGTCTTTAATGAACATGTGTTGTATAGGAGGGACACGTTGTGGGAGAGTTAAGAATGTAAGAACAAGGAATCGGTAACAACCGATTTGAGAGACTTCTCGGCAGCCGAGCTACAGTCAGGTACTACTGAGGTAGATGAACAAGCTAGTGATGGCAGGGTTGATGAAAATACTGATCCTGAAACAATTCAACAGACGTCAATCATAGAATTACGCCGATCATTCAGAATCAGTAAGCAGGTTCACAGGTTCTCTCTGTCCCTCAACTACATTCTGCTCACTGACAGAGGGGAGCTGGAATGTTACGAAGAAGCAATGCAAGTTGATGAATCGATCAAGTGGGAGCTGGCAATGAAAGATGAGATGGACTCACTATTGTCAAATCATACATGGGAGTGAGCTAAGTTACCATAGGAGAAGAAGGCATTGCAGAACAAATGGGTCTATCGGATAAAGAAAGAACACGATGAAAGTAAGCGCTATAAAGCAAGGCTGGTTCTGAAAGGATTTCAACAGAAACAAGGCATTGACTATACAGAGATCTTCTCCCCCATAGTCAAGCTGGTGACGATCAGAACTATTCTTGGGCTGGTAACAAAGGAAGATCTGCATCTTCAACAGATGGACGTGAAAACTGCTTTTCTTTATGGTGATTTAGATGAGGAAATATACATAAAACAATATGAGGGATTTAAGGTCAAGGGGATAGAGAATCTGGTGTGCAAGCTTCAAAATAGCATGTACAGACTAAAATAGGCTCTAAGACAGTGGTATAAGAAGTTTGACAACTTTATGAAGAAAGTTGAGTCTGTAAGGTGCGAAACATATCATTTTTGTTACTTCAAGAGATTTGAAGACTCCTACATGATACTGCTTTTTTACGTTGACGACATGTTAATCGTAGGGGCAGACCTACATGAGATTGATTGGTTGAAAAAGAAGTTGTCAGAAGAATTTGCAATGAAGGATCTGGGAGACGCAAAGCAAATCCTTGGGATGAGAATCATCAGAAGTAAGGAGGGCCTCAAGCTCTCACAAGAAGAATACGTGAAGAAGGTTATTAAGAGATTCAAGATGGATGATGCTAAGTCAGTCAGTACTCCCTTGGCTGGACAGTTTCATTTGTCAAAAGATCAGTCGTCGGTGATCGAGGATGAGATGAAACATACAGACAAGGTATCTTATGCTTCTGCTATTGGCAGTCTTATGTATGCGATGGTATGTACGAGACCAACACATGCAGTGGGAGTTGTTAGCAGATTTATGAGCAATCCGGAAAAGCAACATTGGGAGGTTGTGAAGTGAATTTTCAGATATCTGAAGGTCAGCTCGAGCTCAACTTTGTGTTTCTGAAAGTCAGAGACAGGATTGCAGGGATACATTAATGGTGACAATGGTGGTGATGTTGATAGTATAAAGAGCACATCCGGGTATGTTTACACCTTCGGAGGTACTGCGATTTGCTGGGTTTCAAAGTTGCAGAAAATAGTAGCTCTCTCTAGTTGTGAGGTTGAGTACGTTGCCGTGACGGAGGCCACGAAGGAGACGATGCGGCTACAATATTTTCTGCGAGAATTGGATCAGGACCACGAGGGGAGTGTGCTATACTGTGATAGCCAGAGTGCCATTCATTTGGCAAAGAACCCAGTTTACCATGCTCGCACGAAGCACATACAACTTCGATACCACTTCATCCGATCAGCTTTGGAAGATGGAGTGTTAGTGTTTGAGAAGATCCCAATGGAGTCAGAATCCAGCCGACATGCTGATGAAGGTCGTGCCGAATGATAAACTGAAGTTGTGTGCAACTTCAGTTGGACTTCTTGGATGAGAATCAGAGTTGCCGCTGCAGATGGAGACTGATGATTGAAATTAGTCTCTAAGTGGGAGATTGTTGAGTTGTGGAGCCTATTGATACTTTATTGTACTTTATAAAGCAGTACGGGAAGTAAATAACTATTACAAGTGTTCGAAAGGATAAAAAATGGTCAATCTTCAAAACTGCCACAAGCGTGTTGTGTCTTGAATCTTGATAACCTTGCAAGGCCTATGTTGGGAACTGTCGCAGACTTGTTGTGTCTTAAATCTTGATATCCTGAAATCAAGAAACAACTAAATCTGGATAGTTACAACGTTGTGTGTTGAGTCGATTGATTGCACTCTGTCCTTAAGACAAGATTTCCCCGTATATATGCTTTTACGTTAGCGGGCAATAGTCTCCCAAGATAAAATAACATTTTAATCTCAACGCTACAAAGCCAATAGGTTGAGCCTGCCGAATAAAACAAATATGAAACGACTTGCTGAAGATATGGAAAAAGAAGGAAGAGTTTTTATGTACTCTTCTCTTTTGTCTCTGTGTATATAGTGTGTTTCTGTAGTGTATATCTTGTGTATATGTGAGGGTTTGGTCACTGTTTTTCGTCACAGTTAGCTCACTGTTTTGTGCTATTTTGTGGCTGTTTTGCTGTGTTTCCAGTGCTATTTTGCAGTCTATATTCCTCACTGTTTTGTCTCAAATTCTTTCCCGAATTGAGCCAAAAAATAGCTCAATATATAGCAAGTAGGAGGGCAGCCCAACAACCACAAACAAGGCTGTAATGGCCATTAAGTGAGGGCTGTTAATGGCATCAGAGAGGATGATTTATGGGTGGTTTAATAGAGAGTTAATCAGCCAAGTAATGACTGGTTAATGCTCCAAAACGTAGTCCAACGGTAGGCAGAAAGTTTTCTGCCTACCGTCACCTTCTCAGAAACTCTGGGGACCAAACTGTAAAATATTAAACTTCAGGGATCAAACTGTACATCTGGCCCGTGCCCGTGACCGGGCGCGCGGCGGCGGCGCGCGTGTGGGCTTATCCTTGAACCCATGCACATCTAGGTCCTCCCTCCTTTAAACACATGGGATACCCCTTGGGGTCCCAAACCCTTTACCAATTAGAGACTTATATAGAGAGCAATTCTTTCTATTCCCACCGATGTGGTAGATTTGTCCCAAACCACATTTCCATGACTCAAACACCTTACTTCGTGGACCAATATCTCTTTCATTTCTCAACGAAATTTGATGATTCTTGGCCCTACGGTCATCTACTCACTTCGTAGATCATGCATGTGTAAAGAGACAAAGCCTCCAACATGCGGAACACTATTGTTTAATTCATCAAAGATGGGTGGGCGCATCTCCCTGCCAAAGACAAATTTCCAACAGAGCCTAATTCATTTACTGACACTATGAAGACCCTACACAGAGGGTTGGAATCAGCCGATCGTGGGGGGGGGGGGGTTGACGTTAGTCGGTGTAATGTTATTAGTGGAGCGTAATTTGGGAATTTTAGGCTTGTATTATGTTCGCCATAGTTTTCTCTATATATAGTCTAGGGCGGCGTTTTCTCTATGTGGTTGTCGAAGTGAGTTCTTTGAGCGTGGTCGAATAGTCGATAAAGAGAGAAGAGAGAATTGTAAACTCAAACTCCATTATAGTAAAATCTGCAGTGGACACTAGAGAGAGTCTTAAAGTACCTTCATGGGACAAAAGACTATATGCTTATGTGTACCAACGATTAGGTAAAAGTGATTGGCTACTCTGATTCAAACTTTACTGGATGTGTTGATTCATGAAAATAAATATTAGAACATATTTTTATGTTGGCCGGTGTAGCTATATCTCGGAGGAATGCAAAACAGACTCTGATTTCTACTTTGTTTGTGGAGGCAGAGTTCGGTTCTTTTCTTGAGGCTACTGTATATGGTGTATGGTTCAAGAGTTCCATTTTTGGACTTAAAATCATTGACTGATATCTAGGCGCCGTTAAGGATACATTGTGACATTTCACTTGTTGGCTTTATGGCTAAGAATAACAGAAGTGGGAGTGAAAACAAGTATATCAACATTAAGCATCTAGTCATAATTATATAATATTACTCCAGTTTTAAGAATAATATTTTAAAACTAAATATGTATTAAAATTCAAAAACCTTAAGAGGCTTAGACATCTACAATTATTGCGCATGGCTAGCACAATGCCTTCCCTTTCAGAAAGGTTGATGTTGGCGAATACACAATGTGGCTACACTATTAATCTGCTTTCTCACTTGAATTAATTACATTAAATACTCTTTCTAACAATGGCTGCCAATAACGTGACAAATAATATCTCCATGCCAGGTCCAGATGAAACTAAAGAGCTAGAAGGGTTCACTGCGTGAAATCCTTAATTGTGATCGGCCTTTTTTATAATGTACAGAAAACGCAGGTTAAGTGATGGACCTAAATTCTCCTAAATTTATTTTTCATGTGAAGGATGGGCACACTGACATCCTCATTGAATAAATAACAAAATATCCAAAGTAAATGGATTATTTGTACATTATGGTTATTTTTATCACTTTTTAATTTTTTTTTCTCGTGTGTTCCGTCCGCTATGTTTCCGGAAATTACACCCATTAACCTTGAAAATGGGCGGTCTTAAAATTTTTGACCTCCGCTTGCCCATTGACAATCTTTCACGGTCAAGTGTAAAAAAAAAAACTCCTATGGATTAAACTTGTAAAACCTGAAGTTTTGCTCCTGAGGCAAACGCCTTAATATTTAAAATGTTATTTTGAAAAGTTGGTAATCCAAAAGTATCAGACTTCTTAGCTAGTAATAAAAAAGTCATTTTTTTAGATAAAGTTGTCAACTATTTGTGCTTTGTTTGATCAATATGGGGGGTTAATTCCAGACAAGAATTATTAGAAATCATTACGTTAATTATATTTCATAAGCTCCAGATGACAATAACAGTAGCGAACTAATTGCTGGTGATTGCAGCGGTCCAAAGTTAAAGTCAATTGTTAGATACTTGGAACCTAAAGGTCCAAAACTATCTAAACAAATTCATTGAAAAAATTAGGTGGGATATCAGTTTTTTAGCCAGCAATTAAAATTTAGCCATTGTCTCAAATATAATTAGAAATTAGTTATTTTTTAATGTGAGAATATAATATTAATTGGATAAAAGTATCCCTGTGCTCAGCTCACGGAGCTTAAATTTGAAAATTTTGACAATATGAACTCCAGCACATGAACTCCATTTCACAATGTGCGGAGTTCCTGGAGTTTAAAACTCCAAAAACGATTCATAATGTTCAAACTCCAAGAACAATTGATGGAATTTGAAAAGTGTACCATGAGTGAAATAATGATAAAGTTTTATAATTAGTATCATGAGTGAAAAAATAATAAAGTTTTAAATAAGTATGCATGACCGAAATAAGGTGAAACCCATCGATGGCCCCTTGTGGTTGTTAAATCTTTCACTTAGACACCTCAATTAAATCTTATTCTATTTAGATACCTGAGGTGAACCCCCACTATGTCATTTAGACGCTTTTCGCTGACTTGACAAGTTGTGTGGATTTCACACCAAACAGGCGCATGAAAGACCAAAAAATATTTCTTTTAAATTTCCTTCTTCTTCTCCATTCTTTTTTTTTGTTTGTATTTTTTGTTTCCTTCTTCTTCATTCCTTTTTCTACCATCTTCCACCATCACCGACATCACCACCTCCACTATCACTATCGGGAAAAAAAGTCAATTACATTTTTAATTCAACTCAATTTCTTGTTTTCAACGTCTGCATTAAATGACCCGAATTGGAAATTGGTTATGCCCAATGAATATAATGCTCTTATTGAAAATAAGACGCGGGAGTTGGTACCCCGTCCTTCTAGCATTAATATTAGTCGGTCTATGCTCTTATTCGGTCTATTTGGATTAAAATCATGGTTGGAACAAGAACACATATGAAGATGGTGAAGAACATGCTTTATTTTCTTTTTTGAAATATTATTTTTTTCTCAAAATTTATTTTTTATATTATTATTTGATCAAACGCTACATGTCCTAATTTAATTTGTCATTTTGTCACATCATCGGCGAGTGTGTTATACACATTTTACATATTTGACTGATCATGCAAAAATGGTTTAAATGACACAACGGAGGCCCACCTAAAGTGTCTAGATGGAACAAGCGTTACTTGAAGTGTTCAAATGACAAATTTGAACGACCACATGTTGCTGGCAATTGCTTTGGCCAAATATATAAAGGGACATAAAAAAGATACATGGTGATATTTCCTCTAAACTAATCCTCTTACCAGGCATAAATGATGTTCCTAAGCATTAGTTTCGTTCAGAATCTGCATTTTCAATTTAATCTGTATGTCGTGATGCAATCGAATCCAAAACATGGTAACAACAAAAATTATGAGAAATCCAATTTAGTATGTTACAATTTTTTGTTTTTTCACTTGAAATTTGACCAAGAAGCAGCTTTTAAATTTAAAGTATTTCACATGAACATTGCGTAAAAACTTCACAGGATTTCTCAAGAACAGAATAATGACAACTCTTACAATACTATTGTCTAGTATTTGATTCTATTGAAAAGAAAATAGGCTCAGCTTAAACTCCTCTTCTTTTCAGTTTTCATCAATAACCTTGAGACCTACTAATATAGGACATAGGCAATTTAGCCACACATAATAACTAGTTGAGGTTCACATTTTCCAGGACATAACAAAGTTCTTCCCTAAAGGCAATTCAAGTCCATGAATATCTATCATCATACTCTTCTTCTTATCTCCTTCATCCTCCAAACTATCTATAAACTTAATTTCTGATGTACTAAACTGCACTTTCGAAATGTCTTCAATCGGTTGCCCATCGACATTAATTTCAAAAGCTCCATCAGTGCCATTTGTGCCTAAAACTATAACCTTCTCAATGAACCAGCCTTTATCCAATGCAAACTTGCCTTCTTGAACTTCTGACCACAACTTCACTGTTCCATTACTTGTTGTTGCATGGAAATCAATATATGTTGAGTATCCGTTACCTAATTTCATCTCCGGAAGCTCATCATCGTCGAGGAAAAGATTTCCTTTAGCTTCTACAACATTCAGCCCCGATGGGAAGGTCACTACGATGGTAAAAGGCGTCATTCTTGCTTCTTTAGATATCATTCCACCATGTTGCATTGGTATGATGGCGTTTTGGTACACATGTACGTTGACCACGTTTATAGGCGCGTCTAGTGTGAAGTAATTTAGTCCTTTTGTGACAATCGCCTTTGTCATATCGAATAAATTGTACCACGTGCCCGGAGGAAACAGAGCTTTCACCTCTTTTTTCCCCTGTTCCAACACCGGTGAGACCATGACACTGCTTCCTACTAAAAATTGTGTGCTCACGTCGTAAAGCTCTTGTAGATTCGGGAAACAGAAGAAGAGCGGACGAGCAATTGGGGCCCCAATAGTGTGTGCCTCATAGTTCAAAGTGTAGAAATATGGAAGCAATTTATATCTCATTCCTAATGCATTTCGAGCAGATTCAGCCACGCTCGCCCATTGGTAAAGTTCTTGTCTAGGGGAGTAGTAGTTTGCGTGATCCCTTGAGAACGGATAAAACGCGCCAACTTCAATCCAACGGTTGCAAAGCTCCTCCGTGGGTGCCGGATAGAATCCACATATATCTGAACCAACCATAGGTACACCAAATAAACCAAAATTTAACATTGTAGATATTGAATATCTCAAATCATCCCAAGTTGCTTTGTTATCCCCGGTCCAATGTGCAGCATAATGTCCCGAACCAACAAACGTGGAACGGGACAATATAAACGGACGTTTTCCCTCGAGTCCTTGTAGAGCCTTGTGAGTTGCAATCGACTGAGAAAACCCGTAAATGCTATGAGCATCATATTCCCTAGCTCCGTTATAATGAACCGCGCTTGTGGCTATCGTTTTGTAGCCAACTGGTGCTTGTATTCCACTAGCATTAATCTTGTAAGGTGGATCGTCCCATCTAGTACTCGTTATGTTTTTGCAATCTAGGCAACAAATCCAACCGGGACCCGTGCCATTCGGACAAATCCTTCCTTCGGGGATCGTGCACAAACCCGAACAAAAGTTTGAAACTTCATTCATGTCAATCCACAATCCGTCAACAGGCACAAGTTCGTGAAACCTCCGAATTTCATCACCCCACCACTCAACTGTTTTTGGGTTGAGAAAATCGGGAAAATTGACAGCACCGGGCCATACTTGGGCTAAATAAGGCTTGCCTTCGTATTTAATGAAGACGTCGTTGGCTATACCTCTTTGGTAAACACCATAAGTGTTATTGACTCCGATTCCAGGATCAACGATGACAATGTACTTCATGCCTCGGGCATGAATTTTCTCCAAGAATGCTATTAATTCGGGACGAGGGTAGTTGACGGGGTTGAGGGTGAAATCTTTTTTTCCATCCATGTGATCGTCGTCGTTCCAGATCACATCAAGAGGGATTTGGGCTTTGTTGTAGTTCTCAACGACATCTTCAATTACAGATAAATTGTGGTAACCCCATCTGCATTGATGAAATCCTGTATTAATCACCAAGCAGGAGATAGTTTGATTAGGAGACGTAAACAATGAGATATTAGCATGTACCAAACATCATTTGTTAGTGCGGAGGCAGGATTTTCACTAGGAGATTCAAAGTAAGAAAATTAATACATGAAGAAGCCAAAAAAATTCAATAGACATAAATAATACTTTTAACCTTGTGTATATTAGTATAATTTTCCGATAAAGGATCCGAACATGCACCCTGGCTTTGCCCTTATCAATAGTTATACACTTTCCAATTAGAAGCTAATCTTTTATAAATGAGAAGAACAGGGTAACTTTAGTGAGGGTGAGTAACTAATCTGAAAAAAGATATTGAGTAACCTGTTATAACTGGTTAAACTGCACTGATACAACAAAGAAGAGACCAAGTGTTATAACGATCTATAAATAACACTATATTTTTATTGAAATTAATATGGGTTAGTCTTTTGACCCCAAAGAACTCATCACTCAATTGATTAATACCTACTAGGCTACTACTTTGGCCTGCTTAAATGTGGGTGCTGTAAAGATAATGTAATTTAAAGCCCTTAAATGGAGTGATTATTGATTAAGCGAAATATTTTTATAGTGCATAAACATGACTAGCCAAAATGGCAAAGAAAAAAGATACTCCTATAGTTCATCACATTATGATATGTTTGTCAACTTAAAATAACGCCTTCAATCTTCTCCGTGTTATGTGGAAGACAAAATGCCTACTTTCCCTTTGCTTCTAAGAATATTCCATCCCTAGTTATCCATATATTATTCTTCATTTAATCCAAACTACCCCTTAATATATGGATTTGAGAAAAAAGAGAAGGGGTAATTTGTCTTAGTATTTAATCCATATATTATTATTCATTGCTATATTGTGTATTAAATAATACACCAATTGGCGTAATAAATAATATTCAAATTATCTATACAAGATTCAGATGCAAATTAAACAACAAATAAAATAATATTTCTGACGTTAATACATGTACCAGATATTACTGTAATCCCATTGAGCAGAACTATGGTTGTTCCAGGGGCGGAGCTACGTTGGTGCAAGGGTGGTTAGCAGAACACCCTTTGTCGAAAAATTTACGTTATATTATTAATCAAATATTACTTTATATATATGTATATATAACGTTTCCAACGCCCTTTAACACAATAGAGAGTAGTAGCTCAGCACCCACGTTCGATTGTGGGCCTGCCCTTTTCCTTTAAAACTGGGCCTAAGCTCCTCTAAATATATAGTGCCTAGTTTGATTTTATTTTTTTAGGTGCATCCAATCATGAAAAAAAATATTTACTATCTAAAATTTGAATATTTTTACTGAAATTTCTAGCTCCGTCACTGGATTGTTTAATAATAAATTCATTAAATTTTTAATTATAAATTTAATTATTATTGTTATTTAAATTGTAAATCATTGTAAGTATCTATAAACTTTAAAATTGAATTTGAGCTCTGCGTTCTCCCGTGAACATGAAAAGTTTGATATGGATATAACTTAAAAGGCAAGTAGACAAAACAGTGATTTTGTCTTGTCCACAACACGGTATCTCCTAACACAGAGAACAGCCAAAAACTTACTGAAAAAGCGAAGTCACGGGTTCTAATGAAGACAACCTAAAACTACACATATTCTCCACCGCCTTCTTCGTATCAAGACAACGATGAAGACAGATTCATAATTTAAATATTATGAATTATGTATAAAATAATTTATTCAGAACTCAATAAACATAAAAAGTTAATGATCCAGAACCTATAAATTAAAAGTCCAGGTTTTATCTCTGATATCTAGGATGAAATTTCACTTTCAAATGTGTTAGACTGCATGGTTAATCAAGAATTAGGTCATTAAGTTGCTCCAATATGTTGCCCTCCTAACAATTATTCGTATCTAGCAACTATTTTATGTCAAGGTTGTTGGTTTCTCTTATGGGGCAAAAAATTATTTATAGTATAACCTATGAAAACCACTCTTCTAATATTTATAACTGAAATTTGTAAAGAATATGCCACGGGAGCTATACACTTATATAAGCTACGACACGACACCACTATTCAAAATCAAGAAGACACGATGTTTATTTCAATTCCATCCTTACTACTGATATAGTCTTTAATTACCTATTTAAAAACGTAAGATGGATAATTTAGTCAAATACCTCTTATAGTTAATGCTATAAAAAAAATTCTTAATGAATGTATCAAAACCTTAAAGAATACTCCCTCCTTCCCAAATAATTGTCACTTTAGCTCAAACAATTTGTCTCAAAATAATTCACTTTAGAAAAATATTATTTCAACTATACCCTTAATATTAAAGTAGTAGTTCTTTTAATACTGCTCAATTTTCAAAAATTATTTATTAAATAGGGATAACTTGATAAACTATATCGTGTATTTATTATTTTCTACTAGCGAGAAAAAAAAATAAAAAACAACAGTTAAAATGGACGGGGACCGAATAGAAGGACAAAATATATAAGTAATTTGGGTGATGTGGTACAGTCAAAATTTTCTATAACAGTGTTAGTTTATCCGAATATTTTTTTATTGCTATAGCGAGATATTATTTAACAGGATTAGTTTGTTCGAATATTTTTTTATTGCTATAACAAGATGCTGTTTAAAGTTAATTTCAAATAAAATTTAACCTTTATAGTGAAATATTATTATAGAGAGGTCTAGTCTACCACAAAACATATAAAATCAGAGTATCACCATAAATACAAATGCAAGTAAAGAAAAAAAATAGAATTTTGGACTTACCAAAAGACCAATAAGGCATTGGAGCAGGCCTGCCTATGAAGGAAGTATACTGATCAACAACAGCAAGTGGTGTGGGACCAGAAAAGAAGTAAAAGTCCAAAACACCCCCAATCACTTTGTAAGTCAAAGAATCTCCCCTGTAAAACACATCCATTCCATTGCTATTTAGCAACAAAACTGCATGAGCATTTCCCTCTCCATTCACATTCCTCAAATCCATATACATAGGGTGGGACCCATACAAATCCACATTGAGATTAAGAGCTGATACATCATTTGTGTACAAAGTGTAAGGGTCATTTGGGTAAATTTTAATCCCATGGGGTTGTGTGTTTTCTCCTAGGCCATATAATGAAGCATCTTTAGGCAATTTTGTGGATATTTCAAGATATTGATCTTTAAAAACCAAATTACTATATGGATCAGAATCATCGGAGGTGGAATTGAAAAGGGTCTGTCCATTTGATTTTCTTGTCACAAAAAAACTAAAAGGGTCATTTATGTAATTGAATATTAACTCACTTCCTGAATATTCTGACTTCGCTACTGAAAATAAGTTCTTTCTTGATCTACCAACATTTTGTTTCAGCGATGGGGGCGTATTTCTTTGTAATAACTTGTAAGGGATCTCCCACCTCTGTTGTTCTGCATCGGTTATATGAATCCTCAAACGACCCTCTGTCTCATGCCTGAATAATTAATAATCACAAAATTAACATAAAGATTCAAAAAACAAAAGATCAAGAATGATGTTCATGCCTGGATAATAACCACAACATTAACAAAAAGATTCAAATTTTTTTTCAAGAATTATGTTCATGTCTGGATAATAATCACAAAATTGACTAAAAGATTCAATTTTTTTTTTCAAGAATGATGTTCATTCAAGTCCAAGGACATGATTTTTTCTCCTTTTTTGTAGTGAAAATGGTAATTGAGGACTTACTTAACATAGATTTGCAAATTAGGAATATCTGGTCCATAGATATTGTTCTTCTCCTTGACTCGGAGGTGCCCTATGAGTCCTCCATCTGGCGATTTATCTATGGAGATCAACTTGTAACCTTGGCCAATCTTGGCTGGAGTTGTGTAGACAAAATCAACACCAGCTATACATAGAATCAAGATTAGTAAGGAAGTGAAGGGAGAAGGTGACAAGAAGGAAGAGAAAAACATGTTTTTTTAGTTAAAGAATAAACTATCAAGGGTAGCCTCAATGAGGAATGCACTTGGCAAAGAGTGAACCTTAAAGAGGTTTTTCAATTTTTTGTGTATGGATAACTTATATATATAGGTTTTTGTGAACATGTAGAATATAGCCTTCGGGACTAACAAAACAAATGTGTCTAATGTTATATAATTTTAAATTGCATTCTAACATTTTTTGATAAGATTTTTTTAATTTGCTCCGAGTAAAAAGTCAAATTTATAAGAAAAACAACAAGAGGGTCATTTATTACCGTTATATTCTAAATAGGGACAACTGACAAAAAAATTTGATAGCTATTAACCTGGCAGTGCTTAAATTTTTTACACTACCTATATATAAAAGTTGTAGATGATCTACTGAAAACAACTTCTCTATCTTTCAGGACATAGGTAAGATCTGCAACTCCTCCATACTCCATTATGTGAGATTTCGATGAGTATGTTATTGTTGTTGTTGGAAATTTGACTATGTGGGATTGAGTTTTTTTCGTCTTTAGTGACTTAAACACGTGGGTCCCGCATGTCAGAAATATCATTTCTTCGCACATGCCTAAATCTACTAAATGAGTAGATGATATTAGTGTCAAGTATCGTCAAATTTCGTTAAGAAATAAAAGAGATATTGGTACACAAAGTAAGGTGTTTGAGACATGAATATATGTATTGTTTGACAAATAACCAATCTCCCACATAGGTAGAAGATGGAAGGATTGAGCACTATATAAGCTCTATTTTTGAGTAAGGGATTGAGACCCCAAGGGGTAACCCATGTGTTAAGAAGAGGGTCCACCTAGGTGAGCTTGGGTTCGAGGCTAAGCCCCACACACACGTCATTGCCCGTCTATTCGGTCCGGCCCAGTCACGTGTCACAAGCTCTCTTCTAGAATTTTCTTTTTGGTCCCTGAAGTGTTTTTTATTTACACTTTTGTCCCTAAAGATTTCGGAAACGTTGCGACGGTACGGAAGATTTCAGAAACGTTGCAACGGCCCTCCTCTTCAACTATAAATTGAACATTATTGTTCAGTTTAAAAGATACAACCAAAAAAAAACTCTTCTGTTCTGTTCTGTTCGAAATATACAGAAACACAGAAAAATTCTCTCCTTTTCCAGCAATCTGTTCTATGTTTATTTTTTTTCGAAAGAATCAACTTTACTTGTTTTGTATTGTTGATTGTTGCTGTTTTATCTTGAAAGACTATTTTTCATTACCGTAAAAGCATTTATACAGGGCAATTTTGTCTTAAAGACAGAAAATCATCTCTCGACTCAACTTTATTCTGTTTAACCTTTCTGAGACCAATTTTACCAACAATTGTTGTTAGCTATATATATATATATATATATATATATATATATATATATATATATATATATATAACTAAAAACTAATTTGGCTATATATTGGTGAAGGGTCATAGCATACCTGTGATACAGATGAAGATTAATTCATCACATAATTACTTCCAAATTATCATGTGATTCTGATAGTCCTTTCGTCCCACCAATCTCTTTTGTTTTCCCTTATTCGTACTTCCATCATTGGCTTTAATTGAAGTAATACTAACTATAGAGGAAACTGAGTTTAGTTTTTGTCACTTATATCACCCAATAGATCTTGTAATCACCTTACTTACCCTGTGACAAAATTCTCTTACTGTACCAGTGTTGAAAGTGAATGATCTTTCATGTTTTCATGCTCTGTCACCAGAAAGCAGGAAAAAGTTTGTTGAAATAGGCAGTGAGCACATGTAGTTAACATTGAAATTGACTACTCCAATATTCTTATTATGAGATGAAATTATTCTAGTAATAAGTCTTTTTACTTTTAAGGTATATACATAAATAAAATAATTTTCCCTTGAAGTCAAAACTAGACATTCTTTAATTCTCACGCTTTTACTAATAACTAGTTTAATCTTAATTAATTGATACCACTTATATGTCTTCTTTTACTACTAGGTTCGTAGTAAAATTTCCATTAATTCGCAGAAGAGGTTATAATGGAGTAAGACATTTTGACAAAAAACTATTTAGGCTTGATCCATGTCAGATAATAAAGAATTTTGCACCATCTGACGAAATAAGACCTCTATTACTGTTCTTATAGACATTTTCAACTAAATATCTAACATAATAATATTTTTCAAAAAGTGTCTGTCCGTCTCAATTTAAGTTCTTATGATCTATCTCAAAAAATGTCTCTTTTTATATTTAGTAAATTGACAATTCAAACATCTTACATGACAGTTAATGTATTTGGTAAGAGGTTGCTGATAATCACTTTTTCAATTATACTGGTCGAAATGTGTCAAGGTTATTTCACAAAATTAAATTTAAAAGTACTTTTATATATAAAAAAAAATGATGATTATTGGAAACAAAATAGAGACACAATTAAATTTATACTTTAGGGAGAGTATTTTAAATACAAGAGATAATTATAGGGATAAAACATAAAAGCACTTATAAAATCATAATTTATGAATCACCAACTTATTTTTATGATTAATTTTGACTTATATTTAAGCACTTTTAATATAAGTTGCTTGGACTCGGATGCGGGGTATCTAATACAGGTGCATATCTAGAGATCAGATCCTTCATGATCTAAATTTTATGATTCGGGGATACGGATCCAAGTAAGGACACGGGTGCAGGGGATTTGGCTAAAAATAATTGAAATATCTAAAAATAAAGTTATAAAACCTAAATTATGAGATATTATGTGTGAAAATTTGAGGAGAACATATTGATCAAGAGGAGAATCTCATAAGGAGATAAAAGGAAAAGATGTGACATATATATTTCTATATATAAGGTATTTCATTTTCTTCAATTTCACCGTAACTTTTATTTTGATTACATAAATCATTGAATCTGCCCGAAATTTCTCTCTCGATTTTGGTCAAAGTACCCAAAATTAGTGTATCAGATAGGATACAGATCTCAGACCCACATCTACACCTATGTCGTGTCGACATGACACCGACACCAAAAATGAAAAGTTCAAGCAACTAAAACTATAATTTGACGAGCTTATAAGCTTAAACACACACCCTCGTGGTTTCTTAGGCTGGCTTTTTCTTGATAGGGAAGGGCAAAGCCACACGCATGCCAAAGACCGAAAGCTTCAGTTGCTTTGCTTGTGGATTTTAGCACTGCCGAAAAGCATGCACAAACAAATCATGCACCATTTTCGTAAACAGAGTCAGAGACGTTATTTTTAGTTTATTCCAAATCTAACCCTATTTCGAGACTTTCGATGTGATTAACATTTTTATCTCTACCTTTTCCATCCTGTCTTTCTAGTCATGAAAGTTTTCATAAATCTAAATTGTTTCGTATCCACTTTGCAGTGATGATGCAAGGCCTTTGTCATGTATATTGTTAATTGTATAATTGTATTAATTTCTCTTGAGGGATCTTTTTCATTAATATAATTTATATAGTGTGTATAATGTAAAATTCTAATACAAGAGGGATCTTATAATTACCATAATTATACAACACTAATAATTACAAATATATGGTGAATATTCTACTAATATTTACTAATACACCACCTCAGTCGGAGCAGGAGGAGTATTAGCACATGTGTGTAGACTTGTATTAGGGTACATATTTATCATATTATTTTATTGTATAATTGTGGTATGATTGAGATCCTTATTAGAGAAGGATTCAACATTATACACGTATATATATTTGTATTAATGAGATAGGCTCTCCACCATTATAATTTGATCTTGATACCATTGTAATATTCCTCAACCTATTATATTGCTAACAATTATAGTCATATATAGAGTGATGTTCAACATAGAAAATGTCAATTATGTATAACCTAGTACAAAAATAACATTTTTGATACTAGGAATCATCGTTATTGTTATGTTGAAATATAAAAAGAATTTTCATTCACTTTAGAAAAATAAAGACAACTATTGGAAATAAAACCAAGTACTAGTAATGACATGAGTTAGGGGTATGTTATCACAGAACTACAAAAAAAATAACTAATTTATAAACGGGTGGATGGGTGGGTCGGGTGGTGGGTTGGATGTATGTCCACCCGAATCCGACCCTATCCGTCACCCGATTAAAATCCGTGTTTTGTCGGTTTTTCGTCCAGATAATTGGGATGGGTGGATCGGATATCCATCGGGTTAGGGTAAAATTTTCAGCCCTACCGACAACCCCCCATCCCCCCGGCCAAAATTTGCTCTTCCGCCTCCTAGGCCGGAAAAATATTTCTTCTTTCACAGTTTTCTGTGCTTTGGTTGATCCACCATGTCTCCTCCCACATCTCCTAATGCTTCCGCTCCCTCCAAAAAATATCGTTGATAACCCTCATCCCTTATCCACATACTCTTTCCATCCTGCTTTCACCGTCTCAAATATCAAGAATTTCATCCCATTAATTCTTGATCATGAAGACGGTCAATATTCTTCATGGGTTGAACTCTTCACCATTCACGCTTGTGCGTACAACATACTTGATCATATCGACGACTCCATCCCTCGCCCTCTAGATATTGCAGACTCGATATGACGTCGTCTTGACGCTATTGTCAAACAATGGATCTATGATACGATATCTAAGGATTTACTCTATAATATTATGAAAACAGGCGCCTCCACCCGTGACTTGTGGACGCGTTTAGAAGAAATCTTTCAAGACAACAAAAACACTCGCGCAATGTACTTGGAAGAACAATTCAACAACACTCGTCTGGAAAATTATTCCAATATGTCCGAATATTGCAAACAGTTAAAACTCGTGGCAGACTAATTGTCAAACGTCGGAACGCCTGTTTCTGAAACAAAAATGGTTTTACAATTGGTCGCAAGCCTACCAAAGGGTGAATATGACACTCTTTCCACAATGATACAACAGGCTGGCCCTCTACCTAGCTTTAACAAAGCTCGTTCGCAATTGCTATTGGAAGAAACACGTTGTGTGAAGCAAGACGAGCACAACCAAAAAGCCTTGGTGGTTGACACATCTACACCAAGCAATGCTGCCGCCGGCCAACCGCCACTGCCGGAAAATAGTCAACCGCGACAGGGGGCGGCAGAGGCCGCGACAGTGGTCGTGGAGGAAAGGGCCGCGATAAGGGAGGCAGGGGGCAGCATGCAGGCCCACACCAGAAACAACCCAATATGGTCGCCTCGTTCCAGGGCCCAGCAGGGGCATTCCAGTCCCAGAACTGGGCCTCCTACCCATCCTTTCCTTCGACCTTGTTCCAGGTTCACCAACCGGGTCTCTTGGGCCCAGCACCACTCCATCGACAGGCCCAGTTTCAGCCTCCTTAGGCCCACGTCGCCCAGGCCTATTACCCGCAACAACCCAACAGTCTGGCCATGTCTGAGTTGGGCCAGGCCTTCATCAGTCTCAACTTACAGCAGCCCGATGAAAATTAGTATATGGATACGGGGGACACTACGCACCTCACTCGCTCTGCAGGTACTTTTCCCAAAATATTTCCTTTAAAGCATCCTCAACATATAACTGTCGGAAATGGCCACCGCATTCCAATTCAGAGATATGGTACCACTTACACTCAACCGCCCCCATCCACCATTTTCCCTTAGCAATGTCATGTATGCCCCGAACATCATTAAAAACCTAATTTATGTCCGATAATTTACTCATAATATTTTTGTCTCTTTTGACTTTGATCTGTTTGGTTTTACTGTGAAGGATCTTCGTACGGGATACCTCTTACGAGATGCAATAGCACGGGGGATCTCTATCCATTTTCATCCACCTCCATTTCCAGATCATGCTCTCATGTCTCTCTCGCCGCTATCACTCTGTCAACTTGGCATAATAGGCTTGGCCATCCCGGAGCACCAGTTTTTAATTTTTTTTAGAGCAAATAGTTTTATTAAATATAATAATGAGAAATTTGCCCAGCACTGTGTTTCTTGCTCTTTAGGCAAATATGATCGTCTTCCTTTTAAATAATCTTCAAGTGTTACGTTTTCTCCTTTTGATATTATTCATGCTGATTTGTGGACGTCCCCTATTTCTAGTTCACTCGGTCATAAATATTATCTTGTCTTGTTAGATGATTTTTCTTATTATATTTGGATCTACCCACTCAAATTTAAGTCAGAAGTGTTTGCCAAATTCATTGAGTTTCGTACTTTTATCAGAACACAGTTTGAAAAATGCAAAAAATTATTTCAATGTGATAATGGTCGTGAATTCAATAATTCAATATTTCACCGATTCTGTAGAAATAATGACATGGTTTTCCGATTCTCGTGTCCCCATACATCGCCTCAAAATGGTAAAGCCGAATGAATCATCCGCACCAATAATAACATGGTTCGTACTCTTCTGTTTCATGCCTCCCTTCCTCCGTCCTTTTGGGTTTATACAATCAAAATGGTAGAATACATACTCAATATCTTACCTACGCATTTTGGGTTGCCTCTACTACCCAAATCTTCCAGCTACCGCTCCTCATAAATTAGCACCCCGAACCACTTAGTGTATCTTCGTAGGTTTCCCATCCAATCATCGTGGCTACCTATGCTATGACTTATCTACTCATCAGATTCACGTCTTACGTCACGTCACCTTCGACGAGACAACTTTTCCCTACGCGAATATTAAAAATTCTGCAACACGGATTATACCTTTCTAGATGAGTCCGACACGTCTCCAGTCATCCTTCACGAGCTTTCTCGGTCTACCGATACTGCCACTGTACCACCAGTGCCACCCACCACTACTACAGTTTCTGTGCCACTGCCACCCACAACTACTACCGTACCCACGCCACTGCCACCATCCCAGCCTCTCATCCGACGGAACCACCATCTCCGGTGCCTTGTCCACCTTACGCCGCCACTCCAAACCACAACTTAGACCCGATACCGTCAACCACCACCCCCTCATCCCGAGCCTGTGACCAGAAGCCACAGCATCACCAACCTCAATTGCCACAGTGAACCAACCCCATCTCCGACACCCACCCCATTACCGACTTCGTACCCCACTGCTCCTCACCAAACCCCAGTCAACCTACCCCGTATAACTCCGACGACCCAACCACTGTCAAGACCCGAGTTAGTCATCTAAAACCCCAACCCCATTATCACACCATGTACCGACAACCCCTAGATCCCGTCAACCCTCAGCCAGAACCATACTCTGCCACCAACCATGAATAACACCCCTGCCCTAACCCACCATATAACAACTCATGCCCAACACGGTATTTTCAAACCCAAAGTCCACTTCAATTTGTCCACCAAAATAGTGTCACCCATTCCTAAAAACTCAAAATTAGCCAAACTAGACCCTAATTGGAATGCAGCCATGTGTGAGAAATTTAATACTTTAACAAAACAACACACTTAGAATTTGGTTCCTAGACCGGATGGGGTGAATGTGATCTGGTGCATGTGGATTTTTTTGTCATAAATACAGAGACAATGGTGATCTAGAGAGGTACAAGGCACGACTTATGACTAATGGCACAAATCAACAGGAGGGTATCGATTGTGGAGAGACATTTAGTTCGGTTGTTAAACCGGCTACCATTCGCATAATTCTGAGTATTGCTATGGGTAAGAACCGTCATATTCATCAACTTGTTGTGAAAACTGCGTTTCTACATGAGGATTTGAAAGAAATAATTTATATGCATCAACCTTCTAGATTTTTCTATCCAGCCGCCCTTCAGTATGTATGTCGTCTCCGTAAGTCATTGTATGGCTTGAAACAGGCCCCTCGAGCATGGTATGATTGCTTTGCATAATATATTTTGCAGATTGGGTTTATATGCATCAAATGTGATAATTCTCTCTTTATTTTTCATCGAGGTAGTAGCATTGCATATTTATTATTGTATGTGGATGATATTGTGCTCACTGCCTCATCTGAATTGTTAAAAAATGAGATCATTACACGGCTCAAAATAGAATTCGCTATGACTGACTTGGAGAAGTTGAGCTACTTTTTGGGTATTTCAGTGACTAGATCTGCATACACTATGTTTCTTTGTCAACGTAAGTATGTAGATGAGATCGTGTACAGGACTAAAATGGACAATTGCAAAATCATGGCCACTTGAATTGACTCTAGATCAAAGCTCAGTGATTTGGATGGTGCTCCAGTGTCATATTCCACTCTTTACAGGAGTCTCGCAGGTGCACTACAGTATCTCACTTTCACCAGGCCATATATTGCTTATGCTATTCAGCAGGTATTCTTATTCATACATGCCCCCAATGAGCCTCATTTTACTGCCCTCAAACGTATTATTCGATACGTTAAGGGCACAATTGACTATGGTTTATATCTATACCCATCATCTTCGTCCAGGTTGTTGGCATATACAGATGATGATTGGGCAGGTTGTCCGAACACGCGGCGTTCCACCTCAGGCTAGTGCGTGTTCTTAGGGGATAATCTTATTTCTTGGTCTGCCAAGAGGCAATCCACACTGTCCCGTTCAAGTGTAGAAGCATAATACAGAGGCATGGCTAATGTTGTTGATGAGATTTGTTGGCTTCGAAACCTTATTTTGGAGCTTCAATATCCGTTATGTAAGGCTTCTTTGGTTTATTGTGATAATATATCCGTTGTATACATATCTCATAGTCCGGTTCAGCATCAACGAACCAAGCACATTGAGATGGACATCCACTTTGTTCGAGAGAAAGTTGCTCTTGGTCATATCAGGGTATTGCATGTGCTTTCTTCATATCAGTATGCATACATATTCACCAAGGGCCTTCCTAGACAACTCTTTCTTGACTTCAGATCCAGTCTTAGCATCCGGCCTCCTCCCGCTCCGACTGAAGGGGTGTATTAGCACACGTGTGTAGACTTGAATTAGGGTACATATTTACCATATTATTGTATTGTATAATTATGGTAGGATTAGGATCCTTATTAGATAAGGATTCAACATTGTATACCTATATATATTTGTATTAATGAGAGAGGCTCCCCAAGAGAGATTAATACAATCTAACAAGGAGGCCGGACGCTTAAGTTGGATCTGAAGTCGAGGAATAGTTGTCTAGGTAGTCCTTTAGTGAATATATCTACATACTGATATGAAGAGGGCACATGTAATACCTTGACATGTCCGATAGAAACCTTCTCACGAACAAAATATATATACATCTCAATGTGTTTGGTTCACTAATGCTGAACCGGATTGTGAGATAAATAAACAACAAATATGTTATCACAATAGACTTTAGACGCCTTACGCAAAGGACACTGAAGCTCCAAAAGTAGATTTTGGAGCCAATAGATCTCAGCAACAACATTGGCAACACCTATGTAATCTTCTTCTGCACTCGAACGGGATAGTGTGGCATGTCTCTTAGCAGACCAAGAAACTAGATTATCCCCTAAGAATACACAATAGCCTGAGGTGGAGCGTCGCGTGTCCAGACAACCTGCCCAATATACATCCGTATATGATAATAACCTGGTAGGTGCAGAGGGGTATATATGTAATCCATGATCAAGTGTGCCCTTAATGTATTAGATGATACGCTTAAGGGCGGTAAAATGAGGCTCATTGGGGGCATGCATGAATAAACATACTGCTGAATAACATAAGCAATATCAGGCCTAGTGAAGGTGAGATATTGTAGTGCACCTGCAAGACTCCTGTATAGTGTGGGATCGGACACAGGATTACCATCAACAACACTAAGCTTTGATTTAGAATCCACCGGTGTGGACATGATATTGTAGTTCGCCATTTTAGCCTTGTACATTATCTCCTCTTTATACTTGCGCTGACAGAAAAACATAGTATCTGCATAATGAGTCACTAATATCCCCAAAAAATAGCTCAACTTCCCCAAGTCAGTCATAGCAAATTCAGTCTTAAGTAATGCAATAATCTCATTTTTCAACAAAACAGAGTAGGCAATAAGCACAATGTCATCCACATATAATAACAAATAAGCAATGTTACTACCTCGATGAAAAATAAATATAGAATTATCATATTTACTGCATATAAACCAAATCTGCATGATGTACTGTGCAAAACGTTCATACCACGCTCTAGAGGCCTGTTTTAAACCATAAAGTAACTTACGGAGATGACATACATACTTAGGGGTTGTTGGATGGACAAAACCAGGCGGCTGGTGCATGTAAATAGTTTCTTTCAAATTCCCATGTAGAAACACATTTTTCACATCAAGTTGATGAATCAGCCACTACTTACCCATAGTAATACTCATAACTGTGTGAATGGTAGCCAGTTTAACAACCGGACTGAATGTCTCACCATAATCAATACCCTACTGATGATTCGTACCATTCGCTATAAGTCTCACCTTATATTTCTCTAGATCACCACTTTCTCGATATTTATGATGAAAAATCCACAAGTATCAAATCACATTCACCCCCCTCCGGTCTAGGAACCAAATCCCACGTGTGCTATTGTGTTAAAACATTAAATTCCTCAAGCATGGTTCTATTTCAATTTGGGTCAAGTTTGGCTAATTTTAGATTTTTGGGAATTGGGGATATTGTTTGAATGGATAGGTTGAATTGGATTTTGGGTTTGAAAATCTCGTGTTGGATACGGATTTCCATGTGGTGCATGGGGGTAGGGGCAGGGGAATATTCAGTATTTGGGATGGGGTTCGGATCAGGTGTGGGTATTATAGGAGGAAGGGTCAGTGACGGTGCCTTATGGGAGATGCCGGTGACAGTGACTAATGAGAGGTGGCCATGTCGGGTAGGAGATCTAAATCGGGTTGGTATGTGGTGGTTTCTGATACATGGTGAACTGGGTATGGGGTCGGGTTTTCTGGCCTGAGTGTGTGTGATGGAGCAACTGACTAGTTGGACACCGGGAATGGGAGACCCGACGATTCAGGGGTGGTTGATGTATAGTTCAATAATGGCAGAACAATGGGTGTGAACAGGTTGATGCGTCGAAGACTTGGTGGGTCGATTGTCGAAGGGAACAGAGGCAATCGACGGGAATCGAGACTGTGTAGGATGGCCACCGAAGGTGATATGTGGCATTGATGGTGACTGGGAGGTAGCTGCTGGAGATGGTGGTGATGGTACAGTTGCCGGATTACTGAACATGTGGTGGACGACGGGAAGATGCCTAGTGGTGGCTTCAACAGTAGGTAAGGACGATAGACAGTCATACCGATTTTTGGTGGTGGCATACAGTGTCTGAATAGTGGGATTGGTGGCAAACGGTGGCTGAACATTTTCGGCTGCTGTCGGGATAGTGGTAGCATGCCAGAGAGTATGGTGGACAAGCAGTGATGTGTCTAAATCATCGAAAAATTGATAATCAGTGACTCAAAATTTTTGAATGTTGTCGAATAGGAAAACGTATTCAACAAAAGTGACATGGCACGAGATTATATTTTTGTTAGTGGGTAGTTCATAGCACAAATACCCTTATGGTTCGACGGGAAACCTAGAAATGCACACGGAGTGGATCGAGGTGCTAGTTTGTGGGGGCCGTGGATGTCAGATTTGGGTTACACAAACAACCAAAAATTCTAAGATGATCATAGCGAGGGATATGTCAGTAGAGAATTTAAGTGGGTATTCTATTTTGAATCACACGGGTAGGTAAGATGTTAAGAATATGTTCTACTATTTTTAATGCATATACCCAAAACGTAGGGGGAGAGACGCATGAAAAACAATGGTACTGACCATGTTATTAATGGTACGGAGAATTCTTTTGGCTTTGCCATTTTACGGGGAGGTATAGGGGCACGAAAAATGAAAGACCATGCCGTTAGCTGCACAACATTTATGAAACAGATAATTATTGAATTCACGACCATTATCACATTGAAATATTTTGATATCTTTCTCAAATTGCATTTTGACCATTGTACGAAATTCAACAAATTTGGATAACACCTGAGATTTGAGTTTAAGCGGATAGACCCAAAGAAAGTGAGAGAAATCATCCAGAAACACCAAATAATATTTGTGGCCTAGGTTGCTAGTTATAGGGGAAGTCCATAAATCGACATGAATAATATCGAAGGGAGAGAAAGTAATACTAAGAGAAGGCGTAAATGGTAGTCGGACATGTTCCTTAGATGATATGAGGAGCAATTATGGGGAAGTTTCTCTTTATTACAGTGAATTAAATTTTGGTTTCGAAGGGAATCAAAGATATGAGCACCCGGATGACCAAGTCTACTATGCCATGTTGATGAAGTTATTGTTGCGAGAGCAGTAGGAGGAGTAACGAGGGCAGCTAGAGAGGTGGGAGGGTTAGTATTGACAACGGACGTGGAGATGAAAGGATAGAGGTCCCCCTCACTATTTCATCATGTCAGAAGATTCCCAGTACGGAGTTCCTTTACAGAAAACCCGAACGGGTTAAAATTAATTGAGACGGAATTATCGGTGGCGAATTTTCTAACAGAGATTATGTTTTTGATGATGTTCGGGGCATAAAAGACATTTTAAGAGAGAAGTGAGGATGCGATGGTGGGGTAAGAGTGTGGCCAAATCCTTGTGTTGGAATGTGATAACCATTACCGACCATAATAGATTATGGAGTTTGTAACTTGCGCAGTTGAGAAAGATTACCAGAATTGTTGGTGAGATGAGATATGGTGCCCGTGTCCATATACCACGCATTATCGGGCTGTTGACGGGTCAAAGTGTCAAAAGCCTGGCCTAAATCGGCTTGGGCTGGGCCTGGGACGGACTGATGGGGCTCAATGTTGCTAGACTCTACTCCTCTCCCCAAGCTCGCTCCGCTCTATGGCCGAAGCTTCAACTCAATCACTTGGACATAGAGATTTGACCTACCAAGGCCCCAGGATATTGGGCCTGTCGGCTGTGGCCTGGTGGTGTCGGTCCCAAACTGTTGGGCCGCTGATGGGCTTCAGGGACATGGGTCGGATGAAATTGGCCCTGCTTGTGGCCAGTCGGTTGTGCTTGTGGGTGGGCCGATGATAGGCTGTTGATGGTGCCACTGGGCCTGGGACTCGGCTGGCATCCCAGTCCCCTGTAGCGCTTTTGCCGCTGCCCGTAAAACCGATGTGATTAATCTCCGCTATGAATGCTTGTCGGAAAAAATATGTTGGGGTTCGGGGCGTATATTTGTGGTGTATGTGAGGCAGTAGCGTCCATATACGAGGTGTATATCGGTTTGTTATAGAAGGAAGGAAGCTGGGGAGGCTGTATATTAACTGTATATCAGTGTATACCAGTGGTATACAACCGGATTTCGACGCCGAAAAAGAAGATGGGCGGCCGAATTGAGGGGATTATGGTAGGGAGGAAGTTTTGGCTTCTGATACTATGTAAAATTGTATTAATTTCTCTTGGAGAACCTTTCTCATTAATACAATATATATATATAGTGTGTACAATGTGGAATCCTAATACAAGAGGGATTATATAATTACCATAATTATACAATACTAATAAATACAAATATATGGTAAATATTCTACTAATATTTACTAATATTAATAAAATAGTCTGCATAGAGATTAGTGGGCATGGACATGGGTCCCCATGCAATGTGTTGGAAATTAAAAGCTATAATTGTAAGTGTTTGCAATTAAGAAAACAGTGAAAAAGGCGAGCTATAATGGATGAAGGAAAACAGTGATATTTTCGAATGCAAATGGTAATGTGGATATGTTGAAGAGGAAAGTAAAGACCACGTCGGATGCACGTAGGATGTGGATATTAGTTGTGAATATATTTAGCATATGTCCTCGGCACTTAATCATGTAGATTTTGTATATATTTTTAATTTTATTGCTCGTAACTTAGCTAAGTCAGTTACTTTGATTCAAGATTTTTTTTTGAGATAGGATATTTGCTAGTTGAATTATAAACGACATAGTTCGATCTTTTGAACAAATCGTGTCCTTCATTAAGTAATATATATAGTAACTACTTTCAGAGAAAAATATTTAGTGGGCATGGTGCTCTAGGCACCTTAGTTTGTTGGCTGATAAGTGGACTCGTGATCATGAAGTGTCTTATGAGTCATCTATATATAGACCATGACAAAACATATTAAAATATATATAGACATTCTCTTTTCGAGAGCTATCTGATGACTACCATGACACCATTTTAAAACAAGAAATGATTTGGCTAACTGCTCATGAGTACTTCTCTTGTAGATTGCTTGATTGATAAAAAAACTGCAATGGTCTATACTGATAAATCAGAGGACCATACAAGGACAACAAATGGTGTAGTTGGCCCAAGGGTATTAATAACGTTATCAAGGTGTGACTGAAAGGGTTGGGAAGAGAAAATACGTATCCGCAACTAATATTTTTAACAAATTTAACAATTTAATATGTTAAATTGTGAACACATACACTTAATCATGATTTATATATCATGAGTTGTATAAAACGATTTTTTTTACAATGCGGGGTTCTGTCCCTTGGACGATACAATAAAAGTTTATGTGCAAAATACATGTTTTGTGTATTTCTTAATGTACACATTGGATGTGAATAATTTTTTTCCTAACACGAAATTGTCACATTGTTTTTTCACTTGAGCAAATCTTTATAGTGTTTCGTGCAATCATTAGTAGCACGTTCGTTCAGTAAATTCCATTATCCTAAGATTGTGCAACTAATTATTTGTTCGAGCATTAAGAGGCTTAAAAAACACTGCACAGGAAATGAAAGCTCTAATAATTTTTTTTTTTTGATAATCCAGGTCTCCAGGCTTGCGCCTGACTACGTCCTGGAGGTAATAGCACCGGTCCTTCAACACTATTACCAGGTAAATCGCGGGATGTGCTCCGGTGGCCAGTTTTCTGGGAGCGTACAACTGATCAATGAGACAAGGTCAATTCCCCAACATGCAGAGTTTCTTCGTGCTTGCGGGGAATCGAACCCACGCTGTCCCATGCCAGAGCGCCTTATAGCGCCCAGGCTTTGCCACTGGACTATGCCCCGGAGGACAAAACTAAGGTAGGGTAAACTTTTTAAAGTGACTGGTCCCACCGCATTACGGCCCCATACCCCAGAAAACCCCACCTCTGGCCTGGCCCTACGGATTAGTATACACCGCTTGGCCCTACGCGTATGGAGGGATTTTTTTGGGGGAACACAGTTCCACTCTCGCTGATCAGAGGACTCGAACACGGAACCTCAGACAGCAATACCCTAATGTATTGGCCACTGGGCCGAACACTTTGGATTTAAGTCTACTAACACGGGAAAGAGCGGTTCCACTCACACCTCTTTCAACATCAAATTTGGCAGAAATTGGAATTATGTTGCAACATTGTTTTTCAGGGTTCTTGAAAATTTTCTTTGCAGACACTTGAAATAAATTTTCAAGTAATTCTGTTGGTAGTCAAAACAATGACAATCAGAAGCCAAAAGGCAACCATTGAGGCTGTTTTTCACCCAAAAATTACACTTGGATAAAACAAAATGGGAAATAATGTCAACTTAAGTAGACTGTTTTGCAAGAAGTCCTTCATATTGACGCCAAGCAAGAGACTAAGTCATAAAGTACTAAAATCTGAATATTACTTATACGAGTCGCAACTCGACAAAAGAGCCGTAAAGTGAGAGCTTCAGAAAAATATGTTGCAAACAACAAAGGAAAAGAAGGAAAAGGGAGGAGAAAAAAAAGCGGATTTTTTACATAGAAATACAAAATAAAACATATATTTACAACAACTTACAACACTTTTACACTTTTAAGATATAGCAGAAAAATATCCATATAATATATGCAGCCTCCAACAAAATCAACAATATTATAAATTTTAAAGATCTTCTCTTTCTTCTTTATCTACATTATTGTTTTACGAAGTTGAAATTCAGAGAACAAGGTTGAGTCGCTATTGCAGCTTCCACTAAAGCTTAGTTCGGATTTTTGAGTTCACGGAATCGAAATCATTTTCAATTGTGTTGTTCCAAAAGCTTGAAAATATTTTGACGAGCTTATATCTCAAGTTTGGGATAATTTAGTGCAGATTAGATGAAATTTTGGATTGAGTTTTAGATAGAACAATGTAGTCTTTTTGAGCGTTTAAATTCTTTTTCTCCAAAATACCATTTCCGTAGCTTAAAATTATAGTCGTGACTTATGGGGATGGGTGACATGATTTCCTAGGCAATCGGGTGAGTATCGGAGAAGAATGTGTGAAATTAGAAGTTTCTAAAGTTACAGAAATCAGTAATATTGACCAAAGTCAACACCAAGGGTTAACGAGGGCGAATGAGAGTTTTGTCGATTTCATTAGGTCCAGAATGTGATATATTACTTAGTTGAGCCGTTGGTTCGGATCCCAAAAAACTCGGGTTTGATTTGTGTTGTTGGTTGAGAAATTAGTTAAGTAAAAATTTGGAGTTGACCACGGTCAACATCGGTTCAACCTCTTTGGGTGTTTTGAGTGCGTGAGTAGGTCTAACATGTTTTATGATTGAAATGCATATTTGATTTGTGTTCTGAAAATTACATATGAGTTTTAGGTGTTGAATTGAAGACCGAAGCCTATTTTGGAATTGTTGGTTTCTGGTGCTGGTGCCCTCCTTCACGATCGCGAGGTAGCCTTCGTGTTCACGTAGAAGGGTGGGGACGGGACGCTAAGCAATCGCAGGTTGGCCACCACATTTAAAAGGATGATTTAGGGGCTGGGTCGGGTAAGGCCACTCATCACTATCGCAATGGGCATGTCGCGTTCACAATGGGTGCGAAGAAGGACCCATGGGCAGATCAGATTTTTTGAACTTAGACTTCATAATTTGTGTTCTAGACCTCAGTTTTGGTGATTTCAAGGGCAACCTTCACGTCATGACTCGTGGGTGAATTTCAAATCTTGAATTTAGTATTTACTCGTGATTTCATTAGTTATTTAGCGACTCTATCCATGATTTAGCTATAGAATTGGTGTTTTTCATGAAAATGAGTTTTAAAGTAAAATATGAAATTGAATATCAGTTCATGATTGGATTCCGATAATATTTTAGATTCTTAACCTTTACACTATGCGTAGTTCAATTTTAAATAAAATTTTAATTTTGCCCTTGTGGGCTCGGGGCCACCTTTTTCAATTCATTTTTGGGTTTCAAATAAAAGTATAGTAATATGTTTGTCTACAAACTCATTTTCTTATGAATAACATGTATTTGATAGATTGGGAATATTCTAAAGCTTTATGGAAAGAAAAGGCAGAATTTTGAGGTTTGTGATGCGTTTGCTCGACATTCAGGGTATATTAAGACTTTCTAGACTTCGTTTGAGGGATATTTTGGTTAAGTAAAGATTAAAAGTGAAAATTATAAGATGTAAGAGCGTGACAAGAGGTCTCATATTCGTGATGTGACGAGCATTGGTACAAGTACCGGTGTGTATATGAATGAGAAAGTATATTATTATGTAGTTGTTGATTGTAATTCGAGAATGCCAAAGCATATGTGCATTAGGTGTTATGTTCTATTTGTCTTGTATTTGATACTTGATTGTATTCGGTGCATTTAGAGACTTCGTACACTTGTGATAACATATTAATGCACTTGTCGGCTACTAAGTCCAGATATTGATGAAATTGTTGAAACTTTGGCTATTAAGTTCAGATTTGAAATGATCACTTCCTTTTTTGTTATATCATACATGTCACGACCCCTTTTCAGGAATCGTGGTGGCCCCTACATAATTCCACCGATAGGCGAACTACTCCTAATCATTCACAAGACATGATATAAATAAAAGCGAAAGATAGCAAATAGTACATAAGTTGTCTCATACTATAAATGCGGAAGAAGGAATAACTCTGATACACTAAAATATTCTCAATCGATCTAGTCTGTAGATACAAGAGCACTAATAAATCCGATACAAATCTGAATAGGCACGCACGCCAAAATCAACATAAATAGTCTAAGAAAGTCTGGCATGTCTCTCAAATGCAACAAAACACTGAAATAGAGATAACACTCAAGGGTATGTTGGAGATAACATACTCACCCTGAATGTTGGAGATCCACTACTCAAATTCAGCCACGTGGTGCTGCGGAGGTAGAATGTACTGAATCTATATCCAAAAAGAATGCAGCAAGTGTAGCATGAGTATACAACGTACCCTCATAGACATCTTAAGCCGACAACGACGGAAGATACATAACCAGAGATAAATACCAAGTTGACACCAAGTAATCCTATACTAATAGTTCAATAATCCAAGCAAATCACTTAGCTCACATATTGTTCATAGAGTTTAACAATAATTCAATTATCAACTAGCAGATATAAGGGATGGTGGTTTCCTCTGAGATTAAGTTACACCATTTGAGTGTAATAATTAGTGTGGGCCCCACTTGCATTTAAGAGTGGTCACCATAATATATATCTTATATACGAATTGATAGGTAGATACAAAATCAAACTAGACATACTTTTTGTACGTTTTCATAGCAGTGTATCCTTTTCTTTCACTTTGGAAAAAAAATAGTATTCTCCCACCTTGAGTATTTCATTTGAACACCAATGTTTCCAGCAACATTAAGTTTTGGGACAAGTTGTTTTAAGAAGAAAAGCGTGAGCAACAACATAATTGTCATAGTCACTTGGTTGTAGAGGTTCGAAATTAAAGGTATGTCAAGGCAAATTATTTCTTTCTTTTGGCATGTTCTATGTAACGAAACGTAAACGTAATATTATTCCATAAATTATTCTACTCTTAGAAGTTAAGGATGTTCCTGTTATTGATTCCTATGTTAAAAGCATGTCTAAATATATTCCTAAATCCTTATTGAGGTATATGGGAAAGATGTTAATATTCCCAATGTTAGCTGAATGTATATGTTCCCGAATCCTTATCGAGGTATATGGGAAAGAAGTTAATGTTCACAGTATTAGCCGAAGGTGAAGCGATGTTATGTAATCCGATAAGTTCATAATATTTCATTGACATTCATGCATTTTATTCATGTATTACCCTAGACTCACATGTGTTATATACACTACTATATGGTACACATTATATATATGTAGGGAATGGAAAAAGGAAATGTCGTTATATACGCAACACCACCTGTAGCTGATACAGATATCTCGAAAAGAAAGATATCCAATGAGGCCAAAATGATATGATGCCCACTGAGGCCGATATGATATGATGCCCACAGAGGCTGTTATGGGAAGGAAGATTCCGATGAAGCCAATATTTATATGTATACTGCATTTGCATTGTGCATGATATTTAGGCATATGTACTAGGGCCCTCAGAGGCATTTACTACGGGTCAGCCGTTTCTGTCGGCTCTTGGTGTTGTCAGTTATTTCTATTGGCTATTTCTATCGGTTGTTTTTGTCAGCTGTGCTATCAGCTAATTTTATCGATTGTTTCTGTTTCAGATTAATTATGTATCTCTATTATGATATTTATTATGCCTGACATACTTAGTACATCAGTCGTACTGACGTCCCTTTTGTCGGGGACGCTGCGTTTCATGCCCGCAGGTTCACGTAGGTGAGGAGATGACCCGTATTAGTAGGTTGTTGATTCAACGAATATTAGAGCACTCCCCTTGTTTCGGAGTGTCGATCTAAGCTAGGTACAATATATTTTTACATGTACATATGGGTATGGTGGGGCCCTGTCCAGGCATTTTGATGTTGTGTACTCCCTATAGGCTTGTAGATGGTGTCCTGTGTGTAGTAGTCATGTATGGCCTTGTCGGCATTGGTATGTATATATATAATTTGGGCAATTGGGTTCAGATTGTACATAGCATTTTTCCCGCTTACTCTTTTCATATGTTAGTAGAGTACTGGGTGACGGCCCTTGTGGCCATTATTAATTATGATTAGATGTTGGATGTATGTGTAGTGGTACTCGACATGTGAGGTCCGGGTCCCCGTCGCAGCCCTCCGGTTTGGATTGTGACAAACTTGGTATCAAAGCCAGTCTCTCCTAGAAGGCTCGATCCGTAGGTGATATAAGAGAGTTCAGAGGTGGACCTAGGCCACAACTTTATAGACATCCATCCTACCCAACGGCTAGCGCACCATTACCAATATCAAGGTCGAGAGTTGATCGGTATGTTCAATCGGGACTAGGTCAAAGTTCACAAGCGTCGGGGTCTTATTATAGATGGAATTCTATTCAGGTGAGGCCATCGTTGGCTCGATGCGAACAGTGTGGTAAGACCCATCGAATACCGTGCTGACAAAGATTAAATGTGTGTTATTCTTGTGGTGAACCTGGTCATTTTATGCGAGAATGCCCGACAGGAGGCAAAGGTGTTAGGGCCCAGCCGGTCGGATCTGCAGCAGTTTCATCACACTCAGTGCGCCCGTCAGGGCAAGGTCATCAGACAACATCCGGTCGAGGCAGAGGAAGGGGCCAGAATCGCACTTATGCATTAATGGGACGACAGGATCAGGAGTCCCCACTTGATGTTATTACAGGTATATTATCGGTCTTTTCACATAATGTGTATGCGTTGTTGGATCCAGGCTCCAATATATCATATATCACCCCTTTCATTGCCTGTAAATTTGGTACGAAGCCTGAGTTAATGAGAGATCCATTTGTGGTATCTACACCAGTTGATGAGTCGGTAGTTTCTAGACGGGTCTAACGGAATTGTGCAATATTAATTTGTAGACATCAGACCCTAGCGGATTTGGTAGAATTAGAAATGGTTGACTTCGATGTTATTATGGACACGTATTGGCTAGCATCGTGCTACGCTAATGTTGATTGTCGAACAAAGATTGTTAGATTTCAGTTTCCAGGCGAGTCAGTCCTTAAATGGAAGGGTAATACGGTGACGCCACAAGGTAGGTTTATTTTATACCTTAAGGCAAGAAAAATGATTTTCAAAGGTTGTCTATACCATCTTGTTCGGGCTAGAGATGTGGATGCCGAACCACCTACTTCCCGATCAATTTCGGTGGTTAATGAGTTTCTTGATGTATTTCCAGACGAACTTCCAAGCCTTCCTCCGAAAGGGAAATTGAATTCGATATAAATGTGTTGCCAGACACTCAGCCGATATCTATTCCTCCTTATAGAATGGCTCCAGCTGAATTGAAAGAATTAAAGGAGCAATTAAAATATCTTCTTGAGAAAGGCTTTATCAGGCCTAGCATATCTCCTTGGGGTGCGCCGGTATTGTTTGTACGAAAGAAAGATGGTTCGTTACGGATGTGTATTGACTATCGGCAGTTGAACACTCTCACTATTAAGAATAAGTACCCTCTTCCCAGAATTGATGATTTGTTTGACCAGCTACAAGGTGCAAAATGTTTCTCAAAGATCGACCTATGGTCGGGGTACCATCAGTTAAGGGTCAAAGGGAAGGACATTCCAAAAACGGCTTTCAGGACAAGGTATGGGCACTTCGAGTTTTTAGTAATGTCATTTAGACTTACAAACGCGTCCGCAACATTTATAGATCTAATGAACAAGGTGTTTCATCCATTTCTGGATGTATTTGTGATAGTATTTATAGATGATATTCTGGTTTACTCTCACTCGGAAGTAGAGCATGTGGATCATTTGCGGATAGTACTACAGACGCTCTAGGATCACAAGTTGTACGCTAAGCTCTCCAAATGTGAATTTTGGTTGAATTCAGTGGCTTTTCTTGGTCATATAGTGTCAAATAAAGGTATAAGAGTTGACACTCAGAAGATTGAAGCAGTGAAGAATTGGCCGAGACCCACGACTCCTTCAGAGGTTCGCAGCTTTCTGGCTTAGCCAGCTATTATAGAGGTTTGTAGAAGGGTTTTCTACCATATCAGCACCATTAACAAAGTTAACACAAAAGGCCATAAAGTTCCAATGGTCCGATGTCTGTGAGCAGAGCTTCCAAGAGTTAAAAGACAGACTAACATCGGCACCAGTCCTTACTCTCCCAGAGGGTCCAAAAGGCTACGTTGTTTATTGTGATACCTAGATACCAGGTTTAGTATGCATGCTAATGCAACATGGTAAAGTGATTGCTTATGCTTCAAGACAATTGAGGAAACATGAGAAAAACTATCCGACACACGATTTGCAGTTGGCCATAGTGGTCTATGCACTGAAGATTTGGCGGCACTACTTGTATGGTGTTCATGTGGACATTTTTACGGATCATAAAATTTGGCAATACATATTTAAACAGAAAGAGTTGAACTTGAGATAGAGGAGGTGGCTTGAATTATTGAAAGACTATAATGTGAATATCTTATACCATCCTGGTAAAGCTAATGTTGTAGCAGACGCGCTCAGTCGTAAGTCGATGGTCAGCTCAATGTCGGTGCAGGTTGAAAGGAAGGAATTAGTAAGGGAGCTCCATCAGTTAGCTAGTTTGGGAGTCCGACTAATGGATTTTGAGGATGGTGGTTTTGTGATTCGGAATATGTCAGAGTCGTCTCTCATATCGGAAGTTAAGGAACGCCAGTGGGAAGACCCCAGTTTGAAAAAGATCAGAGAGGGCATTCAACAGAAGAAGACCACAACCTTTGAGATGGACGAAAATGGGGTTATCAAGCACCAGGTCCGTTTATGTGTTCCAAATGTAGCGGGATTACGAGATAGAATTATGACAGAAGTCCATTGTTCACGATGTTTCATTCACCCTGGATCTACTAAAATGTATCATGATCTGAAAGACATCTATTGGTGGAATGACATGAAGAAAAGCGTTGCAGAGTTTGTAGCTCAGTGTCCTAATTGTCAGCAAGTAAAAATAGAGCATCAAAAGCCCAGTGGATTGACTCAGAACATTGAGATTCCGATGTGGAAAGGGGAGATGATTAATATGAATTTTTTTACTGGTTTACCTCGCTCCTATCGTAAGTTTGATTCTATTTGTGTAATTGTTGATAGACTGACCAAATTGGCTCATTTTCTGCCAGTCAAAACTACTTACACAACCGAGGACTACGCGAAGTTGTATGTTAAAGAGATTGTTCACCATCATGGTGTGCCTATTCTATTAAATCTGGCCGAGGTGCACAGTTTACAGTTAACTTCTGAAAATCATTTCAAAAAGGTTTAGGACCCCAAGTTAACCTTAGCACAACTTTCAACCCTCAGACAGACGGGCAGGCAGAGCGTACGATTCAGATGCTCGCGGACATGCTACGAGCTTGTGTATTGGACTTTAAGGGAAGTTGGGATGATCATTTACCCCTTATTGAGTTTGCGTACAATAACAGTTATCATGCTAGCATTAAAATGGCTTCATACGAGGCTTTGTATGGACGGAGATGTAGATCTCCTATTGGATGGTTCGAGGTAGGCGAATCAGAGTTATTTGGGCCTGACTTAGTACACCAAGCCATAGAGAAGGTGAAGTTGATCCAAGAACGGCTACTAATCGCACAGAGTCGTCACAAGTCGTATTCCGATATGCGACGACGAGACTTAGAATTTCAGGTGGATGATTGGGTCTTTTTGAAGATTTCGCCTATGAATGGGGTAATGAGATTCGGGAAGAAGGGAAAGCTCAGCCCAAGGTATATTGGGTCATATCGCATAATTCGACGAATTGGCCAAATAGCTTATGAATTGGACTTGCCTTTGGAGTTAGAGTTTGTTCATCCGATTTTCTATGTTTCCATGTTGAGAGCATGTGTTGGAGATCCTTCCCGGATTGTACCGATTGATGATGTAAAGATTACAAAGAATTTATCATATGAAGAGGTTCATATTGCCATCTTAGATTGACAAGTCCGCAAGTTGAGGACTAAAGAAGTAGCCTCCGTGAAAGTTCTTTGGCGGAATAGGAACATAGAAGAAATGACATAGGAGGCGGAAGAGAAGATGATGCACAAATATCTATACCTATTCCAAACCAATGCCGAGGTTCCAAGAGAAACATAAGGTGAGTTCTAATTTCTAATAATATAATTAATGCTTAAGGACCATGTGAGGTCTGATGTAATGATGTATGTTACATTATATGGCTCGTGAAAAAGGTAGTTGTATTTTCTAGCTACGTGACGGGGATTAGATATGTAACACCCCATATTTTTGGGTGATGGTTTGAGCATCTAGACGTATGCCAATAAAGAGCTTGGCATATAAAATGATGTGATCCCGAAATAATTTAGAACTTACCAATCGGGACAATAAGGATCGACTAATTGATAATAATGATCGGCTAATTTATAATTGTAGTGGGGGACAAGATTAATGTGGATAAGTATTAAAAGGGGACTTTTTCCACGTGGGCTCATTTCGTTAAAGAAAAGAGTGACTAATGTACACACCTATACACATGGATAAGGGATAGTGGTTTCCTCTGAGATTAAGTTACATCATTTGAGTGTAATAATTAGTGTGGGCCCCACTTGCATTTAAGAGAGGTCACCATAATATATATCATATATACGAATTGATAGGTCGATGCAAAATCAAACTAGACATACGTGTTGTACGTTTTCATAGTAGTGTATCATTTTCTTTCACTTTGGAAAAAATAGTATTCTCCCACCTTGAGTATTTCATTTGAACACCAATGTTTCCAGCAACATTAAGTTTTGGGACAAGTTATTTTAAGGAGAAAAGCGTGAGCAACAACATAATTTCCATAGTCGCTTGGTTGTAGAGATTCGAAATTAAAGGTATGTCAATGCAAATCATTTCTTTCTTTTGGCATGTTCTATGTAACGAACGTAAACGTAATATTTTTCCATAAATTATTCTACTCTTAGAAGTTAAGGATGTTCCTGTTATTGATTCCTATGTTAAAAATATGTCTAAATATATTCTTAAATCCTTATTGAGGTATATGGGAAAGATGTTAATATTCTCAATGTTAGCCGAAGGTATATGTTCCCGAATCCTTATCGAGGTATATGGAAAAGATGTTAATGTTCACAGTATTAGCCAAATGTGAAGCGATGTTATGTCATCCAATAAGTTCATAATATTTCATTGACATTCATGCATTTTATTCATGTATTATCCTGGACCCACATGTGTTATATACAGTACTATATGGTACGCATTATATATATGTAGGGGATGGGAAAAGGGAATGGCGTTATATACGTAACACCACCTGCAGCTGGTACAGATATCACGAAAAGAAAGATGTCCAATGAGGCCAAAATGATATGATGCCTACAGAGGCCGATATGTTATGATGCCCACAAAGGCTGTTATGGGAAGGAAGATGCCAATGAGGCCAATATTTATATGTATACCGCATTTTCATTGTGCACGACATTTAGGCATATGTACTAGGGCCCTCAGAGGCATTTACTACGGGTCAGCCATTTCTCGGTTGTTGGTGTTGTCGGCTATTTCTATCGGCTATGCTATCAACTAATTTTGTCGACTGTTTCAAATTATTATGTATCTCTATTATGATATTTATTATGTCTGGCATACTCAGTACATCAGTCGTACTGACGTCCCTTTTGTCGGGGGACGCTGCGTATCATGCCCGCATGTTCACGTAGGTGAGGCGATGACCCGCATTAGTAGGTTGCTGATTCAGCGATTATTGGAGCACTCCCCTTGTTTCGGAGTGTCGGTCTAAGCTCGGTATGGTATATTTTTGCATGTACATATGGGTATGGCGAGGCCCTGTCACGGCCTTTTGATGTTGTGTACTCCCTAGAGACTTGTAGATGGTGTCCTGTGTGTAGTAGTCATGTATGGCCTTGTCGGCCTTGATATGTATATATATAAGTTGGGCAATTGGGTTCAGATTGTACATAGCTCTTGTCCCGCTTACTCTTTTCATATGTTAGTAGAGTACTGGGTGACGGCCCTTGTGGCTGTGATTAATTATGATTAGATGTTGGATGTATGAGTAGAAAGTAGTGGTACTCGACAGGTAAGGTCCGGGTGCCCGTCGCGGCCCTCCGGTTTGGGTCGTGACACTTAGGCATGCAATTCCAAACTACATTGTCCTTAATATAGTAGTAGTGAATCCATTTGACCCACATCTTGTCCTTTTTCAACATAGATTCCATAAGAGCTTGCAAATGGCCATTTTGGTCCAGAATTCCACATCTAAGATATTTAGCCCCCCTGCTTCTCTTGGTTGACACACTTTATTTCATGCTAGTAGAGCATTTTTTGATAATTCTACACCCCCAGTCCATAAAAATTTCCTACAAGTGGCTTCAATAAGACTGATAATCTTAGCGGGTAAAACAAATTTTGGGACCAGTAAATCTGTATGGAAAAGAGTATTGTTTTTATCAATTGCTCCCTCCCAGCATATGATAAAAATTTAGTTGTCCAGCTAGTAATCCTTCCTAACATCTTGTCAATTAGAGGTCGGCATTGTATAGCAGATAATCTCTTGGTGCCGAGTGGAACCCCTAGGTACTTGAAAGACATTTCACCCTTTGCAAACCCATGAAGAGATAGTATAGCTTCATGTTGACTTGAACTTACACCACCAAAGTAAACAGAAGACTTTTCCTTGTTGGCAATTAAACTTGAGGCCCTGGAGAATTCCTGGAAGCAATCAAAGAGCATATACACAGATTTTAGCTCATATTTGCAGAATAAGAGCATGTCATCTACAAAACCAAGCTGAATCAAATTCAACTTGGCACATCTGGATTTGAACTCTTTTTTATCTTGTAATCTCATCAGGATTCCATGGCTAGAACAAATAGGAAAGGGGACATAGGGTCCCCTTGCCTCAAACCTCTCTTAGCAGCAAAAGGTTCAATTGAACATCAATTAATAATTATAGATAAAGAGACAGTCTGCAAGCATTCCATCCCCTCATGTGCTTATGATCATCAATACCATTCAAAGTATTTACCACATCCTCTGGACAAACAGGTGCAATTAATTGAAGTTGTTGACCTCTTGTAAGCACATTGCTCTTTGAGCAGACCCCAGGATCAATATATGGTAGATATTCAGCAGTGTTACCAAGTAAGTTTTGGTAAAAATCCACAATTTCATCCCTAATTTGATCATCATTTGTTGTCCAGCTTCCATCTGAGAGTTTTAGCTTTTTAATTTGATTAAAAGTTGTCCTATTCTTTAATGTAGCTAAAATAAGCAGAAATACAATCACCAAGCCGGAGCCGTTTCATTCTCGACTTTTACTGAAGAATACTCTCCTTCACCATTGACTATTTTTCAAGTTCTTATTTCTTCTCTTTCTCGACTTCAAACAGAGACATGTCAAGTGTAGAATCTCTCATTTTCCCCTATACTTAAATCAATGCACGTCTAGCATCCACAATTTTTTGGTTCACATTTGAGTATTGTTTTGTTTGGAGAAATTTCAACTCCTATTTTACCTTTTTTAGTTTCAGCCAAACTAGTTTCGTATAGCTTCCAGAGACTTGTTGACACCATCCAATAGCTACTTTATCCAAGAAGTATTCATGTTTGGTTAAGTGATTCATAAATCTGAAAGGTCTAGGCTTGGTTTGAGTTGTATGCACAAAGGTGAGACAAAGAGGGAGTGATAAAAAAATCTTGGCTCAAGAATTTTCACCTCATGTTGGTTCATTGTAGTCATCCAGTTTGAATTTGATAATGCTTTATCTATCTTGCTGAATAAATGGTGATTTGTCCATGTATAATTGCCTCCAATAGTCTTAAGTTCACACAGACCTGAGCTCTCCATGAACCCCTGAAAATCTCTTATCTCTGCATCTTGAATATCAGACCCATTCACCCTATCATCATGGTGCAACACCGCATTAAAATCCCATATTGCAAGAAATGGCCTTTGAGTTCTAGCATTAATATCTGAAAGTTGGACCCATAAGCTTCTTATATCTTCCACTATGTGAAGCCCATATATAGCAGGGAAATAGAATTCCACTGGTACTGCATTACACTTAACCTTACCAAGGATCAACTGGTCAATCATGTGGATAAGTTCATAGTCCACAATTGTTGGATCCCATAAAAATCAAATTCTCCCTCTACTGCTCTGGGCATAATTGGCATGCCATTCCCAATGCTTAATGATTTTGCCAATGATCTTGTGTGCTTTATTCTCCTTCACACTATTTTCTAGAAAAACAATAATGCTGATTTTATTCGGAAAGAAAAACTTTGAACTCTTTGTGCTTATAAACTTTATTCATACCCCTCACATTCTATGTGATTAGCTTCATTGGGAATGTAAGGGGATTTGTGGACCCTCAGGCCCTATTTCATGGCTACACTGCCCCTGCTCCTTCATAATCTGCCTTACTGGACATGGCATTGTTGCACTGAGTGGGTTGAATCCATTCATTGTCAACAGAGATGGAGGCTTTGGGCTCACTGTATTCTTTGCAGAAGATTCGGGCATGACACTTTGTCAAACATTAGTAAGCGGTTGCTCTAGTCCATCAGATAGCGCATTGTTACCTCCAGACTGAGTAACTATTTTTGGTTCCATGGCTTGTTGTTCATTCCCCTTGGGTTTATCGCCAGGTGCTATATTCACATTTGCTCCCACAACCTCTGGTCTTGCATGCCATTCTTGGACAGGTTTCCTAAACTTCTCCACTGGTTTGGGTTTAGGCTTATCATATTGCTTCTCTTGTGGTTTAGAGCCTTGTTTTGGTTCTCGAGCTTGTCGCCTTGCCTGCTTAGAACTGCAATCATGGCCAACTTGCAAGCAAGTGTGGCAGTACTCAGGCACCCAATCATACCACACATCCTGATCAAAGTAATTACCATGTGAATCTTGCTCAGTTATGGTCCGAGGGATAGGTGTAGTGACATCCATTTCTATATGAACCCTTGCATAGGAGATCATTTCCATCGAGGTTGTGCATTCATCAGCATAAATAGGCTTCCCTAGACAGCTGCTCAACCTACTTAGTGAATCTTTACGCCAATAGTTCAATGGTAAATTCTGGAATTTCACCCACAATGATACAATCTTCAATACTTCATTGCTAAAATTAAACTCCTAGCTCCATGTCTTTACAATGATAGGTTTGTTGTTTATCAAATGAGGTCCTGAATAGAGAACCTCATCCATATCCTCCACACTATTAAATTTTGCAACAAAGTAGCCCTCATTATGGTAATACATTTTGGACTTAGTAGTGAAATTCCATTGTGTACTAATGAATCTCTCCATGGCTGCTATGGTTGGAGAGGCACCAACCACATATAGAATAACAGCTTGCTTCCACTGTTCAATACCTTTTTAAACTTCCTCATGGTCTTATTCCAAAAAGGTGGAATCTCCCACCCCAGGAGCCCCCACACCCCGGTCCGACAGGTCTGTGAAGGAGGTAAATCATGGTGACTCAATTGATTTCAAAGGTTAGACCAGTACCACGCTGCGCACAAGGGGTCCTCCTTTATCTCAAGAAGAAACCCCCACACTGCCGCTGACGGGATTCGATCCTTGGTCTCTTATTCCAAATATCCCCCTTGAAACCAATTGAGCTGCCCAAGCGGACAAACTTCCTCATGGTCTAATTGAACAATTTTCACACCTTTTATAATAACCGGAGCAATGTAGCTTAGACTCATACCTTTGGAAGCCAATTTGTTACCCTCAAATAGATTTGTCCAGCTTTTCCCAACTTTGCCACTATCAGCTACCTTCGATACATGTTTGCCTTCAAGCACAGCCTCGTTTGCACTCCCAACAACAGACGTCGCCATCAATTGCTTTGATTTGATGCTTTTTTTTTAGATTGAGCATTTGCAAGGCCACTGGACTCAGAGGTTTTTAGATCCACTACAATTAGGACCCTTACAGTCGTGTTTCCTTTTGATACTCCAGTAGCATAACCAACATTCATCTCCATGTCTCATGATAATCCCGTAGCAGATCCAGAAGTTGCGCACATAGGTTCCTTTGGCGTGGCAACTCTCTGATTATGTTGGTATTCTTTGTGGTCCGGCATGAAAATTGCTCGGTCAATAGAAAAGGAGCAGTTCAATCATAGGGATCATTCCGCCCAAAGACCCTTTTATCGAGACTATGCTCTTAGCGATTTCGAATGCTTGTGTTTAAGTTCCACGATTACTTTGTTTTTTCTCCATGCGGTGTCATAAGTGATCACTTCCGCCAATCGGGGAAATGTTGCTTTTGGTCGCATATTTTATGATCAGGGATTAATTTTGTCCGATTCATAATAAAAAGAGGATCCCCTTTATTCGGTGCCGATGAGGAGGATGTCTCGCCCTCATCTTATATTGGAATAAAGTTATGTTTCCTTCACGTTCTTAGGCCTATAGGCCGTATCGTATGTTTGTGGTGGATATTATCGAGTTTGGGAAGATGCATTCGTACCAACAACTTTAGAGTGTAATAAGCGAGGCTAAAGCCCGGTTTTCATTTATGGCATTCGAGGTGTAAACCTGAGTACATGCGTGTTCTTGACAACAAGGGTGAGGACCATCGACCTCTGTAAACATGGGCGAATCTCTCTATTCTGCACTCGAAATTCCGAGGGAGGGGGTCCTTCAGATTAATACGCTTTATAGTTATTGCCTCATTAAAAACCCTACCGATAAAAATCATATTGGGAAAAAAACTCGATCAGGGAAAAGAGTGCAACTCGTATTTTCTGATTTTCACGGGCCACCCTTGAGGTGCATTTTTCATTCGATCAGTCCCAGTCTTGACGCTAGTCCCAGTCCTGAGATTAAAGAGTTAGGAAAACAGGCAAAAAAGGGACAAACTCGTATATGCGGCCCTCAAGGCTATATTATAGGGGCAAAATCATTTGAGAACTCTCATAGGCTCTGCATCCGTAACATCAAGCAAAGTTTGTATGTTAGATTGTACTCACTTATCTCAACTGACCACTTGGATTGCCGGCTTGTGAGGTTGCCTCCTTTTAGCAAGGTTTGCAGTGGGATGCCTGTGACCACTGTCACAAGATGACACTGAAAATACGGTCACAACTTACGCATAGCCGTGACAAGGGCCAGATCCAGTTTTTTTGTATCCAGATATATGTACTCCACCCCGGTTGATGTTTTGCTTGGGTAATAAATGGGGATTTGTATTTCTCCTTCATTTTTTATTAGGGTGATGCTGATTGACGCTGCCGAAACTGTCATGTATAGGAGCAAGCGCTCCCCTTCCCTTGGTTTTGACATCACATGCGGGTTGGATAAGTAACATTTGAGGACTTGTAGGCTCTTATAGCATTTTTGTGTCCACCAGAATTGATGATACTTTCTCATTAGTATAAAAACAATTGTAACACTAGTTAGTCGATCGAGACACAAATCTACCCAGGGCCGCAACTTTCCCCATCAACCTCTGTACTATTTTGATGTTTTTTAATGCATCCGACATTTCACGGATAGCTCTGAGCTTATCGGGATTCATTTTGATGATGCGGCCGGAAATAAAGAAACCCAATAACGTTCCAGACCTAACTCCAAAGGCACGTTTCTTTGGATTTAATTTTATATCGTGTCGACGTATGATGTCGAAGATTTCTTGCAAGGAGGCTAGGTGGGTTTCCGCATCCTGTGATTTGAACAGCATGTCATCGATATATACTTCCATTGTCTGACCAATTTTCTTTTCGAACATTTCGTTCATAGTCTTTGGTAGGTTGCCCCTGTATTTTTAAGACCAAAAGGCATTACGTTATAATAAAAATTTCTGTGGTTGGTCATGAAGGAGGTTTTTTCTCGATCCTCCGGATGCAAGCTCATATAGTTATAGCCAGTGTATGCATCCAGGAAGCTGAACAGCTCATTCCCCACCGTAGCATCGATCGTCTAATCAATATACGGTAATGGGAAGGAATCCTTCGGGCATACTTTATTTAGGTCTTTGAAATCTACACATATCCTGAATTTATTGAGTTTCTTGGGTACCACCACCATGTTGGCCAGCCAGTCAGGGTTTTCACTTCTCTGTACGGACCCTATGTTGAGTAGGCGTGCCACCTCCTTTTTAATAAATTAGACCCTGATGGTTGATATCGACTATTTCCTCTGTCTCACAGGGGGTGATTGGGATCATCACTCAGCTTATGTATAGCTATTTCTGGAGGGATCCTTGTTATATCAAGGTGAGACCAAGTAAAACAATCAAAATTAACTTTTAAATAATGTTAAAATGCGCTCCTGAGCTTAGGCGAGAGTTCTGAGCCTAGGTATACCTACTTTTCGGGATGTTCTTTGAAATGTTGTTGTGCTTTCCAGATCTTTCATAATGGAGTCCACGGGGTCCTTATCTATCGACATGATGAAGCCTCTTGGGATAGCCTAACCCGGGTGCTCTTCTCCCATGATTTCTTCTACTGCATGTATCTCTTTCTTTCTTTCGAATGCCCTGCTTGGATCCAGCGTTTGTAATTGTTATTTATCTTTCCTATTTCCTTTCGATTCTGCTACTGTCAAGGCATCCTCTGTCCGAGATGTATTATAATTTCCTCTTATCTCGCCGACCCCTGGGGGTGGGGAACTTAACCTTCTAGTGGAAGGTTGATGGAATCACTTGCATTGCATGTAGTCAAGATTATCCTAATATTTCATTGTAAGCCATATCTTCAGACACAACATTGAAGGTTGTATATAGTTCCATTTCATCGACGTGCACTGTTAATTTGGCTTCTCTCTTATCAGCTCACTCGACATATTGAAGCCTGCCAATACCTTTATTATTAGGATAACGAATTCGTCCGCCCGCATCTCTTTTAGAACACGCAGTTGGATGATGTTTGTTGAACTCCATAGATCAATCAAAACACGTTTAATAAAAAAGTTATTAATTTTTACAGATATTACCAGGGCTTCATTGTGAGGGGAGGCAATGTCCACGCAGTCGTCACTGGAGAAAGAGATGTTTTTGCTTCCTATGGGTTCCTGGATGCAGCTCGTGGTTGTGATGGAAATTTTGGATTTCCTTATTGTTGTGTATGTAACCTTGTTCAACACCCATGCTTCGAAGATTATGTTGATAGTATGAGTGAGCTGAGGTGTTTTATTTGGTTTCTCTCCAACATTCCTACTCAGGTTAAGCTTCTCCCAATCGCTAATGTACTCTTCAAGTGTCCTGCCTGTAGCAGCTGGGCCACCTCGATCCTTAGATTTGCACAATCCTCCATGGTATGTTCATGCATGCTATGAAAATAGCACTAGAGCCCTGTGTTTCTTTTGTCCAGATTTATTTGCATCACGTCCAAGAACCTTGCATCTTTCATGGTTTTCATCACCGCCACCGGTTCTGCTGTGTTTATGCTAAAGTTGTGGTCGGATAGCTTTGGGGGGCCAGTCCCCGTTGATGCCGGTGCTTCTGGTCATGGAAGGCCTCGCTTATGGAGACCATGGTGATTCCTGCTTCTACCTCGGTTTGCTCCGAAACTAGGGAATCTTTGGGAGTCATACGGCTCGTACCGTCCCCTCTTTATGGTATTAGTGATGAACCTTTGACTTGGCCTTTTTTAGGGGCGGCTTCCCATGTATACTGGTGATGCCACCCGCTGGTCCTTCTCAATTCACATCTTAGCAGTATATCTAAGGTTTATCTCCCCGCATATCTTTGCCGGGAATTCTCACAAGCTTTCTTTTAATTTTTTTGGAAGCATTTAAATTGTTCGGGTTCAATCTATCTGCAAATGCAGCCGCAGCCCAATCCTTTGGGATGGCTGGCAGCAATATTCTTTACCTTTGAAACTTGTCCACGAATTCCCACAATAGCTCATCTCCTCGCTGATTTATTGTGAATACATCTTGCTTGTGTGTTTCCACTCTCTGAGCCCCCACCCCCACGTGAGCCTTAACAAAAGTATCTGCAAGAGTAGCAAAAGAGTCAATAAAATTTTTGGGTAAATGAGTATACCAAGAGAGTGCTCCCTTTATGAGCGTTTCGCTAAATTTCTTTAGCATGATAGATTCGATCTCAAGCTGCCTGAGATCGTGTCCAGTGATGGCTACTTCAAAGGTTACAATATGCTCGGCTAGATCCATGATGGCGTCATATTGTAGTATGTCTGGCATCTTGAACTTCTTCGGGATGGGAATAAGGGCCTCGCTTTCTGGATACGGTAAGACCCCATATCTTTTGTCTCCTGAGCCTTTTGTCACGGGTGGCTCTCCTGGTATTTAATTCATCCATTCATTAATCTTTCGTTCTACTCGGTGTAGTCCTTCTGTGAACGCATCCATCCGCTCCTTCGAGCCATCAGTTCCCTTCTTGCTGGTTTCGGGTGATGCTGAGATATTTGTCGTGTTCTTGTTTGACGCCAGAGACCCATCCCGTGAGTGAGTAGCTATAGATGAGTGAGTACTATAGTTTCCACTGCTCTCTCCATACGTAGCATCATCTCGATCTGCAACCCGAGAACGGTTGCGATCGTATCTTTCGTAAGAGATCCTTCCTTATTGGTGGGTTTGGGCCTGCCGGTTGAGACTTAGCTGAGCTTCTTTCTTCGGGTGTTTGTTTCCGGGATCTCTTTGCTTTTTCTTTACCTGAGATGCCATTTCTTTGTTGTTTGCTAGGTTGCCTTGGTGGGGGTTTGTTTCCACTGCTCTGCTGCTCTCGTTCGGATTCCTCGTCAGGCTCCGTTCTTAGTGTTACTGAAGGATCTACCAAGTCCTGATTATTAATGGGTATCCGTTCATCTTCGAGATTTTGTGATCCATGGGAACTGTTGCTTTGTCCTGACATGCTTTTTCAATTTTAGCGGTTTCACTTGGTTTTTTCAAGGAGATCGACTACAGATCGAGACAACACCACAACTGTCTATCTCCACAGAAGGCACCAAACTGTTTTCCAGTTAAATTAGTTCTAATAAAACACACAATTATATAGATAGATATATAGTCCTATCTATTCTATCTATCTATCTATTCTATTAGATGGATGGGATTGGATGGATGGGATTGGATGGGATGGGAGGGATGATGGGATGGGAGGGATGTGAGGGATGGGTGGGATGGGTGGGGTGGGTGGGATGGGTGGGATGGGTGGGGATGGGCGGGGATGGGCGGGGATGGGCGGGAGGGGGCGGGAGGGACGGGGCGGGGGCGGGGCGGGGCGGGGCAGGGCGGGGCAGGGCGGGGCAGGGACGGGGCAGAGCAGGCAGGCAGGCAGAGCAGACACGAGCAGGCAGGCAGGCAGACACACACACAGACACACACACAGACACACAATTAAAGATCTGTATTTTAGGGTTTAAACACAAGTGATTTGTGTCGCGCCCGATTTTGACCTGCGAGCTTCGCGACGCGATGGCGTCGATTCCCTCTGGATTGGATAAAATGCTTGCTTTGAGGAGTCGCCACCTAATTATTCTAAGGTGAATTAGGGCACCTGAATGTTAACTAAAAGCTGAAAAATAACTCCAATTTTGTGGTCTGCGAAACTAATGAGATTCTAGGTAAGGGTTCTTTATTATCCTAAAGGGAAGGGGTTAGACATCCTTTAAGATCCGCTAACTTGCGGTTATCCGATCAAATTCAGGTTAATTATTGTACTAAGAAAATGCATATTTAAAAATATAAAGTTAAAATGACGTTGCAAGTATTTAATGAAATGATGCATTTGTACAATTATACATTTGTATGACATTAATATACACGTAAAGCTGGAAAAAGTATGCATTTGAATGAAAATTGATAAAAAAAATATATATGCAATGTAAATTTTATGGGTGACGAGCCTAAAAATAGATAAACTAGCGATTTCCAATTTTAAAACTAACCGAGCCTAAGAATAAATGAACTAGCAATGGGTTTCCAGTTTTAGACTACCCTATTAATTAATTCTATGTTTGCCTATCCTAAACATTTCAATAATTTCACGAGTACAATAATATCACAATACAGAATGAAATAAAGCTGAATTAAAGAAAGTAAAAAACAACAACAAAATAAATAATCTCCGAGGGGTATTTGCCTTCTTTGACTTTATCCCTTGCAAGCTGTCAAGAACAAACGGTTAGAAACAATTGAATATACATAACTTCAAATCCGTATCCAAAACAATAAATGTTTTGATTACGGAGGGCTCAAACTTAAATTTTGAAAAGATCATTCCAATCACGTCGTGGCTGCGAACATATGACTCGTTTGGTCATTTTAGTTGCCTTGCCTACCGAACATATTGGTCTCTCGGGTAAAAAAGATTTAAATTCATCATTGCCCAGAAATTTTATTTTTCGTCTTTACAACTGTGGAGGCCTAAAAAATCGACGGATATTTTTTCATCGGCCAATGTAATATCGTGTTCAGCAAAATTAAATTGGAACAGTAAGCAGCAGCAGTATGCAGTAAACAGAGAGGCAATTTCCGAGAAGACGGGATGTTTAGTAAAACAGTAAAACAGTAAATATCCGTTGCACGGATGCTTAAAAGGCTAAAACAGTGAACTGAAACAGGGAAAACAATACCCGAAAAGCGCGGCCTCGAATTCAATTTCATTGGCCTAAATGCAGTATTTAATTCAAAAGCAGTAAACTAAACCAAAACAGTAAAAACTGAAATCGAGAAGCAATTCCCGAAAAGACGCGATATTTAGTTTAAAACAATAAGATAGTAAAACAATAAATATCCGTTGTGCGAATGTTTAAAACAGTAAATAGTAAACAGAAAACAGAGAAACAAAAAAAAGCGCGGCCTCGAATTTAATTTCATCGGCCTAAATGCAGTATTTAATTCAAAACAGTAAAACAACAAGATATCCGTTGCACGGATGTTTAAATGCCAAAAACAGTAAACTGAAAACAAAGAAACGAAAAAAATGCGGCCTCGAATTTAATTTCATCGGCCTAAATGTAGTATTAGTTAAAAACAAATAAAACAGTAATCTGTTGCACGAATGTTTCAAACAGAAAACAGAAAAGAGAGAAACGAAACGAAAGAAAAAAAAAAGTGTGGCCTCAAATTTAATTTCATCGGCCTAAATGCAATATTTAGTTAAAACAGTGAAACAGCAAGATAGTTGTGTAACAGATGTTTAAAATGCCAAAACAAAACAGCAGCAGTTCGCAATTAAAACGTCCGACCCGAATTCTAAAATTTTATCCGACCCGGATCCTGGACAGTGATCCGGCCCGGATTTCGGGTTGACCCGACCCGGAATCACACATTTTTTTTGGAATTTTCTGATAACCAACAACAAAAATACAAAAAATGAAATTTACTTGACCCGGGCTGACCCGACCCGAATCATTTTTTTTTCAGATTTTTAGTTTGCCAACAACAGAATATTAAACATATAAATCTGGAAATTTATTCGAACCGGGTCGACCCGACCTGAATCGGTGACCCGACTCAATTTCTTTCCGAATTACAAATAACCAACAATAAAATTTAGAACATGAAATCTGAAAATTCATTCGAACCTGGTCAGTGACCCGACCCGAATCGGATATTTCAACCTGAATCGATTTCTTTCCAAATTTTCAGATAACCAACAACACATATAAAACATAAAATCTGGAAATTCATTCGAATCGGGTCGACCCGACCCGGGTCAGTGACCCAAATCGGATATTTCAACCCGAATTAAATTCTTTCCAAATTTTTCAGGTAACCAACAACACAATATCAAGCATATAAAACAGGAAATCTTACCTAAATCGGGTTGACCCGACAGTGAACAAAAGGGCAAAAATCCATGCAAAATTCGACCTAAATTCCTATCAAAAACTCCCTCTTTTCGAACAAAAGTCCACACAAACCGACCCCAAAACAGTGAACAAAAGGGGGTATTTATAGATGGGTTTCGGGTTTTAGGGAGTGTAGATATGGGTGAAGTGATGGTGTCGGCGTAGGGGTGACCGACAACGTGGGGTCGTGGTGGTGTGTGCGGCGACTGGTGGCGGCAGTGGGTGACGGCCGGTGAAAAGTATGTGGGTGTAGGGTCGCGGGTTTGGGTTGAAGGAGAAAGAGAAGAGAGTGAAAAGGGTTAGGGGGTTGGTGGTGGTGTCGTTGAGGTAATGGCGGGTGGTATCGGTGAGGTGACCGGCGATGTGGGGTCGTCGGTATGGGGGTGTGGGGTCGCGGGCTTGGGAAATTGGGCTGGCGGTTGAGTTTGGGAAGTGGGCTTGGGAAATTGGGTGGCCGGTTGGGTTTGGGGTGTGGAGCCAACCGGTTGGGCCTCGGATGGGGTTTGGAATTGTTTTGGGTAAAAATTATTTTTTTGGGTTGGGGAAATAAATGGGTGATGGGTTGGGCTTGGACTAAAATGGGTTTTAGTTTGGGTTGGGTAGGAATTGTTTTGGGTTGAGTAGAAGTTGTTTTGGAGGAAATGAGATGGGTTATGAGTTTAAAAATATAAAAAAGTTTTATTAAATATAAATAAATAAATAAGCTTTGCAAAAAATTATAAATTGTAAAGATGATAATATGATAAAATATAATATTTGTGAAATGTTTGATGCTTAAATAAAAAATAAAAATGCAATGTCGTTTTGCGAAAATAAAATAACATATAATATTAGGATAAAAGTATGATTATGATATAAAAAATGCAAATGACAGTAACATATGCAAATAACAACAATAATAATACCTATATTTTAAAATTGTTTTAAGTGTCAAAAATATTAAAAATTGTAAATAAAATCAGAAAAAATGGGACAAAATTGGGTGTCAACATATGCCCCTTTTTGGTCGGAGACGATGAAAGAGTTTTCGGCCAAAGAAGTTGACTGAGTAGTCAATTTTGTCCTAATCATCGATACTCAAGGGATGGTTAGAGATGCGTGGGATGAATTAGAATCCCGAGGGAGAAGAGAAGTTGCAAGAAGTTGGTGCAGATTCAAGAAACATTGCCCCAGTGTCGATTTATGACGACACTGGTTGCAGATGTGGTGAAATACTGGGGGAAGGATGGAACGACGTTCGAAGTATTTCCACAATGCAGATGATGATGTAGCATAGGCATGATGAGGTGACGTCGTTGCTTAGACGTTATGCAAATGGCGCAGTTGCATAGGCGCGATTGAAATTAAAATATCCACATTAGAAGGTGGGTGCCTTACTGAAAAAATAAAATACCCGCATTGGAAGGTGGGTGCCTGACTGAAATTGAAATACCCGCATTAGGAGGTGGGTGCCTGACTGAAATTAAAATACCCGCATTAGGAGGTGGGCGCCTGACTGAAAATGGAATACACGCATTAGGAGGTGGGCGCCTGACAGAAATTAAATACCTGCATTAGGAGGTGGGCGCCTGACTGAAATTAAAATACCCGTATTAGGAGGTGGGCGCCTGACAGAAATTAAAATACCCGCATTAGGAGGTGGGCGCCTGACAGAAATTAAATTACCCGCATTAGGAGGTGGGCGCCTGACTGAAATTGAATACCCGCATTAGGAGGTGGGCACCTGACTGAAATTTAAATACCCGCATTAGAAGGTGGGCGCTTGACAGAAATTTAAATACCCGCATTAGGAGGTGGGCGCCTGACAGAAAATAAAATACCCGCATTAGGAGGTGGGCGCCTGACTGAAATTGAAATACCCGCATTAGGAGGTGGGCGCCTGACAGAAATTAAAATACCCGCATTAGGAGGTGGGCGCCTGACAGAAGTTAAAATACCCGCATTAGGAGGTGGGCGCCTGACAGAAATTAAAATACCCGCATTAGGAGGTGGGCACCTGACTGAAATTAAAATACCCGCATTAGGAGGTGGGCGCCTGACTGAAATTGAAATACCCGCATTAGGAGGTGGGCGCCTGACTGAAATTGAAATACCCGCATTAGGAGGTGGACGCCCGCATTAGGAGGTGGGTGCCTGACTGAAATGACGTCGTTGCTTAGACGTAATGCGTTTGTGACCCGCATGGGTTGAAATGACGTCGTTGCATAGACGTGGTGCGTTGAAAACGTCATTGTGTAGACGTGTTGTGCAGATGACGCAGTTGCATAGGCGTGTTGCTGATGACACTGTTGTATGGGCGTGTTGCTGTCATTGTAATGCTGTAAAAGATGTAAATGACGCCATCGCCGTCAGTTTGCTGCAATATGATTCCACATTGTGTTGAATCTTCTGCCGATTCAAAGTCATGTGAACTGTGCATTGAAATGTCGTCCTTGCACGGACAAAAATGTGATGCAATGTCTGTGCCGAATTTAACACACATGTTGTGGCTTCCTTGCCTTTGTCAACCTGAAGACATGCACTTGAAGAATTTTATGAGTTTGAGGGGAGCAGGGGCGGTTGATTCGCGTCGACTTTGTAGCTTTGGCTCTTGACCCTCGCAAGTTCAGACTGGTTTAGATTGAAGACTTAGTTGTCTGGCATTTTTCAGGTCCATTGGCATATTCTTGCAGTGAACCCTTAAAATATGCCCCAGTTTTTTATATATATGAAGATATTGAACTTCTAACTGGACAAAACCGAGTCTGTGCGGGTAACTTGCTTGTCCTGTTAAGGCAATCATGTGAGCCTATTGCTTTGTGTGCAAGACAATGGAAGAAAATTTCCGATGGTGTGACCGAAGCCGATATAGGCCGCCTACGTATTCCGACAAGGGAAATCAGGTCATAACGTAGTTCGCTGCAAGCAAAAAAAATTGTAAGGATTTTCTAAAAATGGGACCGAAGCCGATGTGGCCGCCTACGTATCCCGCCGAGGGAATCAGGTCATAACGTAGTTCGCTATAAGCAAAAAGGGATTGTAAGGATTTTCTGAAAATGGGACCGAAGCCGATGTGGCTGCCTACGTATCCCGTCGAGGGAATCAGGTCATAACGTAGTTCGTTGGCAAAAAGATTTGTATTTGTAGAATGTTTTTTTTGTAAAAGAGAGTGACTAGAGTTTGAAAAATGATGCAATATATTTTGCAAGTTTGTTTTTTGTTTTGTTTTTTTTTTTTAAATATGAAAAAGACAGAATCACGTCTTGTCTTCGGATGGTACCAACAATTAGTATTGTGCTTAGGGGTTCCCGTTATTTGCTTCATGTCTAACCGAGACGGACTTCAGGGTAATTCCTACAGCTTCAAATGCTACCTCGGACATACCTGAGTATCGACACTCGCTTCAAGCCAAGGTTTTGACATATATGCATTCTCATGTTTCAAATGCCCTCACTGAAAGAAAGTCTCATTCTCACATGTATTTCAGTATTTTGCACTTTGGGACGTCTAGAGAAATACACTCACCCTCAGAAAGATGTTCAATGCATTTAATTGTGATACCATAGGCTTGGCTGTCATGTGAGTATCCACTAATGTGAGAACCCTCAGTATAGGATCATGTAGGGCTTGTTATGGGTTTGTAATGTAGGCTTAGGGAAAGGAAATGATATCATTTGGGTAAGGAGTGACTAATCCTTCCTTGAGCGTTGGAATATGTCCGCGCTTGGTATTTTTGTGCCTTGATGCCGATTTGCTTCTTTTTGCCCCTTTTGTTTTTTACAGACTTCATTTGAATATTTCGTTTAGAGCTTTTTCCCCTTTTCGAGTTTTTTTTTGTTTTTCTTTTATGTTGTCGGGGCTTTTTGACTTCTTCTTTGTGTGAAGTCGTCCTTTTGTTTTATTTTGTTTTCCTCTTTTGGGAGCATTGCACTTCAACTCGGATCTTTTCAGCAATTTGCACATTTCTGATGCGCTCAAGGAGGTCGGGCCAAAAGAGGGATAGTGCGTGTACGCACTCAGAAAGGGTATAGGCATAAGATGTGGTTGTTAAAAAAAATAGGCTTCAGGCTCAACGGGGAAGTGCTACGGATAATGTTATTTGGTAAGCTAGAAAGGCTCAAACGGATCAAAGAAAGCCTACAATCCTTTCCTATACCAAGTGTTACTCATGATTTCGCCTCAACAAACATTCGAGTCAAGTTCTAGATCACAATGCAATGCAATTAAACTTATTCTAAAAACTCACCACACGATGCATATGAAACGATGAGGTTGATTTTGTTCATATCTTGGAAGTATGCAAAACAATTTTTCAAGTGTCGCCACAGGCATGAATGAGAGGTAGCAAAAGAATCTATAGTTTACCACAAAGTCAGTCTTCTCCGCCTGTTCTTTCCTATGCACACTCCTAATTGTGTTGGTATCAACCAAGTCAATCAATGATTCTTAAATATATATATATATATATATATATATATATATATATATATATATATATATATATATATATATATTGTATTTTTGAATAAATGGTACCGAATCCGAATAGGGTTGCCTACGTATCTCATCTTTGACGAGAATCAGGTGTCATCTTTGACGAGAATCAGGTGTGCGTAGTTCGTGCAGAAAGGTTAAAAAATGTATGTTTAAAAAAAATCATTCATGATAGGATAGTAAAAGTAAAAAATTGTATAAAACAGATAATTGTCCACTATGGGACGAATGCAAAGTAAAAAATAATTGTCCACAGTAGAATGAATGTAATGAAAAAATGATTATCCACAATAGGATGAGTATAATAAAAAAATGATTGTCCATTATAGGATAAATGAAAAGATTGATAAACCAGATATGTCCCTCTCTAAGGTGGACAAGAAGTGCGTCTTTTTTTTAGTGTTGTCGAACCCGAGAAGGGCTACCTACGTATCACACCGTACAGTGAGAATCAGACACTCGTAGTTCGTGAGGATATTTTGTAAAAGATGGTATGATATAAAGGATTTATGTAACAAAATTTAAGCATATCAATTGAATTTGCAAATATGTAAAAAAAAACGACAGTATAGACAAACTAGAGTGATGCCTCATTTAATCTAGTGTTGGACGACTTTTTCTAATCAAAACATCTTTCGGTCATCTTTGTGAAAACCTTTTGCTTTGTTCTTTCCTGGAGTATATCCCGGGATAATATTTTAGAACGACCGCCCCCGACTGTTCGCGAGGACGATCTTCCTGCAAAAATAAGAGCACCGGGTGAAAGAAGAAAAGTTACAGGAAGAATAATAAAATGTGGAAGTGTGATAGTATAGTCAAAGACTCCCCTGATGGAGGTTAGATGACTTCTTTCAGTCAAAGTATCTCCCGGTCATCTTTGTAAACGATCGCTCTAGACTTTTTGCGAGGACGATCTTCCTGCAAAAATGAGAGACATTCGTGAAAGTAGAAAAGTCGCGAAAAATAATAAAATGTAGAAAAGTGTGACAGTATAGTCAAAGACCCTTGTGGTTGCTTCACAAGGTCCAAGTCTTGATGTTCAAGAACGCTTTATTCTCGGGCAGGGACACAATTTCTGTCCCGAGGATCAAAAGATATGGTGTTGCCCAAGTAAAAGTTGATTGTAGTGCAATAGTCAAAAAGTGCAAAGGGCAAATGTTCATGCACTGATTTGCAAGCGACATGACATGATATATACAAAATTAAAGCAGGCAATTATTGCATTAAATAATATGTACAAAGTGAAAAGCAGAAAAATAGCAAATAGATTGTGCGAGAATTAAATGTGCGTCCTAACATGCATGAGCCTCTCTTATGCCAGAGGTGAGCCTAAACGCCAAATATGTGAGATTATGACAGATTAATCCAAGCTGTTAAACTGCAACGCTTTTGTCGGAAATGAAGACATTATGAATGTACATTTTCCAATTTTGGCATGTCAAAATTAAGCTTGGATTCGTCTATCATTATCACACTACAAATAATATGTTGATGGTCGTTGGGGGAGCGAGACCCGTCGACAATTTTGGCGGATTTCTTAATTGTGGAGTCGATGTCAAGTATCAACCCACCTAAGGTGTATGTATGCATGACTTAAGATAAAGGATGGTATAGCTCTATCCTAAATTTTTATGATTTGACTGACTAGACTCAAGGTTCCCGAGCGGACTACTCGAGTGAGAAGGCTACGCGGCCACCGGATGGTCCGGACACTCCGCGCATACGCCAACTCTCCTAAAATTTGGTAATTTGAAAGAATTTGCGGGTGCGCAAAACACACCTCGTGTGTAATGTGTGATAGTGTCAATTTTCCATAGTGGAAGAAATATGAGCGGAATGCCAATTTAAGAAAAGCAATAAAAGAATATAGCAATTAAAGAAGTTAAACATACAAAATTTCAAAAAGGAAACAATTAGAAGCAGTAGAATAAATTAAAAGCAAAATAAAGCGCAATAATAATTAACCTGAACTTGCTATGGTTAAGAACCTGAATTTCCCTAGCGAGGTCGTCATGCTGTCGCGCCCGATTTTGACTTGCGTTCTTCGTGACGCGATGGCGTCGATTCCCTCTGGATTGGATAAAATGCTTGCTTTGAGGAGTCGCCACCTAATTATTCTAAGGTGAATTAGGGCACCTGAATGTTAACTAAAAGCTGAAAAATAACTCCAATTTTGTGGTCTGCGAAACTAATGAGATTCTAGGTAAGAGTTCTTTATTATCCTAAAGGGAAGGGGTTAGACATCCTTTAAGATCCGCTAACTTGCGGTTATCCGATCAAACTCAGGTTTATTATTGTACTAAGAAAATGCATATTTAAAAATATAAAGTTAAAATGACGTTGCAAGTATTTAATGAAATGATGCATTTGTACAAGTATACATTTGTATGACATTAATATACACGTAAAGCTGGAAAAAGTATGCATTTGAATGAAAATTGATAAAAAATATATGCAATATAAATTTTATGGGTGACGAGCCTAAAAATAGATAAACTAGCGATTTCCAATTTTAAAACTAACCGAGCCTAAGAATAAATGAACTAGCAATGGGTTTCCAGTTTTAGACTACCCTATTAATTAATTCTATGTTTGCCTATTCTAAACATTTCAATAATTTCACGAGTACAATAATATCACAATACAGAATGAAATAAAGCTGAATTAAAGAAAGTAAAAAACAATAACAAAATAAATAATCTCCGAGGGGTATTTGCCTTCTTTGACTTTATCCCTTGCAAGCTGTCAAGAACAAACGGTTAGAAACAATTGAATATACATAACTTCAAATCCGTATCCAAAACAATAAATGTTTTGATTACGGAAGGCTCAGACTTAAATTTTGAAAAGATCATTCCAATCACGTCGTGGCTGCGAACATATGACTCGTTTGGTCATTTTAGTTGCCTTGCCTACCGAACATATTGGTCTCTCGGGTGAAAAAGATTTAAATTTCATCATTGCCCAAAATTTTATTTTCCGTCTTTACAACTGTGGAGGCCTAAAAAATCGACGGATATTTTTTCATCAGCCAATGTAATATCGTGTTCAGCAAAATTAAATTGAAACAGTAAGCAGCAGCAGTATGCAGTAAACAGAGAGGCAATTTCCGAGAAGACGGGATGTTTAGTAAAGCGATAAAGCGATAAATATACATTTGCACGGATGCTTAAAAGGCTAAAACAGTGAACTGAAACAAGGAAAACAATACCCGAAAAGCGCGGCCTCGAATTCAATTTCATTGGCCTAAATGCAGTATTTAATTCAAAAGCAGTAAACTAAACCAAAACAGTAAAAACTGAAATCGAGAAGCAATTCCCGAAAAGACGCGATATTTAGTTTAAAACAATAAGACAGTAAAACAGTAAATATCCATTGCACGGATGTTTAAAACAGTAAACAGTAAACAGAAAACAGAGAAACAAAAAAAGCGCGGCCTCGAATTTAATTTCATCGGCCTAAATGCAGTATTTAATTCAAAACAGTAAAACAACAAGATATCCGTTGCACGGATGTTTAAATGCCAAAAACAGTAAACTGAAAACAAAGAAAAGAAAAAAATGTTGCCTCGAATTTAATTTCATCGGCCTAAATGTAGTATTAGTTAAAAACAAATAAAACAGTAATCCGTTGCACGGATGTTTAAAACAGAAAACAGAAAAGAGAGAAACGAAACGAAAGAAAGAAAGAAAGAAAAAGTGGCCCCTCGAATTTAATTTCATCGGCCTAAATGCAATATTTAGTTAAAACAGTAAAACAACAAGATAGTTGTGTAACATATGTTTAAAATGCCAAAAAAAAACAGCAGCAGTTCGCAATTAAAACCTCCGACCCGGATCCTGAATAGTGATTCTGCCCGGATTTCGTGTTGACCCAACCCGGAATCACACATTTTTTTGGAATTTTCAGATAACCAACAATAAAAATACAAAAATTGAAATTTACTTGACCCGAGCTGACCCGACCCGAATCATTTTTTTCAGATTTTCAGTTTGCCAACAATAGAATATTAAACATATAAATCTGGAAATTTATTCGAACCGGGTCGACCGGACCCGAATCGGTGACCCGACTCGATTTCTTTCCGAATTACAAATAACCAACAACAAAATATAGAACATGAAATCTGAAAATTCATTCGAACCGGGGCAGTGACCCGACCCGAATCGGATATTTCAACCCAAATCGATTTCTTTCCAAATTTTCAGATAACCAACAACACATATAAAATATAAAATCTGGAAATTCATTCGAATCGGGTCGACCCGACCCGAGTCAGTGACCCGAATCGGATATTTCAACCCGAATTAAATTATTTTCAAATTTTTCAGGTAACCAACAACACAATATCAAGCAAAAATCCATGCAAAATCCGACCTAAATTCCGACCAAAAACTCCCTCTTTTCGGACAAAATCCACACAAATCAACCCCCAAAACAGTGAACAAAAGGGGGTATTTATAGATGGGTTTCGGGTTTTAGGGGGTGTAGAAATGGGTTAAATTGATGGTGTCGGCGTAGGGGTGACCGATGGTGTGGGGTCGTGGTGGTGTGTGCGGCGACTGGTGGCGGCAGTGGGTGACGGCCGGCGAAAGGTATGTGGGTGTAGGGTCGCGGGTTTGGGTTGAAGGAGAAAGAGAAGAGAGTGAAAAGGGTTAGGGGGTTGGTGGTGGCGTCGTTGAGGTGGGGGTGGGTGGTGTGGGTGAGGTGCCCGGGGACGGGGGGTCGCCGGTATGGGGGTGTGGGGGCGGGGGTATAGGGTGTGCGGCGACGGGAGTGTTGGTGAGAAAAGGAGTGTGTAGGTTTTTTTTGGTTTTTTGGGGTTATGTTTAGTTTTAGGGGGAATAAAGGGAAGGGGCTCGAGTGGGCTTGGGAAATTGGGCTGGCCGGTTGGGTTTGGGGTGTGGGTCGACCGATTGGGCCTCGGATGGGGTTTGGAATTGTTTTGGGGAATTAAATGGGTGGTGGGTGGGGCTTGGACGAAAATGGGTTTTAGTTTGGGTTGGGTAGGAATTGTTTTGGGTTGAGTAGAAGATGTTTTGGAGGAAATGAAATGGGTTATGAGTTTAAAAATATAAAAAGGTTTTATTATATATAAATAAATAAAAAAGCTTTGCAAAAAATTATAAATTGTAAAGATGATAATATGATAAAATATAATATTTGTGAAATGTTTGATGCTTAAATAAAAAATAAAAATGCAATGCCGTTTCGCGAAAATAAAATAACATATAGTATTAGGATAAAAGTATGATTATGATATAAAAATGCAAATGACAGTAAAATATGCAAATAACAACAATAATAATACCTATATTTTAAAATTGTTTTAAGTGTCAAAAATATTAAAAATTGCAAATAAAATCAGAAAAGATAGGACAAAATTGGGTGTCAACAATTTGGATCCGATAATAATAACAATGAAGCTTTGATCTAGAACAAGCTATGGATAATAATGGATAAGTACTTCTCTAAGTGTATTGCTTTGAAGGAAATAGAGCTTAGATTACAAGTGTGAGCAAGAGGATCCAAGATGTGGTTCCTTAGATAGATAGATATTAGTTCTAATAAAACACACAATTAGAGATCTGTATTTTAGGGTTTAAACACAAGTGAGTTGTATCCGATAATAATAACAATGAAGCTTTGATCTAGAACAAGCTATGGATAATAATGGATAAGTACTTCTCTAAGTGTATTGCTTTGAAGGAAATAGAGCTTAGATTACAAGTGTGAGCAAGAGGATCCAAGATGTGGTTCCTTCCTTTCTAAGTCTTACATATTTAAGTCAAAATTTAGATAATTGTATCCCTCTAAAGTTACGAGGATGTGAGCGTGCTGATGTCACCGTACTTACGCGTGCCGCGACGCTCTGATCTAGGAAGACTGATGTAACGAGAATTGTTGTGAGTGGAAGACAGTTATTGAAAGCCTTTGAGTCGTTTGAATCTCTTGATGCTCTAATCCACCCGGAGATGTTTTTACCCAATACAGGACATATCTTAGGCTAGTTACACTTATGTAATACTCCCTCCACCTCAATTTATATAAGGTGTTTAACTGGAATAAAATTTGAAAAAAAAAGTTTAAAAAAGAACAATTTAAAGAAGAATGGAAGATTTTTAAACTTGTAATTTAAACATACCATAAAATTAATATTAAATTATTTTTAAATATAAAAATATATCCTTTTATTTTTAGACAGATTATAAAAAGAGTTTCAAATAAATTAGACAGAGGAAGTACTTATGAGGTAGATATTTTGTAATGTTTTCATCATTTTAATCCTAATAACTCTAGATGAGTTTAAACTTTAAAGGCACCTAAAATCTGAATCTTTAAGCAAAAAATTTGACCCACCGAATAAAAGCTGAAGTCATCCGCATGACGAGAGAAGGATTGAATATTTGGTAAATTTGATGTTTTTAATTGGTGGCTTGACCTGTTGGACAGCCTGGCTGGCTTTGTACTAAACGAGTATTAATTATTTTTTTTTTCATAATCCAGGTTTCCAGGCTTGCGCCTGACTACTTCACTGGTATTACCCAGACGTCCTGGAGGTAATAGCACCGGTCCTTCAACACTATTATCAGGTAAATCGCGGGATGTGCTCCGGTGGCCAATTTTCTGGGAGCGTACAACTGATCAATGAGACAAGGTCAAATTCCCCAACATGCAGAGTTTTTTCGTGCTTACGGGGAATCGAACCTACGCTGTCCCATGCCAGAGCGCCTTATAGCGCCCAGACTTTGCCACTGGACTATGCCCCGGAGAACAAACGAGTATTAATTCTTTGTTGCCCAACTGAAAGTATTACTTTACTTCTTTTTGTGGCAAAAGTGGCGTTTGGCCGTAGAAATAAAATAAAATTCATTTTTTTTGAATTTTTGATGTTAGAGTTAGAGTTGGAATTGTGTTTGATCGTAGTTTTTACAAATAATATTTTATTGTTGAAACATACTTTTTCAATAAGGTTTTGGTCATGAAAAAGGTGAAAAATCTTTTGGGTGTTTTTCAAATTCCAAATACAAAGTTGCATTTGAAATTTTCATGAACAAACACTATTTTTTTTTAAGTAAAAAAAATTTCAAAAAAAAAAGTGAATAATTCTTATGGCCAAACGGGTCAAGTAGTCTTATTTCACTTTTCCAGAGTTAAAGTCACCTATTTATAATTTTAAAAATAACGCCTCAGTCCCAATATATGTAGCATCGTTAGCTAATGTCTTGAAATTTAAACTTGGAACCTCAAGATAAATTTTAAACCATTTTCACCACTAAGTTAACCTCTAATCTTGTGTTTAAGAGATTCAAACTCTCTATATATATATATACATGGAATGCTTTTATTAGTTCAACTGTGCCAACAATAATTTTGTAGTAATTTTTAAAGTGTACTAATGTACGATCTTGTCCAAATGCATTGTTTAAAGAGAAAAGTTTAAGTCTTGTATAATGATAGAGGGGTCAAATAATTAGAAAAAGTACGCTTTCGTTCATATATACTCCTACTTTTTATATATTAAGGAGTGACTATCATTTTTGAGTTAATTAAGAGGTAAAGGGAGGTTACATCTAAAGTAAAAATTTACTCATGCTTAACGTTTATATCAAATTAATAGATGTAATATATATGATAAATACTTATTCGTATTCAATATTTATATCAAATCGTGTAAGAGTACTATAATTAAGCTATATAATGAGACATAAGTGCTAAAAGTATATGTGCATCTATGTCAACTCTTTTAAATTTTTTAGACACATTAAGGTTTAGTTGTTGGAAACCCTTTCCGAAAAATATGTTAAAAGTTTTTGTGGAATTTTTTTTAACAGCATCACAAATCTCCTTCTATTTTCAAAAAAGATAAAAAAAAAAGAATTTCTATTGTATGATACTATGATCAGACGCGTGCAGAACTATATCATTCTACATGCTGGCCTGCAAATTTTGATGTCGTTGGCACGGGACTCAACTGTTTTTATTCTTTATACATATGTATATAATTTAATATGTTATATTGATGTTTATTTTTTTTATGTTATCAGTATATTTCAATTTGTTATAACATATCATTTGCACTGTTTCCATTACTTAATTAATTAGGTAATTGTAACTAAGACAATAATTACTATTATAGATAATATTAATGTGAAACATAAAAAAAATAAAGAAGACTTTTGACTGATCTATGTTCTTAAACTAAAGTTCATATGTATAACATGCTAAAAGTCCTTCTTGAATTTTGTAATCGTAAATATGTCTCTCGTTATTCTTATAAGGGAATGTCATTAAGAATAAACTAGAGGTATTTGAATTAAAACTTATAAAATATAAATATGTGACATTTAAATAGACAAATAACTAGAGTTTTTGAAGTAAAATTAAGACATACTATAGAGTGCTCTTGAAGACGGGCTACCATAAATTGGTAAAAGTTTTGCCCCGTATCAATATTTGGTTGTTCTCATTTAATCTGTATCTTTTTTTTTTAAAAGTAATTAACTAATACCTAAATTATAAGTAAATTCATATATAATTACTTCTGTTGTATAATATGTTTTTCCTCTTTGATAAGGTCACACTTCATAGGGGTGAGCACGGGTACAGGGTACCCAGATACCCGACCGGAACCGACACTAACGGGTAGATTCCGGGTAGATATATTATAATAACGGGTAGGTTTCGGATAGTAATATTAGGAACCGATCAATGTCGGGTCCGGTTCTGGGTCCGGCAAATAGAGACAGGGTACTCGGACCCGGAACCGATACCCGGACCCTATGAACCCACAACCCTTTTAAGTTTTAAATTATAAAGTTTGGGCTTTGGGCGTTTATTGTTTTTTGGCCCAGTCTGATTGACCCACCTAGCCCTAAGCCCACTTCTCTTACTAAAATACATTGATGCCCTAACTCCTGCCATTTAACATCTTCATCACATTTTTCAATTTCCAATTTTCCATTACGCAGCTCGAAGACAAGCCCTAGCCATTTTTCATTTTCCATTTTCTATTACGCTCAAAGCAAATCGACGTCGCTGCTCCTGCTCCACCTCTTCTCTCTCTTGTTGTCATTGTTCCTCACTCCAGAAGCTTGACAAAGGTTGCGGTCTTCCTTTGCTTTTGTTTTTCTACTTTACAAGTAAATGTTATTTAAAAATATGATAATTGATTGAGGTTTTAAAATGAACTTTATAGTCAATAATACTCTATTTAGGCCAGAATGCATAGTTAGAGCAGGGGCATGATGATGAAAAGAAGCTCAGAAATTATTTCCCCATCGATTTTGTTTTCTAATCGATAACCTTTTGTTGTCTAAATGAATAAATGCATCTACATCTCCTTTATATACTAGTGTCGATTTCTGAATATTCATATATTCTCCTAGATTCTTAGTTTTGGTTGATTTCTGTTAGTTTAGATTGCTAAATTAGATCCTCTGTTGTGTGTGATTAGTTTATATTTCTATGGATAAATTAGTTTATATTTCTATGGCTAATTGGTTTATCCTTCTTTCTTAGTACGTCATAGTTACTGACAATGTATTCTTCATTTAGTGATTGTGTTGTATCTTGTTCCTCCATTTTAGTCACTGATTTCAATCACGGAAGACACATTTCAGATTTTCCGTCACTGAGTTCCTTCATTTTAAGCTCAAAAGCAAATTCAAATTTTCAGATTATGTAAACTTTTTGAATTATGCAGAGTAGTATTTATGACATATAAATGGTTTACAGGGTACCCGGAACCGCAGGGTCCGAGTAGGTTCCGGGTAATGATTGCTATGGATAGGTTCCGGGTAGTAGATTTAGGAACCGATCGTTTACTGGGTAGGTTCGGGTTGTTCAAAAAAATTAAGGTACCCGAACCCGCTCACCCCTAACCCTTCGGATGAAAAATATCATATGTCAAACTTAATTTTTGCAATTTTAATTTCATGTCTAAAGTGTTTTCAAAGCTATAGTCACAAAAGAAACTCAATGTCGGATACATAAATGGCGGTCTCAAAATAAAATATTTGTTCGCCCCCAAAAAGCTGTATAAAAGTAACCCAACAAAGTCAGATGAAATGAGTTTAAAAATCAAAGTCATAAATATGTAGGCATTCGACACTCAGCTTACGACATTCCTTAACATCATCAACATGATGTCACATGTTGATTCCCTTCGTCAACACCCAAAAATCCACTATAAAAACAACACGTAAAACGACTCAATAATAATCAACCTCTAAAAATTCCAATTTGGAAATTTCATTGTCATTTACACATTTTCTACACTATTCATTCCCTTCCCTAACACATTTTCTTTTATCATGGAGGTGCAAAAACGGAAAAGAATAGATGATAATGAAGAGATTGACAATAAAGAGGTGAAAATTATTAAAGAGGACGAGGAAAATAAGGGGACAATGGTGGATGACGATGAAGTGGAACAGTTCTTCGCCATTCTGAAGAGAATACGCGTGGCTGTGAAGTACTTTGAGAAAGCTAATAATGCCGCCGTGGGTGGTGGTGCCGGGAAGAAGTTGACGGCGGAGAAGCCGCAGAATATACCGGCTTTCTTGCCAGGAGATTTTGAAGGCCAAGAATGTGTGGAGGACAATGTAGGTGTAATGGATCTTAATGCAGATGCGAAAAAGGAAAAGAAAATATCTAGTAGTTCAAAGGCCGATTAAGCCTTCCCATCCGTCTTTAATTTTAATTTTTCCATTTTCTTTTAAGATAAGTTTTTACACTATCTTGTCACAAATATTAGATATTTAATTTAGTAAATTTAAATTTGTGTCAAAATGTTTAACGTTTTAAAAGAACAAAACAAGATGCTTTCAAATATACTATTCAAATTAGTGGAATATGTTATTGAGCGAGATGTCTGAAGAAAGAAATGGAAGGTCTTTACCGAGTTTCAGTTTATCTGGCATAATTTAACTAAATACGAAGTTTACAAAAGAAAATTTGAGTTTTAGAACTTGTAATCTTAAAAACGACATCAGATGTATCTAGTTATAAATGTTGGGATCGTAATAAAGGGGGTCATGCGGAAACTAGACAATTGCAAACTTTGAACCACGTTAAATCAGAAACAAAGACAATTATACTAAATATGCATAAATTTTAATATGATTTTGGTTAATTAACCTACATATGAAAAATTAATACTCCATCAAAAACATAAAAAGTACTAAGAGATTCATCTCCCCCTAAACAAAACTCTTTAAACGATTATATTGTGGATATTATTATGTTGTTTATGAGCAGAAAATAGTTTTTTTTATTTATAGAAGTTCGAAACTTCTCTTCCCAGAAAATGATAGATACGCATGGTAGAGTTCTTTTCCGTAAATGAAATCTTTTCTGTCGAAAAGTCATTTTCGAAATAAAATACAATTATGATATAATTTAGACAAAATAGGAAAGAGCAAACTCTAACAATAAAAACATGTCATTATAGGAAAAAAATAAAAACTTGAAATTAAACTATTTCCAAATATAAAAACATATTATTCCTTTTGATATGGCTAATAACGAAATAATGTCACATAATGAAATAAAGGGAGTTATATTATTAATTTATTACAAATAACTTAGTGATAAAATGTTCGTTATAAGGGATAATATTTAACAGAGTGTTGGAAATTTGTCTTTGGCGGGGAGGTGCGTCCACCCATATTTAATGAATTAAACACTAGTGTTCCGCATGTTGGAGGCTCTGTCTCTTCTCACATGCATTATCTACGAAGTGAGTAGATGACCGTAGGGCCAAGAATCGTCAAATTTCGTTGAGAAATGAAAGAGATATTGGTCCACGAAGTAAGGTGTTTGAGGCATGGAAATATGGTGTGGGACAAATCTACCACATCGGTGAGAATAAGAAGAATTGCTCTCTATATAAGTCTCTAATGTGGTAAACGGTTTGGGACCCCAAGGTATATCCCATGTGTTTAAAGGAGGGAGGACCTAGATGTTCTTGGGTTCAAGGCTAAGCCCACACGTGTGTCGCCGCCGCCCGTCCGGTCCGGTCCGGTCTCGGCCACGGGCCACGGAGACTTTCTGATATTATCTTTTTGGACCTCAAATTGCTTAATATTTACAGTTTGATCCCTAGAGTTTCTGGAAGGTTGATTTTGGGAAAGACGGAAGGCAGAAACTTTCTGCCTACCATTTGGACTATTTTTTGGAGCATTAACCAGCCATTACTTGGCTGTTAATTACTCCATAAACAACCCTCCTTCATGACCATTAATCTGCCCATCTTCAATAGCAATGAACAACCTTAAACCTGCCACACTAATGGTCGTTAACAGCCCTCATTAATGGCTATTAACAGCCTTGTTTGTGGCTGTTGGGCAGCCTCCTCCATGTTATATATTGATGCCTCATTTGGCTCAATTCGTGACTGAGAACACAGACACAAACAGACAGAAATATAGCACAAAACAGTGACGAAAATCACTGCAAAACAGTGACGAAAAACCACTGCAAAACAGTGATCAAACACACATATACACAAGATATACACAACAGAGACACACTATATACATAGAGACAAACGAGAAGAGAAGATAGAAACTCTTCCTTCCTTTTTCATATTTTCAGCAAGTCGATTCATATTTGTTTTATTCGGCAGGCTCAACCTATTGGCTTTGTAGCGTTGAGATTAAAGTGTTGTTTTATCTTGGGAGACTATTTTCCGTTAACGTAAAAGCATATATATGGGGCAATCTCGTCTAGTTCCGGACAGTCAGGCCCTCACTAATGACTATTAAGACAAGATTGTATTGTATTACTATTAGTGTTCGAAAGATGTCGGTCAAAAGTTGTGTGACCAAATCTGGATATGGCAATGGTTTTCTGGTAGAAGAAATTGATGATGATGAACGTGTTCATGGTGTCACCGCTACCAAGAATGGTGGGAACAAGCGCTCACGAGAGACTGAGGATGTCAACTGGGACAAGAGGAGAAGGCTGAAGATGTTGTTCTATCTTGCAGCAGAAGGCCTATATCTGTCACAGACAAAGGATCCGAATAATGGTAAGGAGGAAATGCTCACTCAGTCTGATGAAGTGACTGAAGTGGGCCAGAATCCGAAATTGGGATAAGTTATTTTTCTTCCTTGTCAAGAATAAAGATTAAATGATGTCTGATTAAAAATGGCTTAAAGTAAGGAGGAATATGAAAATATTTTCACAAAATAATTTATATTTCTTACGCTTTAAAATCAGAAGTTTAATCTCTTTTTCTTTCCCGTTTAAAGATTGGATTGTGTAAACGACTTAAAAAGATCCGCTCTTTTAAGTGTAATTATTAAAGTGTGTAAAGTATGTTTGCACATACAAGGGAGAAAGATCCACGAACTGTACGAAAACTGTCTAGGCACCAATCATAACGGAAGAAGTCTAATAACTAAAGACATTGAGCTTGTCACACTATTTGGCAGAAGATCCTTCATAGGATAATATTGGACACTCAGTCATACAAAGCCTCCGGGCGACTGGAGTGGGCCAAAATTCCTTTGATATGATGATATTGGACACTCAGTCATACAAAGCCTACGGGCGACTGGAGTTTGGCTAGAATTCATTTCATAGGAAAAGTAATGGACACCTAGTAAGGTGGGCCAGAGTTTCCAGGTCTTAAATGATCTGAAGGCCTAAAGAAAGGCAGTAAAGAAATTGGATACTCAGTCTGCCAAAGCAACTGGAGTGGGCCAGAGTATCAAGATCACATATGATCGGGTTACGCCCTAACCACAGGCAAGAGGTTGTTCATGTGAAGCAACGCCATCTCTAAAATCAAAGGGGCTGGAGAGGTTGTCCTCAATATGACTTCAAGGAATGGGATCACTCTAAAATGAGGTGATACATGTTCCAAACTTGGTTTAAGGGATGATGTTGGTCAAGCTGGTTTGAAACTACTCCAACAGGTCCGTAATAACTAAGAATGGTATAGTATGTCTGTAGCCAAATGAATGATATATTTGTAATATGTGCATCTATGCCATCATAGATTAAGACACGTTAAATAGAAAGTCATTCAAAAGCTAGCGAAGTTGAGATTGTTGCCTTCTTTCGACATAAACCCTCAAAATGAATGTGAGGTAGGCGAAGAGGCAAAATCACCTTTCCAAATTCCGACAAAGGAATAGCGAAAGAAGCACCGCTCCTCTAGAACTTAGTCAGACCTTTATGGGAGATTTAAAGTTTATACAAAATAGAGGGGGGAGACAAGTACGCTGTGACCTGCATTAATGACGGTACAACATATTGTATCCTTTGTTTGTTGAAAAGCAAAGATAAAGTTGTTGAAGCGAATAAGTGCTACAAAACAGAAGTTGAAAATCAACTAAGCCTACGGATTGAGGAATTCGTAGTGATAGAGGGGGAGAATGTGAAGCATCGTTAATTAAACGACTGTTCATTACTCACCTCAGTCCAATGGTGTTAGCCAAGCGCAAAGTCGTACTCCCAAATTATGCGGGGTGGCTTGGTAAAAGTTGGAATACCGAAACAGATCAAGTTGTACCTAAGACTGTAGATTGTATATCCACTGGATCTGCAAATACCAGTAGTGTTTATCGCCTCTTGGCGTTAAAGAATGTTGAATTCTTTAAAGATAACTTTTCTTGAAAAGGAAAAATGAGTAATTGCTCAAGTTTAACAAGAAGCTGCGAGGGCCTGACTGTCCGGAACTAGACGTTCGTATCTACAGGACTCGAAAGTTGCTGGCTATCCGGAACTTAATATTCCAGATCTGCAGAACTCAGGGATTCTAGATGTTGAACCGAGACGGAGCAAAGAAGGGGACAAAGACCTGTTCTAGTCCTTCTAGCTTGTATGGTTGAGAATGAACCATGGACAATTAATAAATAATTGTCATCTCCAAAAGCGCTACTTTGGAAAGAAGCTACAAAGAGAGAAATAGATTCCATCATAATAGAACCATACTTGCGTAATGGTTAATCTTCCTCCGGAAAAAGAACCTTTGGGTTGTGAAAAATGATACTCAAAAGTGAGTACAAAGTAGATGGATCTAGTGACAAGTTTAAAGCCTCGGCTACTTGTACATGTGCTCCCCTGGGAGTAGCTTAACATCCTGGGCCATTGCAGTCTTGCATGGCATGAATGTTGAAACAGCCTTCCCAACCGGAGAGTTGAAAGAAGAGAATCAGAGTTGGTTTGCTGGACTGTTGGGCTTCTTCCTGAACTTTCATTTTGGTCCCTGAAATGTTTACATTTTGGTCCTGAAAGTTTCAGATAAAACAGAAACAATGACTCTGACCACAGAAACATTGACTCTGAAGTTAGAAAGCCAACAGTCTGAGTGTGGAAATTATATCGAAATAAAAGAAATGGGTATCACATATGACATCTTAGGAATTGGATTTCTAAGACATCTAACGGACTGGTATATCTCCAAACTCAGTTGTGAGATAATTGACAGTCTCGTTGAAGTCACCAATGGATATGAATCATAGAACTGATTGGAATCATGGTGCACCTATAGACAAGGAGTGATATGCACAGGTCACGTGTAGTTCAATGTATTGTACACACTACAACCGACCTGGTATCGGCCTACAAAATAAATCAGTTGAACTCAGGTTCACTGATGATCCTAATAAATGATCAATAGAAGGCGTTAAGTCGGATATGACGATATTTGAATTATTCGATTATCTACGGATTATAGTATTATGGATGTCCAGTGGTTCTGGGAGAACACAATGATGCAAACTGGACATCATATTTGAAGAACACCAAAGCCACAAGTAAATGTGTATGGTGGGTCTTGGAAAATCCTCTAAGCAAACTTGCATCGACCGATTCATGATGGGATAGGAGTTTATCGCTTTATACAAAGCATGAAAGAAGTTGAGTAACTTCATGACTCCTTAAAGGACGTCCCTTACTGGGAGAAACCCATGCCTTCAGCTGTTATACACTATGGCTAGCCGATCGGCTTCAGGAAGGACACGGTTGACGGCGTCTGGACATATCCGTCAGGATCTGTCGGAGACATAAGACCGTATGGCAGTTGATCATCTCGGGTATCACTTCCTTGTTTACTAACTAAGGGACTATCCGGAGATCAAGTGTTCTGCCTGTCTAGGGGAATGGGCTGAAAACTCAAACAATACGAACCTTTGCGGTGGAAACCCAACCATACTGATTGGAGATCCCAAGAATTTGGTTCAATGGAAAAACTAAGTGGCAAAAGGTTCAGTTGATCGCTTCGGTGGAAGCACGAAGCACTTCGGATGATGATTTCTGTACGGAAACATGAATCCAAAGTTGTTCCCGCGATAGACATTAAAGTGCTACCTGCATGGTGGGTAAAGGTTAAGCTTCCAAACCTTTAAACGATCCTCAAACGGTTGAGGTTAAGGTTGGTGAAACTTTTAATGATTCCTAACACTTGTGAAGTGGGGTATAGCAGGATACCTTGTAGGAGATCACCTATTTAAGTGTGAGGATGGCCGTCTCAAATGAACGCACTTAAGAATCCAAGTGTGTCCACGGCCACAACGGACAAAAACGTAAGAATGAAAATGAATAAGAAGAGTTATTGTGTTGTTATCATTGTCTTGACTTACACTAAACACTGACGATTCAAGACATCACGTTCACCGCGCAGTAAGTAAGTCTGATGGTTTCAGCTAGGGAAGGTTCAAAGTGGAAGCTACCTCTCTTGATGCAATATCTTTTCGCTGAAAGATTGCTGAAAGTAGGCACCTTGTGCGTGCGCCACAATCTCTCTTTCATAGAGGGGATTGTTGGAAATTTGTCTTTGGCGGGGAGGTGCGTCCACCCATATTTAATGAATTAAACACTAGTGTTCCATATGTTAGAGGCTTTGTCTCTTCTCACATGCATGATCTACGAAGTGAGTAGATGACCGTAGGGCCAAGAATCGTCAAATTTCGTTGAGAAATTTGACGAGATATTGGTCCACGAAGTAAGATGTTTGAGGCATGAAAATATGGTGTGGGACAAATCTACCACATCGGTGGGAATAGGAAGAATTACTCTCTATATAAGTGTCTAATGTGGTAAAGGGTTTGGGACCCCAATGGGTATCCCATGTGTTTAAAGGAGAGAGGACGTAGATGTGCTTGGGTTCAAGGCTAAGCCCACACGCGCGCCGCCGCCACCCCCCCCCCCCCGGTCCGGTCTCGGGCTCGGGTCTCGGGTCACGTGTCACGGGCTGTGGGCTGTAATATTTATAGTTTGGTCCCTAGAGTTTCTGGAAGGTTGATTTTGGAAAAGACGGAAGGCAGAAACTTTCTGCCTACCTTTTGGACTATTTTTTGGAGCATTAACCAGCCATTACTTGGTTGTTAACTACTCCATAAACATCCCTCCTTCATGACCATTAATCTGCCCCTCTTCAATAGCCATGAACAGCCTTAAACCTGCCACACTAATGGTCATTAACAGCCCTCACTAATGGCTATTAACAGCCTTGTTTGTAGCTGTTGGGCAGCCTCATCCATGCTATATATTGATGCCTCATTTGGCTCAATTCGTGACTGAGAACACAGACACAGACAAACAGAAATATAGCACAAAACAGTGACGAAAATCACTACAAAACAGTGACAAAAAACCACTGCAAAACAGTGAGCAAACACACACATATACACAAGATATACACAACAGAGACACACTATATACACAGAGACAAACGAGAAGAGAAGATAGAAACTCTTCCTTCCTTTTCCATATCTTTAGCAAGTCGATTCATTTTTGTTTTATTCGGCAGGCTCAACCTATTGGCTTTGTAGCGTTGAGATTAAAGTGTTGTTTTATCTTGGGAGACTATTGCCCGCTAACGTAAAAGCATATATACAGGGCAATCTTGTCTTAAGGACAGAGGGAAATCCATCGACTCAACACACAACGTTGTAACCATCCAGATTTAGTTGCTTCTTGATTTCAGGATATCAAGATTCAAGACACAACAAGCTTGCGACAGTTCTCAACATTGGCCTTGCAAGGTTATCAAGATTCATGACACAACAAACTTGCGGCAGTTTTGAAGATTGACCATTCATTTATCCTTTCGAACACTTGTAATAGTTATTTACTTTCCGTACTGCTTTATAAAGTACAATAGAATACCAACACAGAGAAGCACAAGAAATCCAACTTAGACAACAATCTTCAGAGGTTATTGAATTTGAACTCATATTACTGGCTTGTGCATTTTAATGCTGTCCTCAGGTTAAAACCAATAGGCAATGTGGTAATAATGGATTAGTTTCCAGTTTACACCTCTAAAATATTGGATTATACTTGATTTCTTGATTTCGTATTCTGCTATGGTGTTCAATTTGATTTAGAATTCGTTGTCGTTGAAATGATGACAATGTTCTACATGATTTGTATTCCGGATCTCTTACGAACATATTTGACTTGATTTTCAAGATAACTTTTAGCTGTAATAATGTATTAGTAATTGTGTTTCAAAGAATCATAAGTATTTAAATAGATATTATTTTTATATTAAGATACGATGCTAATGATGCGAATACATTGTTCTCGTTGTGTTGCCTTTTCAATTAATTATTAATTATGAAATGATTTCAGATCATTCTAACTTAAACCTAGCACTAAAGTTAATCTATAAATTGTATAGTTTCTTCTTTTCATTTGTTATGTTTCGTTAGATCATTTATGGAGGATGAAATTTACTTTAGCAATTAAATTTTACCGGCAATTTTTTACCCTCTAAAAAACTTATGAATGAATTAAAATCAACTTTACTTTGCCCAGACTAATTGAGAGTTGGATATTGTTTCACCACTCGCTCTTTGATTGATCCACGTCATTTAATTTTTTTTATATAAATTCATTGAAATTAACTAGAAATAGTTAAATAAAACCTAAACCGCCCAAATAAAGAACCCATTGTATGTCATATGCTTTTCCTTAATTAGGTTTTATTAATTTCTAATTGGCAAGCAAGGGTTTAGATTTTCTTTTTCTTGACTGTCAATGGTGGCGGGGTCTCATTAGCATCACGGAATAGGGACACGAAGCTATGAAAGTACAACTTCTATGGAAAAACAGGGAAGACCACGGTAGAGATAAGTGGCCTGACGGGGGAAGAGGATGAAGCTGAAGTCGCCGGCTGAATTGAGTTTGTAATGTGATAACTTATAACGATGACGATCAAATAATTCTCCATAAAAGAAGAAGTTTACTGAAAGAGGACTGACAAACGAAAGAAGTGAAAGATAGAATAATTTCCCTTCGGAATTTCTTTCATTATTCACAATATATATAGTTGTACAAAGGTTGATTCCTAATATGGTACGAATCCTAACTTACCTTACAAAGGTTGATTCCTAATACAATTAGAATCCTAAGTTACCTTAAATATACATTTATCATAATTACAAAATATACGACGAATATTCTGAGAATATTCGCTAATACTCCCCTCAGGCGGAGCGGGAGGAGGCCGAATGCTAAGAATTTGGATCGGAAGTCGGTGAAGAGCTGTCGCGGTAGTCCCTTTGTGAAAATATCTGCATCTTGTCACGAGGAAGGCACATGTAAAATTTTGACTGACCACGAGCAACCTTCTCTCGCACAAAGTGGATATCCATCTCAATATGCTTAGTTATTTGATGTTGGGTGGATTATGAGACATATAGATAGCAGATATGTTGTCACAATAAACTATAGGCGCCTTGCGGAATGGACACTGGAGCTCCAAAGAAGATTTCTGAGCCAACAGATCTCGGCGGCGACATTAGCAACTCCGCGATATTGCCTTGACACTTTCGAGCGGAGACGGCGTGGCTGCGGCTTGGCGGACCATGAGATAAGATTATCCCCAAGAAATACACAGTACCCTGAGGTGGAGCGACGTGTGTCGGGGCATCCTGCCCAATCTGCATCCGTGTAGGCTAGCAATTTGGTTGGGGCAGAGGGGTATAGATGTAATCCAAAGTCAAGTGTGCCCTTAACGTATCTGATAATACGTTTGAGGGCGGCAAAATGGGACTCTCGGGGGTCGTGCATGAACAGACACACCTGCTGAACGGCATATGTAATATCAGGCCTAGTGAATGTAAAGATCTTGAAGAGCACTGCTGAACTCAGATATAGAGTGGGATCGAGCGGCGCACCGTCATTGGCACTAAGCTTGGATTTTGAGTCCACGGAGTTGGCATAATTTTACAATTTGTCATCTTGGCCCTGTACACTATCTCTTCTGCATACTTTCGCTGACACAGGAACATATTGGCAGCAGATCTAGTCACCGATATACCCAAAAAGTAACTTAGCTTCCCCAAGTCAGTCATAGCAAATTCAGTTTTGAGTAGAGCAATGATTTCATTCTTCAACCCGACAGATGAGGCGGTAAGAACAATATCGTCGACAGATAATAGCAAATATGCGATCTTTGCTACCTCGGTGAAAAGTGAAGAGAGAGGTATCACACTGCTACATACAAAACCAATTTGCGAGAAGATACCTGGCGAACCGATCATACCAAGCGCGGGGGCTGTTTCAATCCATACAATGACTTCACGAGGCGACACACAAACTGTGGAGGCTGGGATGAACAAAACCAGGAGGTGATGCATGTACTGATCTCTTTCAAATCCCCATGAAGAAACGCATTCTTGACATCAAGGTGATGAATCGGCCAATGCAAGCCCATAGCAATACCGAGAACGGTCCGAATAGTGGCGGTTTAACAACCGGATGAATGTCTCACCACAATCAATACCCTCCTGGCGATTAGTGCCATTTGCAACTAGTCTTGCCTTATACCTTTCTAAGTCACCACTTGTCTGCGAACTTGTGACGAAATAGCCACATACACCGGATAACATTCACATCGGTGGTCTAGGTACCAAATCCCAAGTGTTCTGTTTGGTTAAGCGTTAAACTCTTCGCGCGTGGCGCATTCCAATTGGGGTCGGTTTAGCTAGTTTTGGATTCTTTGGAATGGGTGATAAGATTTGTGTTGAGAGATTGAAGTGAACCTTGAGTTTGAAGATTCCATTTTGTGCACGAGTCTCCACGCGGTCGCGGGGGTGCAGTGGGAGGCGGGGACTGGCAGGCAGGTGGGTTGCGGGACTGGTTGGCAGCAGTGTTCTTTGCGAAGCGAGGAGACTCGACAGGTTCTTTGGTTTCTTTGGGTGGGCGGTGTGAGTGGTGCATTAGACTCAACAGGGTGCAGCATAGGTGGTGTGGGAGCTGGACTGGGTGGTAATAATTTCCCTTCGGAATTTCTTTCATTATTCACAATATATATAGTTGTACAAAGGTTGATTCCTAATATGGTACGAATCCTAACTTACCTTACAAAGGTTGATTCCTAATACAATTAGAATCCTAAGTTACCTTAAATATACATTTATCATAATTACAAAATATACGACGAATATTCTGAGAATATTCGCTAATAAGAAGAATGTTTACACAAGAAAATTTTGAAAAGAAAATCACAGATAAAGCAATTAAACTTCACAAATAAACAGAGCAGAAAACGGGGAGGAGCAAGTTTTGAGGATAGACAATTTGTAAAAAGTGGGATCCACAAATTTGATTTGTATCTAAAAAAAATCGTATAATTTAAAATATATGAATTAATATATCAAGAATAGAATATTAAAAGTATTAAATATAAGTTGGCCATTAAAAAATGACATGTGTATGATAGGGATGGCCAGTGGGACGGGATGTGACGGGATTTGGGGGGACGGGGTGGCTGGTCGGGATCGGGACTTGGCGGGCCGGGATAGGGGGTACGTGAAGAGGTCCCGTCACGTCCCACATCCCGCCGGAAGAGGGGACGGATCGGGTAGGGGAATTTTAATTTTTTTTAGACCCGTAATAAAAATATTCCAAGACTGTTTTTGTGTCTCTTATATTATTTAATAAAAATATAATTTTCTTTCAATACAATTTCAAAAATGCAACTTTGTTTCGTAGTTCAAAAGTTGCAAATCACATAGTAAAATTGTCATTAAAAAAATTACATATTCAATCATAATTTTTCTAATTTCCTCACAATTTCTTGAGGATCTTCTGTTTGAATTAAAAGTTGTTGGTCAAATTGTTCGACGTCGCTTCCTGCTCCCTCGGATAAGATTTCGTTGTAGTTGTAGTCGTCTTCTTCGTTGATCTCTGGTTGACCGCACCTTCTACGCTCCGCTCTAATTCAATCTTTGAATAAAATTGCAATCTCCAAGTTGTCTCCCGCCAATGAGTGTTTGTGCTCTCCTATTTGAACTCTTCCAGCAGAAAAAACGTTTTCAGAAGTTGTTGATGACGCTTGAATATTCAACACATCTCGAGCCATCTTTGATAGTGTTGGAAATGTCTTCTCATTCTCCTTCCAGTATTTCAGCAAGTCTTCACGTCCATTTTCATTGACAATTGATTCGTACGGTACAACACCCAGCAAAACATAAACATCAAACTCGCTAATTTGGTAAGAACTTGAACCACTATACATTCTATTTCTAAAGGCTTTGACTACTTGAAGCAGAAACCGCATATTTTTTATATGGTTGCAGTGAAGTAGAAGAAGATGGTACAAAAGCCAATTGATTATTTGCACTTTGCTCTTTATATATATATATATATATATATATATATATATATATATATATATATATATATATATATATATATATATATATATATATATATATATATATACAAAAGCCAATTGATTATTTGCACTTTGCTCTTGGTAATATATATATATATATATATATATATATATATATTTGCATTCAGTGTGTATGCTAGACATAACTTATTCTTTAGTTGGTTCGTAAGTTGATTTTTTAGTTGGGTCTGTTGGAATTGGAGTTGGAAATATTTCTAAGCTTTCATAAATCGTTTCAACAAGTGCTTTACAACCGTCTACTTTAATATTATGATTTAATACCGCACCAATAAAATAAATAGTGGGAATAGGAAAAACAAATTTAAAAACATTTTTAATAGATGGAGCGTATGTTGATTTTTGCATATATTCATTAAGTAACAAAAATATTAGAGCTATTGATTATACCTTGCTTTGTGAGATTTTTTTACATGTTTCATTAAACCTCTCGTCCCACCTTGACCTTTTCTAATTTTAAATTTATAAACTTCGCGACAAATTTTACAAATAGCTAGTTGATTAGGAATGTCCCTATCAAAAAATCTCATGCAGGTGGTTTTAATTTTCGTTATTTTTGTCCTCGACCCATACTAGGGGGAATATGAGGCATTCCAGTTTTAGTTTCAGCTTGAGACTCAGTCTGAGCCTGAGGTGGAGGTGCACTAGTGGATGTATTATCTAAATTATCTTCTAATTCATTTTCTAAATTAAAGTCTGGTTCAAATGCAGAATATACCTCATGATCTAATAGTATATTAATATTAACATTAAAAAAATAGTTTCATCTACATGAGTGAAATCATCGTAATTTGAATTACTAGAAGATACACTCTTACCCTTGTTACCCCTAGTACCTCTACCAGAAAAACGGTCACTTCGTTCCATTATAATTATGCAAATAAATAATTAAAATTAATGAAATTAAGTATGATTAATTAAAATTAAGTAACAATAATAATTTAAAGAAGGAACGAAGGTACAAAACGTCGACGCAACGTCGACGTGTAATCGATGTTGAAAATTGAAACTTTGTTCGATGATCCTCAAGCTAGTTGTCAACTTCACTCCCAATTTTTGAACTTTGATAGAAATTATCAAATAAAATATAATATTTAGTGTGCAATTTAGACTTCTAGAGGGAGAGAGATTGTAAGAAGATTTGTGAGAAAAATGAAGAGGAAAATGAGGTATTTATAGTTGAGAAATAGAGTTAAAGTGTAAATATACTAACTTAAGGGTTAAAAATAAATATTAAGGGGGTAGGGGGGTAAAATGGTCGTTATTAGTTGTTGCCAACGACTAAAATCAAAATTTGGTCGTTGTGCAACGGTTTTTTCTGCAGGGGGGAGGGGGGACGGGACGGGGTGGGTCGGGAGGGGGCGGGATCGGGCCAGGGCAGGATCGGGACGGGACGGGGTGGGATTGGGTCGTCCCGACCCACTGGACACCCTTAGTGTATGATGTCAGATTTTAAAATAATTTTTTCTTCTCACTTGCTTCTAGGAAGGTGAGTGCACTCTCTTTGTCATGTCACCTCTTAGGGGATATTTAATACACTATCGATAAGAATAGAAGAGTAAAAAATTATCCGTAAAGTTACAATGCTAAAGTGAGTTTTCTGTGCAAATTTAGAGGTGAAAATATGTATTTTCTCTTAATTTTATTTCTAAAATGTTTATATAAACTGAACCTTCTACTCATATGTGTGAGTCCCTGTGGGGGAGGATTGTGGCGGGGAGGGGGTTAAAGAATTATAAATATGGAGCGGAGTGCTAATGGAAGGAGATTATAGATGATGCTAAACAATTATTTCATACTTGTAAACCAACTAAAAGTTTCAATTTGCTTTTTGATTTCGAAATCCAATTAGAATTCTCAAGAATCGTAAAAATACAATATTTAACAAAGACTTCACCCATGTCATTGTAGTAAAAAAAAACAAAGACTTCACCCATGGGAAGGAGATTATAGTAACTTTTTCTTATGTCATGTATCTACAGCTTCTTCTCGTCAAATTAAGTCTATTTATAGTTTTTCTTACATATAGAAAAGACAGAAAGTAAAATTAAAAACAGAAAGTAAAATTAAAAACAGAAAGTAAAAAAATACACGAGGAATAGGTGTGTCCCGGCTTGCAAATGCAAAAGTAAACCAGAAGAAACTAAAATGCAACGTGAATGAGACAATACATCTTTTTAGCAATTTAGCTATTCTAAACTTGAAATTTGTTGGACTATACTAAATGTAAATCGTTTTGAACTGTATAATTGCAACTTATAATATTTTTTGTATAGTTTCCGAATATCTAAATTTTAATTTTAAAATATTAAATTAATATAATCTAATTTAACTTTGAAATTTAGTCAAATTGACTTTTGAAAAGAAAAACATGACAGATATTTTGGGACGGAGGGAGTAGCATATAGCTAGTTGTGATTTTATTAAAATAAAACTGTACAAAAAGACAAAGCAAGAAATACGAGGCCAAAAGTGTCTAACAAAGTGAACAACAGTCTAAATAGCTCACAACTAGCCTAAACAATTGCATCACATATTCAAGTTTTGGCTTGATTCCACTTCAAGCAACCTCAAAGCTCTAACCAGGTGCTATGGAATCAGATACCAACAAATGAATCCTTCTAACTTGAAGTTGTGCAAGTTCAGGCTTGATAGCTACTCATCTGTGTATTAACTCCATGTTAACTTCTATTCTGAAATAAGATATTCATCAGCACCTGATCTCTATCACTATATAAACTCTTTCCACAACTTAAACATAAAGTTAATACCACACATTGAATAGAGTTTGCATAGTGACAGATGCTAGGACTGATGAACTTATTGTTGTTGTTTTCTGACTTCTGCATCTCTTCTTTAAGCTGTAACTTTTCGTGTTGCATATGTATTGTCTGCCTCAAATACTGAACTGACTTCTTCATTGTAATGCAGATTTGATGTGCTGCATATGAATTGCCATTCTGTGATGAGTTAGTCTGGTTCTCTAGCATAAACAGTCTTAAATCTGAAGCTAGGCATATGCATCTTGTCAATGTTTACTAGCCTTCTAGCTGCTACTGGTAACTCACTAAATGAATCAAATTGATGTGTACCTGTAAAATAAAAAATAAAGTTAGTTAAAAAATATGTCAACTGGTTGCCTTCTCTCATCACATGGCCTATCTGTATCACCCTCTTCCTTCTACATTCTAAGATGTTATGCACTTCCAAGCTTATGCTTCATGGTATATCTCATTCCCCTTCTACTATCTTTAGTAAACTAAGAGGATCAGTCTCCAAAAATAGTGAAAGAAACTTCTTCTGGACACAATAGGCAATGCCATCATGCATTGCTTTAGTCTCAACAACTAAACATATTGTGTCTGCAATTCTTCTAGTACTTGCATGAATAACCCCCCCCCCCCTTCACAGTCTCTTACACGGTATGCAGATGCACTAGGGCCAGGATTACCCTTAGAAGCACCATTGTTGTTGCACTTGAACCACCCATGAGGAGGAATACACCATTGCACCAAAGTATATTGAATGTGAGGTCTATAAGCTTTCAAATGTTGCATTAAAAGAGGCCAAGAGTTGGGGATGTTTGTCATCCAGGGATACTTTGATTTTGCCAGCTGAATAAGAATAAGATTTATCTCATATATGACCTTATTCGTAGATATATTCATGCAAAATTGTATTCCTTCTCTTTCATAGCTGCCAAAGAATTATGGTTGGTGCTGCTTGGTATAATGGTTTCAACTTTGCTGAACAATTTGTGTCCCACCGTTTCTTAACTGCTTGGTTTATTTGAACAAAAGGGCCTCGAACACTAGCTACTGCTGAGAAAATCTTTCAAATATTTGCTGCATAATTTCTTGTCAGAAGATGTGCTCCATTGTTTCTTGTTGAAGATGAGTACAACACCTACAAATAGAAACAATAGATATTCCCATCCTAGCTAGCACATCATCCACATATAACTTTTGTTTCCAAACTCTCCACAAGAAAAAGGCAATTTTAAAATACAGACCTTTTGTCCAAATTTGTTTAAAAAATCAGTTTGGATTATTTCTCTATCTTAATCTCTCTCATGCACTGCCTACTGTGAACTTTCCACTGCTTATGAGCAACCACCAGGCCTTATGGTACCACCAAGCGAGATCGAGACCAGCCCCTTGTATAGGTATAGGGTTCCAAACCTATTGCTTCGCACCTTTGCTACCGGGCATTCACTGCCCTTATCTTTTGCATTAGAAGCTCCATCTCTATGAAACTCATTCTAATATGATCAACAATATCTTCTGGCACTGTTTGCCGCAGAATTTGAAAACTCCATCTCCCATTGATTATCACATCCTCCATATCCTGAATATTTTCATCCATTGGGAAGTTTTTTGGCATAACCTGAGCAAGAGGTTCTAATTTTGTCCAGTTGTCAAACAAAAAACTAGCAGTTCCATTTCTTGGTTCCCACCAAATTTCCTTTTCTATTTCATCTCTTGCCTCTAGCATTTTCTTTCATAATTGTGAGCCCCCTTTTCATTATACCAAATTGGAATCTGCTTCTTACTATTTTCATAGTAGAGCAACTTTAGGGGAAAAGACACAAGTAGCAATTCAGACCAAATTATCGACAACGCGATAGCTCAAGAAGCTTAATAGATTTTTTTTAGGCTTTTTAAAATAATTTTAGTTCGTAGCCTTTTTAAAAATTAATTCTAATATATGTATAGAAAATATATCATTGTTATATAGAATATGTATTACTAGTGTATATGTATAAAAAATGTATCATTGTTCTATATAATTTGTAGCCCTACAGTATGTGTATAGATAATGTATTATTGTAGTATAATTTACGTTTAATAAATATATAATCAACATATACTTACTAATTATACATATATTATACCATTATTATACATGTTTTGGAGTTATTTTTTTAAGGCAACACTGGAGACCGAAACCTTTACCATCCGTGAAACCTATCACCCACATCATTTCAACTACTCCATTGTTCATTTAAAGCTCCATAGAAAATATGTAACCAGCCCAAACACATTGACATCGGCTGGCTCCTTCACCACCCTTCCACCACCATTTTCACCATTAAAATTGATCATAGCTAGTGCTAAACCAGTACTATAACCAGCACCAAAATAATATCTAAAATCGAGTTATTTCCACCAAAGAAAACACTATTAAAATTGTTTTCGTCGCCTCCATTTTCGCCGGCGAACAAAGTACCCAGATCTGGAAACCTTTGAAAAGAGTAATAATGAGTAAAAGTTATTGGTGAAGTCATCGCCATCGTCACCTCCATTTTTGTAGAGGAATAGAAAATATCACTGTCGTAGGAAAGAAAACGAAGAGAAAAGGGGTTGAGCCCTTAAGAAATTGAATGTCTTATTCTTTGTGATAAATGAACTATAACTTATCTTTATTTTGAGTTTCCAATTAAAGGCCAGTGTTTGACCCTGTTAAAAAATGGAAAATTACACAAAGTCCCAATGAGGCCTAAATATATTACCCTATTTATCCATTAAAATAATTATAATTTCTATCTGTGCGGTTCAAATATATCAACTGGTCTACCTATTTTTCAATATTTATTTTCCCCTTTAATTTATTTTACCCAGTGTATTATTCAGTTTCAAAAATTGCCTCCCCTAAACTTCATAGCTTTCTCTTCTAATGGAGTAAGAAACCTACTAGATCCATCCACTTTTCATGTAACTCCATAGTTTTTTCTGCCAAAACCTCATTATGCTTGGGTTTTGCACTTTTTGTGCTTTGGTGAAATGAAAATTTTAAAAAATTCTTTTTGAAGTTTTTTTTTTTTTAAATCTCAAATCTGAATTTTTGTGTGTGTTTGAAGCAGGGCAGCTCAAGCGCATTGGGAGCCTAAAGTCATAATTTAATAGGAGGCCTTAAATTAAAAACAAATCTCTAATATATATTTGATTTAAAGTTTATTATTTTAGTTTTTTGAGATGCCAATATAGGAACTTATTATAATCGATTCATTCTAATAATTCTTTTCAAATTAATAATATAGCCAATTCATTTAATCTTACTAAGACAATATTAATCTTAAGTAAGATTTCATCCATTTTAATTTTGAACAAAAATCTTTCCGCTCACACAACTGTTACAGAATTATTAACATTATTTTATAAGCAATACAAGCATTTGAAAAAGAATCAAGCTTTTGTTATTTGATTGAGTATATCGATTAGAATATTATCTTCTACTTGTACAATTTCTCTTAACATTTTTCAATTCAGAAAATAAGTATAGACCATCAATATCATGGTGAGTGAGTGGATACTGTGTTTTATACAACTTTACCACCAAAAAGAAAATAAAAAATACTTCCATTCAATCGCTTCAATTTTTACTGTAAACTTTTGCTAACTAAATTAATAAAAAATAACACGTCGTACCAAACAGTCATATACAATAAAATATTAAAATTATCAAGTCTCCGATATTGCTAAACAATTAGCTTTACTTTTAGTTTTTGATTCCTCACTAACTTGTACTAATTTCAATAAAAATACCTTTCAAGTCTCTTTTCGAATTTTCAGGCCTGAATTTTTGTTTATACTTGAAGGCCCATCATATTGAGTTTGAAGATCTTGAATATGAAAATTCAATTTGAAGATATGATGTTTGATTTGAAGGGGTATTACAAAATATTATTTATAATACCTTCAAAAAGTTCATATTGAAATTTGATCACATTTGAATCTGATTTAAAATACATGTGATCGAATTTTTCAGCTGAACATTGAAGAAGAAGCACAGGAGGGGTGTTTATCGGTCGGATCGGTTCGGTTTTGCGTATTATTGGTTAGTGTTAGATTTGTATTAATCTTCCTTGAGGAGGCTTTCTCATTAATACAAATATATATAGTGTACAATGTAGAACCCTAATACAATAAGAATCATATGGTTACCATAATTATAGATCACTAAGTATTTACATAATATATGAGATATATTCTAATTATGGTGTAGGAATTGTACACGTTAATACACCCCCTCAGTCGGAGCGGGAGGAGGTCGGACACTGAGACTAGATCTGAAGTCAATGACCAGTTGTCTCGGAAGATCCTTCGTGAAGATATTCACGTACTGATTGGAAGAGGGCACATGCAATACCTTAACATGACCGAGAGCAACCTTCTCACGAACAAAGTGGATATCTATCTCAATATGCTTAGTTCGCTGATGTTGAACCGAATTGTGAGATAAGTATATAGCGGATATGTTATCACAGTACACCAGAGACGCTTTACATAATGGACACTGAAGCTTCAAAAGAAGGTTTCGGAGCCAATAGATCTCAGCAACAACATTAGCAACTCCTTTATACTCTGCTTCTGCACTCGAACGGGATAATGTGGCTTGTCGCTTGGCAGACCAGGAGATGCGATTATCCCCTCAAAACACACAGTAGACGAATGTGGAGCGTCGCGTGTCTGGACAGCCTGCCCAATCAGCATCCGTATATGATAATAACATGTTCGGTGCGGAGGGGCATAAGAGTAATCCATAATCAAGTGTGCCCTTAACATATCGAATGATACATTTAAGAGCAGTAAAATGGGGCTCCATGGGGCATGCATAAACAAACATACCTGCTGAACAACATAAGCAATATCATGCCTGGTGAAAGTGATGTACTGAAGTGCACCTGCTAGACTCCTATAAAGAGTAGGATCTGTCACTCGATTACCATCCACTGCACTAAGTTTTGATTTAGAGTCAACCTGAGTGGATATGATTTTGCAATTTTCCATCTTAGCCCTGTACACGATCTCCTCTGCGTACTTACGCTGGCAAAGAAACATAGTGTATGCAGATCTAGTCACTAAGATCCCCAAAAAATAGCTCAACTTCCCCAAGTCAGTCATAGCAAATTCGGTTTTGAGCAGTGCAATTATCTCGTTTTTCAACACATCGGAAGAAGCAGTAAGAACAATGTCATACACATATAACAACAAATAAGCAATGTTACTTCCTCTATGGAAAATAAATAGAGGATTATCACACTTGTTGCATGTAAACCAAATTCGCACAATGTACTGTGCAAAGCAATTATACCATGCTCTAGGGGCATATTTTAAACCATAGAGTGACTTACGGAGACAACATACATACTGAGGGGCTGTTGGATGGACGAAATCGGGCGGCTGGTGCATGCAAATAGTTTATTTTAAATCTCCATGTAGAAATGCATTTTTACATCAACCTGATGAATCGGCCAATGCTTACACATAACAATGCTCAAAACTATACGAATGGTAGCCGGTTTAACAATCGGATTGAATGTCTCACCACAATCAATGCCCTCTTGCTGATTTATACCATTGGCCACAAGCCTTATCTTATATCTTTCTAAGTCACCACTGTCTATGTACTTGTGACGAAAAAGCCACATGCAACGGATCACATTCACCCCCTCTGGTCGATGAACCAAATCCCAAGTATGTTGTTTCGTTAAAGCATTAAACTCCTCACACATGGTCGCATTCCAATAAGGATCTAGTTTGATTAATTTTGGACTTTTTGGAATTGGGGAAATGGTTTGTGTAGACATATTAAATTAGACTTTGGGTTTGAAAATCCCATGTTTGACACGGGTTTCCATATGGTGCGAGGGTACGGGTTGGGTATGATTGCTGGGTTGGGTCGAGTGTTTTGGGTTAGTTTGGAGTCTGGTGGTGTTCACTGTATGGTCTCGGAATTGTGCATGGGGTTGAGGTGTCAGTCTGGTCACTAGGTACAAGGGCGGTTGTTGGTGTCGTCGTCGATCTGGGTTTGTCGAGACCGGGAACAGTGGATGAGTTGGGTGGTGTCGCCGATCTTTGTAGATCGAGACTGGCTGAGGTTGGCAGTGTGGGGTACGGTGTCGGAGGTGGGAGGGTACCGGTATTCTGGTTAGGTGGTGGGAAGTCGGGTGTAGGAGGTGGGTTGCGGGGTGGTAATGGTGCTGCGGTGATGATACAGTGGCAGTGATGGGGACCAGTGAAGGCAATGAAAGGGTAGGCCGATTGTCGTTGGTGGTGGCAATCGGCGATGACGTTAACAGAGAGTGGGCAAGTGGCGGTGACTGGGGGGTTGTGGTATCTGTCGGAGGTGGCGGCGGCGGTACAGTAACGTGGTAGGGTTATTATGTGGTCAAACCCTTGAATTGGACTGCGATGACCGCTTCCAACCATAATAGATTGTGGAGTATTTAAACTTCGCAATTGAGGAAGATTACCAGAATTGTTTGTGAGGTTAGACGTGGCGCCTCTATCCATATACCACACATTATCGGACTGTTGAGAAGTCAATATGACGAAAGTCGGGCCCAAATTGGATTGGGAGAGGCCTGGAGCGGACTGCTGGGCTCCAGAAAATAAGGTCGGATTGCTATGGCCCAATGACTGGTCTAAAGCAGACTGGTAGGCTGCCATGAAATTATTTATATATTATGATTTTTTTCTTGGGTAAAGGACAAAAAACAGAGAAGAAAAAAAATAATGTGCTTCCTTCCAAGAGAAAACAAAAAAAAGAGAAAACTTTTATTTTTGAGGAAAATAAAGAAGATATTTGATTTTCTTGACAAGATGGGCAGCAAATAGTAATTGTTTTCAGACACAAGAAATAAAAAAAAAACAGAGCACCAGGAAAACAGGTCTTTCTCGGGCAGAAAGACAGAGAGGCTGACAAGTTGTTTCTCGGGCAGAAAGATTGAACAGAGGACATAGGTGTGTTGACTTGACAGATGCACCAGGCAAACGGATCAAGTTTGAGCTTTTCTTGGTTTAGGTTTAGGTTCAGGTAAAGAGAAAAACAAACATACCAGAAATTTCGGCTTTTCGAATAAGACAAACGCAGAAATTTTCTATTTTTCCGAATAAAATAAAACGTAGAAACCGAGGTACTACGGCGGCTGAGGAAAGAAAGTAACGTTTAGGTTTTGGCTTCTGATACCATGTTAGATTTGTATTAATCTCCCTTGAGGAGGCTTTCTCATTAATACAAATATATATATAGTGCACAATGTAGAACTCTAATACAATAAGAATCCTATGGTTACCATAATTATACATCACTAAATATTTACATAATATATGAGATATATACTAATTATGGTGTAGGGATTGTACACGTTAATAGTTAGGTTTATCGGTTTTCAGTTTGTAAATACGCTAAATTAATAACCAAATCGATAAGATATTCGTTATCAGTTTTCGGTTTATTGGTTTTAGTTCGTAACGGTTCGATTTTCGATTTAACCAATAAAAAAAATCTACGCTAATTTTTTTTTTTGCTTTCTCATATTTTCATTTGTTTATATATACACTACCTTCATGCATAAAAGTCTACACAAATTATAAGATAAAACTATAAAATGCATTATAGCAATTAAGCAGTAAATCATCAAATGATAATGAGCTTTCCAAATGTTTAATGCATTATAAACAGTGAAAGTACAAATGATAAGCGAATTGAGAATTGAGAAAATAAGCGTGCCTGCGATAAGAACTTAGAAATAGGGTTTGTATTTAAAAATTAAAATTTAAAGCTGCTAATATATAATTATGAATAAAAATATAATTTTAATATAAACCTATTGGGTTATCGGTTTAACCATTAACTAAATCTCTAAAATCGGAAACCGAACCGATAACCCAAGAAAAAAATTATAAAATCGTTTATAAACCGTTAACCCAATACCGATAAACCAATAGCGTTTTTATTGGTTAAACCTGTTTTTGCACACCCCTAAAACATAGTCACTTATGAAACCGTAATAGTATAAAATATATCGTAAAAGTATACTGTTGAATTATACAGTTTGCTATAATATACTGAAAGAGTATACAACTCTGCAATAGTACACTACAAGAGCATACAATTCTACAACAATATACTGCAATAATAAACTGCATTTGTATATAATATATTGAAACAGTATGCTTCAACTGGTATTGTTGAATCATCTGAGCTATGCAAAGCTAAAATCTGATTGTCCGAATCTGGTGGCTGATAATGAAACAAAATAAATTCGATCCACCATTGGAGGTGCTTTGAAGCTCTGGGTTTGTAAATTGAAAGCTTAATCGTTATTTAGATTTTGAATTTGGGTGAGTATTTCTAAAACTTGTTAGAAATGTTTGTAAAAATTTAAATATGGAGTTTGAGTTTATTTAGAGCTGATTTGAAGTGGGTTTGATCGGATTCAAGTTGAAAATCTGATCCAGCTGAGATTGATCTCCAACATTATATCATTTATTTCTGATCATTAATATAGAGAGTAAAAAGGAAAAACAAAAACAAAAAAAGTGGAAAAAAAAAACAAGACATGAGTAAAAAGAGATGATTTTATCTCATAATGAAATATTAGACAAAACTACTTTTGTTAAAAATGTTACAAGTGTTTAAAAAAGAGACATGATTTTATCACATAATGAAAAGATGATGATGATGATAACATTCCAGATTTTTGTGTTTAATATTTTGTTGTTGGTTATCTGAAAATTCAAAATAAAAAACAGTGTATGATTTCGGGTCGGGTAGACTCGAAATCCGGTTCGGGTCATTGTTCTGTCTCGGATTGGATTTTCAGAAACATTCTGAATCCTGTTTCGGTTAGAAAATTTCAGATTTCGAATCGGACGTTTTAATTGCAGATTGTTGGTTTATTTTGGTGTTTGAACATTCGTTATGCGGCTATTTTGTTGTTTTATTGGTTTGAACAAATACTACACTTAGACCAATGAAATTGAATTTGAGGTCATGTCCCTTCGGAAAATGTTTTTTGGTTTCAGTTTCTTTTTTTACTGTTTTGATATTATTTTGCTGATTTGAACATGATACTACACTGGCCGATGAAAAGATATTCGTCGATTTTTTAGGCCTCCACAGTTGGAAAGACGGAAATAAAACTTCTGGGCAACGATGAAACTTAAATCTTTTTCCATCCGAGAGACCAATATGTTCGGTAGGCAAGACAACTAAAATGACCAACGAGTCATATGTTTGCAACCACGACGTGATTAGAATGATCTTTTCAAAATTTAAGTCTGAGCCATCCGTAATAAAAACATTTACTGTTTTGGATACGGATCTGAAGTTATTTATATTCAACTTTTTCTAACCGTTTGTTCTTGACAACTTACACGGCATATTTATGAAAGTTAAAGAAGACAAGATACCCATCGGAGATGATTTATTATTGTTTTTATGTTCTTTAATTCAGTTTTATTTTTGTATTGTAATAATATTATACTCGTGAAATTATTGAAATGTTTAGAATAGGTAGATTTAGAATTAATTAATAGGATAGTCTAAAACTGAAAATCCGTCGCTAGTTTATTTATTTTAGGCTCGGTTAATTTTTAAAATCGGAAATCGTTAGTTTATTTATTTTTAGTTCGGCGTCCATACTTTCAAAATGCTAGCTTATTTTTGAATTGTTCAGAATTTTCAAAACTATTGGTCACTTTTTGCTCACACTATTAATCATACGAAATAGAGTCTTATTTTTATCTGATTCGTTATTTAAAATGACTTTCAAAATATCACCTTCCTTGCATTACAAATAAATTGTTTTTCTCCTTACTAAATCATCTTGTATGTATATTTATAAGTAATGTCATACAAATGCATGTTTTATCTAAAAATCACTTTGCATATATTTTGTAAATAATGCAATCAAAAGTGTGTTTTTCTTTAACAAATTACTTTGCATGTATTTTTGTGAATAATACAATACAAATATAGGTTTCACCCAAAAAATCACCTTGCATATATTTTTATCAGTTTCCATACAAATGCATACTTTTTTAACTTTACATGTATTTTTTAATGTTATACAAATGCATATTTGTACAAAATGCATCCTTTTATTAACTACTTGCAATATTATTTTATACTTGTAAAAACATACATTTTTCTTAGCATAATAATTAACCTGAGTTTGACCGGATAATCTCAAGTTTGCGGATCTTAAAGGATGCCTAACCCCTTCCCTTTAGGATAATAAAAAACCATTACTTAGAATTTCATTAGTTTCGTAGACCATAAAATCGGAGTTATTTTGCAGCACTTAGTTAACATTCAGGTGCCCTAATTCACCTTAGAATAATTAGGTGACGACTCCTCAACAAAGCAAACATTTTAACCAATCCAGAGGAATCGACGCCATCACATCGCTAATCACGGTAAAAAACGGGCATGACAATGAGCAAGTAGGGCACAAATTAGGTTGTTTATGGTTCAGATTTTCCGTTCAGCCTTACCATTTTGGGAGGAGGTGTGAGGGTAGGAAAAACGAAAGGTAAGACCGTTATCGGAGCAAAACTGTTTGAATTGATTATTATTGAATTCTCTTTGCCATTGAAAACATTTAATGCTCTTTTCAAATTGTGTTTTTACGAGAGCACTAAATGAGGAAAAAAAGGGGTAGACCTGAGATTTATTGCCAATTGGAAAAGTTCATAGAAAGTTGGAATAATCATCCAAAAATAACACATAATATCGATGGCCAGTCGTACTTAAAATAGGGGACGTCCACAAATCACTATGTATGATATCGAAAGGTAGTAAAGTACAATTTGTGGATGCAGAAAATGGTAATTTAACATGTTTTTCAAAAACGCAGGATTCACATATAGGAGTCCTAGAAATACGGTTGCAATTAATAAAATTATTTTTTCTAAGGGAGCGTGAAATATAATCTCCCGGATGTTCTAATCTAGAGTGTCATAAGGAAGACGAAAGAGCAGCAAATGTTGATGGAAATGAGGTTGAATTGTTGACGGCGTTTGAAATAGGGTAGAGATCTCTGGTGCTGTCAATCTCATTATTCGTCTCCCTGTCGTAAAATTCTTCACAGAAAACCCAAAAGAATCAAAGTCAAAGGAAATATTATTATCAGTTGTGAAACGTCACATAGAGATTAGATTCTTAATGAGTTTAGGGGCATGAAATACATTTTTTAAGATTAGTGGTGGATGTGGTGGGGATAAGGATGAATGATCAAAATCGCGAATGGGAATGTCTTGTCTACTACCAATAATAATATTTCGATTTAAATTACTCAAATTAGAATAAGACGAGAGAGTACCTTGTGATGCCGTCATGTGAGATGTGGCGCCTGTGTCCATATACCAATTTTCGTCTGGAGTGTTGAGTGACATTGTGTTCATAGCTACCTCAACGTAACTCGATGCATAAGTTGATGGTGGGGGGCATGTACTGTGTATAGGCCTGTTGGGGACGTGGGCCGAGTATGCCAGGGTGGGCTTGTCTGTTCTGAGGTGGAGTCCACGAGGATGTCAGATACAGGCTAGGAGGAGAGGCCCATAACGGTGGGGCCCACGCGGCCCACAAAGGGTAGGCAGCCCACGGCGGAGGCTGCTGCCACTACCATGGTCGCTGCTGGTTGTTTCCTGTCGGCGGGGACTGCCCCTTCCCGCCGTCGTTGTTGCCATAATTCTATCCGTCGCGGCCCTTATCGGACTGCATGCTCTGGCGTTTGTTATGGGTGGATGCAGGATACTACGGGTCCTTGGGCCAGCGGTTCTGGTTACCGTAGTTGGATGCCCTGTCATCGGCGGAGGGCCCGACGGTGGTGGAGAGGGCGGCGTGTGCAATGTTGGCCTGGGTGGTGTTGCGCTTGATTTTTCGGGTTTCCTCAAGAATAAGCTTCGAATGGGCCTAATAAAACAGAGGTAACGACGTGCATTGCTGAAGGATCGTGGCAACGCCGTCATAGGATTCGTTCAAGTCTGCAATAAGTTGCATGACCAATCATTGATTAGTGACTAGTGCACCGACGTTGGAGAGTTGGTCGGCAATCATCTTGAATTCTTGAGAATATGCAGACACGTTTGGGAAATCGTCCTAATGAACGTCCTTGAACTGATTTTCAAGGTATAACGCTAGTTGAGTTTTGTTGTCGTGGAAAATACTTTCCAAACATTCCCACGTTTGGCGGGCAGTGGCATTGGTCTCAATGATGGTGTGCAACAGATTATTAGAGATTGTGTCGTATATCCACTGGAGGACGGCTGCGTCCAAATGAGGCAAGAGTACATCATCAGAAGTCGAAGCCAATGGTAGGTCTGTGGACTTCGGTGTATGAGGGATGATGTGGTCGATAACTTCGTAAACACGACAATGGATCTTAAAAGCTCTGCCCATGAGGAGTATTGACCCTTTTCCATCTCAAGGGTGATAGGGATGAAGTTTTTAATGTTGTTTACTGCAAGTGCAGGATGAAATTTGGTTTTGCCAGCGATGGAAGATGAAATTTAGAAGGAGGAGGGGAGAGAATGGCTGAAGAAAAAAAACACTAGGGTTCCGTGGAGGTGGCGGCCGAGAGCTATGGTCGGCGGTGGTGGAGGTATTTTTAGGCTACTGATACCATAAAGGAATATGTTTCTTGATTGTATTCATCAATAATGTACAATATATATAGTAGTGCAAGAATATTTAAACTATGTAACTAATCAACCTAATTACAATAGAAAATATAATTCAATCTAAAATAAGAGACCTAATTACAATAGGAATACAATTCTACCTAAAATAAGAGATATACAATTAATGAAAGTGTATTTGGGAAATATTCAATTACACCCCCGCAGTCGAAGCGGGAGGTTCACGAACATTGAGACTGGCTAAAAATCATCAAATAGTATGCGCGGAAGTCCTTTGGTGAAGATGTCGGCAATCTGATATCTGGAAGGAACATGAAGGACACGAACTTGACCACGAGCCACTTTTTTGCAAACGAAATGAATGTCCATCTCAATGTGTTTAGTGCGTTGATGTTGGACGGGACTGCTGGAAAGATATATCACACTAGACTAGTGTTGCCTTTTGAATCGGGCAGTGAAGCTAAAGTAGAAGATTACGGATCCAACAAGACTCAAAGACGACGTTGGCGACACCTCTGTATTCTGCTTTGGCACTGGATCGGGATGGTGTAGGTTGCCTTTTGGAAGACCAAGACAATAGGTTATCTCCGAGGAAAACACAGTAACCAGACGTGGAGCATCAGGTGTCAGGACATCCACCCCAGTCAGCATCAGAATAAGCAGTGAGACCAGTGAGTGAGGACCTGTATAGATGTAATCCGAAGTGAAGTGTACCTTGGACGTATCGTAAAATACGTTTGAGGGCATGCATGTGCGCTTCTGTCGGATTGTGCATGTGTAGGCAGATTTGTTGCACGACATAGGATATATCAGGTCTCGTGAATATGAGGTACTGCAGGGCCCTAGCCAAGCTACAATAGTGAGTCGGATCTGAATATGAGGGGCCGGAAACAACGCTGAGCTTGGAATTGGTGTCTATTGGCGTGTAGGATGGTTTGCAAGATGTCATGCATGCACAGTCAAAGATCTCTTCGGCGTACTTCTTTTGAAACAGAAATAGGCCGCTAGAATGTCGAGTGACAGAGATGCCCAAGAAATAACTCAGGGGTCCCAGATCCTTCACAGCAAACTCAGAGTAAATGAGAGACATAATGGACAGGCGGAGAGCATCAGATGTGGTGAGGATGATGTCATCAAAATATAATAATAGGTAAGCCATATATGTACCCTTGTTGTAGATGAACAGAGAATGATCGGATCTGTTGTGTGAAAAAAATGATAGAGGAGACATAATCGGTGAACCGATGGTACCATGCTCGAGGAGCATGTTTCATTCCATAGAGTAATTTCCGCAACAGACACACATAATCCGGATGAATAGGATCCCTGAAACATATAGGTTGATGCATATATACCGTTTCATGAAGATCCTTATGTAAGAATACATTTTTGACATCAAGCTGATAAATGGGTCAAGACTTGGATAGAGCAATGTTGAGGACGATGCAGGGACTGCTGCCCGCTGATTCTGAAGCGGTGGCGAGCGGCCAGCGCCAGGGTGATTCCGCAGCCACCTCTCGACAAACCGAGCATCTGCCAGCTAGAGATGGCAGTGGATTTTGGACCCGGTCCGAATCCGGTGGATCCAGATCCGTTTTATAGGATATGGATCTTCAAAATTTGGACCCGACGGATCCGGATCGGACCCGGATCCGTTTCTGACGGATCGGATCCGGATATGGATCTTGTATTTGAAATCCGTATCCGGTCCAGATCCGACCCGTGGATCCGTTTTTTATTAAATATATTCATAACTTTAGAATGTAATTTTATAAGTATTTTCTTAAAATTGATAAGCACATCCTTGCAAGTTTAATTCTCAAAACAAGTTTAATTTATCCCCGCGTTAACTCAAAAACCAAAAAATAAAGAGGTAACTTCGATAATAAAATCAATGTTATATTAGTGAATGACTAACATCTCCATAGACAAGTAGTTAAAATTATATTCACTTCATTTGTGAAGATTACAAGCACATGCAAGTTCTGCATTGTGGAAATACTAGTTAGCATTTTCCACAACTATTGTCATTGTCCAACATTTTCAATTAATAGCTCACAATCAAAACGAGACAACGAACAAAATATCTTATATGAACATTTCAAAATTGAAACACAGTAAACTGTTAGTTAAGTAAAAATCGTTTGTCAGTTCAAAAAAAATTCTTAGCAAGGCAAATTTTTTTACATGTGGATCCAGATCCGATCCGTGGATCCGGTGGATTCGGATTTGGATATGATTTTTATGAACCCGATGGATCCGAATCTGGATTCAGGCATGAAAAACGGATCTGGATCTGGATCTAGTAGGATCCGGTCCAGATCCTATCCGTTGCCATCCCTACTGCCAGCCGGTCTCGCCACCCCTGCCCAATTCTGCCTAAAATAAGAGATATACAATTAATGAAAGAATATTCAAGAAATATTCTATTAATGGGAATGAATAATTATTATTTTTTTGGAGATTTGTACGCCTTATGGTCCTCATCAGTTATCATGTTTCTTTTTCTCCTCTCCAATTTTATCAAACATTGTCCAAGTCCGTTTGTACAATTCCTAATGTTTGTCCTTTAGAAGGAGCTTTTCATACCTAAATTCTCGTGCACGTTGCGTTTAGAATTTGGAGTTTGAATGGCATATAAATCTGACGTAACTACAAAAAGCCTAGAAAACAAAGGATCTAAAGTTAACATACTAACAAGACTAACATATATTCTCAACTAATTAGCATAGCCTGTACAGATTGTTTCTTCCATTGTGCCTTGCTTTTTTTGCTATATCTGCATGTATTCCAAGAGATGGTAGATCCAATAAAATTAGAACCATATAGATACATCAGATTCTTAAAATTAAAAAAAAAAATGAAATTTACATACTTAAAAGCTAAAAAGGAACTATTAAGTCACATTTTTTAGAACTAAGAATAATTAATCCTAAAATATAAGAAAACTCCCTAAATAGCAATAGTGTAATCATTTGACAGAGTAGATGATACAAAATCTATTAAGTAACTATTTTACAGATAACACTAGATTCATATGAAGTAACTTTATCAATAAGCAGTGGATTATGAATGGCAACCTCTCTTTTGTCAAGACTGTTCGAAGGTTGGTCATAAAACTGGTATGTGTAAACCAAAAAAGTTTCAACCTCCCCCGAGGAAAAATAAGGGACGAAGGCACCCACCTAAACAGGGGTGGAAGGCTAAGCCTAGAGCTAATCGTGCTAAGGAGAAGGAAATTGACCAGGCTTTAGTTCAAGTGCAAGTTCAGGAGAATGCAGAGGCTTGTACAACTGTAGAGGTGACTGCTCCTGTCCATGATCTGAGCAATGCAAATGCAACACAGGCTGGGAATTGTCCTATATCAATAGTTGACAAGGGAAAAGGCAAGATGGATAATATTTTTGAGAATCAACAGTCTGAAGCATTACATAATGATATTGAATTAATTGAGCAGATGCTTAGACAGAATGCTTCCAAAGCATTAAGGATCCATCCGGAGACTGCCTTACAAAGGGTCCTGAATCTATCATAAGGAACCCCCCATGATCTTTATTCCTGAAATATTAGGGGGCTGAATCAGCCCTTCAAGGAGAAGGAACTCAAGTCCTTTTTGCTAAAAAGTAAAATATCCTTAATTGGATATCTTGAGACAAAAGTCAAAGTAAACGAAGCTGAAAAGATAAAGAGGAAACTGGGGCTTGATTGGGAGGTGGCAACTGATTATTTTATTGATCCTAATGGTAGGATTTGGTATGCTGGAAACATCAACAAATACAAGTAGACATCTTACTCTCCAGTCCTCAAGTGGTCCACCGTGAAGTTAAAGATAGGGGCTCTCAGTTTGTCTGTCAGGTCTCTTTTGTGTATGGTTACAATATTGTAAGGCTGTCCTGGGCCGGGTCGGCCGATCCCGACTCCGCCCGTCCCGCTTACCGCCCCGACCCGCCCTGATCCCCCTAAAAATAAAGAAACGGTAGCGGGGTTTGAACTCAGGATGGAACTAGGGCTCGTCACGATCCCGCCCGTCGCGCCCCCCATCCAGACCCGGCCCGGGTCGCCCCGCCCCCCTTGCAAAAATAACCGTCGCACAACGGCCAAATTTAGATTTTGGCCGTTGTACAACGTCTATAACGGCCATTCCCCCCCCCCCTCCACCCACCTCATAAACCCCCTACCACTTTAATATTTATTTTTAACCCCTAATTTAGTATATTTACACTTTAACCCTATTTATCAACTATAAATACCTCATTTTCCTCTTCATTTTACTTACAAATCTTCCTACCATCTCTCTAACTCTCTATCTATCTCTCTACAAATCTACATTGCTTACTAAATATTTTATTTTATTTGCTTATTTATATCAAAGTTCAAAAAACGGGAATGAAGTTGACAACTAGCTTGAGGATCATCCATCGAGCAAAATTTCAATTTTCAACCTCGATTACACGTCGACGTTACGTCAGCGTTTGGTACCTTCGTTCCTTCTTTAAATTATTATTGTTACTTAATTTTAATTATCGTACTTAATTTCATTATCTTAAATTATTTATTTGCATAATTATAATGGAATGAATTTGACGTTTTATTTCTGATAGAGGTACTAGGGGTAACAAGGCAGGGGTAAGTGCATCTTCTAGTAATCCTAATTACGATGATTTCACTCATGTAGATGAAATTGATTTTTTTTATGTTAATATTAATATACCATTAGATCATAAGGTATATTCTGCATCTGAACCAGACTTTAATTTAGAAAATGAATTAGAAGATAATTTAGATAACACACCCACTAGTGCATCTCCACCTCAGGCTCAGATTGAGTCTCAGCCTGAAACTCAAACTGAAATGTCTTCTATTTTCTCTAGTATGAGTCGAGGCCCAAGTCAACGAAAATTAAAATCACCTGCATGCGATTTTTTTTATTGTGGATTACCTTATAGAAAAATTTCAGAAGAAGTAGCGACTAGGTGAAATTCTCGGTATGAACAACTACTTATTGCTCACGAGTATAGAAGACCTATAACTTTATTATTTAACTCCCATAATCAAAATCCAAGGGATATGCTTGTAGATAATGATTGGGAAATATTTTTAGAACTTACTGGATTCTTAGAGAATTTTTTTCTAGCTACTAAAGAATTTTCTGGTATTTATTATCCTACTATTTCAACTATGTTATTTTTTATAGCTCTAATATTTTTGTTACTTAGTAAATATATGCAAAAACCATCTCACGCTCCATCTATTAAAAAATATTTATAAAATTAAAAAAATATATTTTTCCTATTCCCACTATTTATATTATTGGTGTTGTATTAAATTTGACTATTAAAGTAGACGGTTGTAAAGTACTTGTTGAAACAATTTATGAAAGTACAGAAATACTTCCACCTCCAAGTCCAACAAACCCAAATAAAGTATCAACTCACGAATCAACTAGAGAAGAAGCTATGTCTAGCATACACAATGAATGCAATATATATATATATATATATATATATATATATATATATATATATATATTACCAACAACAAAGTGCAAATAATCAACCGACTTCTGTACTATCTTCTTCTACTTCGCTGCAACCTTTTAAAAGACATGTTTCTGCCTCAAGTATTCAAGGCCTTAGAAATATAATGTATAGTGGTTCAACTTCTTCAAAAATTAACGAGTTTGACGTTTATGTCTTGCAGGGTGTTGTACCGTACGAAACAATTGTCAATGAAGGTGGACGTGAAGACTTGCTGAGATACTGGAGGGAGAATGAGAAGACATTTCTGACACTAGTAAAGATAACTCGAGATGTGTTGAATATTCAAGCGTCATCAACAGCTTCGGAAAGCGCTTTTTATGCTGGAAGGTTTCAAATAGGTGAGCATAGACACTCATTGGCGGGAGACAACTTGGAGATTGCAGTTTTATTCAGAGATTGGATTAGAGTGGAGCGTAGAAGGTGCGGTCAACCAGAGATCAACGAAGAAGACGGCTACAACTACAACGAAATCTTATCCGAGTGAGCATGAAGCGACGTCGAACAATTTGACCAACACCTTTCAATTCCGACAGAAAATCCTCAAGAGATTGTGAGGAAATTAGAAAGAGTATGGTAGACTATGTAATTTTTCTAATGACAATTTTATTATGTGATTTGCAACTTTTGAACTACGAAACAAAATTGCAATTTTGAAATTGTATTACAAAAAAATCATATTTCTATTAAATAATATAAGAGGCACAAAAACAGTCTTGGGATGTTTTTATTCACTATCCTGTTCAATTATTTAAGTGTTTAAATATATATTTTTTAAAATTAAGTGTCTAAAAAAAATCCCAAATCCAGCAACCCGACCCGTCCCGTCCCTCCAAATCCCGAACCCTCTTCTGGAGGGATGTGGGATGGGACGAGACCTCTTCCCGTCCCGCCTATCCCGGCCCGCCAGTCCCGCCGGATCCTGGCCTGACCCGGCCCACTGGCCACCCCTACAATACTGTTGTGCAAAGGAAGGCCCTTTCGGATCAGTTGCAAATCCTGGATACTACAATGGCTAGGCCTTGGATTATTTTAGGGGATTTTAATTCTATCCTCTCAGTGGATTGACTGAATAAATGGAGATCCAGTTCATCCTTCTGAGACTGCTGATTTCGTGGAGTGCATTGATACCTTGGATCTTGGTCAGATTAAAAGAAAGGGATGTCAGTTCTCTTGGTGCAATAAGAGGGGTCCTGAGGATAGAATTTATAGTGTTATTGATTGGGCGTTTGGAAATGCACATTGGTTTAATTCATATGATACTCTGAAAGCCGTAAACCATAGCCAGGGTGTTCTGATCATTCCCCCCATTATGGTCAATACTGATGTAGCTGGAATTTCACTTCCCAGACCTTTCAGATTACTCAATGTCCTTTTGTCTCAATAGAGATTCAAAGCTGCTGTTCAAAGTGCTTAGCAACATCAAGTCCCTGGGTATGCTATGTATGGTGTTTGTAAGAAATTAAAGATGATTGAACATGCTGCTAAGCAAATGCAAAAGGAGTACAATTCTCTTGAGAGAAGACTTGAAAATATTAAAGCTGATTTGAAGACCTCTCAAGAGGCTCTTGGTAATGATTTGTTCAACCCTCACTTAATTACACATGAGAGGGAGCTAATTCTAAATCATGAGAAGTGGTCAAAGGTGAATGAAAGTGTATTAAGGTAGAAATCAAAAGCTACTTGGGCGGTTCATGGTGATTCAAATAGCAAGTTCTTCTATGCACATCTAAAGGCAAGACAAGCTAAGAACTGCATATCTACTATCTGTGATGACCAAGGAATTTTTCTTAGTACATCCCAACAAGTGCAAGCAGATTTCATTCAATTTTTTCAGAACCTGATGGGGTCAAATGCACCTGAATTGCCATGTCTTAATAGTGATACAGCCAGGGATGGATACTGCCTTAACAGAGACTAGCAGATGACACTTATAACAGTCACTAGGGAGGAAATTTTCCAAGCCCTGCATGATATGCCAAACGACAAGTCCCCTGTTATAGATGGTTTTCCTATTTAGTTCTTTAAGTCCCATTGGGATTTGGTTGGGGAGGAAGTTACTCAAGCTATACTACAATTCTTTGAGACAAGGAAGATTTTAAAAGAGATCAATTGTGCTACCATTACTATAATACCCAAGGTCCCAAATCCTACTGATGTGAAAGAATACAGACCTATAGCATGCTGCACAACCCTTTACAAACTGATTTCCAAAGTCATCACTACTAGGCTAAAATTGGTAGTGAGTAGTGTGGTGGGGGACTCTCAGGCAGCATTCATCTTAGGGAGAAGTATTCTAGATAATGTAATTGTAGCACATGAGCTAGTCAAAGTGTTAGACAGTGTATATTCCCGTGATATACATAGTGTATATCACGGGACTTTGGTCTGTTTTAGGATTGTAATTAGTGTAGAATATTTGTATTACTTAACATTGTACACTTAGCATAATTATAGAAGTCTTGTACTACTAGAATAGGGTTTTAGGAGTAGAATAGGAAAATGATTTTCCTATTATGCAAATATGTAAATTGTATATATAGTCTTTCAATTAATGAAAATAACCAAGGGATTATTTCTTTCATGGTATCAAGAGTCTAGGTTAATATTTTCTCCCACTTTCTCCCTAATATTTCCGTCCAAACCACCGAATCTGAGCCCCCTTCCTAGGTTTCCGTGCCCGGAAATTACTTTTCTCTTCCTAATTTTTTCTCCCTAATCCCTACTTCACGTCTTGCGTTGCTATTATGGCTAGGAACATGTTTCACCTTGCCCTTACTATTTCTAATATCAAGAATCACAACCCTATCATTCTTGAAATAGAAAACGTCCAATACGCGACGTGGGCCGAACTGTTCAAAATACATGCACGCTCACATCAAGTTCTCCATCATATTATCCCCGCGGCTCCTACAGATACGGAGGTGCCCAAACCAGAGGATGATCCTACGTTATGGACGACCCTTGATGCTACTATTCTTCAGTGGATTTACTCCACTATTTCTAGCGACCTCTTGCAAACGATTATCGAACCCGACGCTACGGCGATGGAGGCATGGAATAGAGTACGTAATATATTCCAAGATAATCAGAATTCTCGTGTTGTTACCCTTGAGCAGGAATTTTCCCACATCCATATGGAAAATTTTCCAAACGTTTCAACATATTGCAAAAGGTTAAAGGAATTGGCGGACCAACTCCGCAACGTTGGTGCGCCTGTTTCGAATGATCGTTTGGTCCTACAAATGGTTGCAGGACTTTCAATGGCATATAGTGGTGTTGGCACGCTTCTTCGTCAGAGCAGCCCTCTTCCGCAATTTTATTAAGCTCGTTCTATGCTTACCCTCGAAGAAGCCGGCTTGGCCAAAAAGGCAACTACCGGTGCTAGTCCCGTAGTCATGATGACGTCCTCTACAAAACCTCCGGGTGGTGTTGATAATTCTGGCCAAAACCATACTCATGGTGGCGGCAAAAATGGTCGGAAAAATAATGCCAAAAATTGCGGGGGCAAAAGCGGTGGTTCCGGAGATGGTCACGGTGGTAGTAGGTCTCGCAGTACCGGCAATGGGCCACAACCCAACTGGTCCAAGCCTTGGCCCCCCTGGCCGTGGGCCTGGGCCAGTGGACAGTGGCCCACCAATCCCTACGGCCCAACAGTTTCACATTCTGGCCACTGGACTGCCTAGCAGAGTTTTTTCAGGCCCAATCCAGTTTGGCCCAGTAGTTCTCGCCCTAGTTCTGGGCCGAGACAGCAACCCGGTGTACTTGGGCCCCAGCCCCCTTAGGCCCATCATGCAACGGGCCCCACTCCTTCCAACATTGAAGCTGCGATACACACGCTTGGAATAAATCCTTCAGACCCAAATTGGTATATGGACACCGGCGCCACTACTCACATGACGTCCGACTCAGGTACTCTCTCGTCTTATTCCAATTTGAGCAACAATCGTGGTATAATTGTTGGTAATGGTAATTAAATTCAAATTCGTGGTTATGGTCAGAAAACATTGTCTCCCCCCATCCACCCCTTATTTTAAAAAAATACCCTTCACGCTCCAAAATTGATTAAAATTTTGGTTTCTGTCCGAAAATTCACCACTGATAATTTTGTGTCCATAGAATTTGATCAATTTGGTTTTTCGGTGAAGGATTTCAAAACGGGGAGTCCTCTCATGAGGTGTGATAGTAGGGGTGATCTGTATCCTATCACGCCACATTCCGGTTTCTCGAGTCACGCAATGCCATCTATTTTTGCCGCTCTGGCTCCTTCCTTGTGGCATGCTCGTCTAGGTCATCCGGGATCATCTATTTTGTCTTCCTTAGATAAAAACAATTTTATTTCTTGTAAGAGTGTGCGTAGTACTCCGAATTGTCAATCTTGTTCTTTAGGAAAAATAGTTAAGTTGTCATTTGTAGACTCCAATTCTCATACTTTAATGCCATTTGATATTATTCATAGTAATTTATGGACGTCTCTTGTTCTTAGTTCTTTGGGTTATCGGTATTATGTTCTCTTTTTGGATGATTATTCTAAGTTTTTATGGACTTTTCCGATAGCGAAAAAATCCCAAGTTTTTTTCATCTTCTTAAAATTTAGAGCATTCATTAGAACCCAATTCGAACGGGAAATAAAAAATATTCAATGTGATAATGACAAAGAGTATGACAATGGGGTGTTTCGGAAATTCTGTGCTAATAATGGAATCAATTTTCATTTTTCTTATCCTCATACTTCTTCACAAAATGGGAAAGTTGAACGCAAAATTCGTACCATTAATAACATTGCCATCTTTATTGATTCATGCTTCCGTACCCCCGTCTTTTTGGCATCATGCTCTACAAATGGCTACATATCTCCTTAACATAATTCATTCCAAAGGTTTGACATATTCTTCCCCCGTCACATTCTATATATTAAATCCCCTTCGTATTCACATCTTAGGGTCTTTGGGTGTCTATGTTATCCGCTATTTCCATCTACCACAATTAACAAACTTCAGGCTCGGTCTACTCCATGTGTGTTTTTAGGTTTTTCGTCTAATCATCGTGGTTACAAATGCTTTGATTTATCCTCTAATAAAATCATCATTAGTCGCCCTGTCATTTTTGATGAATCTCAATTTCTGTTTGCTAAAGTGAGTAATCCCGTGCCCAGTTCATATAATTTTTTGGATGATGGTATTTCTCCGAAACTTATTCACTATTTTTCAGACGTGTCCCGCACCCCAACTCCGCCAGCGGGCCCACTGCCCACTGGTCCTCCCCAAACAACGTCATCTTCAAATCTGGGTCCAGCAACTGAGCCATCCATTCTACCCAGTTCTGGCCCAGTTCCGGGTACTGTTTCTGGGTCCAGTGTTGGCCTAGTTCCCGTGCCCAACTCCAACTTTAGTTCCCGATTTGGGCCAGCAGGCCCACTGCTTTCTGGCTAGTCCGTCCCGAGTCCCAAAAATTCCCAAACTCTACCCGCCTCTGCCCCGAGTCATAGACCAGTCACTCGTAGTCAACGGGGGATTTTTAAACCAAAAGTACATTTTAATTTACATTCTAATGTTCTTAGATCACCCTTACCCCGTAATCCTGTGTCTGCATTAAATGACCCGAATTGAAAAATTGCTATGACCGATGAATATAATGTTCTTATTGATAATAAGACGTGTGAGTTGGTGCCCCGTCCATCTAGTATTAATACTATTAGGTCTATGTGGATTTTTGCTCATAAGAAAAATTCATATAGTTCATTTGGCCGACATAAGGCGCGACTTGTGGGTGATGGTAAGACTCAGCATGTTGGTGTGGATTGTGGTGAGACGTTTAGTCCGGTGGTCAAGCCGGCTACCATTAGCACTATGCTTAGCTTAGCTCTTTCGAAAGCATGACATATTCATCAGTTAGATGTAAATAATGCTTTCCTCCATAGTGATCTCAAGGAAACAGTCTATATGCATCAGCCTTTGGGATTTAGGGATCCCAAATATCCTCATCATGTCTGTTTGTTGAAGAAGTCCTTATATGGGCTTAAGCAGTCTCCACGGGCCTGGTATACGCGATTTTCCGACTATATTTCGACTATTGGGTTCACTCACATCATGTCGGATAATTCCTTTTTCATCTATCGTCGTGGTTCGTCCTTGGCTTATATTCTGTTATATGTGGATGTTATTATTCTGACTACCTCTTCCGATGCCTTACATCAGTCTATCATGACAATGCTTAGCTCTGAGTTTGCTATGAAAGACTTGGGGCCCTTGAGTTATTTTTTGGGGATTGTTGTCACTCGTCATGCATGTGGGTTATTCTTATCTCAACGGAAGTATGCAACTAAGATCATTGAGAGGGGTGGGATGTCATCCTATAAGTCCATTTCCACTCCCGTTGATACTAAGCCCAAGCTTAGTGTTGCGGCCGGCGCACTATACGAGGATCCGACCCGATATCGCAGTCTTGCAGGGGCCCTTCAGTATCTTACATTCACGAGACTAGTTATTACGTATGTTGTACATCATGTGTGTTTGTTTATGCATAATCCCAGAGTTGAGCACATGAATGCGCTCAAACGCAACATTCGGTATATTCAGGGTACACTTGACTATGGCTTGCATTTCTATCCATCTTCGACGTCAGCACTTGTCTCGTATACAGATGCTGATTACGGTGGTTGTTCAGACACCATGCGGTCTACGTCTGGATATTGTATGTTTCTTGGTAATAACTTGGTTTCATGGTCTGCCAAGCGTCAGTCAATATCACGCTCTAGTGTAGAGGCCGAGTATCGAGGGGTAGCCAATGTGGTGTGAATCATGTTGGTTACGTAATCTTCTTTTAGAGCTTCATTGTCCTATTCGGAAAGCTACCTTGATTTATTGTGATAATATTAGTGTCATCTATCTGTATGGGAATCCGCTCAAAGACTGGAAGACTAAACATATCGAGATGGACATTCATTTTGTTCGCGAAAAGGTAGCTCGTGGACAAGTACGCATCTGTCATGTCCCTTTCAGGTATCAAATTGCAGACATCTTTACAAAGGATCTTCCCTCGGTCCTTTTTGAAGATTTTAGGGACAGTCTCAGCGTTCGAAGACCGCCCGCTATGACTGCGAGAGTGTGTTAGACAGTGTATATTCCCGTGATATACATAGTGTATATCACGGGACTTTGGTCCGTTTTAGGATTGTAATTAGTGTAGAATATTTGTATTACTTAGCATTGTACACTTAACATAATTATAGAAGTCTTGTACAACTAATATACGATTTTAGGAGTAGAATAGGAAAAGGATTTTCTATTATGAAAATATGTAAATTGTATATATAGTCTTTCAATTAATGAAAATAATCAAGGGATCATTTCTTTCATGGTATCAAGAGTCTAGGTTAATATTTTCTTCCACTTTCTCCCTAATATTTCCGTCCAAACCACCGAATCTGAGCCCCCTTCCTCGGTTTCTCCCACTTTCTCCCTAATTCTAAGTATATGTGGAGTTCACTGTTAGATTGGATGAAGAGTTCAAGGCAGATACTAGATTGGAATGAAGAAGTGCTATGGATCTTTAGGAGAGCTCACACACACAGACCACATGCAGAGATCATAAGCTGGTTGTTTGCAGCTTGTGTTTACCCGATATGGATGGAAAAAAATGCAAGAAGGTTCTCACATCTATGCACACCAGCAAGCCAGAAATTCAAAGATATTGCCATACAATTGCACATAAAAGGACAGACCAAAGCAAAATGGAAGAGACTACTTGATACTTGTAATTCTTATCCTATATAGATAGTTTGTAGATGCTTATAGTTGGATAGGAATGACCTTGTGGTCTAGTTCTAGAGTCCAATATGAACTAGCGGCTGTATATATCCCATTTGGTTGAATGAAAAAAAATTAATTTGACCAAAAAAAAAAAAAAGAAGAAGAAACATCCACTCAACTTTCCGTGATCTGGTTTAATATTTACATTTCCTTCTGGAAGAGTGGAACGCACGAAAATTAAGTTAAACATATTTTTTGTTAGAATAATAAAAACATATATTAATTGTCAAAACGTATATTTTCATGTATAATTAAATACTTAAAAAAATTAGATCTTAGAGCTAAGGTAGCATTTGGGAAGTTTTCATCTAGTGGGAGCATATCGAACAAACAAATAAATTTTGGCAAATCTAATTCAACGTGATATTATAAAGTTCTCGAATGGAACCTATTTTTTGTCAACAACCTTAATTAACAAGAGATGAATGAATTTAACTTTAAGAAATGTTTTATGTCAGCCCAGTTAGGTAAGAAACAGACATACGCAATACTTTAACCAAAATAAATATCCTAAATTTAGCTAATTAAAATACAATCATAATTCAGATGAGAAATAAGTGTAAGATAAATTTTCTAATCTAACATGTTGTCAACCGTACTATATGGTTCTTCAAACTATTACTGTGCAAATTGACAAAAATAAAATAAGAAGTATCTTCGTCTATATAAATTACTAAACCTTCTTTATATAATTTTAATGTAGTGATAAATGTAGTTCAAATTTTTCAGATCACAAGTCTGAATTTTTGGTTGACATTCTTATATTTTTCTGAATCCTCTATCAGAATTTCTATCTAGACCAATAACTATCAAGTTACTAAAAATCTAAAATAATAGGTGGCAAATTGAGCTAACATTACCAAAGATGGTGGTGGTGGTTAGTTGTTACTACAAGAGAATGGGAGGGTTGGTAAAATAATCGATTAGAACTTCAAATGTGAACTGTCACTTTTACATAAAGTTACTGACGGGCCTCCTAATTTTCTCATGTATTTGTATGAAATAAACATCAAATTCAGTTGAAACGCATATCAAAGATGAATTAAAATTTAGAGTGTCAATTATTTTTTTTCTAGAACATGATAGTCGTTAGTCACGGACCTTAAATCTAAATGACTCATTTAAAGAATGCAAAGAATAACAATGAGTTGAATAATTCCAAGATAATTGATCCCATCAAAACAAAATTCACTTGATTGATACAAAAATTATACAATATAAATAAACAACAACATACTAAGTATAATTTCACCAAGTGGGTCTGGAGGGTAGAGTGTATGCAGAATTTACTCTTATCTTTTAACGGATAGAGATGTTGTTTCCGATAGACATCTGGTTCAAAATAGATAAATAAATGTTCACCCTACGAACTAATTTTTGAGATTTATTTAGGCCCAAAATTCATTCTTTACATGGTATCAGAGTCAGACTCATTCCAATTTTTTATTCACCGATGTTGAACCCCAAAATTATATTTTCATTCCTTCAAAATAAATAAAAATTGATAATCAAGCCAAGGCTAGTGGATTCACAAAACTACAACTCCTAAGAAACATGAAGCTGCCACAGCCAAAGGCGACCAAGAAGGAATGGGGGCGCGGGGGCCTAATTGACTAACCCAAGTAGACCCTACGACACATCCCGTACTCCAAATCTGAAATAAAAACCCAGCAAATCACGGAATATTATATTCTCAACTCCCACCATTTTAGAAAAATTCTTCAATAACACACCACCAACACGTTTAAACTTTAAACATAACGTTTCAAATATTAATTATTTTTTTAAGAAAATAAAAAATCTAGCATCGATCATAATTGCCCCCAAAGTAATTCCCACCCACGCGCCTATGTCACATCATTACTCACACTCTCTCTCTCCACTATATAAACGAACCCTTCTCTTCCCTCTCTCCTCACCTCGCTTTTCAACTATCACAAGCACGTGTATACACGCATTCTCAACTCTTTTAAAAAACTTCTATGGAGCAAATGAATAGAAAGAAGCGAGTCCGAGTTAACTCGGATGAGTCAGAATTTAACTCACCGGAGGTGAAGAAACTCAGGGAGAACCTCTTAGACGACTTCGACGACTCCGAGTTTTCCTCCACGTGTCATGATTTCGACGACTTTATGAAAAGCTTCGAAGAAGAAATTACGCCGGCGCCGGCGCCGGAAGTGGTGGATTTGACGGACGAGTCTCAGCTGGAGTTAGGTTATCTTCTAGAAGCTTCCGATGACGAGCTCGGCCTTCCACCGGCGTCTAGAGAGACGACGGTGGAGAGTGAGTTGATCCGAGTTAACTCGGACTCAACTGAACTCAGTAATGAGTTATGGGAACTCAGTAATTATGACTCGTTCGAGTTGGGAATTAATGATTTGGTGGATTATAATAATGATATTGTTTGTGAATATGTAGTGTTAGATGGATTATTTGATCATTCGGATCTTGGTTTCGGGTCAGTCGATTTTCTATGGAGACCCGAGACATTACCCGCAAAGTAGAAAATGTAAATCTCGTTTTTTTTCTTTTATTTATTATTATTTAATTTAAAAACAAAGGTAGAACAAAGTATACAAATTTGATGTGCTGGGTTCATCAGTTCTGGATATTAAATTTTGAAGAAGAATAGTAGTAGTCAGCAATATTGTGGAGGGTTGTACCTTGAGTTTTTGTGGACTTCAGGCTTAATGGTAATTGAAAAACATATGGTATTGAATTTTTTAATATGAATTTAAGCAATTGAAGTTTTGAATTAGAAAAATCTCATTCATTTTCGAAATAAATTACACAAGAGTGAAAATGGGTAAAAACTCCGATATATTTTTAACAGTGTTGTTTAGAATTTTGGAGGAGTACTTGAAAACCTTTTGATTAATTGCTTGTCCGAATTAACTTATTAAAAGTAGCTGATAATTATTAAGTAAATTATTAAGAATAGCCAAGCACGTTTGAATTTTGAAATTGATTTTATAAATAAGTATATTTTAAATATAATTAAAGCTATTCACAAAAACTATACATTTAAATGTATTTTTATATAAAAGAATGATATAAATAAAATAAAAAGATAATTAGGAATTAGTATGTATTATGAAGAATATTACTTGGGATAATCTACTCATCATTTTTTACTTATTTTAACTTAAAGTAAATACTTTTGGCAATTATCAGACGTATAAATAAGCGAAGATAAAACTTATAAAACTACTAGTTTGTTTGCCTTACAATCTTAGCCAAACATCCTCAAATAAAAAAAGTGACAGCCCATGTGGTGCATTGATTGAGTTTCTGCACACTAATTTTTAGAAGAAAACATTACAAAGAAACAAAAGGATAAATTTTATGTGTTTGGCAGAACTACTTAATTCTAACTGAGAACAGTTGTTTTGGCAAAATTATTTAATTCTCAATGAGTACAGTTGATGTTTCCTGACCCCACTAAAATATGCCGACTCACGTTTTTATATTTTATCTATTGTTTATCTATAATAGAAATCGTACATTATAATTAGAATACAGGTCAAATCTATTGTCCACGTGATTATCAAAATTTGTCATTTGAACATCTAAAATAATACTTATTTTATTTAGACACTTCAGGTGAGCCTCATTATGTCAATTAAACCATTTTTGCACCAACTCTTTAAAATCTCAAAAGCGTGCATTCAGACGTCTCCTACGTGGATTAAACTGTGCCAACTCACTTTAATTTGGCAACTTAAATTGTGTCAACTCATTTTAAATGGCCAATCATTTTACACCTAGATAAATTGATTACAGACCAAATTAGGGCTGAAATAACCCATTTTCATCTTTGACACTTTGGGTTATCGTTCTTAGGCGATTTGATATTGTACAACCCTAGGTAAAAATCTCATCGATTTCGTTCAATATTGTCACTATTTCACTGATCTCGTTAATAACAACTTACACGTGTTTTTTTTTCATTTATTTGCAGGTTTTAGTCTTGAAATCGACCAGTTAAATCTCGTCATTTTTTACTTCCTTTACGACATTGTAGAAATTGAAGGTGATACTGAATTTTGCTCGTGTTTCTATGTTATATTGTGTTAAAGTTAGGGTATTTTGGTATGAGCGAGGTTGTTACCACTCTATTTTGTAACTAGGGTTATTTTGGGGATTTCAATGATAAAGTTAGGGCTTTTTGGGATATTTCCTTGTTGCTTGTCTTTTGTGTGTTGGGGAATCTTATGATCGACTATATTCTAACATGTTTTCACCATGGGGGTACATTTGTCGAAGACCCTGTCTTGGGTCTTACTTATAAAGGGGAATTGGAGGTCTTTGTTGTTGCTATCGATAAAGACCATTTTAGTCTTGTCGAGCTAGAAGCATAAACTAAATAACTTGGGTACATAAAAGTTCTTGAATTCTACTGCAAAAGGGTGGGTGAGAGTGAATTTATTCAGCTTACTTGTGATAGACAATTGCTAGAAGTTATGGATTACTTAAAAGATGGTGATGAGTTTGATGTATTTGTGGTTCATGACATTGATGAGTTGGAGACCCTGCCACAACCAATTGGTATTTAAGTAGGGATAGAGGGTGATGATTGTATTAATGACCCTACTGATGAAGCTAGGGCAACACATGTGGATGAGGATATAAATACTGATGAAAATGAAGCTAAAGCAGTTCCAAAAGAGGCTGAAACAACTCCTAATGAGGGTGAAACAGATCTGAATGGGGGGTGAAACAAATTTGAATGTGGCTGAAACAAAAGTGAATGTGGATGAATCAGATTTTAGTAGTAGTGAATCAAATGAAGATGCATTTCCAGATCTTGATGATTCAGATGTTGATGAAGAATTGAGATCCCTTAGAGCTGAAAAAAGAAGCCAAAAGAACCCTAATCTCATGAAAAAAAAACAAAATAGAGGAAATACTACTTACTGAGTGAAGCTAGTATTGACAGAGGCTTTGAAGATATTGGAAGAAATAAGTCTGCAAGATATGTGGGTAGATTAGGTAGAAATGAGGAATTTAATCACAGTTCATACTGTGGTAGTGATGATAGTGAAGATGAGTTAGATGTTGATGTGTTGATATACCAGTAAAAAGGAAGAGCACAAAGGTCAGATATGATTCAGACTGTGTAGTTGCTATTTTTGAACTTGGTATAATTTTTGAAAATAAAAAAGTATTTAAAAAAGCTTTGGTTGATTATGCAATAGAATACAAAGTTAATATTAAGGTAAGGCCTAATGAAACTGCTAAATTCAGGCTAAATATAAGGGTGACAATGCAATTGGGTGTAATGCTGCAACAAACAGAGATTCTAGTGACTTTATGAGTAAGAACTACCATATTGTACATAAGCGTACAACTTCAAACAAGAACAAAATATGTAACACTAAATACATTACTACAAAATTCAAGAATGAGATAACTAAGCAGCCATCTTTGAGAATATAGGAGATACAAGACATGTGCAGGGATAAGTTAGGACTGTATGTTGGTAGGACTATTTATTATAGAGCAAAGATGCAGATTCTTAGAGAGGCTATGGGTAATTGGGATTTGGAGTTTGCAAGATTATGTGACTATGTTGGTGTTATAAAACAATCCTGATAGTTCTGTTTGGGTAAGGATGGATAGAGAAAGTATACCCGAAAAAATCTGTTTGTATACTTCTATGTGTGCTTGGATGCATTGAAGAAGGGGTGAATGAAAGGATGTATGCGAATAGTAGAATTTAATGGATGTTTTCTAAAGGGTGCTTGTAAGGGTGGCAAGAGTAGATGTTTCCTATAGCTTGTGCAGTTGTGGACCAGGAGATTAAGCATAGTTGGAGTTTTTTCATCAAGTACTTGAAAGAGGATCTACAGTTGGGTATTGGAGAGGTCTGACTGTAGTGGAAACTATGCAAAAGGTAATGTATATATTAACTTTGCTAAATCTATTTAAGCACATATTCTTATCATTTCTTGTATTTTCTTGCTGGTTTTGAAATCTTATCATTTTTACATCTCTTTTCTCTATTTTTCCATCGTAGTATGTTAAGAAAATTCCCAAATTTTCAGAACTTTGATTTTGTTCAATTTTCTTACTGATTTTACAAGTTATTTATAGTCCAATTTTTAATTCTTTAACCACTGATTTTAGGGTGCATTTAGAATCCTTTTTGATTGAGAATATATTTTTCCTTTCTTAGTTAGTAGCAGTTCAGCAGTGGTTGCAACTATGAAAACCGGTTCTCTTTTCATTAGACAGTGGCTTGGAAGCACACAAGATCCATCATATTCACTACTTCATAAAAAACAATATTATTTTACTGTTTTACTATCGTTTATTTCAATGCTTGAGTACTGTTCAGTTTGTTTGGTTGATCAAGCTTTTGGAGTTCTCATCGTTCCTGTTGTTTTCTACTATATCCTTTAACTGGTTAGTCTCTAAAACGATGCATTTAATTTCCTTCCGTGCAACTATGTGTTAGAAATAGGCTTCGTTCCAACATTTGCTTTAAAGTTTTGCCTCCAAGTTTCTGTTTCTGGTTTGGGTTTTATGCTGAACACCAAGAGGTATTTCTGTAAAGTATAGCAGTTTTAAAGACTAAGGTATGTCTTCTAAATCTCTGTTGATTCTCCCACATCGTTTGTGGGATGGAAATTTGGACTCATTATATGGATTCGGGCAGTCCTCCCCTCATAAGCTAGCTTTTGAGGTTGAGTTAGGCACCAAATCCATTCTTTACATGGTGTCAAAGCTAGGTCATCCCAATTCATTGTTTACCCGATGTTGGGCCCGCATCATATATTGTCCACGCTTCAGATGTTTATGAAAGAAATTATCTCCTTGATTATTCTCATTAATGAAGATGTATTTATATACAATATACAATCCTGGAAAATCTTATTCCTACTATAAAAATAAATGGAAAGTCTTATTCCTATTATAACAATAAATCATAATTACACTTGTACAAGAATTCTTCAATTATGATAAGTTTACACAAACTTGAACTCGGATACACGTGTATATCATGTGTATACTCCTTTTGTCACACACCCGCAGTCATAGCGGGCGGTTATCGTACGCTGAGACTGTTCCTGAAATCTTCAAATAGAACCGAGGGAAGATCCTTAGTAAAAATGTTAGCAATTTGGTACCTGTAAGGGACATGCAAGACGCGTATTTTTCCACGAACTACTTTTTCGCGAACAAAGTGAATATTTATCTTGATATAGATCGGATTTTCAGAAAGATAGACTGCACTAACATTATCACAGTAGACCAAGGTAGCTTTCTGAATAGAAAAGTGAAGTTCTAATAGAAGATTATGCTGCCAACATGATTCAAACACCACATTTGCTATCCCTCGATACTCCCTCCACACTGAACTGAGAAGGGACATGATAGACTTGCGTAGAATATCCGATGAGGCAGTCAATATAATATCATCAACATATAACAGAATGTATGCCAGAGAAGTATCACGCGTATAGATGAACAGTGAATGATCAGACCTGCTGTGAGAAAATCCAATAGTAGACACATAATCTGCAAACCTTTTCAAGCTTGTAGGGCTTGCTTAAGCCCATACAAGGACTCTTTCAGCAGACAAACATGATGAGGATAATTAGAGTCCCTAAAATCCAAGAGCTGATGCATATAAACAGTCTCCTTAAGATCACTGTGTAAGAAAATATTTTTCACATCCAGCTGTTGAATGGGCCATGCCTTCGAGAGAGCTAAACTGAGCACAGTGCGAATGATTGTCGGTTTGACCACCGGACTAAATGTCTCTCCACAATCCACGCCAACCTGTTGTGGTTTACCATCACCTACATGACGGGACTTATGCCTCTCAAAAGAACCATCCGAATTTTCTTTATGAGTAAAAATCAACATAGACCGAATAATATTAACACCATGTGGACGGGGCACCAACTCCCACATATTATTTTCAATAAGAGCATTATATTCGTCATTCATGGCCAATTTTCAATTCGGGTCATGAAAGGCAGACACTGGGTTACGTGGTAGGGGAGATTTAGTGACATTAGAATTAAGATTAAAATGTCATTTTGGTTTAATAATACCCCTTTGACTACGAGTAACGGACCCTTGACGTGAAGTAGAATTGGACGGGAGTTGGGCGTTTCTCAGGTTGGCAGTGGACTGGCCAGCAGGCAGTGGGCTTGTTGGCCTAACAACTGGGTAAGTAATAGATATCATATCAAAATTAGTAGTGGGTCGTGTCGTTGGAACAATACCGTTCCCGGGATTGGGCCGAGACTCTAGATCGGCAATTTATGGGCCTGCTGGCGGATTCGGGTCACGGAATATCTCGGACAAATGGTGGATAATATACGGTGAGATCCCATCATCCAAAAAGGTATATGAACTAGACACGGAACTACACAAGTTAGTAAACGAAAATTGGGTTTCATCAAAGATAACATGGTGACTAATTATGATTTTGTTAGAAGATAAATCAAAATATTTATAACCACGATGATTAGATGGATAATTCAAAAACACGTAAGCGGTAGAACGGGCTTGAAGTATGTTAATTGTAGTAGACGAAAAAAAGTGAATAGCATAAACACCTAAACACCCTAAGATGAGAATACGAAGGATCGTTATTGTACATAATTTAATTGGGGATTGATATGCTAAGTCTTTATAAGGGAGGATGTTAAGTAAATATGTGGCCATTTGTAATGCATAATGCCAAAAAGAATGTGGTAATGAAGCATGGGCGAGCATGGTACGGACAATATTATTTATGGAACGAATTTTTCTCTCGGCCTTCCCATTTTGTGAGGATGTATGTGGACAAGAAAATCGAAAAGATATGCCATTAGTGTCACAAAACTCTTGAAATGGCCCATTATCATATTTTCTGCCATTATCACATTGAATATTTTTAATTTCTCGTTCGAATTGGGTACGGATGAATGCTCTAAATTTTAAGAAGGCTGAAAAATCTGAGATTTTTTGGATAAAGAAAAGGTCCACAAAAAATTAGAATAATCATAAAAAAATAAGACATAATAACGATGGCCCAAAGAGCTTAAAATGGGAGATGTCCATAAATCACTATGAATAATGTCAAAAGGCATCAAAGTACGAGAAGTAGAGGCTACAAACGGTAATCTAACATGTTTCCCTAATGGACGAGAACGACAAAGTGGAGTACTACGTGTACCCTTACAAGTAATAAAAATATTTTTATGCAGAGAAGAAATAATAGATGACCCCGGATGTCCCAAACGTTCATGCCATAAGGAAGGAGCAAGAGCGACAAAGGTAGAAGGTGTGGCTTGACTCGCAAAAATGGTGGTGAGTGGATAAAGCCCCCCCTTACTGTTGCATCTCATTATAAGTATCTCCGTTGTGAAATCCTTCACAGAAAATCCAAAAGGATCAAAATTAACAGAAATCCAATTATCAGTGGTGAATTTTCGGACATACGCCAATTTTTTAATTTAGGGCATGAAGAACATTTTTTAAAACAAGAGGTGGATGTGGGGGAGACAATTTCGTATGATCATAACCGCGAATTGGAATTGAGTTGTCATTACCAACAATAATGCCACTATTTTTGCTCAAATTGAAATAAGACGAGAGATTAACTTACGTTATATGAGAAGTGGTTCTGGTGTCCATGTACCAATTTGGGTCCGGGGGATTTAATCCGAGTGTATGCATTGCGACCATTGTTATTATGTCTTTTTTTATGATTATTCTAATTTTTTGTGGACCTTTCGTTATCCAAAAAGTCTCAAGTTTTTCCCACTTTATTAAAATTTAAAGCATTCATCCGTACCCAATTCGAACGGAAAATTAAAAATATGGCAATGTGATAATGGCAAGGAATATGATAATGGGTTGTTTCGGGAATTTTGTGATGCTAATGGCATAGTTTTTCATTTTTTCTTGTTCTCATACGTCCTCAAAAATGGGAAAGCCGAACGAAAAATTCGTACCATTAATAATATTGTTCGAACTTTATTAGGTCATGCTTCTGTACCCCCTTCCTTTTGGCATCATGCACTACAAATTGCTGCTTACCTCCTTAATGTACTTCCTACCAAAGGGTTAGCATATGAATCTCCCCTTAAAATTCTCTATAATAAGACTCCTTCGTATTCACATCTTAGGGTCTTTGGGTGTTTATGCCATCACTTTTTTCGTCAACTACAATTAACAAACCTCAAGCCCGTTCTACCGCTTGTGTGTTTTTGGATTATCCATCTAATCATCGTGGTTACAAATGTTTTCATTTATCGTCTAATAAAATCATAATTAGTTGTCATGTTCTTTTTTATGAAACCCAATTTTCGTTTGCTAAAGTGAGTAGTCTCGTGCCTAGTTCGTATAATTTTTTAGATGACGAGGTCTCACCATATATTATCCACCATTTATCGAACTTGTCCCGTTAACAAAATACGCCAGCAGGCCCACACAGTCCCGTTACCATTGTTCCGCCGATTCTGTCCAGTGGGCCACAAACACGGCCCAGTACCGAGATCGGTATTGTTTTAGTGTTCCAGCCTACTCTAGTATCAGCTTCCGCCCCTGCTGACCAGTCTGTCACCGTCCCGCACATTGCCCCAAATCCACCTAACTCTACCTCATTATAGCAGCTTGAGGTCAAACCTACTTGAATTCCAGGAAGCGTTGGTGCTTTGCAGATAAGCTGTTTGCTGAATGAATTGGCTCGTGGCACTCATTACAAAATGGAGCTCTATCCTCAACACAGAAAATGAAGGCTGTTTTTACTTGGCAAATGTCACAAAGAGGAAGTTTGTTGGATAGGGATTGGAGAAGAAGTATTTGGTGTTTACTAGCCAATTTGTTGGCTGCATGCACTTCAACGTCACGTATTGTGCACAGAGCTGCCTCATCAGCACAGCAAATCACAGTAGTTGCAGCTTTCTCCCACACATCACACTCGATCTTCATTTTAATTTGATCTCTTGAACAATGCATATAATTTTCTCGAGGAAGCTGCATATATAACTTGATTACATATATATAGTTCCTTTTTTAAAAGAATAATTGATTTGTTAGTGTTATGTTGTAATATAATCGATCTAATATGTGTGGATGTACGTTGTCATCTATTTTGAAAAAAAATACAAAAATCGAAGCAATGAAAAAACAACTTAATTAGTTTGGTTTAATTTGATTCCAACATTTGAAAAATCGGACTTTAGAGGAAAATCGACTGAAACTAAACCATGAACACCTCTATACAAGAAAGATGGAGTAGTCTTCAACCTCGATTCTCAATTTGAAAGTCAAATCAAATATGCCTCAAATCACCTCCAAACACATGTGAAATTGAAATTTAAGTGTCTTAAAATATTTTCATCAAAGCTCAGATATCACACAACCGAAAAAAATCGCAATTGCATAGGATCGAAAATTTTCATACTAAACTAAATTGTCTTTACTCAATTATAGAAAAACTGATTTTGCGTGAGTCTCGAGTGGTCTTTCGACATCAAAACAAATGAACGGTGGTGTGATTTTTGTGTGACTTATATTGGGATACAATTGTTGTAGGGAACGGGAAGTAAGTAACTATTACAATAGTAGAAAGGATAAACAAACTATTACAAAAAAATTGGAAATCAAAACCTTAACAAACTACTTGTGTGATTTGTTGAGTCGAGTGATGACACTCTATCTTTAAGACAAGATTGCCCCGTATATCTCCTTTTACGGTATTGAGCAATAGTCTCCCAAGATACAACAACAACTTTAACAAGTGACCAAAGGAAACTCAAGTGTTACTTTTAAAGAACTTTGAGTATAGTAACTTTGCTAGAGAGGAAGAATATGAAATCAGAAAATGTGGAGAATTCTCTAAGTGTTGAATGTAGTGTGTTTCAATTGAGCCAAAGGCCTCAATTTATAGTGTAAGTAGAAGACTCCTCAACTAACCAACTAATGACCTTCAATAGCCATGTAATTGCACTTGATTGAGGGGTTACATTCAGTCAAATAATGGTTGAATTCATGTGGCAAGTAATGGAGAATCAATGCTCTAAAATCAGCCCAAACGTTAGATTTTTCCAACTTCCATTCGCAAAGATTCGCCTTGAGCCGCGGTTCCGATGGCCCGACCCGGTCAATTTGCGTATGGCTGACCAGGAGGCGCTGCGGTGCTCCGACGCTGTGGCGCTGCGGCCCTTCACGGCTCCGCGGCGATTTCTGACTCGTTTCATTTTACACTTTGTACACTTCTTCCTTCGTTTACCAACGTGGAATACTGTCATTTGGCCAATAACCGTCCATAATTCTATGTCTCAAACGTATTACATACGTACCAATATCTCTTTCACTAATGAAATTTGTGATACTTGGCACTACGTGTACACGTGTGTGGAAACGACGTTTCCGACATGCGGGCCCAATTATTCGAGTCATAAATTAATAGAATATACTTATTTTCACATTTAGTAAATTTTCAACAACTTGGACTTCAATTACTAAAAAGAGAACTTTACATAACTATATAATGTTAAAAAGGACATAACATATTTTTAGCATAAAAGTTAATATATCAAAAGTAGCCAAAACAAATTGACACCTAAAAAAAACGTAACCCTCTCCCTAGCAATACCCGCTTTTCTCTCAGCCAAATTAATCCCCTAAAGAAATGCTAGATACGGTTGTACAAAAGATAGTTTCCTTTTCTTTTTTTTTCTTTTCTTTTTCTATTAGAATCTTATTTATTTTTTAAAATTTATCCCAACAGTTTGAATCTTAAGTAAAAAAATGAAAAAAAAAGAATCATATTTTTTTTATCTTCTTTTTTTTTATTTTCTTTTTATATCAATGTAATATTTTATTTTTTTCCTCTTTGGAATTCAAAATATATACTACAAATACTATATTAAACATATTACAAAGTTGATTGGTTGTGCTTATGTATTTTTCTATTTCAATTATGTATCTAATAAATCATATACTAGCAATATATGTTATATATGTTGGAAATTTGCCTTTGGTGGAGTTGAGTCCAACCATCTTTAATGACTTAAACACTAGGGTTTCGCATGTTGGAGACTTTGATTCTTCACACGTGCATAATTTACCAAGTGAGTAGATGACCGTAGGGCCAAGGGTTGTCAAATTTTGTTGAGAAATGAAAGAGATATTGGTCCACGAAGTGAGGTGTTTGAAGCATGAAAATGTGGTATAGAACAATTCTCCCTCATCGGTGGGGGAAGGAAGATGTATTTAGTTTATAAGTCTCAAAATTGGCTAAGGGCTTGAGAACCCAAGGGGTAACCCATGTGTTTGAAGGAGGGATGACCTAGATGTGCTTTGGTTCGAGGCTAAGCCCACACGCGCGCCGCGCGCCCGCCCGTCCGGGCTCGGGCTCAGGCCGTGTGCTTCTTCTGATATTATCTTTTTAGACCCAAATTGCTTTATATTTACAGTTTGGTCCCTAATTGGCCTCCATTAATATGCACATCAATTCAGCCATTACTTGGATGAATAACTCTCATTAATGGTCTAATCTGTTGCATCATTTCATTACTCAAAGTTCTTCAAAGTAACACTTGAGTTTCCTTTGCTCATTTGTTGAGTTGCTGTTTTATCTTGGGAGACTATTGTCCAGAACGTAGAAAGGATATATACGGGGCAATCTTGTCTTAAAGACAGAGTGCCATCACTCGACCCAGCAAATCAAAGTGCTTGTAATCTCAGTTTCTTATTTTCAGTTTATTGAAATTTCAGTTTTTGTAATTTCATTTTGTTGTAATACTTAGCAGTTACTCATTTACCTTTTCCTGCAACCATTGTAATCAATAATTTTAAGACAAGATTAGCTTGTTGTAACTGCTTAGAAACATGATTGGAAACACTTATGATTCTGATGCTGCCACTCAAGGCAACCCTCTTGCTGCTACCACTCAAGGCAACCCTCTTGCTGCTACCACTCAAGGCAACCCTCTTGCTGCTGCTATTGTTCAAGGCAACTCCTCTGCCTTCCCCACTGCTGCCCAAGGCACGTCCAATGCCTTATCTGCTCCTTAAGGGAACGTGACAGTTCTTGCACCCTCTGCATTCCACCATGAACGCCCAAAAAAATTCACGGGCTCCAACTTTAAGAGATGGCAGCAAAAGATGTTGTTCTACTTGACTGTTATGGGGATGACCCGGTTTCTAACAGAAGATCCTTCAAAATCTGGAGATGAAATGGACCCTTCGCCTACTGAAACGGCTGAATGGGGCCATGGTATCCATGTCATTAATGGCATGAATATGGTTCTTGATGCATGAAATCATAGTGATTTCATGTGTAAGAATTACATATTGAACTGTTTGTCAGACCCTCTCTACACAGTGTATTGCACAGTTGGCACTGCCAAAGAACTGTGGGAAAAACTGCAAAAGAAGTACAACACACAAGATGCAGGTACTAAGAAATTCGTTGTTGGGAAATTTTTGAAATTTCAAATGGTGGATAGTAAGACAGTGATGTCCCAAGTTCAGAAATTGCAAATGATTTTACATCACCTGGATTTGGAAAGTATGAAACCAAATGAGCAGTTTTTGGTTGTATCGCTGATTGAAAAGTTACCTCCTTCGTGGATTGAGTTTATGAGTTACTTAAAACTCAAGACAAAGGAGATGACCTTTGAAGAACTTATTATCAAACTCCAAATTCAGGAAGATGATAAGAAGGCCTTGCATAGGGGTAAACAACCTTATGAGGCAAAGGCAAATCTGGTTGAGTCCAAAGGGAACCCAAGCAAGAAGCGCAAGTTCCAGAAAGACGGCAAGACCCAAGCATCGGAGAAGTTCAAAGGAAATTGTCACCATTGTGGAAAACTTGGTCATATGATCAAGGAATGCCACAAGCTCAAGACTGAGCAACAACAGAAATCCAAGGCTAAAGGCAAGGCACATGCTAACGTCGTCAAAGACACGCTTCTGGACGACATGATTGGGGAGTTCTCGGCGGTGGTGCTTGAAGCAAACTTGGTTGAGAATCCCATCTAGTGGTGGATGGACAAAGGTACTACCAGACACATCTTTTCCAACAGAGATGCCTTCTCTACGTATACACCGACAAGAAGCTGTTCATGGGCAACAACGCTTTCTCTGACGTGCTGGGGGTAGGAAAGGTGGTCCTGAAGATGACTTCTGGAAATGAGCTCACTCTGAAGGAAGTGATGCATGTCCCTGAGATTAGGAGGAATTTAGTTTCAGGACCTTTGTTGGTTAATGCTAGTTTTAGGCTAGTATTTGAATCCAATAAATTTGTAATCACTAAGAATGACACTTTTGTGGGGAGAGGCTTCGTCTGTGAAGGCCTCTTCAAAGTTAACGCCATGTCTGTAATGTGTCCAAGTAATAAAGTTGAAGCTTCTTCTTATATCATAGATTAGGACATGTTAACTACAAGTCCATCCAAAGTTTGGTAAAGTTGGAGCTGTTGCCGTCTATCGACGTAAACCCTCAACATAAGTGTGAGGTGTGCGTAGAGGCAAAACTCACCAAGCTTCCTTTTTGATCCGTCGAAAAGAATACCGCTCCTCTAAAACTTATTCACACAGATATATGTGATTTGAAGTTCGCACAACCTAGAGGGGGAAACAAGTACTTTGTGACATTCATTGATGATATCACAAGGTATTGTTACCTTTACTTATTGAAAAGTAAAGATGAAGCCTTTGAAGCGTTCCGAAGTTACAAAGCAGAAGTTGAGAACCAACTAAGCATGCGAATTAAATCCATTCGTAGCTATAGAGGGGGAGAATATGTAGCGTCATTTGAGGAATATTGTGCCCAATCAGGCATTGTTCATCAAATGATGACTCCATACTCACCTTAGTCGAACCGTGTGATAGAACGCAAGAACCGCACATTGAAGAAAATGATGAATGCCTTGCTCATCAATTCCGGTCTTCCCCAAAATATGTGGGGAGAAGCCGTCCTTACCGCTAATATGATTCTTAACAGAGTCCCACATAAGGGTAAGGACAAAACTCTACATGAATCATGAAAGGGAAAGAAACCCACCTACAAATATTTAAAGGTGTGGGGTTGTTTGGCAAAGGTCGAAGTGCCGAAGCCAAATCAGGTTAAGATTGGGCCTAAGACTGTAAATTGCATTTTCATAGGATATGCAAATAATAGTAGTGCTTATCACTTCTTAGTGCATAAGTCAGATATTTCAGATATCTACGGGGTACAATTATGGAATCAAGGAATGCTCAATTTTTTTAAAATACTTTTCCTAGAAAGGAAAAAGACATAACCTCTCGCAAATGAAGTTATAAACAAAGCTCTCAGGAACCGGGAGTCGTTGACAGCCCGGATCTAGATGGTTCAGATCTAGTGGATCTCGAGGTGGCTGAATATCCGAAATCTATTGTTCCAGATTCTCAGAACTTGGAGACTCCAGAGATGGAACTAAGGCGAAGTAAAAGTGCCTGGAAGGATAAATCCTTCGGTCCTGACTTTGTAGCTTATATGGTTGATGATGAACCAATGACAATTGCTGAAGCATTGTCAACTCCAGAGGCACCGCTTTGGAAAGAAGCTATTGAGAGTGAAATAGGCTCCATTCTGCATAACCATACTTGGGAGTTGGTTGATCTTCCTCTGGGAAATAAACCGTTGGGGTGTAAATGGATACTCAGACGGAAGTATAACGCAGATGAGACTATAGATAAGTACAATACCAGGTTGATAGTCAAGGGTTATCGGCAGAAAGAAGGTCTTGACTACTTTGACACGTACTCCCCGTTATCTCGGATGACGTCCATACGGGTATTCATTGCGATCACCGCTTTGCGTGACCTTGAGATACATCAAATGAATGTCAAGACAGCCTTCCTAAATGGTGATTTAGAAGAAGAAATTTATATGGACCAACCCGATGAGTATGTGGTTCAAGGGCAAGAGAAGAAAGTCTGTCGGCTAGTCAAATCTCTGTGCGGGCATAAACAAGCCCCGAAGCAATGACACAAAAAGTTTGATAGTACTTTACTATCAAAGAGTTTCTCTATTAACGAGTGTGACAAATGTGTCTATACAAAAGGTAACTCTGACTCGTTCGTCATGATATGTATGTACGTAGATGACATATTGATCACATGAAGCAGTGTTAGGGTAATCCTAGAGACTAAGAACATGTTGAAATAATGCTTCGACATGAAGGATATGAGTATCGCAGATGTCATCTTAGGGATAAAAATCTCTAAGATGTCTGATGGACTGGTCTTATCGATGTCTCACTACATCGAGGATGTTTTGAGAAAGTTTGAGATGTTTGACAGTTCGCCGATAAAGTCACCAATTGATAGAAATCAAAAGTTTGATAAAAATCGTGGTGCACATATATGCCAGGAGCAATATGCACATGTGATCGGTAGTTTGATGCACATAACAAACTGCACCCGGCCTGATATTGCTTATGCAGTCAACAAGTTGGCTAGGTTTACCCGTAATCCGAGTGATGATCACTGGAAGACGTTGAATCGGGTATTACAATACCTGAAATACACGCTGACTTACAGGTTACATTATTCGAGATATCCAACTGTACTAGAGGGGTACAGTGATGCAAACTGGATATCTGATATAGAGAACACCAAGTCCACCAGTGGGTATGTATTTACAATTGGTGGTGGGGCTGTGTCTTGGAAATCCTCTAATAAAACTTGCATCGCCCGATCCACGATGGAATCAGAGTTTATCGCTTTAGACAAAGCAGGAGAAGAAGCTGAGTAGCTTCATGACTTCTTAAAGGATATTCCGTGTTGGAACAAACCCGTACCTTTTGTAATGATCCACTGCGACAGCCAGTCAGCTCTAGGAAGGGCACATAATTCTATGTACAATGACAAGTCTCGTCATATTCGACGGAGACATAAGATCGTTAGGCAGCTGATCACCACAGGTATAATATTCATTGATTACATAAAATCAAAGGATAACATAACTGACCCACTGACAAAGGGCTTACCCAAGGATCAGATGTTCTGCCTGTCTATGGGAATAGGCTTAAAACCCAAGCTTTAAGGACCAATACGGTAGTTACCCAACCTTACTGACTGGAGATCCCAGGAATTTGGTTCAATGGGAAAATTAAGCTGTAAAGGTTCAGTTGAGCGCTTCGGTGGAAATAAGAGCACTTCGGGTTATGATTTCTGTAAGGAACATAAACCCAAAGCCGTTCCCGCGATAGACGTTAAGTGCTATTTATAGTGTGTGTAAAGGTTAAGTTTTCAAAACCTTTAATGATCCTCAACGGTTGAGGTTAGGTTTGGGGGAACTTTTAATGGTTCCTAACACTTGTGAAGTGGGGTATAGCAGGATACCTTTTCCAAGACCACCTATTTAAGTGCGAGGACAGGCCACCTCAAATGAATGCACTTAAGAATCCAAGAAGTGTCCACGAACACAACGGATAAAACATTACGAAGAAAATAGTTAGGGAATTTGTTGTGTTAGTACTATTGACTTGACTTACACTAAACACTGATGGTTCAAGACATCACGTTCATCGCACAGTAAGTAAGTCCGATGGTATTTAACTATGGAAGGTTCAAAGCTGAAGCTACCTCTCCTTATACAACACCGGTCCGCTGAAATATTGCTGGAAATAGGCACCATGTGAGTGCGCCAAAGTCTCTTTCAAGAGGGGATTGTTGGAAATTTGCCTTTGGTGGGAGTTGCGTCCAACCATCTTTAATGACTTAAACACTAGGGTTCCGCATGTTGGAGAGTTTGATTCTTCACATGTGCATAATCTACCAAGTGAGTAGATGATCGTAGGGCCAAGGATCATCAAATTTCATTGAAAAATTGGTCCATGAAGTGAGATATTTGAAGCATGAAAATGTGGTATAGACCAATTCTCCCTCGTTGGTGGGGGAAGAAAGATGTGTTTAGTTTATAAGTCTCAAAATTGGCTAAGGATTTGGGACCTCAAGGGGTAACCCATGTGTTTGAAGGAGGGAGGACCTAGATGTGCTTTGGTTCGAGGCTAAGCCCACACGCGCACCGCCGCCGCCCGCCCATCCTGTCCGGTCCGGGCTCGAGTCGTGGGCCGTGTGCTTCTTCTGATATTATCTTTTTGGACCCAAATTACTTCATATTTATAGTTTGGTCCCTGAAGTTTCAAGTAAGATAAAATTGGACTTGTGATTTTACTGTTGGTTTTGGAACGTTAACCTCATTAATATGCACATCAATTCGCCATTACTTGGCTGAATAACTCTCACTAATGGTCTAATTCGTTGCACATTAATTCAGTCATTCATTTGACTGAATTACTACTCACTAGTTGTCATTACATGGCCAGTAACATCAATTATATGGGCAATTGATGAGTCTCCTCCATGCACTATATAAAGAAGCCTTTGGCTCACTTGTTGAGAGGACACACAAACGAAAAAACAGAATTCTTCCTACTACTTTCCAAAATCATTTCATTACTCAAAGTTCTTCAAAGTAACACTTGAGTTTTCTTTGCTCATTTGTTGAGTTGTTGTTTTATCTTGGGAGACTATTGTCCAGAATGTAGAAATGATATATACGGGGCAATCTTGTCTTAAAGACAGAGTGTCATCACTCGACCCAGCAAATCAAAGTGCTTGTAATCTCAGTTTCTTGTTTTCAGTTTATTGAAATTTCAGTTGTTGTAATTTCATTTTGTTGTAATACTTAACAGTTACTCATTTACCATTTCCTACAACCATTGTAATCAACAAAATATACCGCACATAATTAAATATATAGTATGTATAATTGTTTTATTTATTTGAACGTAGTATAATGTACATATCAGTACAATTTATATATTTAGTATAATGATGTATAAGAAAATATATATATATATATATATTTATTTATTTATATATTTTGATGAAATATTAACATAATAAAAATAGCCACATTATAATATGCTTGAAATATATCAATAGTATACATTTACCGGAAGAGAAGAAGATGATAGAGGGTTTTAGAGATATTAATTGTTTATTAATAAAAGAGAAAATTATTTATGAAAAAGGGTAAAAATTTCCTAGAAGGTAATCTTCCGAAAATTTCATTTATGGAAGAGAGGAGTGAATTTGTTTTTATTCCATCATTCAATTCCTAATTTAATGGTGTAGTAGCATTTAAATTCGAATTTGACAAGTATCATATTTAGTTTCTTAAATTAAATGCTATATTTGTTATAAAAGCTGTTATTTTTGTAGTAGTTTACAAATTGTGCTGTTTTTGTATATAATTAATCATTAAGTGTTCAATCGGATAAAAATCTCTTACTTAGAAGCTTCGATACAGCGGTGACAATAGCATTTTAAAATATGACTTATAAATTAGTATTATTTTTGTTTATAGGAGTATTTGTTGGAAATTAGCCTTTGGCGGGGAGATGCGTCCACCCATCTTTGATGAATTAAACACTAGTGTTCCGTATGTTGGAGACCTCGTCTCTTTACACATGCATGATCTACGAAATGAGTAGATGACCGTAGGGCCAAGAATCGTCTAATTTCGTTGAGAAATGAAAGAGATATTGGTCCACGAAGTAAGGTGTTTGAGACATGGAAATGTGGTGTGAGACAAATCTACCACGGGCTGTGGGGCATTATCTTTTTGGACCAGAGAACTCTGCCAGATGTACAGTTTGATCCCTGAAGTTTCATATGTACAGTTTGGACCAGAATTCTTTCATATGTACAGTTTGGTCCCTGGAGTTTCAATATTTACAGTTTGGTCTCCAGAATTTCTGGAGACTTTTTTTGTCTACTGTTGGACTGCGTTTTGGAGCATTAACCAGCCATTATTTGACTGATTAATTCCTCCATTAACAGCCCATTACTTGGGCAGTGAACAACCTCTTTCAATGGCTATTAACAGTCATTACTTGGCTGTTTTAATGCCCTCCTAATGGCCATGAACAGCCATGTTTTGGGCAGTTGTACAGCCCCTTCTCCTTGCTATATATTGAGCCTTCTTTGGCTCAAATCAGCAGCAGAAAGTAGACGAAAAACTGGCAGAAAATAGACGAAAATACAGTGAGAAACAGGCAGCAAACAGAGACGAAAAACAGCAAGTAACAGGCCCGAAAAACAGCCACAAAATAGCATAAAACAGTGAGTGACATTCAGCGAAAATCAGTGCAATTTTCGACTGAAAAATAGTGACCAAACCCTCACGTATACACAAGATATACACTATAGAGACACACTATATACACAGAGACAAAAGAGAAGAGTAGAGAGAAACTCTTCCTTCCTATTCCATCTCTTCAGCAAGTCGAGTCATATTTGTTTTCTTCGACAGGCTCAACCTATTGGCTTTGTAGTGTTGAGATTAAAGTGTTGTTTTATCTTGGGAGACTATTGCCCGCTAACGTAAAAGCATATATATACGGGGCAATCTTGTCTTAAGGATAGAGGGCTATCCTCGACTCAACACACAACGTTGTAACCATCCAGATTTAGTTGTTTCTTGATTTCAGGTTATCAAGATTCAAGGCACAACAAACTTGCGGCAGTTCTCAACATTGGCTTTGCAAGGTGATCAAGATTCAAGACACAACACACATGCGGCAGTTTTGAAGATTGACCATTTATTTATCCTTTCGAACATTTGTAATAGTTATTACTTCCCGTACTGCTATATAAAGTACCATAGAAATACCAACAAGTTAAGACAAGATTGTATTGTAATACTATTAGTGTTCGAAAGATGTCGGTCAAAAGTTGTGTGACCAAATCTGGATATGGCAATGGTTTTCTGGTAGAAGAGAGTGATGATGATGAACCTGTTCATGGTGTCGCCGCTACCAAGACTGGTGGGAACAAGCGCTCTCGAGAGCCTGAGGATGTCAACTGGGACAAGAGGAGAAGACTGAAGATGTACTTCTATCTTGCAGCAGAAGGCCTATATCTGTCCCAGACAAAAGATCCGAATAATGGTAAGAAGAAAATGGACACTCAGTCTGATGAAGTGACTGAAGTGAGCCAGAATCCGAAATTGGGATAAGTAATTTTTCTTACTTGTCAAGAATAAAGATTAAATGAGGTCTGATTAAAAATTGATTAAAGTAAGGAGGAATATGAAAATAATTTATATTCCTTACGCTTTAAAAATCAGAAGTTTAATCTCATCTTCTTTTCCGTTTAAAGATTGGATTGTAAAGCGGCTTAAAAAGATCCGTTCTTTTAAGAGTAATTATTAAAAGTGTGTAAAGTATGTTCGCACATACGAGGGAGTAAGATCCACCGATCGTATAAAATCACATTACTACTCTTAAGTAAGCGCCAAGAATTATCTGGGCACCAATCATAACGGAAGAAGTCTAAAAGTTAAAGACGTTGAGCCTGTCATACTATTTGGCTGAAGATCCTTCATAGGATGATATTGGACACTCAGTCATATAAAGCCTCCGGGCGACTGGAGTGGGCCAAAATTCCGTTGATATGATGATATTGGACACTCAGTCATATAAAGCCTCCGGGCGACTGGAGTGGGGCCAGAATTCATTTCATAAGAAAAGTAATGGACACCTATTAGGGTGGGTCAGAGTTTCCAGGTCTGAAATGATCTGAAGGCCTAAAGAAAGGCAGTAAAGAAATTGGACACTTAGTCTGCCAAAGCAACTGAAGTGGGCCAGAGTATCGAGATCACATATGATCTGGTTACGCCCTAACCACGGGCAAGAGGTTGTTCATGTGAAGCAACGCCACCTCTAAAATCAAAGGGGTTGGAGAGGTTGTCCTCAATAGGACTTCAGGGAATGGGATCACTCTAAGCTGAGGTGATACATGTTCCTTACTTGGTTTAAGGGACGTTGTTGGTCAAGCTGGTTTGAAACTAGTCCAACAGGTCTGTAATAACTAAGAATGGTACAATATGTCTATAGCCCAATGAATGATATATTTGTAATCCGTGCATCTATGCCATCATAGATTAAGACACGTTAAATAGCAAGTCATTCAAAGACTAACGATGTTGAGATTGTTGCCTCCTTTCGACATAAACCCTCAAAATGAATGTGAGGTAGGCGAAGAGGCAAAATCACCTTTCCAAATTCCGTCAAGGGAATAGCGAAAGAAGCACCGCTCATCTAGAACTTAGTCACACCTACTTGGGTGATTTGAAGTTTATACAAAATAGAGGGGGGAGAAAAGTACGTTGTGACATTCATTGATGATGGTACAACGTATGAAATCCTTTGTTTGTTAAAAAGCAAAGATGAAGTTGTTGAAGCGGATAAGCGCTACAAAGCAGAAGTTGAAAATCAACTAAGCCTACGGATTGAGAAATTCGTAGTGATAGAGGGGGAGAAAGTGAAGCATCGTTCATTAAACGATCGCTCATTTCTCACCTCACCCAACGGTGTTAGCCAAGCGCAAAGCTCGTGACGCCCAAATTATGTGGGGTGGCTTGGTGAAAGTTGGAATATCAAACAGGTCAAGTTGTACCTAAGACTGTAGATTGCATATCTGTCAGGATCTGCAAATAACAGTAGTGTTGATCGCCTCTTGGCATTAAAGAATGTTGAATTCTTTGGAGATAACTTTCCTTGAAAAGGGAAAAATGAGTAATTGCTCTAGGTTAACAAGAACCCGCGAGGGTTCGATCGTCCGAACTAGACGCCCGTATCTCCAGGATCATATAGACCCATACTTGCGTAATGGTTGATCTTCCTCCGGGAAAAGAACCTTTGGGTTGTAAGATGTGCTCCCCTGTGAGTAGCTTCACATCCAGGGCCATTGCAGTCTTGCGTGGCATGAATGTTGAAACAGCCTTTCCAATCGGAGAGTTGGAAGAAGAGGATCAGAGTTGATTTTACGGATCGTTGGGCTTCTTCCGAACTTTCATCTTGGTCCCTGAAATGTTTACATTTTGGTCCTGAAAGTTTCAGATAAAGCGAAACAATGAATCGACCACGTAAACATTGACTCACGAAATTAGAAAGCCAACAGTTGGAGAATCAACGATCACAAAGTAAAAGTCATATTGAAACAAAGTCTCGATATGAAAGATATGGGTATCACAGATGGCATCTTAGGAATTGGATTTCTAAGACATCTAACGGACTGGTCGAGAGTTGACAGCCTCGTTGAAGCCACCTATGGATATGAATCATAGAACTGATTAGAATCATGGTGCACCCATAGACAAGGAGCGATATGCACAGATCATGTGTAGTTCAATGTATTGTACACACTACACCGACCTGGTATCGCCCTATTTAATGCATCAGTTGAACTAAGGTTCACCGATAATTTTAATACATGATCGGTAGAAGGCGTTAAATCGATATGGCGACGATATCCGAGTTAATGCTTATCTACAGATTATAGTATTACGGATGTCCAGCCGGTTACGGGAGAACACAGTGATGCAAACTGGACATCAGATCTGAAGAACACCAAAGCCACAAGTAAATGTGTATGGTGGGTCTTGGAAAATCCTCTAAGCAAACTTGCATCGGCCGATTCATGATGGAATCGGAGTTTATCGCTTTATACAAAGCATGAAAGAAGTTGAGTAACTTCACGGTTCCTTAGAGGACGTCCCTTATTGGGAGATACCCGTGTCTTCAGCAGTTATACATTGTGGCTTGCCGGTCGGCTTTAGGAAGGACACGGATGACGGCGTCTGGACATATCTTTCAAGATTTGTCGGAGACATAAGACCGTATGGCAGTTGATCATCACGGGTGTCACATCCTTGTTTACTAACTAAGGGACTACCCGGAAATCAAGTGTTCTGCCTGTCTAGGGGAATTGGCTTAAAACCCAAACAATACGAACCTTTGCGGTGGAAACCCAACCATACTGATTGGAGATCCCAAGAATTTGGTTCAATGGGAAAACTAAGCGGCAAAAGGTTCAGTTGAGCTCTTCGGTGGAAGCAAGAAGCACTTCGGATGATGATTTCTGTACGGAAACATGAGTCCAAAGCTGTTCCCGCGATAGACATTAAAGTGCTGCCTGTATGGTGGGTAAAGGTTAAGCTTCCAAACCTTTTAAAAGATCCTCAAACGGTTGAGGTTAAGGTTGGGAAAACTTTTAATGATTCCTAACACTTGAGAAGTGGGGTATAGCAGGATACCTTGTAGGAGATCACCTATTTAAGTGCGAGGATGGCCGCCTCAAATGAACGCACTTAAGAATCCAAGTGTGTCCATGGCCACAACGGATAGAAACGTAAGAAGAAAAATGAATAAGAAGAGTTATTGTGTTGATATCGTTGTCTTGGCTTACACTAAACACTGACGGTTCAAGACATCACGTTCACCGCGCAGTAAGTAAGTCCGATGGTATTCAACTAGGGAAGGTTCAAAGCGTAAGCTACCTATCCTGATGCAATATCTTTTCGCTGAAAGATTGCTGAAATGTAGGCACCTTGTGTGTGCGCCACAATCTCTCTTTCATAGAGGGGATTGTTGGAAATTAGCCTTTGGCGGGGAGATGCGTCCACCCATCTTTGATGAATTAAACACTAGTGTTCCGTATGTTGGAGACCTCGTCTCTTTACACATGCATGATCTACGAAGTGAGTAGATGACCGTAGGGCCAAGAATCGTCTAATTTCGTTGAGAAATGAAAGAGATATTGGTCCACGAAGTAAGGTGTTTGAGACATGGAAATGTGGTGTGGGACAAATCTACCACATCGGTGGGAATAGGAAGAATTGCTCTCTATATAAGTCTCAAATTGGTAAAGGGTTTGGGACCCCAAGGGGTATCCCATGTGTTTAAAGGAGGGACGACCTAGATGTGCTTGGGTTCAAGGCTAAGGCCACACGCGCGCCGCCGCCGCCCGCCTGTCCCGTCCGATTCCGGGTTTCGGGTTCTCGGGTTCACGGGTCCACGGGTCACGGGTCGTGGGCCGTGGGCTGTCTAATATTATCTTTTTGGACCAGAAAACTCTGCCAGATGTACAGTTTGATCCCTGAAGTTTCATATGTACAGTTTGGACCAGAATTCTTTCATATGTACAGTTTGGTTTGGTCCCCAGAATTTCTGGAGACTTTTTCTGTCTACTGTTGGACTGCGTTTTGGAGCATTAACCAGCCATTATTTGGCTGATTAATTCCTCCATTAACAGCCCATTACTTGGGCAGTGAACAACCTCTTTCAATGGCCATTAACAGCCATTACTTGGCTGTTTTAATGCCCTCCTAATGGCCATTAACAGCCATGTTTTGGGCAGTTGTACAGCCCCTTCTCCTTGCTATATATTGAGCCTTCTTTGGCTCAAATCAGCAGCAGAAAGTAGACGAAAAACTGGCAGAAAATAGACGAAAATACAGTGAGAAACAGGCAGCAAACAGAGACGAAAAACAGCAAGTAACAGGCCCGAAAAACAGCCACAAAATAGCATAAAACAGTGAGTGACATTCAGCGAAAATCAGTGCAATTTTCGACTGAAAAATAGTGACCAAACCCTCACGTATACACAAGATATACACTATAGAGACACACTATATACACAGAGACAAAAGAGAAGAGTAGAGAGAAACTCTTCCTTCCTATTCCATATCTTCAGCAAGTCGAGTCATATTTATTTTCTTCGACAGGCTCAACCTATTGGCTTTGTAGTGTTGAGATTAAAGTGTTGTTTTATCTTGGGAGACTATTGCCCGCTAACGTAAAATCATATATATACGGGGCAATCTTGTCTTAAGGATAGAGGGCTATCCTCGACTCAACACACAACGTTGTAACCATCCAGATTTAGTTGTTTCTTGATTTCAGGTTATCAAGATTCAAGGCACAACAAACTTGCGGCAGTTCTCAACATTGGCTTTGCAAGGTGATCAAGATTCAAGACACAACACACATGCGGCAGTTTTGAAGATTGACCATTTATTTATCCTTTCGAACATTTGTAATAGTTATTACTTCCCGTACTGCTATATAAAGTACCATAGAAATACCAACAGTATTTAGTTACGGATTTAAGAGAATTGGAGGTAATAATATACCATAAAGATGATGAGAAATTAATAGTGGCTATAGGCTGTCAATTATTTTAATAAAAAAAATATGGGCTATTGAAAGGCAATAATAAGAAATTGGGTTATTTTATGCCATTTAACGAGCATGGTTGAAATATAGTTAGTACTTCGTCCATCCTAATTGATGTGATATACATTTTTTGTATGTCTCAAAATATTATTATACTTTTTTATTTAGAAAATAATTTAATTTTAAATTTATAGTTACACGAATATTTATTACTTATTTTGAACTATAGATTATTTTGTGTTTAGTTAAATATCGCCCCATAAATTGGGACGGAGTGAGTAAGGAAAGTGTTAGCTTATCACACTTTGATTCCTTTACCCACCAAAGAGCAAGGGTGATTCTCCTATCTTGTTCTACTATATTTTATTTGCTTCAAACCGCAGGTCATTCCCGTTTTTTTGACATTGATTCTGAATTTGGTTATTTGTCTGATTACTTTATACTATTTGGCACATTAACATAATAACTTTAACATATACTCACATGTATGTCAATGTGTCAAATAAATCAGAATAACGCCATATCTTACTTTCAAATTGAGTGAAAAAAATATAAAGTTCATCCTCTTCCTCTAAATAAAAATATAAAATTCATTCTTTCCTTTATGAATTTTTGTGATGAATACATTTTCATAAATAAGTGACAATTTTTATGTATTTATGATGTGATATAAAGACTCATGCTATAGTAAATTAGAAGTTTACTAAAATAAATAACACATGGTAAACTTGAAGTAAATAGTTTACTCATACAGTTAATTTTATCAGTTGACGTGACAATTTTGGTCGTCCTGATTTCAATCTAATGTGCTAATTATTCGGAATATATTGAAGAACTAGAAGATTCGTCAAGATTTCTCTTGTGTTGTTTGTTCTCATGATAAGTTGATACCAACTAATGTTGGGACTGAATCCCTAAATTCTGGAAAATATAAAAGGTGAATACGGGCTCGTTCACCTACAATGTGATGTCGTAAATAAATGCATCTATGAGACGGTCATATGTGCGTTTTCATGAAGTTGCTTGATAAAAAAAAATGAGTTGAAAGCATAATTTTCAGAATACGCTGGTTTATAACTAAGCTAGTTTGACTTTAGATGCCTTCATAATATAGCTAAATCATTGCTTATGAGAATAGAAATTCACGTGTTGGTCTGAGATATGATATATTGCATACAATGACACTTGTATGCTTCAGACTAATAAATTGTGATAAATTCTCCCCTCACAATTGGTTCAGGTCAGAAACCAAATATTTTCACCCTATAATTTTAAATGTGCGTTATATGATTAATAGATCTACCAAGATGCACACAGATAGATTCTCCAAATAATACGGGGATACATGTTAGTTTTTCTAACATTAAGGGGAAAGAATAAGTAGCTAAGAAATATGTTGTGAATTATCATCAGTATGATCCTCAGATAATTCAAGTCAAATGCTGAAAGCATTTGCTGACCCAACTATTTCATATTTCAGCTGCAAGATACTCCTAAATGTCACTGAAGGACAGAGTCTACAACATGCATGGAGCATGGTAGACCAATCGGTTTCAAATACAATAATTCTTGAAAAATGAGAGGAACAAATAATCATAATAATGAGATAACGGGCTCTTGTAGAGCCAACAATACACTTCATAAAGACCTTATGGGAGGTTCAAGTACCTGAAAATAATGGAGTGATGAGATCTCAGTAAGTTGTGTCGAATTGCAAACCGATACGAAATTATATCTCGTCGATGATATATTTAATACAATATGGCGCGAAATATTGTATAAGATTGAGAGGATCTGAATTGTACATTTGTTAAAGAATGTTAACGTAGAAATAATTAGCAAATGAAATGATGCATTTTGCTAAGCGTAAAGTTTATTGGACATGCAGTCCAGACATCAGAACATGTCACAATTTATACTGATGGATGTTGTCACAGTCTATATGGTTTACTTGACAAAATTTATAGGAAAATTTCTGAAGGATCCAAATGTCTAAAACATATACAAGTTATTAAAAACTTGATTATAATCCTTAAACGGATTAAATGAACTAAGGCTAACGTAATGAAATCGTCTTAATAAATATTTATTGATGAAGGGTACAAATATGACTCTGTTTATCCTTATCCCTTGATGATATTCAGAATATTTCATAGTGTTATGCAAGTTGGTGACTTGAATATTATTGGAGCTCTTGAAGAGTTTTCGAATAACAGTAGACTATCTACTAAAAGAAGTTGAAATGAGAAGGTTAAATTGATCTTGAAGTACCACATATTTGTGCAATTGATACATATATTTATCTTGATATAACTATAAGTATGATATAATTTCTCTCATACATAGAGATATTGAAATAAGACAAAATGCATATTGCAAATGAAGTGCATGTCATGAATGTGTTTATCTTAACAAATATTGTCAAGTTTTTTAGACATACATGGCATTCATATGATCGACATTATTCCCATGAAGGGTACTGTCATATCATGATGTTCTACATGACAGTCAAATCATACAAAGATAACAACAGTTTATGAGCCAGGAATATACTTGGCCTGATCCCAACAAATATCGTATGACGATGATGCAACTCAATCAACGAATTATAGATGATAAATCAATTTATCAAATGATAAATTTGATAGATCTGATCACAAATGCATTGTCAAGCTCAACATATGCTAAGTTGGTATACAAGATCGGAGTACATTATCTTAAAAAAATATGTGATGTTTTAATCAGGGAGTGAAATTTTCGTTGTACTTTTTTTCCCTTAACCAAGATTTTGTCCCATTAGGTTTTTCTGGTAAGATTTTTAATGAGGCAACCAGCAATGCGTATTACTAGATATGTGTACTCTTTTTTCTTCACTTGGATTTTCCTAACTAGATTATTTCGAGTAAGATTTAACGAGACACATTATCTATTGATGAACATCCAAGGGGGGTTATTATAAATACATTGTATTGTGGATGTCCATTCAAATACGCAGTTTCATCTCGTGTATAAGCTTACAACCAAGCAGACAACTTGTAAGTAGCTTGCACAACAACTTGCAAGTAGTTTACACAACAGTTTCTCATGGATAAGCTTAAAATCAAGCAAACAACTTGCATGTAGCTTACACGGTAGCTTACACGGTAGCTTACACATTAGCTTCTCATGGATAAACTCACAATCAAACAGACAACTTACAAATAGCTTACACATCAGCTTCTTTGAAGTAGCTTACAAAGCAGCTTCAGCTCCTCTATAAATAGAAAGTCAATTAAGTTCATTTGTACATCAATTTGAAGTTGAATAATATATCAGTCTCTGATATATTTATCCGGTGTATTTACTTTATAGTCTTTATCTTATAACATTATTAATTTTTTTGTGATAATTTTCAATAAAGATTTTTAAAACCAATTTAACTAATACTATCTTTGATAATATTTTAGTTGTTACTTATACAATTCAGCGCATCAAATTGTGTTTGGTTTAATAACTTACTTCCTACTCGACTAATTGAACACAACTAAGCGTGTAATTGAAAAATTGGGACAGATTTACTTGCTACACTTGGAGCCCATTTGAATGCTAATGACTTTTGATTTATAAGTTAAATAAATTAGAGTTCTAATTTATGATTTATTTTTATTATTTTAACTTAAAAATAAATATTTAAAATTATTTTTTAAAATTTTAATGCTTAAAAATAATTTTGACTTAAAAGCTCTTAAAATATGTCAATCCAAACAGGCTCTTAATTTCGAGTACCTCATCCCCTAGTACTATGCGATAAATATCCTATATATAAACTCCCCTCCGTAACACAAAAATCTAGCTGGCTCTGATCCTTTCCTTCCTTCACTCACACACCATACTCCCAACCTTTCTCCTTCAATTTCACAACACGCGCCATCCAAACAACTGAACTCCCCATCGCGTGCTACACACTCACTTCAATACGCGTGTAACTCTCAAACTCCGCCTCCTTAGTTATATTAGATATACTGAAGGCCGATTATCTTAGAAGCATAAAAAGCAACACACTCTTTTTAACCCTTTACTTGCACCCTGCGGTCTTGTACATTATTCTCTTCCTCCTTCTTCATCCCCGTTGGGCTCTCTTCGTCGTCGTTCTCTCCGTCTCGTCAGAGATCAAACTTTTCCGGTGACGGAACAGATATGAAGATTTTCGTGAAGACTCTCAAAGGCTCTCACTTTGAAATCGAAGTGAAACCTGAAGATACGGTACGTTTTTCAGCTAGTTATTGATTTTTCTATCCGTTAATGTCGCCGATATTTTTCGAGTTCGCTTTGTTTTACCTTTTTGTTCAAAATTGATCGAGTTGAGGTTTGTTATGATTCAGTAATGACTTTATTGATTATATATGAGCAAATATCGTCGATATTTTTCGAGTTTCCTTTGTTTTACCTTTTTTGTTCAAAATCGATCGAATTGAGGTTTGTTTGATTTGTTGAAGTACTTTGCGATGCATAGATGTGACTGACTGTCAGTAATGACTGACTATATATGTGCTAATATCGCCCATATTTTCAATTACACTTTGTTTTACCTTTCTGTTCACAATTGATCGAATTGAGGTCTGTTTTGATTTGTTGAAGTACTTTGCGATGCATAGATGCGACTGTCAGTAATGACTTTATTGATTATATATGTGCTAATATCACCGATAGTTTTCAAGTTCGCTGTTTTAGTAATGACTTTATTGATTATGTATGCGCTAATATCGGCGATATTTTTCAAATACAGTTTGTTTTACCTTTTTGTTCAGAATTGATTGAATTGAGGTTTGTTTTGATTCGCTAAAGTACTTTGCGATGCATAGATGTGACTGTTAGTAATGACTTTATTGATTATGTATGCGCTAATATCGGCTATATTCTTCAAATACAGTTTGTTTTACATTTCTGTTCACAATTGATGTAATTGAGGTTTGTTTTGATTCGTTGAAGTACTTTGCGATGCATAGGTGTGACTGTAAGTAATGACTGATTATATATGCGCTAATATCGCCGATATTTTTCAAGTTCTCTTTGTTTTACCTTTCTGTTCAAAATTTGATCGAATTGAGGTTTGTTTTGATTCATTGATGTACTTCGCGATGCATAGATGTGACTGTAAGTAATGACTGACTATATATGTGCTAATATCGCCGATATTTTTCAAGTTTGCTTTGTTTTACCTTTTTGTTCAAAATTGATCGAATTGAGGTTTGTTTTGATTTGCTGACGTGCTTTGTGATGCATAGATGTGACCGTCAGTAATGACTGATTCAGTCGGTTTCTTCTCTAATTCGTCGATTATATTACAATTTTGGAGATCTTGAGGTTTGTATTGAAGCGGCTTAGGGTTTGATTTGAGTTTTGTGTATTAATTGTTTCTGATTTTGTGTTTAATTGGGCATAAATAGTGGATTCTCTTTAAGAGTTTTAGTTTGTAGCGAAGCGATTATCTGGCTGAGATTGTGCTATAGTTTTGGTGTTTCCTGGATTATTTGTTTCTTCAAGGAGATTATTTTGTTGTCGGAAGGTGCATCCATGGAAGTTAAAAATACTTTCTCTGCTAATGTACTATTGGAAGCATTTCCCATATGAGCTTGGACTGCTTGCCAAGGTATATCCAGTGTAAAGCCTGGATAAAGGAAGATGGGTGCAATAAGGTGAAGGAAAATAGTCAAATTTACGATCATTTAAATACTAAAGATTAGAGAGGACGGTTGCCGAAGGTTCATATAGTGGACTGCAATTAGTTTGGGATTGAAGTGTGGTTGGGTTGATTTGATGTACTTTGATGGATCCTCGGGATGTTATAGAATAGAGCGGATGGATATCTTACTTATATAAAAAAGAATAGAATAGATGGATATAGAATATTTATATTAGTGGACTCCAATTGGTTTGGAATTTGAGTTGTTGAGTTGATGTACCCTTGAAAACCAATGACTGACATAGATGGGATGGTTTTATCTAGAGCTGGCCAGTGGGCCGGGCGGGCCGGGTTTGGCGGGGTCGGGGCGGGACGGCCGAAGGGGGCGGGTCTGGCGGAATCGGGTTTGGCGGGACTTGTTCCAGTCCCGTCCCAATCCTGATCCCGTCGGAATCAGGGCGGAGCGGGGTCGGGGTCGGAATCGGGGCGGGTTCCGGCAGGTTTTCCTATTTTTTTTTAATAACATATGTATAAAAAAAACTCAATAAACAAGACAAGATAGTGTAATAAAAACATCCCAAGACTGTTTTTGTGCCTCTTATATTATTTAATAGACATATGATTTTTTTGTAATACAAATACAATTGTCTAAATTGCAACTTTGTGGTGTTGTCTAAAAGTTGCAAATTACATAATAAAATTGCAATTAAAAAAATTACAATTCTCAAAAAAATTTGTTCTAATTGCTTGATAATTTCCTGTGGTTCTTCGGTTGGAATTGGTATTTGTTGGTCAAATTGATCCATGTCGCTTCCACTACCTTCGGATACGATTTCGTTGTAGTTTTCATCTTCTTCTTCGTTGATCTCCGGTTGACTGCACCTTCTCCGCTCCGCTCGTATCCAATCTCTGAATAATACTGCAATTTTCAAGCTGTCTCCGGCTAATGAGTGTATGTGGTCTTCTATTTGATATCTGCCGGCAGAAAAAACGCTTTCAGACGCAGTTGATGACGCTTGAATGTTCAAAACATCTCGGGCCATCATTGAAAGTGTCGGAAAGGTCTTCTCATTCTTCCTCCAGTATTTCAGCAAGTCTTCATGTCCATCTTCATTGATAACTTCTTGGTACGATACAAAATCCTGCAAAACAAAAATATTCAACTCGCTAATTTGGTTAGTAGCAGTACGGCCACACATTCTATTTCTGAGGCTTTCAATACTAGCCGCAGAAACATGTCTTTTGTGAGGTTGTGTTGAAGATGAAGAAGATAGTATGGAAGCCGGTAAGTTACTAGCATTTTCTTGTTGGTAAAACCTATATATTTTTTCGCATTGGTCTTCTACGCTAGACAACACTTCTTCTTTAGTTTGTTCAATAGGTGGTGGGTGATTTAGATTTTTGGGACTTGGAGGTAGTAGTACTTCTATACAATCGTAAATAGTTTCAATTAGTGATTTAGTACCGTCTATTTTAATAGTCGAATTTAATACGGCACCAATAATATAAATAATGGGAATAGGAATAAAATATTTTTTTATTTTGATAAACATTTTTTTAATAGCTGTCATATAAGCTGGTTTTTCATATATTCACTAAGTAATAAAAATATTAGAGTTATATAAAACAACATAGTTGAAATAGTAGGATAATATATACCGTAAAATTCTTTTGTTGCTTGAAAAAATTTCTCTAAAAATACAATAAGTTCGGAAATTTTTACCCAATCACTATCTATAATCATATCAGCTGGATTTTGATTTATGAGAGTTAAAAAATAAAGTTATAGGTTTTCTATAGTCATAAGCAACAAGTAGTTGCTCGTATAAAGAATTCTACCTAGTGGATACTTCTTCTGAAATTTTTCTATAAGGTAGTCCACAATCGTGACAAGTTTTTTTATATTCTATTCTTCGTTGTATTCTATTACTTTTAAAAATAAAGTTTATAGCAAATTGTATTTTACTAAGAATGTCTTGAAAAAGTGATAGACCATCCTTTACAATTAAGTTATATATATGACACGCGCATTTTATATGAAAATGATCTGGAAAAGATGGAGTTAAACTATTTTTTAAAATTGTAATAGCGTAATTGTTAGAAGAAGCATTATCTAATATAATAGTCATAATTTTATCGGTTATTCCATAATAATGACACACTTGATAAATATTATCTGCAATAAAAGTACCAGTGTACCTATCATCTATATATCTATACGCTAAGATACGTTTTTGCATAGACCATTTATAATCTATCCAATGACAAGTTACCGTTAAATAATCATGTCCGTTAGTACTACGACCTATATCAGACGTGATAGATACCTTGCCATTAAAATGATATAATGAATAACGTAAATATTATTGATATTCATGTGCGAATTTAAATACATCTCTCTTAACAATTGATGTAGGAAAATCGTTAAAAGCTGGATTATATATATCTCTAATGTAATGAATAAAATCGGGAGATGAAGGAAATAAAAAAGGCAAACCCTCCACATCAACTAATTTTGATATTGCTTCCCTATCTCTATGTTTATTGTATTTAGGGCCTACAATTCCCCTCGTCGTGGGGTTAATTTGACCATGTACTTGGTCCGGGACAATATGTGAACCTTGTTCCGATGGAGCGGACGTTTGCGCACCCGATTTTGAAGCCTGGTATTGGGCATACCTAGCTGGATGAGCACTTACTACGTGTCTAATTAAACCCCCCATCCCACCGTGACCTTTTTCAATTTTAAATTTTAAAATATTTTTACAAATTTTACATCTAGCTACTTGATTCTCTACGTCCCTATCAAAAAATGTCCATGCATATGATTTTAATGGTCGTTTTGCTGGACCTCGTCTCATACTAGGGGGAATATGAGGTATTTCAGTTGAAGGTGCACTAGTGGGTGTGTTGTCATCAACATTAGTGGGTGTGTTGTCATCAACATTAGTGGGTGTATCATCTAGATCATCATCTAAAGTAAAGTCTTCTTGAGTTCCAAAAAATAGCTCATCGTCTAAATCTAATGGTATTGTAGGAAAATGTTGAGTATCAACAAAATCATCCTGTGTAGGAATATGACTAGAAGAAGTACTCTTGCCCTGGTTGCCCCTACTAGAAGAAGCACCCTTACCCTTAAACATACCTCTTAATCCTTCCATTTTAATTATGATAATAAATAATTAAAGATAATAAAATTAAGTGCGCTAAATAAAATAAACAGACAATAATAATTTAATGAAGGAACGAATGTATCAAACGCCGACGTAACGTCGACGTGTAATCGAGAGGTTGTAAATTGAAACTTTGCTTGATGGAAGATCCTCAAGCTAGTTGCCAACTTCACTCCCAATTCCCAAATGAATAAATAAAATTGAATATTTAGTAAACAATGTAGACTTGTAGAGAAATATATTGAGATATTAGAGAAATTGTAGGAAGATTTATGAGAAAGATGAAGAGAAAATGAGTTATTTATAGTTGAAAAATTGGGTTAAAGTGTAAATATAATAACTTATGGGTTAAAAATAAATATTAAGGGGTAGGGGGGGTTGGGGGAGGGGGGAGGCCAAAAATGGCCGTTGTCCAATGGCCAAATTCTAAAATGGTCGTTGGTGCAACGGTTATATTTACAATGGGGGACTAGGGGCGGGATCAGGGCGGGCTCGGGACGGGTCGGGACGAGACATTGTCCCGTCCCGGTTCGAGTCCCGCTACCGATTTTTTTTTTAATACTAATCGGGGTCGGGGCGGTGTCGGGTCGGGCTCGGGACGGGGTCGGGCCGTCCCGGCCCACTGGCCAGCTATAGTTTTATCTAAGGGGAGAAAGAAGTTTCGACTGTTTGCTACTATGGCTGAATTGCTGAAGTTGCATGACATCCTGCTGAAGTTGGAACAGGTTTTGCTAATATGTTTGAAGTTGCATGAGATCCTGTTGTAGTTAAGAAATTGGAACAATTTGGAAAACTAGCCTTCCTTAGATTGAAGGGGAGCCTTGGCATAACAGGTAAAGTTGATGCCATGTGACCACGAGGTCACATGTTTGAGTCGTGGAAACAACCTCTTGTAAAAATGCAGGGTAAGGTTGCGTATATAGGTCCTTATGGTTCGGCCCTTCCCAGGACCCCGCGCATAACGGTAGCTTAGTGCACCGGGTTGCCTTTTAGCCTTCATTAGATTTTGTTATGTGTACTCTTTCACTAGTTTCTCACTTTTTAATTTAGTGGAGAAATATTGGTATATGTTCAGTATTGTCTAGTTTTGACCTTTAGCAATTAGTATAGAAACTTGTAAGTAGCTCGTGGTTGTCCCCTTTTTTGTATGTTCACTCTATTGATTATTGAAACACTAGGTGGTTTTTTCCCATATGTTCAATCCTAAGTGGATAGAGTTACCCAGTGGATAGAGTTACTCGGTGTTGGTGGAAGATAGTAGGTACCCAGTGGAATTAGTCGAGGTGCGAAAGAAACACTTTCTTGGGAATATATACCATGAGAGCATTTGTTAGAATTGATCCTTTTTGTGGTAATTCTCCTTTGTAAAGTTGTGAGATGGTCATGACTTGCTTCCATCGTAATCAAGTGATGCTCATATTTAGAACATGATATCGGAACTACAACATTTGTATCATCTCTCAAATATCAGTGAAACGGAAATAACATAAGTGCGATAAACGTCAAAAACAAACCAATACCCACAAGTATCAACAGGATTTTGAGTAAAAAGTCTGGGACGCAGCCTGAAAATAGAGCATAAAGATAATGCATAAATGAAGTCGCCTGTGACATTGCTAGTATGGTGAAGTAAATGCTTAAATGTTCATCTATCATACCCTTTGGAGCAAGTCTATAAAATATCATGCATGAGCATAAAAACTGCATCACATATCAAGAAATAATCCCAAATAAACATATTAGCTCAACATCGATAATCATAAACATCATCCAACTCATGCACACTAGGGCCTCGGGGTGAACCTCTAGACCAACTCACAGGCCTTCGTAGATAGGACTACTAGACCAAAAGCACAGACGCTCGTCGATAGTACGACTAGACAATAGACCAAACATAGATCAATCATGATAGGGGTACCGACATAGCAACATCAAGCACATAGGACAAATAGTGCAAATCATCATCACGTGAAACAAAACAAGTCTTATCATAACAAGCGTCACACATAACAATATCATGTACTACTTATGTCACCTAACTATGCAAAAGTAGTATGCCATGCTCAGTGTATTAAAACAATTGTAATACATGATTTAAGCGTTTCATCATATCATCATAATCATAACTCGTAAGAAAGTATGACATAGGATTTTTAGAGAGAACATATCATTTTAGCTCAAAATAGAATACTTCCTGGTATGCGCTCGCCACACAACATACTAGGTAGTTTAGAATCATTTTCAAGCGCTTGTGCAAGTTTTCAAATCATGCTTTTTAGGAAAAGTGAGCAATCAAGATGTTAAACGTCTCGCTTACTTCAAGAAGGGCAAGTTTCCTACCTTGCAAGTTCAATTTCTCCCCTCAAATGACCTCAAATGGTCTCAATCTATTCAAATTATCGAGGAATGATGCCATTTATGCTAGTTGAGGTCATTTCACTATTTTTGACAATCAAAGTCCAACTCCGGTCGACTCGATCCAAGTATGAAATACAATAACATACCCAGTGAAATCCCACAAAGTGGGTCTGGGGAGGGTAAAATGTACGTAGACCTTACCTCTACCTCGGGAGATAGAGATGATGTTTCCGGTAGACCCTCGGCATAAGAATAAACAATTCAAAGCATTACTAAAAGGAAATAACGAGAACAAATTAGTCATATCAAAATACTATAAGAAACACTATAAAAACATGATAGAGCAGTAACAAACACACAAAAACGGGTATTGACAACCACCCGTCAATACAATAATCAAAGTACAAGAATCACCAAATAGTAGCAGAAATCGAAAGGAAATAAACTACAAAAGTAATACTATGACTACTAGTATGAAAGGACAAGTGGGGCAACGCTCCACTACCTTCTACCCTAATCCGTGTCCTCCATAACTTCCTATCTAAAGTCATGTCCTCATCAAGTTGGAACTGCGTCATATCCTGTCTAATCACCTCTCCCCAGTACTTCTTCGGCCTACCTCTACCTCTTCTGAAACTGTCCATAGCCAACCTCCGCACTGGGGCATCTAGGCATCTCCTCTTCACATGTTTGAATCACCTCAGTCGCGCTTTCCGCATCTTGTCCTCCACCGAGGTCACTCCCACTTTATCCCGGATATCGTCATTTCTAATCCTATGGTATGGCCACATATCCATTGCAACATCCTTATTTCCACAACTTTCATCTTCTGAACGTGAGAGTTCTTGACCGGCCAACACTTTGCCCCGTACAACATAGTTGGTCTAACCACCACTATAGAACTTGCCTTTGAGTTTTGGTGGCACCTTCTTGTCACACAAGAATCCTGATGCGAGCCGCCTCTTTATTCACCCTGCACCAATACGATGTGTGACATCATCGTCAATCTCCCAATTTTCTTGGATAATAGATCCAAGATATTTGAAACTCCTTCCTTTTGGATGACTTGGTACCAAGCCTAACTTCCATGCCATCCTCCTGCGTTACGCTACGCCACTGAACATGCACTCCAAATATTCAGTCTTCGTCCTACTTAACCTGAGGGTTCAGCGTTTGTCGCCAAACTTCCAGCTTAGGGTTAACTTCGCTGCGAGTCTCATCAATCAGAACTTTGTCATACGCAAATAACATAAACCATGACACCTTACCTAGAATCAATCCATTTTTTATCCAAGTCACCAAAACCTGCCAAAAATGGTTGTTTGTACGTTCATTGTATGTTTTTATACCTGACAGGTGTTGGCGTGTTGCAATTGCAGAACAAGTTTAGTTTGGTGGTGATGACCTGGACCGATCCTTCTCGCAGTCGCGGACACTTATCTACTTTCGCGAAATTGAGTCAGGTCCACTAGGACTGCTACCGTGAAGTCCCTCTTTGCTATTATAGAGTTTCCCTTACGCCATTTCTCCATGCTCTCATACCTCCGACTCACGATTGCTGAAAGTCAATCACTGGCTAAGGTTTGGTTCGCAATCAACTTCCCGCTATCACATAGGTCTTCCTGCCCACACTCTTCGCTAGCGTGACTCGGTGCTTGTGATCGTGACGCACCATTCCAAGTTGCATCATAACTGTTTTCCAACTACCTATCTGTCTAAAACAACCCTGAGCCCCTCTGGTCTCAACCCGAACCATGCCAACAAATGATAAATAGTCATACAAACTTATATACATGCTCAAACACAACTTGGAATGCAAATACTCAAAACGAGGTGTCGGGTTGTTACAGTTGTTCAGCTTGTCAGTGATATATTGATGAGCGTGGTTACCCTTTTTCCAAAAAAAAAAATGAAAGAAAAAAGGATAAAAAAGAGTAGGTTAGAGAAAGAAACACAGTTGCTGGTTACAAATGAGAGTTCTGATAGTTGGTGTCAAACTGGAGCTGTCACCCATAGTTATTCTTGATGCCCAAACAAAACTAAGGGGTTAGCACAGATTTTGTAGTCTCAACATAAAAATGTTCCCAATAATCAAGCGCGATTAGCAGGATGCAGTTTCATATATGGATTCAGCAAGTAGATGACAATTTACAAGTTTGTGTGCAACTATGAGACTGCCAATGAGGTAACGAATGGAAACTAAAGGTATGATAACCAAACAGAATGAGCAATAAGCACAACTATTCAAGGATGTGACATTTCAGAGATCACACAATTGCCGCGTTGGCATTATGATCCTCAATTATATTTGGTCTCACTCAATGTTATTAAAAGTCATTGTTTCGTTACTTAAAGCAATATAGCTTTGCGTAGCGAGGTGTTACCATTTCAAGGGTGTACTCATGCGCGTCAGAGAAGTGTCTGCATCAAATGATGGCAGAAGTGATCTGAACCAATCGTCTGTTCGTTCAATCTTCACTTTTAGGAGTAGGATTAACATTGACAATGTTATATATTGGATGCAATTAGTTATTTTAATTCCAAGTTGATTATTATAGGGCTAAATTCATATACATGTGATGCTTTTTAATTTAATAAATTGTGTGCTTCATTGCAAAGAGTTGTGCACTTCATTTCTCGCTTTTGCTTCAAGCCTCATGGGAATAGCTACTTTTTTGCGTTTTTCACTTTAGTAACCCTGGCAGCATTCTCTCGACCACACTTTCGGACAAAGATGTTTAGCTGGATTGAACTTGTCTAAGAGATTTTAGCTCTTGTAATATTTTCACGTTCGCACTTCAGTTCATGTAGTTACATTAAGTTGAAGGCTTGAATTTTCTGTATCTTTTAGGTTGCCGATGTGAAGAAGAACATAGAAACAGTTCAGGGTTCTGATGTTTATCCTGCTGGCCAGCAGATGCTTATCCACCAGGGGAAGGTACTTAAAGATGGGACAACACTAGAAGAAAATAAAGTTGCTGAAAACAACTTTATAGTAGTCATGCTAACGAAGGTAAAGATGAATATTTTCTTTTTTCTTCTAATTTTCAGTGCTATTGGTATAGTTAACTGCGTGAATATAGACATCATGTTGGATCTAAGTTTTAGACCATGTGCAGGGGTTTCTTGGTGATAGAGTGGCATAAAAAGAATCGATTCACGCCAATTCTTCTAAGTATCTTTTTATAGAAAAAATACGACTCGTCATTAATCTTTTTCTTTTTTAAGTTCCGATGTAAAGATTCCTCTAGCAACACTTTTTAAGTTTTGATCCCATTTGTTAGATAGATTAGCTTACATTGAGTCTCTGCACCTGTCCTTTATTTTTCTGAACCTTTGTTTTCAGAAAAGTGGATTTGGTTCAGGATTGCTCATTTTTGTTAATTCCATGTGTGTTAGTTAATAGCTAATATACTAATGTATTTGGAGGATGAGTTGTTGCACCTGTCAAATAGTGTTGTTTTAGAAACCATAATATGTATAAGTTGTATTTTTGTTGGACGTATATAATGTATTGTGCGTATAAGGGCACACAAATGGGTTAATAAAGGTCGAGTGACTCTACTTATTCTATTAAGGTTTTGAGTTGGATCTTTAGATTCTTTACCAGCCTTTTGTAAAACCTGTCTGGCACTCTGTGAAACCTGTATTCAAATTCACTTGTAAATCCATCTTAAAAAAAATTCAATTGTAACCCAAAATCAGGTCACTTGTAGAGTAGCCACTAACATGTGGGAAGTGCAAGTAACAAGAGGTTAATGCCCTAGCGCGAAAAGACCAGGAGTATAATAGTTTATTTAAACAATTAAAGGCGCAGTAAGACTTCAATTCTATAAGAAAGGAGAGGGGGTCAAGACCTTTTCTCAATAAGTAGTCAGCCTGACCAAAGGGAAAAAAGGTCGAAACCAACAGGGCTTTAGGGGCAAAGTGCAAATAAAGTGCTTTAATGAAGAAAGACACAATTGAAGTGAAAGATTAATATATATATATATATATGTGTGTGTGTGTGTGTGTGTATTGTTCAAGAATAATCTTGACCATCTTGGGAAAGGTAAATTGTACAACAGTAAGCAGGTCATATGAATGAGGATGCAGTGCTTGATATCATGGGATAAGAACCTTTCCTTCATTGTGTTTACAATGGATTCAATTTGATTTTTTCTGTTAAATGGTTGCTTTACTGTTGCACTTTCTCATACGCCACATGTAAATGTAACTTCCACAGGAGACCTACAGAAGTAAAAAGCAGTTGAAATTGTGTCTGATGCATTTCTATCACTGCTTATTGTATATCAATTTGTCTTCTTATGTTACCTGGATCCACCATTTACCTTGAATACCCGTGCCAAACAGTGTGACACGTGTTGGTAATTGCTGCACATTCTTCAAAATATATTAAAATTATCAAAAACAGTTCATACCTACCCTGTTTTGGATACATACCTGTAATAGAATCCACGTATCACAATTTTTTAGATAAATGTCTCATAGGTTTGTACGTATCAAAACTTAGCGAATAGAGTTACGACATTCAGAGAACTTTATACCATACTTGTTTTTATTTATTTTTGTAACGTTGGTTTGTTATCTTTGGTTTGGAATTTTAGAGTAGGAGCTCATCTGGAGAAGGTTCAGCAACGTCAACTGCCGCAACAGCTAAGGTTTGCAGTGTTATATCTTTTTGTTTTTTAATTGAATTAGTTGGTCTTGCATTTATCCAGTTTTCTATCCAAGGTTGGTAAAGCTCGAATCTAACACTTTGGGATCATATTGATAAGAGGAAGGGACAAGCTAAAAAGGAAAGTGAGATGCTTAAATTAAAGAGGAGAAATTATATAGATTTCGACATTAACTTATGTAGGTATTATTTATGAGGAAAACAAAAGTGGTAAGTAGACATTGTATAAAGAACGTTTGATTTAATATAGGGATGAAATCCCTTCGAACCTCCAACCAAACGTCACCTTAGTAATTAACATTTTGCGAGTGAAAAGTGGTTTCTCCTTTATTTGCCATGGCTGAGCAATTCGACTGTTCAGGCTTTATATGTCAGAAATGAGTTCAATTCTATAAGAAGTACGACAGAATACTTTTGATTTTGATCAACAAGATGAGTCTAGCCCGACATTGTTGTCAAAAATGTTTTCAAGAATAGTTTAATCTGCATGGAAGTGTGAAAGCAGCTGCCTTCTGCATGTGCCCATGTGCTTACTATAATGATGTTACTGCTTTAACGAGTTCACTTCAGTTAAAAATGATATTTGATTTTGGAATTGTAGACACCACAGTCAAGTACCCCAGCACTTAGTTCAACTCCAGCATTTACAGCTGCTCAAGTCTCACCTGCATCGTGAGTTTTCCTTCTTCAATATCATATATTCTCTTACATTTTTATCCAGTTCTGCGTCATTTTTATTTGGCCATGTAATTTGGGGGTTTTCCCTACTATTCCGGTTAACAGTAACATCGTGATGTATAAATTTGGTCTGTTGAGATATAATATGATTGCTGACGAGCTTTAGACATCTAGGTGATGATGACTATATAAGTTTAAAGATTGAAGACTCAGAACAATGTTCGTGATTAAACATGATGAGAAGTTCATATTCCTCTCATAAATTTTCGAAATATTATTTATTAAAAGTACTCTCTCCATGATGTAAAGTTGCGGAGATGAGGATGATGAGATGGAGGTGTGAGCATAAAAGGAGGGATATGATTAGAAATGATGATATCCGGGACAGAGTGGGATTGGCCTCGTTGGAAGATAAGATGCGGGAAGCGAGGTTGAGATGATTTGGGCATGTGCAGAGGAGAGACACAAATGCCCCAATGCGGAGGTGTGAGAGATTGACTATGGACGGGTTTAGGAGGGATAGAGGTAGGCCGAAGAAGTATTGAAGAGAGGTGATTAGACGGGATATGACGCATGTGCAACTTACTGAGGACATGACCTTAGATAGGGGGTTGTGGAGGACACGGACATAGAAGGGTAGTAGGTACTCGAGCGTAGTCCTACTTATGCCTGCAAACTGGTAGTTGTAGTGTTATTATTGTAGGCTCGCTTAGCCTATCATACTAATAGACGCATTATTGCTTTATAGTCCCCTGTAGTTTGATTTCTGCTGCCATGTGTTCTTTAGTGTACTTTGTTTATCTTATTTACCTGCGTTAGTTACTGCTTCTTTTTTCAGAATGCGCTATCATGGTTTATTCGCTTTAGATACCAGCATATTCATATTGCTTTAAAAAAAAATTTTGCCCGGGTCTGATCGTTTCTCTTGCTTTGCTTTGCTTGTGCTTATGCTTTGTCTTGAGCCGATGGTCTCTCGGAAATAGCCGCTCTACCCACCAAGGTAGAGGTAAGGTCTGCGTACACTCTACCCTCCGCAGACCCCACGTTGTGGGATTTCATTGGGTATGTTGTTGTTGTTGTTGTACTCCCTCCATGATGTTTGACTGGGCATGAAGTTTAAGAAAGAAAGACTTTTGACACATATTAAATTACTGTTGGCACTTGTCTTAGACGTGCTATGACATTTTTGTGGATATATGAACATCTCATTATTGTAATAGGAAGTATAAAGCGAAAGAGCTTCTAAATATAGGCAGGTATTAATATGCTTTAAAAAAATATCGGAAGGTTCTTTCTGGAACAGGCTAAAAAGGTAAGAGTGTCATATAAAATGAATCTGAGGGAGTAACAAATAAGTAATAATATTAAGGCTATCGGAATTTGGGTTTAGCATTTGGAAATAGTGTTTGTTTCAAATCAATTTTTTGTGGCTAGTGCCTTGCTTTTTAATTTGTTCTCCATTAACCCCTTTTTATATTGTTTTACCTCTCCATTAACCTTTATTGGAAGAGTGAAAGCATTTCATGAAAATTCCTCGCTTGTGATGGCTTGCTATGTTTCAGGTCTGCGGCGGCTCCCTCCCCAGCGCCAGCCCCTGCTCTTGCCCCAGCCCCAGCCCCAACCCCAGCCACAGCTCCTGCTCCTGCATCAACTGCTGTGTAAGTATATTCGTCAAGAAACATGTTTTCCTTGCATTTTCTGCTAAATTGCTAGAGACCTTTTAATTAAACGATCTATTTATATGCCAGGCCGGGATCTGATGTCTATGGCCAAGCTGCTTCAAGCTTGGTTGCTGGTAACAACCTTGATGGAGCAATTCAGCAGATTCTTGACATGGGTGGTGGAACGTGGGATAGGGAGACAGTTATTCGAGCCCTACGGGCAGCTTTTAACAATCCCGAGAGGGCTGTTGAATACTTGTACTCTGTAAGTTTGTTAGTCCTTGTTGATGTTCTAGTTTCAGAGTACGCTTGTGTGCCCATATCAATTAGTATAAAATTTTAAAATGTCATATATATTACTATTAAACTATGTTGTGTAAGTATAAAATTTTAAAATGTCATATATATTACTATTAAACTATGTTGTGCAATTGTTATGTTCGCAAAAGTATTTCTTCAATTTGATGTTGAGTTAACAGTATAACAATTGTGGATATTAGGTAATTTATATCTAATTATAGTATTTATTAGAATGCGTATTTACATTTTGGTGCATAAATTTTATAGGAGTGTTTGATGAAAGGTTAATGGACATACATCTGTATACCCAAAGAATCAAAAATTATTTTTCACAAAAAGTATTTCTCTATTTTTTAATTTTTACTGAGATATTTAATATATAGAGAATTTATGGGTTTTAATTCTATGACCAGTTATAAATCTAGAATTAAGAATAAGAAAAATCGAAGCTGGCCAATGTTATCAACTTTAGTTCTAATTTCCTACTTAGTCTTTCTCTATTTTGCTTTTTTAATTTTTAGTAAGATATAATTTATTGGTTATAAATCTATGACAAATAATTGTTCTAATTTCCTTCTTAGTCTTTCGCTATTTTTCTTTTTAAATTCTTACTAAGATAGAATGTATTGGTTATAATTCTATGACAAAGAATAAGTTAAATCCACAACAAGTAATAGCTACTTTTTACTTATTCTCTGTGGAATTTTCCATTTTTGGCATTAATCGTCTCTTACAAAAATTATTATGTTACATAATTCAAATAAAAATAGGATTCACACAAGATATTTAATATTAAGACTTTCATTATAGTTAACTTAATAATTAGAATGCCTAAATATTAGGGAAAACTTAAATTCTCGAAAAGAAAATCTTGTCTACTGATAAAAGCGTCCAAACTCAAAACAGATAGTTTTGTTAACTATCATATCTTTGATTGAATAGAAATTTGTTAGTTGATTACCTTTTTTTTTGTCTTAGTTTAATAACAAGCTTTAAATATCAAAATACGAATTTGAAAGTGCATGCCTAGATTGTGCATATTCGATTTTGAATCATAAATATTGGATGCACGAAATGCGAAATATATACAACCATATTTATAAGTAGAAATATACTCGATTTTAAATTGAAAGATTTATTAATCAAAATTCTAATTCATTTCAAAGTCTTAAATATTAGAAAAATAATTAATAACAACAACTTGAGATTTATTTTAAAAGGCGAACGAGATTTCCAAGGGGTTTCGTGCTTTTAATATATTATATAGATTATGTGCTGACTTGGGGATCACTGTTTGCTTGCCATCTTTGGACCTGTTCTTTCCTAAGCTACTTGTTTGTCCAGATACAGAACACTAATGTATTCTGATTGCTTTCCTAGTCAAATTAGAAGGATTTCTTGCCATTTAGATTCTGTAATATTGTTCAGACTATGTCCTCCAATATCAAAATTCAAATAGTGTTCAAGATGTATTACTATAACCTACCACCCGGTAATATAACCTACCACCCGGTAATGGTACAAAGATACATGATTTGAAGGCAACTGTTTGGAGTCAATTAAATGAATGTTTGTCTTCCCTTGCTAGCAGTTTAGCTTTTAGATTAGATGGTTCACGTAATGGGGTAGGGTATCCAGCCAGAGATCCTGGTTTGGACTCATATTTATCCAACAGTAGAATATGTTCGCCTGAAGGGGAGCTGGTAAAGTTGATGCCATGTGACCAGGAGGTCATAAGTTCAAGCCGTGGAAACATCCTCTTGCAGAAATGCAAGGTAAGACTGCGTACAATAGACCCTTGTGGTTTGGCCCTTCCCCGGACCCCGCACTAAGGGAGCTTAGTGCACCGGGCTGCCCTTTTTTAGAATATGCTCAACTGCTTAGTCCAAATCTCCAAGAAAAAGAATCTAATAAACAAAATTCTCCTCTTTAACACTTTAATCTTTTGGATTTAGTCAAAATATACTATGATGAAGTAGCCACTCAAAATCATCAACTCCCGCTTATAAAAATAAATAAAATAAAGCACCATTCAGTTCCTGTTTCTGTTCCACAAGCACAGATCCACTCTCCTCCCTGGCGTCTCCCTTACTTTTGTTCTCCATGCCTTCTGACTAGATCGCCTTCCCTTCCCAACAAAAGAATGTAAAAGCTGCTGTTCCCTTCTGAGCTGTGGCTCCTTCATCCTCTCTCTTCTCGGTGCCCCCACCTCCCCTCTATGGATCAGAAATCTCCTTTCCCTCTTCCATTATCTGATTTCTGGAAGTTATTTCAGTCGGACCGGTGATTTCATGGATGCTGGTGCCATGATGGCTTTTACCATTGTGGGTGTGGTGGTATAATTGAACTTGGGCATTAAATGTGGGAAAATGGAACAGGTTGTCTGCTGATCTGTCTTTCAGCTGTGCATTCTTGCCTAAATCGCTCATGTGGAGTTAGTCTGACAACCAATTAGCTGGGCCCTACTTTCTCAAAATGATGGTAGAGAGGTAGTTGTGTATCTTGTAGTCATATAGAACTCCTTGGTTTAATTTGCTATAGTTTCTATTGTGGCTAATTTGTTTGCATCAAATTATAAATGCATGGTGGAAGGCTTTAAGCTTTTGCTCGAATCCCTAGTCTTACTGGTTATCTCTATTGCTGATCAAGTTTTTATTCTATTTAACAGGGTATCCCTGAGGCGGCAGAGGTTCCTCCTGTCGGCGGAAGTCCACCCAGCGTGCAGGCAGGAAATCAGCCGGCTCAGCCTCAACCTGCAGCACCACCAGCACCTGTTCCTGCAGGCGGACCCAATGCAGATCCTTTGAATCTCTTTCCTCAGGTAGACAGTTTAGTTCATGTTTTCTATTCGGGGATGGGGGGCGAGTTATTTCAAGGAAAGCCTTTGACGCGTTGTTTACGCAGGGTCTTCCCAGTGTGGGATCTAATACTGCTGGTGCGAACACCTTAGACTTTCTAAGGAACAGTCAGCAGGTATGCATGTGACATATTCCTGACCTTCACTACCTGCATTTTTCCTTCCTCTATTTCATTCTGGAAAATCCATTTTACTGAAGTTCATCTAAATTATTGTCATTCTCAGTTCCAAGCTTTACGCGCAATGGTTCAGGCCAATCCACAAATTTTGCAGGTTTCACTCCTACCAGAAATACTGTCTTTTGAGTTTGTCTCTAGTTTGTACTTTGTACTATCTGTATATTGCGTAGGTTCTCTTTTCATTCTTTCCATTGTTGGCAGCCCATGCTTCAGGAGCTAGGCAAGCAGAATCCCAACCTAATGAGGCTTATACAGGAGCACCAGGCTGATTTTCTTCGCCTTATCAATGAGCCTGTTGAAGGAGGAGAAGGGTATTTTCACTCTTCTACCTTTCAATGATTCTCATACAAGGTTATGTTTAGTACTAATTTGTGTTTCCTTATTTGGTATCAGCAACAACATATTGGGCCGGCTTGCATCAGCAATGCCACAGGCTATATCCGTAACACCCGAAGAGCGTGAAGCCATAGAACGTGTAAGTGATTGCAAACAAGGTGGTTGCGTATTTCCTTATCTGTATGCTTTGTTCCTTCCTCTGAGGACCGGTTTGTTTTGCTTTCCCCTCTTTTTGCAGCTAGAGCAGATGGGCTTTAATCATGACCTTGTATTGGAGGTTTTCTTTGCCTGCAACAAAAACGAAGAGCTCGCTGCTAACTACCTCTTAGATCACATGCACGAGTTTGAGGAGTGAAATGGAGGTTGGATGGCTCTTTTGTGTAGCTTCCCTTGCCTCCCTCTCTTGGCCCCACGGCCAAACTTAAGTTCCATATCCATGTGGTGGGTTCTATGCCATTCGAGTGCTGGAGTGCAGTAAACTGGAGAACCGTTACCAAGTTGTCCTTTTTTTTCTGTTCTTTGGACTCCATTAGAATTGTCTTTATACATAGTTTGTCAATCCCTCCCCCCTCCACCCCTAACCCCAAAAAAATTGGATCTTCCCTTTGTTGAAACTCGTCGACTGTTTAGTCCAGAGATACCTTTTCAATGTGGACGGTCAGAAGCAATTGGTATTTGCATGCATTTTCATTTCAATTATGAGGTTTTCTGGTTTTTGTTACTGGATGACTCACCATCCCCCTTGGTGGTTTTTTAAAGACCAGGCATTATCGGGTGTGTGTGTGTGTTCAGGAAGATTTGTGTGTCAATTGGTAATAGTAGAACATGGCAGATCAACTATGTCAATCTCAAGTCACTTGTGGAGGAGATTCTCGTGGTATTAAATTTTCGAAAGGTTTAAGGATAGGCTCTTAGACCTACGATTTCTTCTGAAGAGAAAAAGATATGGAAGAGGCAAGTTCTGCTTCAGCCTCTTGACAATGCAAATGACGGGAACCATAAGCAGTGAAATGAAGCTGCACTTGTTAATACCTTAAAACTCCATGAAAATTTGTGGGCGAGTTGTCAGTATATATGTAAAATATACTTATTGTACCCGTGAAAAAACATATATGTATATATACTTACATAGAGAGCGAGGATTGCAATGTCATATTTTGGTACTTCTATTCCATTCCTTATTTTTAGGATAGTAGTCTTAGTAAGCAACATAACATGTATCCTTCAAAATATAGAGTATAGTTCCAAATTAACTCACTTAATATAACCCAAGATTCTCATATAGTTAAGTTTTCTTTGGAAGCACAGTTTTTTTAATTAACAATTAAATGTATTTTCACCAGACCGTAGTTATCTTTATTTTAAGCCATGATATAGACTCTCCACTTGTAGACACAAGCTAACCCGTCAAGCATTCAAGCCAACTGACAAAAATCCCAATACAAACTAAAAGTGGAGTGGTTAAACTAGCTTTATTAGGTTTATGATTTATCTACGTGTTCGTGAAATATCAAAATTGCTTATAAGTTAAGTGTTTGAGTTAGAACTTAGAACTTAGAACTTATAAGTTGGTCATTTTAAATTTATGATTTGACAGCTTATAAGCACTTCAGTTTGACCAAGCTCTTTTTAGTTTTATCCCATTATATTTTGTAATTTTTGAAACTCTTCTTAAAATGTAATTCATAATTTACTCATCTTGTAGAAATGCAAGGTAAGATTGCGTACAATAGATCCTTGTGGTCCGGCCCCTTTTCCGGACCTCGCGCATAGCGGGAGCTTAGTGCACTGGCTGTCCTTTAGTCTATTTATGGTATAATTATAATTATGGTATATATTCAGTGTTTCATGAACGGATTAAACACATTGAAGTGGACTGTCACTATGTCCGGCACACAATTTAATGCGGTACAATATTTCTCAGTCATGTGTCAACCAGTGAGCAGTTGGTCGATGTGTTTACAAAGACTTCAGAAAAATCGCGACATGGATATTTACTTGGCAAGTTGGGCATTCGAGACCCTCATGCTCCAACTTGAGGGGTATTGAAGAATCTATTCTAGTCTAATAATAATAATTTAGTCTATTTATGGTACAATTGTAATTACAACAATAACAACATGCCCAGTGAAATCCCACATCGTGGGTGTAATTGTGATAAATATATGATTTGTAGTCCTATTGAAATAGTCTTGTAAGACTAGGAGTTGAGAACCTTACTTCTATATAAGGAGGTTATTATGATGAACACAAAGTAAAAAAAATTCTCACATTATTCTTGTTTCTTTAAATTTTCATCCCGGTTTTGATTTTAACATACACTAATTGTTTTTTTACAACTTCAACACTTCTTTTGGATATTTGATCAAAAATAAAAATTCTTTTGCACAATAGCAGAAGCAGTATTTATAATGTCAGGGAAAAGCTTCAAATTTCAACTTCTTCCGAAAAGCGGAAGCAAAAGTAGAAAATTATTTTTTTCATCGCAAAATATCCTTATAAAAAATTTATATTTATCAAAATATCTATAATTTACTTAAACCATATATCTCAGCAAATATAACAGCAATTGTTTCCTCTTCCCTTTGTGGTTTAACTATATTTATATTGATTAATAATCTTGATACATATTTTTATTTTAAATTTAAATTTTTTTATAAATTATTTAAATTTATTTTTCTTTTGACCAATACTTATTGAAACTAAATATTACTGTTGTCCTATTCTTAATTTAAGAATAAATAATATATCTTCTTAACGATGGCTAAATACAATTTTTGTATCAATTATTTTAAAACACATTTTCTAAATTAATTTATCAATCACAAAATATTTTTCTCTCACAAGAAAGTGAGGATGGCCAGTGGGCCCCAACCCGTCCTAATCCCCCCTAAAAAAATGGTGTCGGGATTCGAAACCGGGACGGGACCTGGGCTTGTCCCATCCGACCCCGCCCTTGACCTGCAAAAATGACCATTGCACAATGACCAATTTATATTTTGGTCGTTAGGCAACATCCATTTTTGTCCCCCCACCCCATGAACCCCTACCCCCTTAATATTTATTTTTAACCCCTAAGTTACTATATTTATACTTTAACCCAAGTTTTCAACTATAAATACATCATTTTCTCTTCATTTTATCTCACAAATCTTCCCACAATCTCTCAACTCAATCTATCTCTCTACAAGTCTACAATTACATTGCCTACTAAATATTTTATTTTATTTGCTCATTTGTATAATTGTATCAAAGTTTAAAAATTGGGACTGAAATTGGCAACTAGCTTGAGGATCATCCATCGAGCAAAGTTTCAATTTTCAACCTCGATTACAAGTAGACGTTACGTCGTCGTTTGGTACCTTTATTCATTCTTTAAATTATTATTGTTACTTTATTTTAATTATTTCACTTAATTTCATTATCTTTAATTATTTATTTGCATAAGTAAAATGAAAGGATTAAGAGGTATGTTTAAGGGTAAGGGTAAGGGTGTTTCTTCTAGTAGGGGTAACAGTAGGGGTACTTCTTCTAGTCATCCTATTACTAGACAGGATGATTTGATTGATTACACTCATATAGATGAAACTAAATTTTTTAATGATATACCATTAGATGATGAGATATATTCTGCAACTGAACCAGACTTTAATTTAGAAGATAATCTAGATAACACACCCACTAATCTAGATGACACACCTACTAGTGCACCTCAAACTGAAACTGGAATGCCTCCTATTCCCCTAGTATGAGACGAGGCCCCACACAACGAAAATTAAAATCAGCTGCATGAGATTTTTTTGATAGGGACCAAGAGAATCAAGTAGTTCGATGAAAAAATTGTAAAAATGTTTATAAATTTAAAATGGGAAAAGGTCAGTGTGGGACGGGAGGTTTATTGATACATGTACAAAGATTTCACAAAGCTAGGTGGGATGAATACGAGGCTACAAAGTCGGGTGCGCCAATGCACTCTCAGTCGGGACAAGGTTCACATAGTGTCACAGACCAAGTACAAGGTCAAATTAACCCGACGACAGGGGGAATCGTAGGTCCTAAATACGATAAACATAGAGATAGAGAAGCAATAGCAAAATTAGTTGCGGTGGAGGGTTTGCCTTTTTCATTTCCTTCCTCTCCTGGTTTTATTCATTACATAAGAGATATGTATAATCATGTTTTTAACGGTTTTTCTAGATCAACTGTTAGGAGAGACACTTTTAAATTTGCACATGAATATCAACAATATTTACGTTATGCATTATATCATTTTCCTGGCAAAATATCTATCACTTTTGATATAGGCCGTAGTACTAACGGCCATGATTATTTAACTGTAACATGTCATTGGATAGATCATAATTGATCTATGCAAAAACGTATTTTAGCATATAGATATATTGATGATAGACACGCTGGAAATTTTATTGCAGAAAATATTCATCAAGTTTGCTATTACTATGGTATAACTGACAAAATAATGACTGTTACGTTAGATAATGCTTTTTCTAATAATTATGTTGTGAGACTTTTGAAAAGTCTATTAACTCCATCTTTTCCTAATCATTTTCATATAAAATGCGCGTGTCATATTAATAACTTAGTTGTAATTGATGGTCTATCACTTTTTGAAGACATTCTTAATAAAGTACAATTTGCTATAAACTTTATTTTTAAAAGCAATAGAATACAAAGAAAAAAAAGAATATAAAAAAACTTGTCACTAGGTGAAATTCTCTATATGAACAACTACTTGTTGCTTACGATTATAGAAGACCTATAACTTTATTTTTAACGCCCATAATCGAAATCTAACTGATATGCTTATAGATAATGATTGGAAAAAATTTCAGAACTTATTGTATTTTTAGAGAAATTTTTTCAAGCAACTAAAGAATTTTTTGGTATATATTATCCTACTATTTCAACTATGTTATTTTATGTAGCTCTAATATTTTTGTTACTTAATAAATATATGGAAAAACCATCTTATAAGGCACTTATTAAAAAATGTTTATCAAATTAAAAGAATATTTTTTTCCTATTTCCACTATTTATATTATTGGTGTTTTATTAAATCCGACTTCAAATAGACTGTTGTAAAACACTTAGTGAAACTATTTATGATTGTATAGCAGTACTTTCACCTCCAACTCCAAAAAACTCAAATGAACAACCACCTAAGAAACCAACTAAAGAAGAAGTTTTGTCTAGCATACACGATGAATGCAAGAAAATATATACGCATTACCAACAAGAAAGTTCTAGCAACCAACCGGCTTCTATACCATCTTCTTCATACAACCTTATAAAAGACATGTTGTTTCTGCGGCTAGTATTGAAAGCCTTAGAAATAGAATGTTTAGTGGTTCCACTACTAATCAAGTTAGCGAGTTTGATGTTTTTATTTTGCAGGGTGTTGTACCGTACCAAGCAGTTCTCAATGAAGAAGGACGTGAAGACTTGCTTAAATACTGGAGGGAAAATGAGTTTCCGACACTAGCAAAGAGACCCGAGATGTGTTGAACATTCAAGCGTCATCAACAACGTCTGAAAGGGCTTTTTCTGCCAGAAGATTTCAAATAGGAGAGCACATACACTCATTAGCAGGAGGCAGCTTGAAAATTGCAGTTTTATTCAGAGATTGAATACGAGCGAAGCGTAGAAAGTGCAGTCAAGAGGAGATCAACGAAGAAGACGACGAAAACTGTAACGAAATCTTGTCCGACGGAGGTGGAAGTGACGTCGACCAATTTGACCAACAAATTCCAATTCCAATTGAAGAACCACAAGACATTGTGAAGAAATTAGAAAATGTGTTTATAAATATATAATTTTTTTAATTGCAATTTTATAATGTGATTTGCAACTTTCAACACCACAAAGTTGCAATTTTGAAATTGTATTACAAAAAAATCATATTTCTATTAAATAATGTAAGAGTCACAAAAAGCAGCATTGAGATGTTTTTATTACACTATCTTATTCAATTATTGAAGTATTTATATATATTATTTTGTAAAATTAAGTGCCAAAAAAAAGGAAATCTCGATCCCAACCCGACCCCGCCCCACACCACCAAGACCGGTCCCCCTTTTTCGATGGGTGGGACGTTGGCCAGTCCCTCCAGTCCCGACCCGTCGATCCCGTCGGAGGAGCGGTCCCGACCTCTCCAGTCCCGTCGGGTCCTGTCCAGCCCTGGACCCGCCCCGTTGGACACCCTTACAAGAAATTACTTATCATTCAGACACATTTCGTGATTTACTGATAGTAGTGCTGATAGATCGAGATTACTACTTCTAAAAATAGTACACGTAAGCTGAAAAAATGAATATAAAAAAAAAATACTTGTCCGAACCGTCTCTCGAACCGTCTCTCAAACCGTCTCTCAAACTGACAAAAGAAGCGCTTTTACGACCAACAATAAAGAAGGGGAAAACAACGTGCCACGTAACCTACGGGCCCACCTCTACATCCTTTATCACGGAAAATATTTCAACTCACTGTGTTACCAGAAATCACTTCACTAAACTGACATACGTTTCTAAAACAGCCGCTCTATCTAGCCTCTCACACCCCCACGTTGTGAGATTTTTTGTTGTTGTTGTTGTTGTAAACTCACCGGCCCATAACTTTCACAGTAGCCATTTACGGCAAACTTTGGAAATGCCGGCGGCAACTCTATTATGCACCAACACTTTCACCTACAGACATGATAATTTAACATTTGACCCAAATGCGAAATGGTCCGATACTAGTGCACGGTTTCCGTTGAAGCCCAAAGTGAAGAAGAGTTTGCAATTAGGAAGACATTGTGTTTGTGATATAGGTAGCCGGAGACTGGTTTTCACTACTGGAGCTGGCCGTGGTGGCGGCGGAGGAGGAGGAGTGGATTCAATTATTGAAAGGGATGATAAATTGAGGAAATTAACACAAGCTATACTGTGGACTGCGGAGGGTGTCTATGCGTTGTGGCTCTTTTTACTTCCCTATGCGCCTGTACGTAATTCCTCCCTTTCATTTCATATTACACTACTCAGTACTCACTTTGTCCAAAATACTTATCATGTTTAGCTTCTTGAGATTTAATTTGATTAGGGTAGAAGGTTAGTGGGTAGTTGAGTTTTTGTGGCTTTGTGTGAGAGAGGTAGGGCCTAGCCTCTTCTTCTTTTCTTAGAGGTATGGTATTATTTAGTATCATGTAGACCCTTACTCTCTTTATGTGTGTATTACTATGTGTTGCTCCATTTGCTTTATATCGAGATATTTTGTTGTCTTATTTTCCTTGCAATCCTGCATCTTACTACTTTCCTTTTGAGCCGAAGGTCTATTGGAAACAATCTATCTACCCCATAAAGGTTGAGGTAAGGTCAGGTTTGTGTACATCCTACCTTCCCAGACCCACTATGTGATTACATTGGGTTTGTTGTTGTTGTTTGTTCTGAGCTAAATTGGATAAGTTAAATTTTATATTTTAAATTAAAATTTAGATATTCAAACTATACAAAATATACTACTTATATTACTCCCTCGGGCATGAAGTTTAAGAAAGAAAAGAAAACTTTTGAAACTTGTGTTCTAAAATAAGTCATAGGTATTTATGTGACTATAAATCATCTGGTAAAATGAGCATGTTAAAGTTAAATTGTTACTACATATAGAAATGAGTCATTTTTTTTTGGGAATTGGTTAGAAGGAAATAATATCACAGAAATTGAGATAGAGGGAGTGTAGTTTAAAAAAAATACATCTTTAACATATTGGTCAAAGTATTTGTGTAGTTTGATTCCCGAGGAGTGAAAAAGTGACAAGTATTTGGGGTGGAGTTGAGTATTATATTACTCTTGGGAAGTCAATCGTTTATTGATTTATTTACTTTTTACGATTTTTCAAATACTTCTAAAATAGGTTAGTTATAAAAACTGTAACTTCAAGTCTTTTTAGGTAGTTTTTAAATATGTGAGTTTTATGTTAAGATTGAGGGATTCATACAAATGTAAACTGGAATTAGTTTATCTTTGGACTACTAATGAATAATGATAAACTTCTCATTTGTGTGTTTTAATATGGAGGCTATTGCAGGAGGACCCGAATAAGCAATTTCCATTTGTAGCTCCCCTGTAACATGTCACGGCGTATTAATAATATGTTCTTTTATTGGTGTTTTTACCACTCTGAAGCTAATTCGGCCTATGCTATGGTGAGATTTTGTCAATTGGAGTACATAAAGGCCAGCACTTTTTCGTTTCTAAGTTGCTCATTACCATTCATTTTCTTGTGTCGGCTTTGCTATTATTAGCATGTCATGCTGAATGACTTAAAAATTAGGTTTGATACGTACCCTCAAGCATACCACTGAGCATCACATCCTTTGTCCACGGGTAGCTTTGTCCCCCAAGGCTTAGGTTGATGAAAGAAGTCACTAAAACATTTTTAATTCTCTGCTAGGAGGTCTCCTATAATTTTCATTCCAACTTCATTGCTTGTTAGTTCAGAAAGGTGCTTGAACATCTTTTCTTTGTAATATTTCTTTTGATAGGGGGTGGCCTTTTAAGTTATGGGGAAGGAAGGCCAGCAGGGAGAACACTTTTTCTAGGAGTGGATCTTAAAACCTAAATGGGACAGACAACTCCAATCATGTTTGAACATGTCAACTAATCAATTAACTACCCCTCAATCCCAAACTATTTGGGTCGGCTATATTAATCCTCTATATTCAGTATGCTGTTTTGGGCTCGTTTCATTACAATACTACTTATTTTGTCTTTCTAAGGCAAATCCATGGTTGAACATATGGTTTCAGAATGTTAGTAGATCTGTAAATTTGATACGAGGTTACTTTTCACTCTTCACTAGTGTTAAGTTTGTGCATGTCGGAAATTTTTTTATAACCGTGGTGTCCGAGCCAACTTACGTGCAACTCGACTAATTCCACGGGGTACTTGCTATATCCCACCAGCACAGGTACAGAGTAACTCTTTCCACCTAGGCTTGGACAAATAGGAAGAAATCACCTGGTCTTTTTGCCTCTGCTAGGATTTGAACCTGTGACCTAATGGTTCTCAACCCACTTTATTGACCACTAGGCTACACCCTTGGGTGCACCCTCTGCCAGACAGTATTAAAAGGACAATCAAGCAAGAAAGATACTTGACTTACTAGCAAATTCTCGAATATGCTAAAAACCTTTTACGTCATAATGTGGAGTTTTGATTTTCTTGGCAATATTATTGTGCCTGCATTTCATGCTACTTGAAAGTGCATCTCCTTTTCTAATAATACTCAAACTTCAGAATTGTGTGAAGATTCAGATTTTCTTCTTGGTGTGGGGAAAAAAGAAGAAAGCTAAAGAAGTAAATGCAAAATATGTTTAGAGATCCGAATACTGCTGTAAAATATTAGAGATTTGTTTTAGCCCATTGTGACTGCATATCTTTTTTCTTTTATAACCGTGGTATTTGGGCCCGCTTATGCGCACCTAGACTAATTCCACGGGGTACCTGCCACCTCCCACCAACAACAGGTACCAGATAACTTTGTCCACCAAGGTTTTTTAGGACAAATGGAAAGAAACCACCTAGTGTTTAGCCTCTGCCGGGATTTGAGCCTGAAACCTCATGGTTCTCAACCCACTTCATTGACCATTAGGCCATACCGTTGGGTGCTTGTGACTGCATGTCTTTTGTTACTCATTTTTTCTGAAACTTCCTATGGAATTTGCATTTTCCTACCAAATGGTTGTGTTTCACCTTTATAATTGATGATAGATGCTAGTAAGATTTGTGAGTTTAGTTCCTCCACCTCTCTCCCTTTACCGCTCATGAAAAGTAAGACGCGAGTGTGTATTGTTCATAGACTTCTATTTGCTGATATATAAATCTTAATTTCTACTTCATATTTCTAGAATTTTTTTGATATATAATTCAGGGAGATCCTGTGTGGGCAATCAGTTCAGAAACATTCAATGATCTGGTTGGTCTCTCCCTCAATTTCTTCTTCATCCTGCCTCTTTTGAATGCTGGTATGTTGAATTCTTATTAGCTCTACCAGATTATTTTACGCAAAAAATTTAGTAGTTACCCTGCATTCATTTATGATCAACGGATGCTAATTCCGTTGCTTCTTTTTAGAAATTGGTGCCATAATTTCTGGCGAATTCTCAACTCTGATTTTTTTCTAATTGTTCAACTTTCCTTTGGTTTATCATTAATACCTATTTATCATCTATATTTTTCTCAATATTGAAACATAACCTAACCAGAAATATCGATTGTTAAACAAAGACTGTGTCCTGGCCCTCCACCATAATCATTTTCTGCTCTCAAAGGTTGACTTAATTAGTTGTTCTATTTCAATTTTCACATCTTTTTAATTTGTTTGCTTGTGCCATTCAAAATTTAATATGCATACCACTCTTTTTCTAGTAAGAGACGTGACTTTAAGGTCATCTTCTCTTGTTAATAGCATTTAAACATTTTCCACTGTGTCTCAGCTTGATCTGCTTGTTTTAGATGCATAAAACTTTTCAGATTAAGTAGTTAGTTGCTGATATGAACATTGCAGATCAGTGGTTTCATTTCAGTTTTCCATCTGTCTTTTACCATAAATTTGACATTGAACTTTACACAATGAAAGCTTTGGCAGAGTAGGGGGTGTCCACTTGATGGAGGCACCAGTGCTTCATCCAGTAAGTACTTTATAAAGCACAAATTTATTTATTTGCATGGATCTCATTTTTAACATTTCGCTCTGATTCGCATTCCAGATGTCTGAAGGACTGTTTAATTTTGTAATTGGCTGGACTTTCATGTTTGCTCCTTTACTGTTCAGTGATCGCAAGAGAGACAGTTTCAAGGGATCACTAGATCTTCTATGGGGCTTCCAAATGTTCCTCACAAACAGTATGCACTTTTCAAAGACTTACTTTTGATTGTGCAAGGTTGTGGATAAAAAATAGTGTCCTCCATCCCGATGGAACTCTGAAAAAGTGTCCATCTGACAAAAAAGTCGGATGATAAGTGGTATCTGGATAATATGATTTCCTGATTATGCTGGAATTGCTTTGATCAAAATTTGAGCTAAAGTGAATACTCTATCAGTGACCAGGAGCTTAGGCGATTAAGATGGCATGGCTATTAGCTATTTTCATTTACTTCCCTAAAACTTCTCAATACTCTATCAGGAGCTAGATATTCTGATGCTGATTTTTTTGTCCAATGTTACTGAATATTTCTCTTTGCTGGCTTTGATTTTCTGTTCCCTTCAAATGTAACTCCCATTTGTGAATAAATTTTGGTTTGTCAAGAGACTTATTAATATGCTTTTTGGAATTCGATGCAGCATTTTTAATTCCGTATATGGCTATTCGGCTAAATAAAGTCGACTCAGAGTACCCTCCAAAACCAATCTCTCAACTGGGTTCAATCATGATTCGTGGTGCATCTATTGTTGGACTGGTTGGTGGAGCTGCCTGTTTGCTATCGACAATTTGGGCCATTTATGGGAGAGGGGATGGTGATTTTGGGAGTATATCTGATAGATGGGAGTTCTTGCTCAGCTATCTTTCCTCGGAAAGACTTGCTTATGCCTTCATCTGGGATATTTGTCTCTACATTATTTTCCAACCTTGGTTGATAGGAGACAACTTGCAAAACATCCAGGAAGATAAGGTTGGCATAGTGAGATATCTCAGATTTGTTCCAGTTGTTGGCTTGGTTTCTTACTGCCTTTGTTTGGATCCTGAAGAGGAATACTAGATAATATGTTTTGATGACTCAATCCATGTATTTAATACCAATAACTTTCACATTTAGATGTTCTCATCGCTGGTTCTGATCCAATCAGCAGGCCAATACGGTAAACTAATATCTTATCACTTCTTTTTCTGCATCTCCTTCAACCATATCTGGGCAAAGTTTCAAGTTTCAACGTAGAACGTTGCAAGAGTGATCTGTAATGATAAATGGTGTCCGTCCGCTGCAGAGTTCAATTACACTTTTCACTGTATTTTTGCCATATACATCTTCTGCTACAGAGCCGTGAAATTTCCCTTTTTCTTGTCGTGGAGTATGGTGAACTTTGCATCCACTGTTTTGGACATTGCCGGCTTTGTTTCGACATACTGTGTTTAAATTTGGCGGGAATAGTGGGAATCTGCTATGGTCATTCTTAAATTGGTTGGGGTTGTTGGAAATTTGCCTTTGATGGGGTTGCGTCCACCCATCTTTAATGACTTAAACACTCGAGTTCCGCATGTTGGAGACTTTGGTTCTTCACACGTGCATAATCTACAAAGTGAGTAGATGACCGTAGGGCCAAGGATCGTCAAATTTCGTTAAGAAATGAAAGAGATATTGGTCCACTAAGTAAGTGTTTGAGGCATGAAAATATGATGTGGGACAATTTTTTCACATCGGTGGGAAAATGATGAATTGTTCATTTTATAAGCTCAAAAACGGATAAGGGTTTGGGACCCCAAGGGGTAACCTATGTGTTTGAAGGAGGGAGGACCTAGGTGTGCTTGGGTTCAAGGCTAGGCCCCCACTCGTCGGGTCGCGGGTCGGGTCGGGTCGGGTCGCGGGTCGTTGGGCTGCTTCTGATATTATCTTTTTGGACCCTAAACTGCTTAGTATTTACAGTTTGGTCCCTGGAGTTTCAGGAGACGTTCCAACGCCGCGGCGCTCAAGTTCCAGAATGCTGCCAGCAACCGGAAAGTCAACAGTTTGGACGGCTTTAACAATCTGTAACGTTTTGTACTAATTACAAAATGTTCAAAACGTTCCTGGCCTTAATTGTACCTCTTATTTAGCCTTTTAACACCTCTCCTCATCCTAAACACTATAAAATGAGAACCTTACTCTAATTTGAGGAACACAAGTCTTAAGAACAAGAGCAGTCCATAAACAAAAGTTCTTCTTTCCCCTCTAAATTTCCACTCTTCAACAGTCGTTTCATGTTTGTTTTCTTCGTCAGAATCAACATATTTGCTTTGTAGTGTTGATTAGTTGTTGTTTTATCTTGGGAGACTATTGCCTGCTAACGTAAAAACATATATATAAGACAATCTTGTCTTAAATACAGAGAGTCATCTCTCGACTCAGCCACAGTTGTAACAATCCAGATTTGGTGTTTTTTTATTTCAGGTTATTAAGATTCAAGGCTCAAGAAGATTGCGACAATTATAAACTTAATTGTTTGTTTATCCTTTCGAACACTTGTAATGTTTATTTACTACCCGTATGAAATTTTGCTAACAATTTTAAGACAAGACTGCATTTGTGCTCAAAAGATGTCGGTCAACAATTGTGCGACCAAATCTGGTTATGGTTGTGATTTTCTGGTTGAAGATAGTTCCATTGACAGTCCTGTTGCCAGTAACTTTATTTGTGTCAACAAATTAGACTATGGTTCTAATGTTGAGGTTCAGAGCGCCTATGCTGGTCATGTTGTTGACGGTGAAGGTGCTGGTGGCGTCACCGCTCCCAAGTGTGATGGAAGCAGGTGCCCACGAGAGGTTGAGGATGTCAACTGGGACAAGAGAAAAAGGCTGAAGATGTTCTATCTTGTAGCAGAAGACTTATATTTGTCCCAGACAAAGGATCTGAATTATGGTAAGCAGGAAATGGACACTCAGTCCAACAAAGTGACTGACGTGGGTTAGAATTCGAAAATTGGCTACGTTTACTACCTTTCTTGTTAATAATGAGATTAAATGCTATATGATTAAAGTGTGTGAAGTAAGGCTAGGAATATGAAAGTATTTTCCTGAAAAGGGAAAAATAATATTATATTCCTTACACTTTAAAATCAAAGATTTAATTTCACCTACTTCTCATTTAAAAAATTTGTTCTTTGGTTACAATTAATTAGAATTGTGGACAAATCCTAAGCAAGCACCAGGAATTTTCCTGGGGACCAATCACAAGGGAAGAGGACTAAAGACAAACCTGTCACCGGTTCCGACAGAAGATCCTTCATTTGATATTATAGTATTGGACACTCAGTCGTACAAAGCCTACGAGCGACTGGAGTGACCAGAGTTTCCAGGTCTTAAATGATCTGAAGGCCAAAAGAAAGGCAGAGAAGAAATTGGGTGCTCAGTCTGCCAAAGCAACTGGAGTGACCAGAGTATCCAGATCACATATGATCCGGTTACGCCCTAACCACGGGCAAGAGGTTGTTCATGTGAAGCAACACCACCTTTAAAGTAGAAAGGGTTGGAGAGGTTGTCCTCAAAAGGACTTCAGGGAATGAGATCACTCTAAAAGGATATGATACAGTCCCAAACTTTGTTTCAGGGATGCTGTTGGTCAAGCTGGTTTGAGACTAGTCCAACAAGTCTGTAATAACTAAGAATGGTACAGTATGTATATAGCCAAATGAATGATATATTTGTAATCTGTATATCTATGTCATCATAAATTAAGACACGTTAAATAGAAAGTCATTCAAAAGCTAACTAAGTTGAGATTGTTGCCTTCTGTCGACATAAACCCTAAAAATGAATGTGAGGTGGGCGGAGAGGCAAAATCTCCTTTCCATTCCGTCAAAGGAATAGCGAAAGAAACACCGCTCCTCTAGAATTTAGTCACACCTACATGGGTGATTTGAAGTTTGTACAAAATAGAGGGGGGAGACAAGTACTTTGTGACCTTCATTGACGACGGTACAACGTATTACATCCTTTGTTTGTTGAAAAGCAAAGATGAAGTTGAAGCGGATAAGCGCTACAAAGCAGAAGTTGAAAATCAACTAAGCCTACGGATTAAGGAATTCTTAGTGATAGAGGAGGAGAATGTGAAGCATCGTTCATCAAACGACTGCTTCTTACTCACCTCAGTCTAACGGTGTTAGCCAAGCGCAAAGTCGTACGCCTAAAATATGTGGGGCAAGATGATCCTTACCGCTAATGCGGTTCTCAACAGAACTCCGCATAAGGATGAAGATAACACTCCATATGAATCATGGAAGGGAAAGAAACTCACCTATAAATATTTGAAAGTGTGGCGTTGTTTGGCAAAGGTCGAAGTGCCTAAGCCAAAGCAGGTCAAGATTGAGCCTAAGACTGTAGATTGCATTTTCATCGAATATGCAAATAATAGTAGTGCTTCTCGCCTCTTAGTGCATAAGTCAGATATTTCAGTTATCCACGGGGGTACAATTATGGAATCAAGGAATGCTCAATTCTTTGAGGATACCTTTCCTAGAAAGGAAAGAGGCGTAACTTTTCACAAATGAAGTTATGAACAGAACTCTCATGGCCGACAAGAATCAGGAGTGCCTAACTACCCGGATCTAGACGGTTCAGATTGTTCGGAACTGAGTGTTCCAGATACTCAGAACTTGGAGTCACCAGAGGCTGAACTAAGACGAAGCAAAAGGGCCAGAAAGGATAAGACTTTTAGTCCTGACTTTGTAGCTTATATGGTCGTTAACGAACCGAGGACAATTGCTGAAGCATTGTCTATTCCAGAAGCATCGCTCTGGAAAGAAGCTATTGAGAGCGAAATAGACTCCATCCTGCAAAACCACACGTGTGAGTTGGTTGATCTTCCTCCGAGAAACAAGCCGTTGGGATGTAAATGGATACTCAAACGGAAGTATAAAGCAAATGGGTCTATAGATAAGTACAAAGTCAGGTTAGTAGTCAAGGGCTATCGACAGAATGAAGGCCTTGATTATTTTGACACGTACTCCCCGATGTCTAGAATGACGTCCATACGAGTATTCATAGCGATCGCAACGTTGCGTGACCATGAGATACATCAAATGGATGTCAAGACATCATTCCTAAATGGTGATTTGGAAGAAGAAATTTATATGGAACAACCCGAGGGGTATGTGGTTCTAGGCTAAGAGAAGAAAAAAGAAGTAATTACTCGAGGTTAACAAGAACCCGCGAGTGCCTGATTGTCCGGAACTAGACGTTCCAGATCTATAGGGCTCGGAAGTTGCTGACTATCCGGAACTTAATATTTTAGATATACAGAACTCAGGGATTCTAGATGTTGAACCGAGACAGAGCAAAGATGGGACAAAGACTTGTTCCAATCCTTCTAGCTTGTATGGTTCAGAATGAACCATGGACAATTAACAAAGAATTGTCATCTCCAGAAGCACTGCTTTGGAAAGAGGCTACAAAGAGAGAAATAGATTTCATCAGATAGAATCATACTTGTCTAATGGCTGACCTTCCTCCGGGAAAAGAATATTTGGGTTGTAAAAGCGGATACTCAAATTGAGTACACAGTAGATGGATCTACTGACGAGTATAAAGCCTCGACTACTTGGACATATGCTCCCTTGGGAATAGCTTAACATCCAGGGCCATTGCAGTCTTGCGTGATATGGATGTTGAGACAGCCTTTCTAACCGGAGAGTTGGAAGGTGAGGATCAGAGTTGGTTGGTTGGACTGTTGGGCTTCATCCTGCACTTTCCTTTTGGTCCTTGAAATGTCTACATTTTGGTCCTGGAAGGTTCAGATGAAACATAAACAATGAATCTGAAGCAGAAACATTGACTCTGAAGTTAGAAAGCCAACAGTTGGAAAACCAACAGTTTGAAAGTGGAAGTCATATTGAAACAAAGTCTCGATATGAAAAATATGGGTGTCATAGATGACATCGTAGGAATTGGGGTTCTTAAGACATCTAACAGACTGGTCTAATTCCAAACTCATTTGTTAGATAGTTGACAGTCTCGTTAAAGCCATTAATGGATATGAATCATAGAATTGATTGGAATTATGGTGCACCCATATCCCAGGAGCGATATGCGCAGGTCACATGTAGTTCAATGTATTTTACACACTATAACGGACCTGGTATCAGCTTAAAAAGTATATCAGTTGAACTAAGGTTCACTCGTGATTCTGGAAATGATCGATAGAAGGCGTTAAAACAGATATGACGATATCTGAAATATTCGCTTATCTACGGATTATGGTATTCTGGATGTCCAGCGGTTCTGGGAGAACACATTGATGCAAACTAGACATCGGACATGAAGAACACCAAAGCCACAAGTGAATGTGTATTGCGTATCTTGGAAAATCCTCTAAGCAAATTTGCATCGCCCGATTCATGATAAATCAGAGTTTATCGCTTTAACCAAAGCATGAGAAGAAGTTGAGTAACTTCACGACTCCTTAGAGGACGTCCCTTATTGGGAGAAACTCGTGCTTTCGATAGTTATACACTGTGGCTAGCCGATCGGCTTCAGGAAGGGCACGAATGACAGCGTCTAGACATATCTGTCGGAGACATAAGACCGTATGGCAGTTGATCACCACGGGTGTCATTCCCGTTGATTATATCAAAGGATAATATTGCGGACCCTTTAACTAAGGGACTACCCGAAGATCAAGAAGTATGCATGTCTAGGGGAATAGGCTTAAAACCCTAACAATACGAACCTTTGCGATGATAACCCAATCATACTGACTGGAGATCCCACGAATTTGGTTCAATGAGAAAACTAAGTTGCAAAAGGTTCAGTTGAGCGCTTCGGTGGAAGCAATAGCACTTCAGATGACGATTTCTGTAAAGAAACATGAATCCAAAGTCGTTCTCGCGATAGACATTAAAGTGCTACCTGCATGGTGGGTAAAGGTCAAGCTTCCAAACCTTTAACGATCCTCAAACGGTTGAGGTTAAGGTTGGGAAAACTTTTAATGATTCCTAACACTTGTAAAGTGAGGTATACCAGGATACCTTGTAAGAGATCACCTATTTAAGTACGAGGAAATGCCGCCTTAGATGAACGCACTTAAGAATCTAAGTGTGTCCACAGCCACAACGGACAGGACAATAAGAATGAAAACGAATAAAGGGGAGTTATTATGTTGGTATCATTGTCTTGTCTTATGCTAAACACTGACGGTTAAAGACATCACGTTCACCGCGCAGTAAGTAAGTCCGGTGGTATTCAACTAGGAAAGGTTCAAAATGGAAGCTACCTCTACTGATTCAATATCTTTCCGCTGAAAGATTGCTGAAGATTGGCACCTTGTGTGCACCAAGGGGATTGTTGGAAATTTTCCTTTAATGGGGGTTGCGTCCACCTATATTTAATAACTTAAACACTCGGGTTCCGCATATTGGAGAATTTGATTCTTCACACGTGCATAATCTACTAAGTGAGTACATGACCGTAGGGCCAAGGATCGTCAAATTTCCTTAAGAAATGAAAGAGATATTGATCCACTAAGTAAGGTGTTTGAGGTATGGAAATATGGTGCGGGAAAAATCTCCACATCGGTGGAAAAAGGAAGAATTGTTCATTTTATAAGCCTAAAAAATAGATAAGGGTTTGGGACCCCAAGGGGTAACCTATGTGTTTGAAGGAGGGAGGACCTAGGTGTGCTTGGGTTCAAGGCTAGGCCCACACCCACCCGACCGGTCCGAGTCGGGTCGCGGGTCGTTTGGCTGCTTCTGATATTATCTTTTTGGACCATAAACTGATTAGTTTTTACAGTTTGGTCCCTGGAGTTTCAGAAAACGTTCCAGCGCCGCGACGCTCAAGTTCCAGAATGCTGCCAGCAATCGAAAAGTCAACAATTTGGATGACTTTAACCATATGTAACATTTTGTACTAATTATAAAACGTTCAAAACGTTCCTGTCCTTGATTGTACCTCTTAATTAGCCTCTCAACACCTCTCCTCATCCTAAACACTATAAAATGAGAACCTTACTCTAATTTGAGGAACACAAGTCTTGAGGACAAAAGTAGTCCAGAAACAAAAGTTCTTCTTTCCCCTCTAAATTTCCACTCTTCAGTAGTCGTTTCATGTTTGTTTTCTTCGTTAGAATCAACCTATTTGTTTTGTAGTGTTGATTAATTGTTGTTTTATCTTGGGAGACTATTGTCCGCTAACGTAAAAACATATATATGGGGCAATCTTGTCTTAAAGACAGAGAGTCATCTCTCGACTCAGCCACAGTTGTAACAATCCAGATTTGGTGTTTCTTGATTTCAGGTTATCAAGATTCAAGGCTCAAGAAACTTGCGGAAATTATAAACTTAATTGTTTGTTTATCCTTTCGAACACTTGTAATATTTATTTACTATTCGTACGACATTTTGCTAATAGTTATTACTCTTTGTGCTGGTACTATGGGCAGATCTAGGGTTTAATTGTCAAAACATCATATTGTATATACAAAGTCAAGATTACTTTTTACGTATATATATATTATATGTTGAACTACATTATATTTTGAGTTCTCTTAGTGAAAAAATGACTGGTAATTGTTCTTGATAAACTTTAGAATTTGACCCATCTGGCGACTATTTGCATCGTTTGGTTGTAAAATTTTCATGGATTTTGCTGTTGTATATGGTAAGTTTATAATTTTACAACTATTCAAGGTGCACAATCGAAAGGGCACTTATGCAAGGTGATTATAGTACCAATTCATTACAAGGTAGTAGTCTTTTGGTACCACATAGGTGACCTTTGGTTAGAATAAATCAAAATAACTACCTATGTTGTCCTCCGGGGCATAGTCCAGTGGTAAAGCCTGGGCGCTATAAGGCGCTCTGGCATGAGACAGCGTGGGTTCGATTCCCCGCAAGCACGAAGAAATTCTGCATGTTGGGGAATTTGACCTTGTCTCATTGATCAGTTGTACGCTCCCAGAAAACTGGCCACCGGAGCACATTCCGCGATTTACCTGGTGATAGTTGTTGAAGGATCGGTGCTATTACCTCCAGGACGTCTGGGTAATACCAGTGAAGTAGTCAGGCGCAAGCCTAGAAACCTGGATTATTAAAAAAAAAAAAACTACCTATGTTCGTGTAAACAAAAGTATGCATTCATTAAGACTGTCTTTGCAGAGACACGATATTCTTGGAAGTACTTTATTGGTCTATAAATGATATGATCATATGACTAACAGAGTCTAAGTTTTGATGATAATTTACTTTTATAGGTAGTAAAATTTCTAGAACTTGGTCCAAAAGTTTCTGGCGAACTTGTGTGAAACCTTCAGGATAACTTTAAACTAGTCTAAATTTTGGTTATAGATCTTTTATAGGTAATTCAATTTTTAGACCTTGATCTAAAAGTTCCCAGTGAATTTGTGTAATACCTTCTGGACAAAGTTTGGTCATAAATGTAGTTGTAGCACTCCAGAAAATTTCAAAGTGTGTAAGGACTAATAAGAGGTTTACACATGGTAATTACCCTCGAAGTATATGCAAGCCAATATGAGGTTATTAGAATACTTGGACACAACTAGAATACAAGTTGGAACTTGGAAGAGGCCCGGACTGGATGGCGTGAAAAAAACCCAAGAAATTTATCTAAGTATGAAAGACGGAAGGAGCTTTAGTTGTCGCCCCAATCATAACTGTGCTCCAACTGTGACATCATAACTGTGCTCCAACTGTGACATCAACCATGCCGTGGCACATTCCATGAAAAAAGGGTAGGAGACGTTTCCAACCACTATGGCCTCAACTGTTCCCATGATTCAATCGGAGACCATTTTCGCTTGAGGCCACGGTTGGTCCTAGGCCTACAAAAATTTGAATTTCGGGGAGAGAGAAAAACAAAGGAACTTTTCCTCTAAATCGACCAAGGAACTTCAACCCCCATCAAAGTGAGTTCCAACTATATTTTTGGGATAGATGCTACTTTCAAACACTAGTAGTTACATGATTTAATTACTGAAACACATATATTCTTTCAAGAACACCCTATAATGGAGATTTTCAAGCTTCGTCTTCAAAGGATAATCTAGTTACGCAATCTACATATATTGCGTGTAAATTTGTATATCAAAGATGATTTGATAGTTGGTAGGGATGATAAATAGTGACTTGGAGATGAAAATTTAGCTATGTGATATTCTTAATAGTTTCAATGACGTGATAAACACCAAGAGTTGGGAAGATAAAGTTGATACACCATGTTAATGAGGATTGGAATTTAGTTTGGCTTGAGCCTAAGTGTAAAATCTTTGAATGATTCAATTGAGGTATTCATGAGTTTTTGTCGATGAAAATATGTTATGGTAAGAAATATTCTTTCTTGATTATTTCCTTCCAAAGTCATAGTACATATACTAAAAGCACAAGCATAATCCTAGGCTACAATTACGGTAAGTAATAACTAAAATATACATCTACCATATACAAAATATACATAATTATGACTAAATATAATTTTTCTATTCTATCACACCCCGTAGTCAAAGCGGGAAGTCGGTGTATGTTGAGACTGTTCCAAAAGTCTTCAAATAAAACCAGCGGAAGACCTTTTGTAAAAATGTCGGCAATCTGATAACGTGATGGGACATGTAAGACACGCACTTGTCCACGAGCAAGTGAATATCCAGCTCAATATGTTTAGTGCGTTGGTGGTGAACCGGATTCCCTGAGAGATAAATTGCACTAACATTATCACAATAAATCAATGTCGCCTTCGGAACCGGACAGTGGAGCTCTAAAAGAATGTTCTGTAGCTAACAAGATTCAGACACCACATTGTCAACTCCTCGGTATTCTACTTCTGCACTGGATCTGGACAACGTCACTTGCCATTTTGAGTACCAAGATACCAAATTATCACTAAGAAATACACAATAACTAGACGTGGAGCGTCTGATATTCGGACATCCACCCTAATCGGCATCTGTGTATGAAATAAAAGTGGTTGTCGAAGACGGATATAAATGCAAGCCATGATCGAGAGTGCCCTGAATATAACACACAATGCATTTGAAAGCATGCATGTGATCCTCCATCGGGTTATGCATGAATAGACAAACCTGTTGTACAACATAAGAAATATCGGGCCTCATGAAGGTGAGATATTGCAAGGGCCCTACAAGGCTGCGGTAATGTGATGAATCGACATATGGCTTGCAGGAAGAAGTACTCAACTTTGGTTTAGTATCAACCGGAGTGGAAGATGGCCTACACGATGACATGCCAGCTTGTTCAATAATCTCTACTTCATACTTCTTTTGGGATAAAAATAAATCACATGCATGACGTGTCACATCTATCCCCAAGAAATAACTCAGTTGCCCTGATCTTTCATTGCAAACTCAGACCCAAGCAGTGACATGATAGACTTGCGAAGAGCATCAAATGAGGCAGTTAATATAATATCATCCACATACAAAAGAATATAAGCAATATCATTACCCTGACGGTATATGAATAGAGAATGATCAGACATGTTGTTAGAAAACCCAATATGTGAAACATCATCTGCAAACCTCTTGTACCAGGCCCTAAGAGCTTGTTTGAGCCTATACAATGATTTCTTCAGCAGGCACACATGATTAGGATAAGTAAAGTCTTTGTAACCCATGGGTTGATACATGTACAATGTTTCATTGAGGTCTCCATGCAGGAAGTCATTTTTGACATCAAGCTGATGAAACGACCATGCCTTCGAAAGAGCCAGACTGAGGACCGTTCTGATAGTTGCCGGTTTGACCACCGGACTGAAAGTTTCACCGCAATCCATAACAGCCTGTTGAGTTTTCCGATCACCTACAAGACAGGCTTTGTGCCTCTCAAAAGTATTATCAGATTTTTCTTTATGACTAAAAATCCACATAGATCGAATCACATTAACATCAGGAGGAGAGGACACCAAATCCCACGTCATATTATTAATCAGAGCATTATTTTCATCATCCATAGCCATTTTCCAATTCGGGTCATTAAGGGCAGACATTGGGTTATGGGGCAACGATTATTTGGTTATATGGGCGTGAAGACCGTATTTTTTGTTTGGCTTAAAAATCCAGTGTTAACTCTGAGTGACTGGCCGTTGGGACGGAATTGGAAGTGGGCTGGTAGAGGAGATGAGACTGCCTGGCAGTGGGAAGTGACTTGGGCTTGCTGGGCCGCCACTACCTGAGGATGGTCCATTACCAAGTGGATTGCCAGGCAGTGTGCTGTCAGCGGGCGGGAGGCCCAATCGGGTCGGTAACTACTGGGCTTGGGCTGGGAGGCCTATTTTGCTGGACGGGAGACAACCACTATTGGGCTGAGGTACCGGGGCCCAGTTCACCCGAATTAATTGGGCTGGCCAAAACAGTGGGACCAGTTGGGGAAGATAATTGGTGGACCAAATACGGGGGTATGCTATCGTCAAGAAATTCATAGGTAGGAGACCCGGAACAATGTAATTTGGCAAAAGAGAAATTTGTTTTATAAAAAATTACGTGACAACTTACAATGATTTTATTAGAGAATAAGTCGTAATATTTGTAACCACGATGATTTGACGGATATCCCAAAAAAACACGGAGTATACCGGGGTTGAAGTCCATTGATGGTAGTAGAATGAAGGAGAGGATAGCATAAGAACTCGAAAACCCGTAAATGAGAATATGATGGGTCCCTTAGGTATAAAATTTTGAGTGGGGATTGGTAGGCTACTTGTTTGCTCGGAAGTATGTTGAAAAGATAGGTTGTCATTTGTAACGCATGATGTCAAAATGATTATGGTAGAGAGTCATGGGCAAGTAAGGTTCTAACAATGTTGTTAACGGTTCGAATTTTTCTTTCTGCTTTTCCATTTTTAGATGATGTATGTGGACACGAGAGATGAAACAACAAACCATTAGTTTTGCAAAAATCCCAAAATTTCCCATTATCAAATTCTCTACCATTATCATACTGAATATTTTTAATATCTCGTTCAAATTGAGTGCGGATGTATGCTCTAAAGGATAGAAGTGTGAAAAAAACTTGTGGCTTGTTAGACAAGGGAAACAACCACAAAAAATTAGAGTAATCATCCAACAAAAGAAGATAATATCTATGGCCCAAAGAGCTCAAAACGGGAGATGTCCAAATATTACTATGAATAATATCAAAGGGCATAATAGTACGAGAATTATAAGCAACAAACGATAACTTAACATATTTTCCAAGAGAACAAGAGCGACAAACATGAGAATCACGAGTTCTGGTACACTCAATAAATTTATTTTGTTATAGGGAAGCAAAAACAAGTGCTCCCGAATGACCCAAACGTTCATGCCATAAAGAAGGAGCTAAAGCTGCAAAAGTGGATGGTAAGTTGGCTTGATGAGTGGTTGTGTTGATTGGATAAATCTCGCTCCGACTATCACATCTCATTAGACACATCCCCTTCTGAAAATCCTTCACGAAAAATCCAAAATGATCAAATTCAACAAAAACCCAATTATCAGTAGTAAATTTTCTAACTAAAATCAAGTTTTTAATTAGTTGAGGAGCGTGAAGAACATTCTTTAAAGTTAACGTTCGGTTCGGGGGAGACAAGTTTGTAGTACCACAACCTCAAATTGGAATTGAATGGCCATTTTCGATAATTATACCACGATTATTGCTCAAATTAAAATAGGATGAGAGATTATGTTGGGAGAACGTCATATGAGATATTGCACCGGTGTCCATGTTCCAATTTGTATCGGGCGGAGTAAGCCCAAGAGTAAGCATCGCGACCTAGATATCTGTCAGGGTCGCCACTGCCGAGTGGGCCTGCTGCCATTGGCTCGACAGTGGCCCAAGAATACTTAGTTGTTGCTGGGTCTGCTGGGTCGCTGGCTGTGACTTGGGCCTGGCCTAGTTACCGGCTGGATAGGGGTAGAGTGGCACGGCCCAAGGCCACTGACAGACCCATGGTGCCGGCCCACTACCCCATGGTGTCCTCGACTGCCACTGGGCTGGCAGTTGCTGCAGGTCGCCGCCACTACCGCTTCCTCCGCCACGGCGGTGGCCGCCACCCTTTCCACCACCGCGGCTTTTTCCTCCATTACCGCTATTTTGTTCCTTTTGACTATGGTTTGGCGAATTTTCAAATTGTGTAGAAGTCTCCTCGAACGGAGTGGCTATTGAGTTGTGGAGCCTAAATCATCACCGACACAATGAAGACCCTCAACAGATCACTGTTGTTACTTCAAGAGATTTGAAGACTCCTACATGATACTGCTCCTTTATGTTGACGACATGCTGATCGTAGGAGCAGACCTACATGAGATTGATAAGCTGGAGAAGAAGTTGTCAGAAGAATTTACAATGAAGGATTTGGGAGCCGCAAACTAAATCCTCGAAATGAGAATCATCAGAAGTAAGAAGGGCCTCAAGCTTTCACAAGAAGAATACGTGATGAAGGTTCTCAAGAGGTTCAACATGGATGATGCCAAGCCAGTCAATACTCCCTTGGATGGACACTTTTGTTTGTCAAATGATCAGTCGCATATGATTGAGGACGAGAATGAGCATATGGACAAGGTACCTTATGCCTCTGCTATTGGCAGTCTTATATACGTGATGGTATGTACAATGCCAGACATTGCACATGCAATGGGAGTTGTTAACAGGTTTATGAGCAATGGAAAGCAACACTGGAGGTTGTGAAGTGGATTTTCAGGTATCTGAAGGGCAACTCAAATTCAACGTTGTGTTTCCGGAAGTTAGAGACAGGATTGCAGGGATATGTTAATACTGACAATGGTGGTGTAACATCTCAAAATTTTTGTTCAATAATTTGAGCACCTAAATGGAGAAAATAAACCCGAGCATTGGAAAACTTATGTTATGTTCACGTATGCTAATAAAGAGATTAGTTTATAAAAGGATTAAACTCCGAAATAATTTTTGGACGTAACAAGTATGATGACGGGGAGCGGAAATAAATTTGGTGCGTGCACAAAGAGGTTATGGACTAGTGGTATATTAGAAAATTATGACATTGAGTATATGAAGGTCATATAAGTTATCAAGATTTAAGTGAATTGGGATCACATAATTAATTATGTGTGTGATTGATAAATTATACGGAGGTAGGTATGAAGGGGGGTATGTGTCGTTGGTTAAAACTCCCCACCGTTGAGAATAATTTGGGTGGGGGACCAAATGATGGCATGCATTGAATGCTAATGTAGATGCTAATCTAAAGCATCTATTAAAGGGGAATTGCACGAGAAACACCCCTTGTGCTTAAGGAAATGTTAAATGCTAAACATTTCATTCTTGCAGTAAAGTAAATAAGAGAATTCAGTTAGTCTACTTTGAGAATTAGTTCTTTCATTTTGGATTCTTTTCAAGCAAACAACGTACAACAACATGAAGAGACAAAAAGGTGTGCAACAACCATTTATTTTAGCTTTGAGCAAATATTGTGTTAAGTAAACATCCCAGTGAGCAGAAAACATTAGACATGGACTGGTTCCGTTATTAATCAAGGTATGTTAAGATAAATTATTTCTTTCTTTTGGTATGTTCTACGTACGAAACGTAACCGTGATATTGCTCCATAATTATTCTACTCTTAGTGAGTTAAGGAATGTTCATATTATTGATTCCTATGTTAAAAGAATGTCTAAATATGTTCTTAAGTTCTTATTGAGGCATACAGAAAAGATGTTGATATTTACAGTGTTAGCCGAATGTACAAGGATATTGTGTCACCCAGGATGTGCTATTGTTATTCATGCATTTTCATTTGCATTGCATTCATGTTTTACCCAAGACCGTATATTGGGGACGGGAAACGGAAAACGCAGACCACCTAATCAGCTGGGATATGATAATGATAAAGCCTGTGTGGCTTAATGAAGGAAGATGCCTGATTAAGGGCCAATATATATATATATATGTTGTGGGGAGGAAGATGCCCTTGTGTGGCCAGTATATATTTATTTACCGCATTATGCATGACATTTAGTCATTTATGCCCATAGAGGCCGATATGAAATGATGCACACAGAGGCTGTTATGGTAAGGAAGATGCCCAATGGGGCCGATGTATATGTATACCGCATTGTGCATGATATTTAGGCATATGTATTAGGACCCTCAGAGGTACTTACTATTGGTCGATTGTTTCTGTTTCAGTTGTTGTTATATCCATGTTATGCTATTATTCATGCTTGACATACTCAGTAAATCAGTTGTACTGACGTCCCTTTTGTTGGGGGACGCTGCGTTTCATGCCAGCAGGTTCAATTAAAGAACGTGATGGTTCACGTTAGTTGATTGCGAATACAACGGATTTTGTGGAGCACTCCCCTTGTTCGGAGTGTTGGTCCAATTTTGGTATGGTACATTTTTGCTTGTACATATGGGTATGGCGGGGCCCTGTCCCGACCTTTGATGTTGCTACTCCTAGAGGCTTGTAGACATGTATCTTGTGTGTAGTTGTTATGTATGGCCTTGTCGGCCTTTGGGTATGTATATATATATATAAGATGGTTATCCAACTTTATATAGTCATTTTTTGACTTAGTCCGTGTTTAATTATGAATAGGTGTTGACTGTAAGGTTAGTGGTACCCGGCGGCTGGGTCGTGACAAACTTGGTATCAAAGCATGTCTGTCCTAGGGAGTCTACAAGCCGTGTCTAGTAGAGTCTTGTTTATGGGTATGTTGTGCACTATACTTATAAACAAGATGTAGCCTGACATTTAGAGATGGTTTCCATTCTTTCATATCATAGATCGTGCTATAGAACTGAGATATAAGTATTTCGCTCCTAATCTATTTCGTATTTACGATTCCAGCAATGCCTACCGCAAGGAAAAAGTCCAAGAGTATAAGGAAATTGAATACGGCTGCGGGCGAAGGTGCCAGCCGATTGCCACCCGCTAGCAAGGGCCAGAGTGAGACCCTCAGTGCCAATGCGACCCTTGTTACCCCTAGTACATCTACCATAAATAAAATGTCAAATTCGTTCCATTATAATTATGTAAATAAATAATTTAAGATAATGAAATTAAGTACGATAATTAAAATTAAGTAAAAATAATAATTTAAAGAAAGAACGAAGGTACCGAACGCCGACGTAACATCGACGTGTATTTGAGGTTGAAAATTGAAACTTTTCTCGATGATCCTCAATCTAGTTGCCAACTTCACTCCCAATTTTTGAACTTTGATAGAAATTAGCAAATAAAATATAATATTTAGTGTGCAATTTAGACTTGTAGAGAGAGAGAGAGACTAGAGAGATGGTAGGAAGATTTGTGAGAAAAAGGAAGAGGAAAATGAGATATTTATAGTTGAGAAATAGGGTTAATGTGTAAATATACTAACTTAGGGGTTCAAAAAAAATATTAAGGGGTAGGGGGGTGTATGGATGTGGGGGGCAAAATGGTCGTTAATAGCCGTTGCCAACGGCTAAAATCGAAAATGCATGTTGTGCAATGGCTAGTTCTGGGGGGGGGGGGGGACGGGGCGGGCCGGTCGTTGGCGGGATCGGGACGAGCTCTAGTCCCGTCCCGAGTTCGAACCTCGCTACCGATATTGTACATCCCGAATTTTTTTTGCGGGTCAGGGCGGTAACCGAGATCGGCCGAGGCGGGATCGAGTCGTCCTTGTCCACTGGACAACCTTATATCAAAGTATGCACACCCTTAGGAGTTAAGAATTATTCTCTCTGCCCTAATTTATGTTAATATTATTTACTTGAGTATGAAATTAAAAAAGAAAAAAATATTTTAAAATTTATGATCTAATACAAATCTTAAATATTTGTGTTTCTATAAAATATTTCATGAAGAGTAAAATAGAAATTCTAAAGTTCGATTGTTTCTAATATCATAAATAAAGTTAAGGAATAAGGCATATAAACACACCTAAAATATAATGAAATTGTCAACTACACATCTAAACTATGCGACCCCCCCTAAGCTTACTTTTTAGGCTTTATATATTTACCCCATTCACTAGTTACATAGTAAAAAAAAAAAAAGTTACAACACAGCATGTGCAAACACATACTTATTGAAGACTAGTAAAATAAGGTCTTAATACCTCTTTTCATTTGATTCTTTCAAATTCAAACGACCTGACTTCATCTTCTCTCAAAGCCTTCTTGAAAAGTAAGTTTAGAAGTAATTAATTCATAGTTATGCTAACTATTATTATAAGAATGTGTGACCCTCACTACTAGAAATCGGACCTATTGCAACAGTTATTTTGCAACGGTTATAGAACAGTTGCAATAGACCATCTGTTGCAACGGTAACTTGCAACGACTTTGCAACCGTCGCAATAGACTCTCCATTGCAACCCATCGACGTCTCTTATCCCCATTTCTCCTTCGCCTCTCGTCTCCATCTCTCTTCCATGTAGCGTCTTTGCTTGGGCTTCTTCAACTTCTTTGCCTTGGATTCAATTAGCCATGGCAACATTATTCTTTCAAAATTCTCACCCATAGCCTTTCGTTCGATTTCATTTTTGTCTTAGGGCTTTTTTGTTTTTGCTTAAAATTTGTGATAATTTTGTGTTTTTACGGATTCATTTGATTTAGAGATATATTGGTTGGTGCTTGGTTACTTTAATGTATTACAGTTTAATGTATTACAGATTTTTGTAGAACATTTTTAGTGGGTTGTGCTTTTCTTTTTCACTCTTATTTTCAGGAAAATAAGTCTATGTTTCAGCAATAACAAGTTCTCATTTGAATATTTGCTACTACCACCAAGATATGCACCGACGGTCGCTCCGCCCAGGCTCACGCCCAAGGTTTTGCAGCGACCGCCGCGCCCTCCTACTCATCGGGGCCTGGCACAAGCCAATTATCCCTGTGGTAACTTTTCTGACACCTCTAACTTCGAATTCCGAAGGTCTAAAGGATCGTTGAGTAAGTTATGTTCTCACTTTTCATGAAAATTATGCTCCCTCAATTTTGTTTTACTTGACAGAATTGGTGTTGGATATTTTCCTTTGTTTCTTTACTTTGGTATTTTAGATAATTTGCAGATGATGTATTTGCCTTCTTTGGCTGCCTCAGCAACCCTATGTGCTCCAAACTGGTAATTACTTGTTTCCATCCAACTGATATGTGTTTAATTCAAATTACTCAATCCACTACAATTATCAAGAAAAGTGGAGTTTTTTCTCTTATGCAATAAATTTCGGTTCCAGTTGTATTATCATTTTTTCCCTGTATCTTCTGTTTAGTGTGTCTATATTGATTGAACAATGTACAATAAAGTCATAAAAAAGAGCTATCATTACTTGTGTCTCGCTTTCATTCTATTATCTGGGGCAAGTTCGGATAAGAGAAGTTTGCAAAAAAGAAGTATATATGTAGCATTTATAGAGTTATTAACCAAAAAATTGTCTGTTGCAAAATAAAAATAAAAAGGCAAAGGGTAGCTATTCATATCAATTAACAGGCACAAATTATAATGATGTGTAGTTATATATAAAGATAAGTACTTGTGTCTTTTTCATTTGCAGGTGTGATTTTGCACTTCGGTGAAATTGCTTTATTTTTATACAGAGGAATACCTATTTTAGCTCCATATATGTGTGTCTCTGTGGTCTACTTTTCAAGATGCCTTTTTATGAGCTTGATTCTAACCTAGACATGCAAAATTTGGACTTGGTTAAGTAAACACTTCGGCAAACAAACATTTATGAACATGTAAGCAGTATAAATCTAGTTAGTGTGGCTGGTTTATTATACTTTATTGAGTTTGGTACTACTAGTTATTACTTTGTGACCATGTAGAATAGCTTCTTCCTCAAATTATTCTTATAACAGATGTCTCGAAAACTATTATTCTAATTATCATGGAGTATCTATGTAGTGTTATAAATTATGACTAATGTAGTTTTTTTCTACAGAGCAAGACCAATAACAAGGGAGAATAAGCAAAAATGTACTCAAAACTAGTAAGTGCTTCCTTCAAAATCTTCTTTTGCCTTTTCACCAAATTTTTAGCTAGCATGGGTTTAGTAAACATAATTTGTGTAGAAACTTATTTAGAGCTATAACTATTTAAGACAAAACCTCAAATGAATGGACAACAAAACTATCAAGTATTTATTGCACAAAGACATTAGTATATCACCATAGTTGTAGACATTAGTAGAATTGCTGCAGAAAATTATCTGGAACAAATCTCTTTACCAGTGCATTCTTATATGTATGATCAAGGTTACTTTTGATCAACTATTGGAGCTATAAGTTCTTTCTACTTTCTATTTGCTCATTTTTATGCAGGGATTGGTATTGGTTGATTGTATCGAAATGCAAATCGGATTAAGAATCCAGTATTGGTTGATCGTTGTTAGACCTTCGGATGTTCGAGGAATTTTTTTTTTTTGCAGACTTTGCAAATTAATGTACGTTGACTCTTGAGTTGTATTATAAATTATGCTTTTATATATGAATAAAAATAGTTGGATTGGGTTATGATTCTTTTTGATAAATATCCTTTTCTTGGTTTATCTTGGTTTATTTAAGGGTGCATTGGTACTTTATAAAGCCGTTGTAATAGATTCCATTAAGCGTTGCACTAGCTCCTGAAAAACGTTGCAATATGTAATCCAAACGGTTGCAAAGCATCAAAAATCCGTTGCAATAGCCTCAATAGATTCTGACATAACATGATATGGCAACGGTTTTGAACTGTTCCATTATACTGAATAACCTTGAAATATAGGGTCCTATGGCAGCGGTTAGAGATGGCAATGGATCTTGGACCCGATCTGGATCCGGTGGATCCATATCGTTTTATAGAATATGGATCTTTAAAAATTGGACCCGACGGATCCGGATCGGATTTGGATCTGGATCTTGTATTTGAGATCCGTATCCAGTACAGATCCGATCCGTGGATCCGTTTTTTATTAAATATATCCATAACCTAAAATGTAATTTTATAAGTATTTTCTTAAATTTTTTTCATAATTTATGTATTGGGTAAAAAGTTGAACCAGGATAAGGCACAAGTCACACAGCCATGTAATTTGTCTTTGAAGTTTCATTTCTTTTACCTATATGCTCTCTGCAGTTTCTCATATTTTCATTTCTATATATAAAAAAATTATCACTCTTCTTTAAATTTCTCTTTCTTGAATCTGCTAGCCGTAAGCTTTAAGTATCTTTCTCTCATTTGTTTGATCAGCAAAAAAAAACTGGGACTTTTGATATATGACTGACAAATTGTTTTATATTGTTTAATGAAGTCAATCAGTAGAACTACAAGTGGAGCATCACTAAAGCCTCCAAAAATTAGCTCAAAGTTGCAACCTGTTCAACTTCACTAATGAAGTCAATCGTCTTTATTTTCTTGTGATACTAAAACTTTATTCAATGTTTTGGAAGAATTGTGTCATGTTTATGTAGGTTGATTGAATGAACTAAATCTTTTTTTTCAAGCAGATTGTGTTTCATTTTTTCATAAAAGTTACAACATGTGGGAATATTATTCAAGCTAAAAAAATTTACATGTAGATCCAGATCCGATCCGTGGATCCAGATATGAAAAATGGATCTGGATCTAGTAGGATCCGGTCAAGATCCAATCCGTTGCCATCCCTAGCAGCGGTTCAGTAATCGTTGCAATAGAAAGTCTATCACAACGGTTCGGTAGCCGTTGCAAAAAAACTGTTGCAATAGACCTATTACAACGGTATCTGATGTAACGGTTCTCTAAAGCGTTGGCCTATGGCAACGGTTTTGGTACCTATTGCAACGGTTTTGCAGCTGTTGCCATAGGTCAGTTTCCTACTCATTAAAAAGTAAAAATCTTGTAAGACAAAAAGTCACATCTCTGATTTTTTGACAGTTCCATTTTTCAAACTCCAGATCCTCCTCTTTGTTAGATTAATCACAATTAAGAAATTAAAATATGTCCAGCTTTTGCTAGCTTTGTCTAGGATAGCACATTATGTTGACATTAGACAAACAAGTTGACATTATCTATTTATTTATTAGTTCACCAAGTAATTACTTTTTTTGTGGCTGATTAACTAATGAATAGTGTGAAAATCTCCATGCAACAACAATCAATATAGATTCGATTACGGTTGGTGAGGAGTGTTTAATTTAATTAACTACATTAATTTATTTTTCCCTTATATTTTTTTAATGAAATTTAATAGATTGGAAGGATATGATAAATGGGATTCAAAGAAGGATAGATTATCTATTAAATGGGGAAATATTATTGTCTCGTATATTGTTGACAAACCCAAATGTTAAAGAGCTTCTCAAAGCAGGGAGACATAATTTACAGCTTTTTTTCGTCCCTTAGTGAAATATGTGTTACAAAAATTGGATAAGATTCATTGCATGGATCTGTACTTCTAATTATGGGGAAAACCCAGATTTTTTGAAGAATCATAATACATCAACATCCCTCAAATTTGTCACTATATCTTATTTGAATATTTCAATTACCATCTGTTTCAGTTGGGTAATAGATACCAAGCGCAATTTTTTTTCAAAATTTGAATTGGAATTGTCTAATCAGAATATTTTAGCATACATTCAAGTGTTGAATTGAAACAGACCGTAATTCAAGTGTCTAAGTGAAATTTACTGAAGTTAAGAAGTCGTCATGTATTACTCAATGTGATTTATCTTGTACCAACAGTCAACGTATGATGAGGTTAATATATTGGATTTAATTGATATATAATGGTAGTGTAAGTAGCTTTTATTGCAGCAGTGTTTAAGTTATCAAATTTAAATTATTATAAACAAAACAATTATTTGTTGTTTAAATAAATTATCTCTTAATCTGATGGTGTGAAAGAAGAAATAGTGCACCGTCAGAATTATGGGCTAAAATATTTCTCTCACCCCTTTTTTCCATCGTCAACGGTGATTTAATTAATTAAAGTGGTATAATGTGCTTATTTCAACCATTCCATTATCCCTTGTACATATATTTGTTATTCTCCCTACTTGCCAAAGCTTGGCACTTGATTAGTCTACGTCCACTAAATAGCTATTGAACCACAAGGCTAGAGATTTCATCATTGAACTTTCTAAATGTATCCAAAAACTTTTTTTAAAAGTATGAAAAATGTGAAAGTGCACAAACTCCTAATATACGCAGTACTGGTAATTTTTAATAGATTTTGTATTTCTGTTACACAATTTATTAAATATTTATAAATATTAATTGTAAACTCAGTTATATATAACATATAAACTTGAGTTATTCCGCGTATAAATTTATATTGTTCAAATTCTAGGTCTTCCTGCTCGAAAACTGTGTATAAACATGTAAACAAAACTGCTCCGACCCCATTTTGCCTTCACACAATCGCCCACTGGTTCAAAACTTCAAACGACCCACCCATAAACTCCATAATTTAATGAACAATTTGTGTGTACGTACATGTGAGATAGAGAGAGAGGTCATACGTAGGCGTACAATCATTGGGATACTTTTGGTAAAGCAAGAATACATAAAAACTATTCCCTCTTTTCCAAAAAGATTGTTCTACTTTTCTTATTAGTTATCACAAAAAGATTGACACATTTTTATATTTAGAAACAATTTAACTTCATGATATGATTTACAGTCACACAAATATTTAAAGTTTGTTTTGGACCCCACATTTCAAAAGTTTTCCTTTATTTTTTAAATTATGTGTTAAGTCAAACTATAACAATCTTGTTGAGGCGGAGGGAGTATGTAACTTGTAAGCATGATATAATTTCCCAAACTCATGAAACTTAGCTAGCGTTTGATCATAGATTTTGGATCAATATCTGTTTGGCCATAGATTTTGGAGAGAATTTTGAAAATATGTCTTCACAAAAATTTCAAGTTCCAAAAATTGATTTGAAATTTCCACTCACAAAACTTTAATTTTTTTCAAAATAAAACGTATGTCTAAACACTTCGAAAACTTAAATTTTTATGTTTTAAGTTTCAAGCTCAAAATCTATCACCAAACGGAAGCTTAGAAGAAAGACAAAGATAAAGAGAGTTCAAAATTTTGAACATATAAGCTAGAGACTCAGATTATTAATTTTTTGTCTATATTTCCATATCTTTCTTTCATGTGTTTTCGCCTTAGTTGATGAGCTCTCCTTTTGAGCCATTCTTTTTTCTAATGTACAATTGAAAGTTAGTAATTGGAATCTAAATTCCAGCTTGAAGTACAAAAAAGAAAAAAAAATTACAAACAAAAGAAAGTAAGTAGTACTAATTAGTGTTCACAAGGCATCAATTATAACCCTTTGTTTCTTGCTACACTCATAAGCCAACAACTCCATCTCCCTCATTTTTTTGCCGCCACCACCATTGCAACTACTCATATTATTTTCAACAACAACATCTTGGACCTTGTATATATTCACTCCGAATAATCTCACCATTTTTACTGGCTTAACTTGAACTTGTATTTTATCCAAAATTGGAGCACTAGATATTCTAGCCTTCCAGACGATATAAAGCTTCGTATCATCAACTCCAACTCCAGTAGATCGTTCAAAGCTAACAATATCTCCGGCCTTCAACTTTTTCTCCTTCACGAAACGACTCCACCCTTTAGTTAACACGTAACTTTGACTACTATTCCAATACGAATATCGAAATCTCCATACTTTCCCATTCATATCTTCCAAATTTAACAACACCCCCCCGTTCACCCCTAAAGGAAAATATCTCTCCGCATGTTGTTTTGGAATAACAAACCTATTAAGCTTTCCTACATCGCTCGGAGTAACTGCTTTTTCAAAAAGCAGTTCACGAGCTCTTTTCGCGACTTTTTCATTATCAAATGAAAAAGTCGCCCCATCATTCTTCTCGAAAGTATTAGTATAAACTTTTTTCGCATGTTCAAGTTCGTCACTATACGTGTGTTTACGTAGCATGTCAACGATTTCTGCCTTAGAACGAGAATTCAAAAATGAAATTTCGATCTCCTCTTCTTTGCAATTATCAAACAAGGGCTTGAAATTCGTAACAGCGTCTCTGCCGCGGAATCTTTGCGCGGAGATATCGTATGCTTTTGCTGCTTCTTCCTCACCGTTGAATGTTCCTAACCAGACCCGTTGATGTTTTTCATATATTTGTGCACCCCATCGGCCATTTGGTTGAGGGACTACACCTTTGAATTTTGAAGAAGGCAACTTATTATTATTATTATTATTGGACTCTGCTTCTATACCATTAATTAATTCAGCGTCTATTATTAGGCTGGCCCCACTTCCCATTCGCCGGAGTATCTCCGGCGACTTTGCCGGAGCAATTGACGGAGAGTCACTAGTTGTGCTAACTTCTTGATCTATGCAACTTCCGTCCATTTAATTTTTTTTTTGGTTATGTTTTGATATGAGAAAGAAGAAAGAAATAGAGTGTTTGTATAATGTGAAGTTTCAAGAATTTGGTTGTGCAAAAGAGAGGAGAATGAAGTGTGAATTGGTTTGTTGATAGATGAAATATAACGTTGAATGCCTATATATATAAGAGCTTTGCCCCTTTTTTTGTTCTGCAGCATATTTTATTATATGGGGGAAAATACAACTGGTCATGCAAATTGTTTTATATTTTTTGAAGATATTGAGACGTGGGTATTGTGGGTCAACCAGAAGCCAATAAGGTCATGGAATGGGAAGATTCAAAGATGGTAAGGTGGGGGAGGAATTTGAGTAGTATTAGTATGTACTAATATGGGGGTATATATTTGTTGTGGAGTTGGGTAGGTAAAAGTATATGTGTATACTAATAATATAAGGTGTGAGGTGAGGTTGCTGGCATAAGCCGTATATGTATTTATACCAAAGTAAATACAGTAACATTTTTTGTACTTCATCCCTTTCAATTTATAAATATTAATTTGATGGAGCATGGCGTTTAGAAAGTAAGAATTTCTTTTTGAATAATTTTATGATCTTAAATTGAATATATTTATGAAGTTTTATAAAAAATGTATTTTGAATTTTACAACAAAAACAATAACATATCAATGTAATTTCGCATATGGGGTCTGAAAGAATAGACTGAACACAGATTTTGCCCCTACCTTGTAGAGGAAAAGAGACTGTTTCCAAAAGACTCACAACTCAAGTTATCTTTTAAATTTTGAGGTATCAAATATGTCATGTCTATTAGCGAATATTCTCCGAATATTCTTTGTATATTTTGTAATTATGATAGATGTATATTTAAGGTAACTTAGGATTCTAATTGTATTAGGAATCAACCTTTGTAAGGTAAGTTAGGATTCGTACCATATTAGGAATCAACCTTTGTACAGCTATATATATTGTGAATAATGAAAGGAATCTCCAAGGGAAATTATTCCATCTTTCATGGTATCAAGAGCCTAAAACCTAAATTCATTCTCTTCCTCATTCTCGGCCGAAATTAGCATTTTTTTTCTGATTTCACAAAAAAAAAATTCTGCTTTCCTCCCTTTCTCGGCCAAACCAGAAAATCCCCTTTCCTCGGCAGGCGGCAACCATGTCTTCCCCCACAAATTCCGGTTCATCCACTGGCACACTTGACAACCCCTCTCAACGTTCAGTATCTTCTTTTCATCCGGCAATCGCCGTTAACAACATCAAGAATTTTATCCCTATAATTCTTGACCAAGAAGACTGTCAATATTCCATGTGGATGGAACTATTCTACATTCATGCATGTGCATACAACGTGCTCGATCATATTGACGAATATGTTCCCCGTCCCACCGATGTTACAGACTCAATCTGGCGTCGTCTTGACGCCATCGTCAAACAATGGATCTATGACACCATCTCCAAAGACCTGTTGTGCACTATCATGAAAATAGGTGCTACGGCATGTGAACTTTGGGTCCGGCTAGAAGAAATCTTTCAGGACAATAAAAATACTCGGGCCGTATATTTGGAAGAGCAATTCAATAATACCCGCCTCGAGAATTTTAACAACATGTCCGAATATTGTAAGCAACTGAAACTCATAACAGATCAACTATCCAACGTCGGGACTTTTGTTTCAGACACCAAGATGGTGCTTCAACTTGTTGCGGATTTACCAAAAGGTGAATATGACACACTCGCAACAATGATTCAACAAGCCGACCCTCTCCCAAGTTTCAACAAGGCACGTTCACAACTATTGTTGGAAGAAACTAGACGTGCTAAACAAGAGGAACATAATCAAAAGGCGTTAGCCGTTGGCGGATGGCAACACTGCGCCAAGAAGAACCAGCCATCACAAAGATGTCCAAAGAAGCAGAAGCACCACCTGGTTGCGATCCAAAGAACAGAATAAAGAATAGCAAAGAATCGCAAAGAATAACAACAAAGAATAATCGCAAAGAAGAATTTCAGCCGCCCGCCCTCGATCGATTGGGCCAGGCCTACACCACCGTGAACCTTCAACCGCCCGACGACAATTGGTACATGGACACCGAGCCACATCTCACCTCACCCGGCCGTCAGGTAACCTATCTCAACTACGTCGGTTAAAGTGTCCTCAATTTATTATCACGGCAATGGTCATCGCATTCCAATCAAGGTTACGGTAACACACACACCAAACATCCACACCCGCCTTTCTCCCTAAACCACGCCCTATACACACCTAACATCATTAAAAACTTAATCTTTGTTAGAAAATTCACTAGCAATAATGCGTATGCCGTTTAATTTGACCCTTCTGGTTTTTCTGTGAAAGAACTCAATACGGGGAAAATTCTTACACGCCACAATAGTGTGGGAGACCTCTACTCATTCACTCAATCTTCCGCTGTCAGACCGCAAGCACCTCTATCCCTTGCAGCAATCTCTCCCTCCACTTGGCACAACAGACTCGGACACCCCGGAGACCTAGTTTTTACTTTTCTTAGGACTTCTAAGCATATTCAATGTAATAATGGAAAAATTGCCCAATACTGTTTTTCTTGTCCACTAGGAAAACATACTCGTCTTCCATTTATGTCATCAAACAGTGTTACTTTTTCTCCCTTTGATATTGTTCATGCTGATTTGTGGACATCTCCGATTGTTAGCTCTTTGAGTCATAAATTCTATCTAGTATTCTTAGATGATTTTTCACATTTTGTCTGGATTTACCCACTGAAATTCAAATCTGAAGTTTTTACAAAATTCCTCGAGTTTCACAAATTCATTAAAACACAATTTGAAAAATCTATCAAATCATTCCAATGTGATAATGGACGTGAATTTAATAACTCGACATTTCACAATTTCTGTTCTAAACAAGACATGGTTTTCCATTTTTCTTGTCCCTATACTTCTTCCCAAAACGGAAAGGCTGAAAGAATTATACGTACCATCAATAACATGGTCCTCACACTTCTGTTTCATGCCTGCCTACCACCGTCTTTTTGGGTCTATGCTGTCAAAATGGTAGAATCCCTTCTTAATATTTTACCAACTAGCACACTCCAAAATAAGACCCCTACCGAAATCTTATATCGTAGGCTACCATTATATGATCACCTACGTATTTTTGGATGCTTATGCTACCCCAACATGGCCTCCACTGCACCTCACAAACTTGCACCTCGCACTCTGCCATGTGTCTTCCTTGGTCTATCTCCTAATCATCGGGGCTACTTGTGCTATGACATTGCTACTTGCAAAATCATTGTCTCCCGTCACGTCACCTTTGACGAGACAACCTTTCCTTTCTCAAATCTCCAGAAATTTCAGACCATCGATTACATCTTTCTCGATGAACCAAGTCTGTCCCCGATCATCCAAAATCTATACCAACAGCAGCCCATTGTTCCGACAGTCTCGCCACTGTCTGGCACCACCCCAACAGCTCCCTGCTCACCCCTACCATCCCGGCCGAGTCACCGTAAACCGCCCAAATTGAATCGCCGCCCACCGTCCGTAACTGGACCAAAGAACCTCCCACCCGACCCACCGCCACCGCTGCCTCATCAGATGATGGAGACTCGTGCACAACACGGGATCTTCAAACCCAAGGTTCACTTCAATTTCTCCACACAAACCTTATCACCCATTCCAAAAATCCAAAACTAGCAAAATCGACCCAAATTGGAATGCGCGCCATGTGCGAGGAATTTAACGCTTTAACCAAGCGTAACACTTGGGATTTGGTACCTAGACCCGAAGGTGTGAATGTTATCCGGTGTATGTGGCTATTTCGGCACAAGTTCAGAGACAGTGGTGACTTAGAGAGGTATAAGGCAAGACTAGTCGCCAATGGCACTAATCAACAGGAGGGTATTGATTGTGGTGAGACATTCAGTCCGGTTGTTAAACCGGCCACTATTCGGACTGTTCTCAGTATTGCTATGGGCATGCATTGGCCGATTCATCAGCTTGATGTCAAGAATGCATTCCTTCATGGGGATTTGAAAGAGACTGTGTACATGCATCAACCTCCTGGCTTTGTTCATCAGTGACTCCAGTTTGTGTGTCGTCTCAGGAAGTCATTGTATGGATTGAAACAGGCACCCCGCGCTTGGTATGATCGTTTTGCCAGGTATCTTTTGCAGATTGGTTTTGTATGTAGCAGGTGTGATAACTCTCTCTTCACTTTTCACCGAGGTAGCAGCACTGCATATTTGCTATTATATGTTGATGACATTATTCTTACTGCCTCATATGACGGTTTGAAGAATGAAATCATTGCTCTACTCAAAACTGAATTTGCTATGACTGACTTGGGCAAACTAAGTTATTTTTTGGGTATATCGGTAACCAGATCTGCAGCCACTATGTTCCTATGTCAGCGTAAGTATGCAGAAGAGATAGTGTACAGGGCCAAGATGGCAAATTGTAAAATTATGCCAACTCCGGTGGACTCCAAATCCAAGCTTAGTGCCAATGACGGTGCGCCAGTTTCTGATCCCACTCTATATCGGGGTCTAGCAGGTGCTCTTCAGTATCTTACATTCACTAGGCCTGATATTACATATGTCGTTCAGCAGGTGTGTCTGTTCATGCACGACCCCCGAGAGTCCCATTTTGCCGCCCTCAAACGTATTATCAGATACGTTAAGGGCACTAGACTTTGGATTACACTTATACCCCTCTGCCCCAACCAAGTTACTTGCCTACACGGATGCAGATTGGGCAGGATGCCCAGACACACCGGGCTCCACCTCAGAGTCTTGTGTATTTCTTGGGGATAATCTTATCTCATGGTCCGCCAAGAGGCGTGCCACACTATCCCGCTAGTCTTTGAGCGAGAATATCGCGGTGTTGCTAATGTAGTTGCTGAGATCTGTTGGCTCCGAAATCTTCTTTTAGAGCTCCAGTGTCCACTCCGCAAGGCGTCTAAGTCTATTGTGACAACATATCTGCCATCTATATGTCTCATAATCCGGTCCAACATCAGCGGACTAAGCATATTGAGATGGATATCCATTTTGTGCGAGAGAAGGTTGCCCGTGGTCAGGTCAAAATATTACACGTGCCTTCCTCTTATCAGTATGCAGACATCTTCACAAAGGGACTACCGCGACAACTCTTCACCGACTTCCGATCCAGCCTTAGCGTTCGGCCTCCTCCCGCTCCGTCTGAGGGGGAGTATTAGCGAATATTCTCCGAATATTTTGTAATTATGATAGATGTATATTTAAGGTAACTTAGGATTCTGATTGTATTAGGAATCAACCTTTGTAAGGTAAGTTAGGATTCGTACCATATTAGGAATCAACCTTTGTACAGCTATATATATTGTGAATAATGAAAGGAATCTCCAAGGGAAATTATTCCATCTTTCAATGTCAATAGAATAAAATTGGACATTGAGATTTATAACACATTACTTAGTTATTGGATAGTGGAAGTTTGTATCCACCTGTTAAAATTTTGATTTCTCTAATTGTTGAGTTAGGAGTATTTGAGTTGGAAGGGGTTAGGGGTAGGAGAAGATTGTAACCGAAATAGTAATTGACTTATTTGATTTTTCTAAATTTTGATGAACAGTCATTCTGAATTTATATAGGTAAAATAGCAAATGCTTAGAGAATAGTTGATACATAAATTTATCCAGACACCATGAGTATCAGTCTGAGGGCGGAGCCACATGTATCAACAGGAACCTTTTCATTGAAATTTTTTATATATATATATTATGTAAATCTCCTTAATTTCTTTGGATATTTACTTTTTTCATATTTTCACACTTCTCGGTAAAAATTCTAAATTTACCTGTTAGTAACACAAAATATATGCAATGTATGTGTTGTACGTGGGTTACAACAATGGCAGAAAACGAAAAGTAAGTAAATATTACAAATGCTCGAAATGATAAACTACTCAAGATTACAACAAACTGGAAATAAGAACGATTATAAACTCCTTGTGATTTGCTGAGTCGAGTCATGACACTCTGTCTTTAAGACAAGATTGCCCCGTATATATCATTTTACGTTGGTGGGCAATAGTCTCCCAAGATACAATAGCAACTAACAAATGAGCAAAAAAAATTCAAGTGTTACTCTTGAAGAACTTTGAATATAAGAAACCTGCTAGAGAGGTAGAAGAAGATTTCAGAAAATTTCTAAGTGTTGAACAATTGAGTCAAATGCCTCAATTTATAATGTAAGGAAATGACCCCTCAACTAGCCAACTAATGACCTTCAATAGCCATGTAATGACACTTATTGAGGGGTTACATTCAGCCAAATAATGACTGAATTCATGTGTCAAATAATGAAGATTCAATGCTCCAAAATCAGCCAAAAAGTCAGAACTTTCCATCTTACTGTCGCAGCATTCTTCCGCCGAATTAGCGCCTCGGCGCCAGTAGCCCAAGCCACCATTTAGCGCCGCGGCTCTCCTGCGCCGCAGTTCCGACGGTGTTGCGCAGCGGCCCTTCACGGTTCCGCGGCTATTTTCGACTCGTTTCATCTTATACTTCGTACACTTCTTCCTTCGTTTACCAACGTGGAATACTTGTCATTTGGCCAATAACCGTCCATCATTCTATGTCTCAAACGTATTACGTGTGTACCAATATCTCTTTCACTAATGAAATTTGCGATACTTACCACTACGTGTTCACGTGTGTGAAAAAAGACGTTTCCGACGTGCGGATCTCAATTGTTCGAGTCATAAATAATGGGATAAACTTAATTTCACATTAGTAAATTTTCAACACTGTATAATATGATTGGTGGGGTTGGATATATGATCAAGTTGGTGGTGCTCACATGACAGTCGTGTGTAAGTTCATCCCTCCTGAGCTTTGTTACTAGCTACTGATGATGATCATAAGAATGGTATTGGGCATCCTTTCTTTCTTGATGTTTATCTGGAATGAGATAATATTATAAAGCAACAACAAATATTAGAGAAGATTTTGATGTAGTATCAGCATCAGATAAGATAATGCTCTCTTTTCAAGCGAATCTCTATTATACAATATGTATACATTTTGTTAGTACTTTGATGTATTTTTCCCTGAATTTCAGCTTCCCAATAGGACAGGAAGGTGTCATGGGCTAATGTTAAATGAGGGGATGGATGGACTTGAAGACAAACCCATCCAACCAGAATTTTCCCCATAAAATCTTACTTGGCAGGATTTGATTCGTTCTATCCATCTTCAATTTGTCTGTCTTTACTAGCTTCAACCTTATTACTCCCTCCAAGCCCCTTTCATGTTATATCCTATTAATTTGACGGGATACTGAATTTTAAAAGAAGTTTTTTCTATAGGGAAAAGCATCAACATGTCTCTGAACTATTTGAAATAGGTTAATTTTTATGTTTTTGGCTCAAAAAGATATTTATATTTAGTCAATTAGTTCAAAAATATCCTTCCTAAAGTAGAAAGCATTTTTAAATTATTTAACTAGTTGGAGGCATTTTTAAACGAAAAACATAACGGATGATAAAGTCCACCAACTTCTTATAATTCAGAGGTGTTTTTTTTATGTTAGTTTTGTGATTTTGAGTCAGTTAACTCTTCTTGCAACTTTTGTGATTCTAAAATGTACACTTGTACTAATAGTAATCTTTTATAATCCCATTATTGAAACAGGTGTACCTTTTTGCCCATTAAAATCCAAATGACAATCTAATCAACACTTCTCGTGATTAACTATTTTATTTCATATGTACAAAAACTGATTTTAAAGAAACTATTTTATTTAAAATTAACAAATTAATGGAAGCTTGGCCATACAACTCGCATGTTTGACCAATTTTCTACAATAACTATTTTATTTATTATTAACAAATTTTGAAAGCATGGTCATACAACTGGCATGTTTCGTCAAACATACAAATTGTTTTTCTCCAAAATTACTTTTTTGAGAAATTATTTTGACAAATAGATTTTTCAAAATAAGCAATACGTTGTCTTAATTGCTACTTAACCATGGTAAATTTAGCGTGCTTGGTGCACATATAGTAAGTCTATTTTTTGTTTTACTCCTTTATTCCCATGGAAGACAAGGAAAAAAATTGAAAAGAACTTCAAGATGCTGTCAGTGATATCAATAAATAGCAACGTAATCATAGGATGTGGTTCAACGAATGTAGCTGCTCTTTTCATAATCAGAGGTCTTGAGTTCGAGTTTTTGTAGGGAACGAAAAGTAAGTAAATATTACAATGGCTAGAAAGGATAATCTAAAGATTACAACAAAGCTGGAAATCAAGAATGAAACAAACTCCTTGTGTGATTTGCTGAGTCGAGTGATGACACTCTGTCTTTAAGACAAGATTGCCCCGTATATCTCCTTTTACGTTGTCGGGCAATAGTCTCCCAAGATACAACAACAACTTAACAATTGAGCAAATGAAACTCAAGTGTTACTCTTGAAGAACTTTGAGTATAGTAAACTTGCTAGAGAGGAAGAAGATGAATTCAGAAATTCTGTAGTATTTTTCTAAGTGTAGTGAATAACTGAGTCAAATGCCTCAATTTATAGTGTAAGGAGAAGACCCCTCAACTAGCCAACTAATGACCTTCAATAGCCATGTAATGACACTTATTGAGGGGTTACATTCAGCCAAATAATGGCTAAATTTATGTGTCAAGTAATGGAGATTCAATGCTCCAAAACCAGCCCAAAGGTCAGAACTTTTTAACTTCCCGTTGCAGCATTCTGCCTCCGAAGCGTCGCGGCTCCAGTAACTGACCAACCAATTAGCGCCGCGGCTCCGACGGTGTTGCGCCGCGGCCCTTCACGGCTCCGCGGTGATTTTCGACTCGTTTCATCTTACACTTCGTACACTTCTTCCTTCATTTACCAAAGTGGAATACTTTGTCATTTGGCCAATAACCATCCATCATTCTATGTCTCAAACGTATTACATACGTACCAATATCTCTTTCACTAATGGAATTTGCGATACTTGGCTCTACTTGTGCACGTGTGTGAAAACGACGTTTCCGATTCGCGGGACCCCAATTATTTGAGTCATAAATAATGGAATATACTAAATTCCACATTAGTAAATTTTCAACAGTTTTGATATGAACAAATTCTTGGTAGGGAGCGTTTTTCCCGAAGGAGCCCTACACGAGACAAATCCGAATATAGTCACAGAGAGGAAAATTAAAAAAATACTACTCGATGAATAGCTTATTTGTGGGGTCATTTGACCAGGTCTAAAAACCTCGTAATCTGGTTATATATATATATATATATATATATGAAGATTTATTTCTTCCCCGTCGATTTTGAAGTTTCAGACAACTAGAAAAGAACAAAAAAGCCCGCAAAATCAACGTATAAAACTATAAGTTATGCAAAATCTCGGGATATATCAAGGACTCAAGGTTCATGACTTCATTATATTAATCAATTCCGTTCTTACTTTAATATTTCATAAGCTTCATATGATTCTTCAGATTTAATTATCATGCCTCACCCTTTGACCCCACCAACACCTCTTAATTTCTTTCTATGATTACTCATTATTTCCCTCCACAATTATAAAATTTGTTTGTGGTATCTTCTCAACATCAACTTTTTGAAAATGGGATCATCTTTGCATAAATTAGTGGTAGGGTCTAATGTTGTGATAAAATTGCATCACTAATTATAAAGGTACGTCAGAAATTTGGATTCAGTGGGACAGTTTATCTAAAGCACATTCTTATCTCTAGAACCTTTTCTGTAGATATTCCATTTTTTTTTTACACTTTAACATAGTTTAATTTACTAATTAAGAAGAACCAATCCATACTTTATAACTACCACGCAAAGATGTTCAACGTCATCTTCTAGATTTCATAACTTATATTTGATCCCACTAAAGGTTCAGTTAATTAGTTGCTTTTGAAGATGTAAAGTATCTAATTTAACATGTGGATAATTCTGTGTAATCCCCTAATCCTTATCTAAGACCAAAGAGAACAAACTAATTCATTTCCAACTCCACTAGGTTTTGGTTTTTTGGATAAGAAACAGGGGTGGCAAAATTAATTTATGAGAATATGACACGTCCATTTATTAATTACTCAAACTATTTTGACTTGCCTAATTCAGTACATCTAAAATTAGAGCTAATTTGGGCTAAATAAGTGGTCAAATTACCTATGACAAACTTTGTCAAAATATTATAAATATTTTTTTTGTGTGATACACGCTGTCACAAGCAAAAATTTATTAGCTTTCTTTGATAATTAAACGAAGTATCGAAAATAAAAAAATGTTGAGAGCGTATTGTGCTATGACTCATTTTTAGCTTATCTTGATACAGTTCGTCTCAACAATAACAACAACATATTCAGTGAAATTCCATAACGTGAGGTCTGGGAAGGGTAGAGTGTACTCAGACCTTACCTCTATCTTGGTAGGTAGAGCGGTTGTTTCCGAAAGACCCTCGGCTCAAGACAAAGCATAAGCACAAGCAAAGCAAGAGAAACAGTCAGACCCGGACAAGAAATTTAAAGTAGTATGAAAATGATTGTAACAAAAGCGAATAAGTCATGATAGCGCATTCTGAAAAAAGAAGCAGTAACTAACGCAGGTAAATAAGATAAACAATGTACACTAAAGAACACATAGCAACAGAAATCAAACGACAGGGGACTATAAAACAATACTGCGCCTACTAGTATGATAGGCTAAGCAGGCCTACAATAATAACAATATAACTATCAGTTTGTAAGTGTAGGTAGGACTACACTCAACAACCTACTACCCTTGTACCCTAATCTGTGTACTCCACAACCCCCTATCTAAGGTCATGTCCTCGGTAAGTTGCACTTGCGACATATCTCGTCTAATCACCTCTCCCCAATACTTCTTCCGCCTACCTCTACCCCTCCTGAACTCGTCCATAGCCAACCTCTCACACCTCTGCACTGGGAAATTTGTGTCACTCCTCTGCACATGGCCGAACCATCTCAACCTCGCTTCCCGCATCTTATCCTCCACCGAGGCCACTCCCACTCTGTCCCGAATATCATCATTTCTAATTCTATCCCTCCTTGTATGGCCACACATCCATCTCAGCATCCTTATCTCCGCAACTTTTATCTTTTGGATGTGCGACGTCTTGACTGGGCAACACTCCGCCCTATACAATATAGTCGGTCTAACCACCACCCTATAGGACTTGCCTTTATGCTTTGGTGGCACCTTTTTATCACACAAGACTCCAGATGCGAGCCTCCATTTCATCCACAATTCATCTCAATCCAAGTAATTTTTAAGTGGGTTACTAACCCGCCTGTTTCTTAACTAGCCTATTTGGTCCGTCAAATTCAGTCCGTCCGCTCATTTGAACCTCTAAGCAAGATTAAGCTAATCCAATTAAGAGTGATAGTACTATATTTGTCTAAGCAGCCACCAAATTAGGAAAGTGGCCCTAGCAAATTCCAAATGGCTTATTTTTTTCATACGGAGTTATAGTGCGCATGCATGTGTGCCTCAAAAGCTCATTGAATCGTGGATTTAACTATTTCTTCTTTTCATTGGTCTGTTTAGTCTGTGATTATCCAAATGAATGTTGGAATAATTGTTTTACTTTCCAACTCAATATTTCTTTTCAGTTTTCAGTTGGAGATGAGTTATGATGGATATATGACACGAAATGTACAAGTCAAATCTTCATCACGCTCATCGACCTCTTTTACCGAAAGAATTTAAAGTTTATGAATTGTAACAGCAATTTCAAGTTATTTAATATAGATTTATTAGAGTTTATTATCAAATATTTATATATATAATAATTTTTTTAATATATATAAAATTTGGGTAAAAAATATTAAATTCACGTGAATCCGTAATCAGAATTTTAGATCTACCCCTACTTCGTCATATATATATAACTGTTGTCTTGTAATATGAAGTAGATTACAATGACAAAGAACGCATATTTTGTGTCTGTAAAGATAATATTGTCTTTTATTTTTGTGCATATTAGTAACATATATGAGGAATCAATAGATAATGAAGCTATGATGCTGATGTTATAGTTATTAGTAATTATTTTGTAGTGGAAGCTGTTTCGACTCACTAAAAAGTAGTAGAGTATATTATACGTCAGTAAAGTTGAAATTGTTATCGTGTTTTATGCATGACTAGTAATTAAGATGACGAAAATTGGACGACGTAGCTTTGGTGTTGAGTGTTGACTTATCAAAATAAAAATAGTTCGACGACTAATTGAAAAGGAAAGCCAATTAAAAATTAAACTAGTAAGTTTGTGTGCATTATGTAAAGATTTTCAATTTCTAAATTATAAATTTAATACGAATTCTAAACATTACTTCAGAATTATGAAATATAATGATTTTCACAAAATATATTATGACAATACTTTAATCAAGAAAACATATATGAATTCATAACATTTTTCTGAATGATGATTTTGGGCGGAAACACTACTTGATATTTACTTAAAGGTATAATACAAAAATAGACACTTTAACTTTGCCTCAATTTACAACTAAAATTTTAATTTTGAAAATGCACATTTAGACACCTCAACTTGTCTCCACTGTGTCTCATGAAAACCCGATGTTGACATGACAAATAAATTTCGAAAGTATCTAGAAGATCATTTTGTAAGTTGGAATGTCCAACTGACACAATGAAAACAAGTTGAGGTTATTTAGATATACACTTTCAAAATTGGTGTGTTTAGTTATCAATTAAAGTGTATATATGTATTATTCCTTACTTTAACTTGAGAAGCCACTTTCTTCCTCTTGTACTGTTCTTTCTCACGTTTCTGATGGAAGAAATCATGAATTATAGTTGAAACTAAGAGGATCAATTCCTCTTAAAGATCAATTTATTTTTCACTTTCTATCAAAGTGAAATAGCGTTTAACATAATTATTCCATATGCTTTAACCAATACATTCTTACTCTTTTATTTATTAAACCCATTCTAATAGACACGTGGAGCAAAGTAGGCTATATGTTGACTTGAAGTTAATTTGCTAATGAATTTACTAGAACTTTGAGATAATTTCTAACTTACTTAAGCTTAACAAAAGGAAAATTTATAAGCCATACATAGTCAAGAACGAGAGAAGAATGAAGCAATTGTCAGTATATGAATTTGCCATTTGTAATGCTTATATTTAAAAGAATATGTTCCCGGCCTTTTCATTGATTATTGTGTACAATATATTATTACATGATTATTTACAAAGCTACAAACTAGGAAACTAATCTTTCTAATTACAATCGGAATATTAACTAACCAAATATAAAAGATATACAATGATACGGGAAGATTCTTGTAAAAACCCCGCAGTTGAAGTGGGAGCTTCTCGTACGCTGAGACTGGCTCAGAAATCATCAAAAAGTATGCACAGATATCCTTTAGTAAATATGTCAGTAATTTGATACCGGGATGGAACATGAAGGACACGAACTTGTCCACGAGCAACTTTTTCACGTATAAAGTGAATATCCATTTCAATGTGTTTAGTGCGCTGATGTTGAACGGGATTGCCGGAAAGATATATCGCACTTACATTATCACAGTAAACTAATGTAGCCTTGCGGATTGGGCAGTGAAGTTCCAGCAGAAGGTTGTGTATCTAACAAGACTCAGAAACAATATTCGTTATTCCTCTATACTCGGCTTCAGAACTGAATTGAGACAGAGTAGGTTCTCTTTTAGAAGACCAAGAAAGCAAGTTATCTCCGAGGAAGACACAGTAATCCGACGTGAATCGGCGAGTGTCCGGACATCCACTCCAATCTGCATCATAATAAGAGGTGAGACCAGAGAGTGAGGACTTGTACATGTGTAAAACGTTTGAGTGCATTCATGTGTTCATCCATCGGGCTATGCATATGTAAGCATATTTGTTGCACGACATATGATATATCTGATCTCGTGAAAGTGAGATACTACAATGCTCCTGCTAAACTGCGATAGTGAGTCGGGTCGGCATACAGAGAACCTGAAAAGGCACTGAGTTTGGAATTAGTTTCCAGTGTGTGGGTCGATTTGCAAGACGTCATGCTTGCTCGGTCAAGAATCTCTTCGGCGTACTTCCTTTGATAAAGAAATAAGCCACATGCATGTCTCATAACAGCAATGCCCAAAAAATAGCTTAGGGGGCCAAAATCCTTCATAAAAACTCAAAGGCAATGTATGACATAATGGATCGACGAAGTGCATCAGAAGATGTAGTTAAAATAATATCATCAACATATAACAAAAAGTATGTCATGTCATTACCCTTGCTATAGATGAAAAGTGAATGATCAGATTTGATGTGTGAAAAAACGATAGAGGATACAAAGTCAGCAAACCATTGGTACCATGCACGAAGAGCATGGTTTAGTCCATAGAGCGATTTTTCAAATGACACACATAATCTAAATGAATCGAATTCCGAAATCACATAGGTTGATGCATATAAATGATTTTATGAAGGTCCTCATACAAGAAGGCATTTTTGACATCAAGCTGATGAATAGGCAATGATTTGGACAAAGAAATACTGAAAATGGTCCGAATAGTTGCCAATTTCACCACTGGGCTGAAAGTTTAATCACAATTCACTCCCATCTATTAAAACCTTCTAGCACCTACAAGACGGGTCTTGTACCTCTCAAAAGAACCATCAAATTTTTTTTATGCGAAAAAATCCACATAGACAAATAACATTAGCATCAGGAGGACGGGGCACTAGATCCCACGCCTTATTTTTAATAAGAGCATTATATTCGTCAATCATGACAGTTTTCTAATTAGGATCGGACAAGGCATGTTTTAGGTTGCCAGGAAGAGGTGAAAGGGCAACCGAAGTCGACAAATTAAATTGTCGTTTGGGTTTGGAAATGTCGTGCATAGCAAGGGTTTCCATAGTTCGTAGGGGTACCACAGGGGATGGACGGAACGTGGTTGAGCAGGCTGTGGATTGGGATCGAGAAGGCAGGGCGGAAGTGCAGGATGAGATGAGGCAGCGGGATCGAGAAGAGGGGGCATAGGTGTTGGCCTAGAGGCGACAACGGTATCAAACAACCGAGAGGGACTAATCTGAGGTTCCTGTGGCGGGGCTTGGTGGGCTATCTAGCTTGGGACGACGGGAATTGGGTCGGTAGCCGGTGACAGTAGCGATTGATTTTGCAAGTGATGAATTAGAAGGGGATTGAGGTCATAATTTAATAAGTCATAGCAATTCGGAGGTGAAGAATGTAGTTTGACAAAGGGGAATTGGGACTCATCAATATGACATGCCTAGAAACTATTATTTTTTGCCTGGACAAGTCGTAACAATTGTAACCTCGATGATTAGATGGGTAACCAAGAAAGACACACGGGGTGGACCGAGGTTGCAGCTTGTTGATTTGAGTGGATGGATGAAGGGGGTAGCATAGACATCCGAAAATTTGTAAATGCTTATAGGAAGGATTTCGAAGATAGAGAACTTGAGTGGAAGACTTGTGTTTGAGAGACTTGTTTGGGAGAATGTTCAAGAGATAGGTTGCCATTGATAGAGCGTGATGCCAAAAATAAGGGGGGGATAGAGGCGTGAGTAAGGAGGACATGAACTAAGTTGTTTATGATTGAATTTTTTTGTTCGGCTTTGCCATTTTGTGGAGAGGTGTGGGGACATGAAAACATTTGATATTATTTTAAAATTATGTCTTAATTAAAACACTAAAGAAAGAAAAAATAGAATAGACTTGGGATGGTAGCTACGCCGTCATAATTTTTGAACGAGCCTCATAGAACGGAGGCAATGTCGTGCTTTGTTGGAGGATGGTAGCTACGCCGTCATAATTTTCATTCAAACCTATAATAAGTTGCATCACCAATCGTTGATTTGTGACCGGTGCACCGGCTTTGGAGAGTTGATTGGCAATCATCTTAAGTTCGTGACAATAGGAGACGCATTAGGAAAATCGTCCTGCTGAATGTCCTTAATTTGATTTTTCAAATACAAGGCACGTTGTGTCTTGTTATCCTGAAAAATACTTTCCAAACGCTCCTACGTTTGTCGTGCAGTAGCATCTGTTTCAATGATTGCAGGACAACCGCATCTAAGCAGGACCAAATTTCATCAGCAGAAACCATCAGGTTTCTCCAGGGGCTCGGCCGTGGGCATTGATTTAGGAGGGATGATATAGTTGATGACTTTGTACACACGACAATGGATCTTAAACAATTCCGCCCAGGAGGAATACTGAACGTTTTCCATCTCAAGAGTAATGAGAATGAAGTTCCTATGTTTTTAACAGTAAGAGCAAGATGAAAATTGAGTTGTTCAGCCATGGGAAATTGGGAAGAAAAAGGGAGACAAAGATAGAGACAGAAAGGTCGGCGGTAGGGGGAGGCCGACGGCTAGGGCAAATTGTGGTTTACGGTTTGACTTCTAATACCATAAATGAATATGTTTCTTGCCTTTTCATTGATTATTGTATACAGTGTATAGTGTTACATGATTATTTACAAAGCTATAAATTATGTAACTAATATTTCTAATTACAATCGGAATATTAACTAATCAAATATAAAAGATATACAATGTTACATGAATATTCTTGTAATATTCTATAAATATTATTAACCATTTTTTTCTGGCACACATAAATCATACTAGTAATAAAATTGTAGCTGATCAAAAGAAAAAACTTTGAGAAAAATAATGCCTAATTTATTTGGGCTTGTGCTCTCATATTTATTCCGATAAAATTTGTATGATGGTCTTTTAATTTTCAGGTATTTCAAACTATTTTATTATTAACATTATTTTACAAACTTTTACAATGTACTACCTTCGTCCCATTTTAAGCGTGTTTTAGTAACAAAATAAAATTATTTCAAAATAAGAATCGTTTTAGAAATTCAAGACAAAAATTAATAAATATTGATGCCACCAACACGCAATATTCCGAGACTTTCTGTAGAATGTATTGATATATATATATATATAGTCATTAGCAAACTGGAGTATTATTTACGACCAAATTTTCACTGCTGCTTGATAGTCTCCTCGCCGATCGACATCGACAATGACCCACCTCCTTGGGTCAACCCACGTGATTTATTACTCGAAACTCAATTTAAGCAGCGATTTTCAAGCCTTCATCATGGGCGGAGCTGGAATACCGTAATAGGTTTATCCGAACCTTTTTTATTGAAAAATTACATTATATATAAAATGTTAAGAATATTTTTTTATATTATAATAGATGTTAAATTTATTTAACTTCTCTATATATTTGCTCTTTTATATTTTAATCCTCTTTAGTGTAATTTTTTACTTCGCTACTAGCCTACATGGTGAACTAATTAGCAATTCCAATTCTAAGAGCAAAAGTCTGACCCTCTACACTTAGATTAGGTGATAATTAATCCAACGGATAGAAGATCACCATTTGAGTGGTAATATGTGGTGGAAATCAAAAGTTTTTTTCTCACAATTTCACATTTCAATGTGAAGATAGTCATTGGTCAACCCTAATGAATTTCTTGGTATTTCACACAAGTAGTCGGGGGCCTTTGTCTTAAAAATATACGTTATACTAAATGAGAGGGGAATATTGAACTTACAAACTGCTAAAAAGTCAAAGACCCTCATATTCAACGGGTTAATTTTTCATGTCACTCAATTACCAATTATTATCACACAATGTCACCTTTTTTCTTGATTTCGATTTTCTTTAATAAATAAAGTGACTTTCTAAGATAATAGCTATATTAACTGAGTGATCATCTAAGAAATCAGCTCCATATTCAAATGATGTTGGACAAAGTCCTATGATATCAATACTCAGGAGCGGAGCTACAGTATAACATGAAGGTTCGGATGAACAACCCAGTAGCTTTTGTGTAGATCCGGTATTTACATTAGAAATTACGGTACATATAAATAACTATTAGGTGCAAACTCATATATTAAAACAAAGAGTTTGTTCAGTGGTGCGTAAGTATGTAGGAAAGACCTCGTGTCACGAGTTCGTGTGTTTGAAATCCCGCTTTAATAAGCAGTTTCCTTTTGTTTTTTTTTTTTGGCTAAGAAAAGATAAAGCTATATATATGTGCAGATTTCTAAAACTTTTAACAGTTTCTTATCTTTTCTGTACGTTCTTCTTAGCAACGTATAGAGATTATTTTAACAAAATTTTATTTTGAAACAACAAAACATAAAATTGACAATTATAAATGTAAGATTGGAATAATTTTTTCTTAAAAATTTCTTTCATTAATCACAATATATATATAGTTGTACAAATATTGATTTCTAATACAATAAGAACTTTAATTTACCTTAAATGGTTGATTCATAATACAATAGAATCCTAACTTACCTTAAATTTACATCTATCATAATTACAAAATATACTGTGAATATTCGGAGAATATTCGCTAATAAAAAAAAGTAAAAATCACGTTAACATTTTATATTTTATAGTGTTTAAGTGTTACATTGTTTTTTTAAATATATATTGAGTATTGATATTCGTTCGTTAATTTGACAGTTATTATATATTAACTTGAAATCATTATTCTATCTTAAAATTCCGAACCCACAAACCACAAATTCGGGCTCCGCCTGTGTCAATACTACCCCTCTTTCATGAGGAGAGGCTTTGAAAAGGAAATGAAATTATATTGCATTAAGTTAATGAATGAAAAGGGAGAGTTATAAATATGCACTCCTAGCATTATTCAACTAAAGAAAATTAGTCAAGTGGATAACATCAAACTCGTCATGCATGGAAATAAAGATGGGATACAGGATATGTCTAACTAAATTAACGGGACAAGGATAATACATCATGCATGACCTAAGGTACTAGATGCAATATGCTTATATAAAAATAGTATGTTAACCAATAGAGGTGCAAAATAGACTGGTCGTTGTTGGGAAAGACTACTATAATATCATAGACAAGTAGTTGTAGGTAGGCCTGGACATTGAGCGGAGTCTAATCAAACTTTGTTAAATATAACTGAGCTCGATCCCATCCCGAACTGGCTCTTTAATGTTTAGTGGACATGGTGATATATCATTAAAATAATTAAATTCATAATAAATTACTTGAATAAAAAATATATATGCATTACTAGTTTAAATTGGTAGTGTGTGATTGAATTATATACATTACTAATTGAAATTAAAACTCAAATTCAAATGAAGTTAACTTAATATTGAACATAGAATAGAACTTTAGGTAAAAAATTAAAAAAAATAAAGCAACAATAAATTTTATTAATTGTACAGTTTGCTAATTTAATTAATTAATAAATGAACTTAAATTTTAAAATAATTATTACATAACTACTGTGAGCCAAATTAGCTGAATCAAGCCGGCTCAACCGAGCTCAAGCTTGACAGAGTCGAGCTTTAATCGAGCTGAACTAAGCCAAATGTTGACCAAAATTAAGTCGAGTTGAGTTGAGTTAATTACCAATAAGTCGAGCAGAGCCTCAACCCTGCTACTAGATAGTATCACCGTCTTGCCGACCTGACACGAATAAAACTTACTTCAGGATGATAAATTCATATTAGAGACAACGACAATAGTAATAATTATGTCTCAGTTTTAAATAAATTGAGATCGGTTATATGAATTTTCATTAACCATGTTCTTTAACGAAAAAAGAATAAAGAAAGTCCCTAAGAGCGGAACGGCCCTATGTAAATTTATCTCAAATCAACAATATACAATTACAAAAATAAGAATATACATAAAAGTAAAAATGAAAAGTACTAAATTCAACCCCATTCACGCGTTGTATTAATTTAATATAATACAATTCTGTAATACAAAAGAATGTTTGACTATATATTATTTGACTTATAATATAGTAAAAATAAAATTTCTTTCACTCATGATTGTTATGATATATATTAGCTTGCAAGAGCCATGAAAAGTGGAAGCAAGAAGTATTTATATATGTCTAGTGTAAGAAGCATTTGTTAATGGTAATTATTGTGAAAGAGATTTTGTTACATGTAACGAGGTCAAAATGCAACAGTAGTTGATAGAAGTAAATAAATATGTTTCGAAGGCTTTTTATTGATTATTTTATATAATATATAGTGTTACATGATTATTTATATAATTACAAATTAGGTAACTAATCTTTTTAATTACAATCGAAATATAAACTAACCAAATATAAAAGATATACAATGATACATAAATATTCTTGTAATATTCTATCATACCCCCCGCAGTTGAAGCGGGAGGTTCTCGTAAGCTGAGATTGTCTCGGAAATCATCAAAGAGTATGCTCGGAAGTCCTATAGTAAATATGTTAGCAATCTGATAGCGGGAAGGAACATGAAGGACACAAACTTGTCCACGAGCAACTTTTTCACGTACACATTGAATATACATTTCAATGTGTTTAGTGTGCTGATATTGAACGTTGTCGGAAAGATATATCGCACTTACATTATTGCATTAGACTAATGTAGCCTTGCGGATTGGGCAGTGAACTTCGAGCAAAAGGTTGCGTATCCAACAAGACTCCGAAATAATATTCGCTACTCCTATGTACTCGGCTTCGGCACTGGATCGAGACAGAGTAGGTTGTCTGTTGGAAGACCGGTTGTCTGTTGGAAGACCAAGAAAGTAAGTTATCTCCGAGGAATACACAGTAACCTGATGTGGATCGACAAATGTCCGGACATCCACCCCAGTCAACATTAGAATAAGAGGTGAGACTAGAGAGTGAGGACTTGTACAAGTGTAGGCCGAAGAGAAGAGTACCTTGGACATATTGCAAAATACGTTTGAGTGCATTCATATGTTCATCCGTTGGGTTGAGCATATATAAGCATATTTGTTGCACAACATAGGATATATCTTGTCTCATAAAAGTGAGATACTACAATGCTCCTGCTAAACTGTGATGGTGAGTCGGGTCGGCATACAGAGAACCCGAAGAGGCACTGAGTTTGGAATTAGTATCCACCGGTATGTGGGCCAGTTTGCAAGACGTCATGCCTGCTCGGTCAAGAATCTCCTCGGCGTATTTACTTTGTCAAAGAAGTAATCCACATGCATGTCTAGTAACAGCAATGCCAAAAAAATAGCTTAGGGGACCCAAATCCTTCATAGCAAACTTAGAGGCAAGGTGTGACGTAATAGATCGGCGAATTGCATCAAAAGATGTAGTTAGGATGATATCATCAACATATAATAGGATGTATGTCATGTCATTACCCTTGCTATAGATGAAAAGTGAATGATCAGATTTGCTATGTGAAAAACCGTTAGAGAATACAAAATCAGCAAACCATTTGTATCATGCACGAGAAGTTTGTTTCAGTCCATAGAGTGATTTCTTCAAATGACACACATAATCTGGATGAACTGGATTCCTGAATCCCATAGGCTGATGCATATAAATGATTTCATGAAGGTCCTCATGCAAGAAGACATTTTTGACATCAAGCTGATGAATATGCCATGATTTTGACAAAGCAATACTGAGAATGGTCCGAATAGTTACAGGCTTGACCACCGGGCTAAAAGTTGCATCATAATCCACTCCCACTTGTTGAGATCTACCTATAAGACGAGTCTTATGCCTCTCAAAAGAACCAGTCGATTTCCTTTTATGATGAAAAATCCACATAGAACGAATAACATTAGCATCAGCAAGACGGAGCACCAGATCCCACTTCTTATTTTCAAGAAGAGCATTATATTTGTCAATCATGGCAGTTTTCCAATTAGGATCGGATAAGGTATATTTTGGGTTACGAGGAAGAGGTGAAGGGGCAACCGAATTTGACAAATTAAATTTCTGTGTGGGTTTGGAAATGTCGTGCATATTACGGGTTCCCTTATCTGTATGGATGCCGCGCGGGGGGGGGGGGGGGTGGACGGGTTCGGGAAGGTGGGGCCGATACGAGGCAGCGGGATCGGGAAAAGGGAGCGGGGGTTCTAGCCAAGAGACGACAGCGGTGTCGGAAAGCCGAGAATGGTTGTTCTGAGGTTCCCGTTGCGGGGCTTGATGGTCTACCCGACTTGGGACGACGGGAATTGGGTCGGAAGTCGATGACGATAGCGACTGATTTTGTAAGTGATGAATAAGAAAGGGATTGATGTCGTTATTTAAGAAGTCATAGGAATTTAGAAGTGGAGAATAGAGTTTGGCAAAGGAGAATTAGGACTTCTCAAATATGATATTCCTAGAAACGATTATTTTTCGGCTGGACAAGTTGTAATAGTTATAACCTCGATGAATAGGGGGTAACCAAGAAAGACACATGGGATGGACCGAGGTTGCAACTTGTTGATTTGAGTGGAGGGATGGAGGGGGAGCATAGACATCCAAAAGTTCATAAATGCTTATAGGAAGGATCTCAAAGATAGAGAACTTGAGTGAGAGACTTGTGTTTGAGAGATTTATTTGGGAGAATGTTCAAGAGATATGTTGTCATTGATAGGGCGTAATGCCAAAAATATGGAGGATAGAGGCGTGAGCAAAGAGGGCACGAACTAAGTTGTTTATGGTTCTAATCTTTCGTTCGGCTTTGCCATTTTGTGGAGAGGTGTGGGGACAGGAAAAATAAAAAATAAGGTCGTGTTTGGCGCAGAAAAGTTTGAATTTCTTATTATCGAATTTCCTCCTGTTGTCATATTGAAAATATTTGATATTCTTTTCAAATTGTGTCTTAATGAAGGCACTAAAGGAAGAAAAAATAGAATAGATTTGGGACTTATTACCAATGGGAAAAGTCCACATGAAGTTGGAATAATCATCCAAAAATAACATATAATATCAATGTCCGATCGTACTTAAATATGAGAAGTCCATAAATAACTGTGTATGATATCAAATGGCATTAAAGTACAGGTGGATGAAGAATAAAATGGCAACTTGACATTTTCCAAAAAATACAAGATTCACAAACAGGAGGATAAAAGACATGTTTGCAATCAATAAATTTATTTTTGCTAAGGGAGCGTAAAACAGAATCTACCGGATGTCCTAATATATTATGTCATAAACTAGATAAAATAGTTGTAAAGGTTGATGAAGATGAGGTTGGATGGCCGACAGTGGTGGTGATAGGATAAAGGTCATTGGTGCTATCACATCTCATTATTTGCATCCCTGTTTGAAGGACCTTCACAGAAAAACCAAAAGGATTAAATTCAAGGAAAATATTATTGTCGGTTGTGAAACGACGTACATAAATTAGATTTTTTATAAGTTTTGGGGCATGAAGGACAATTTTTAAAGATAATGAGGGGTATGGTGGGGAGATGAATGATTGTCCATAACCTCGAATGGGAATGTCTTGTCCACTATCAACAATAATATTACGGTTTAGATTGTTCATATTGAAATAAGACGAGAGAGTGCCTTGGGATGCCGTCATATAAGATGTGGCGCCAGTATCCATGTACCAACTGTCGTTTGGAATGTTGAGAGACATCATGTTCATTGCCGCCTCAATATCCGTCGGTGTATAGGTTGAAGGAGAAGAGAGTTGTGCACTATATGTCTGCTGTGGATGTGCGCTGAGAATGTCGGGTTGTGGCTGTCGGGACGAAGGTTGGGTCCAGGATGCCGTCGAGTAGGGTCACGGTAGAACATCCCACGTGTGCTGGCCCCACGTTGCCCATGGCAGGTATGCAGCCCACGACGGAGGTTGTTGCCGCTGGGGGTGGCTGCCGGTCGTCGGGGATTGCCTCTTACCGTCGCTGCTACTATTTTCGCCTCGGCCACCATGGTTATTTCCGACATATCTTCCTTTGTTGTTATTCCGCGAATGTGAGCCATGTTTCGGATCATTGGCTTGCCGGTGGTATGGGGAAGAAGTCGAGCCCTTTGGGTCGGCAATTGTGCCGCCGGTGGTTAGGAGGGAAGCATCTGCGGTGCTTGCATTGGCCGTTGTCCGCTTGGTTTTCCAGGTTTTTTCAAGGATAAGTCTCGAACATGTCTCATAGAATGAAGGCAATGGCGTGCTTTGTTGGAGGATGGTAGCGACACCGTCGTACGTTTCATTCAAATCCATAATAAGTTCATCACCAATCGTTGATTTGTCCCGTTGAATGTCCTTAAATTGATTTTTCAGATACAAGGCACGATGTGTCTTGTTATCACAAAAAATACTTTCCAATCGCTCCCGTTTGTCGTGCAGTGGCGTCAGTTTCAATGATTGTATGTAATATATCGTCCGAGATTGTGCCGTAGATCCATTGTAGAACAACTGCATCTAAGTGTGACCAAAGTTCATCATCAGAAACATCACGTGTCTCCAGGGGCTTTGATTTAGGGGGATGATGTGATCGATGACTTTGTACACACGACAATGGATCTTAAACAGTTCTGCCCAGGAGGAATACTGGACTTTTTCCATCTCAAGGGTAATAGAAATGAAATTCTTGATGTTGTTAACAATAAGAGCATGATGAAATTTGGATTGTTCAGAAAATTTGGGAGAGAGATAGGGAAAGAGTGGTCTGCGACGGTAGGGGGGACAACGACGACTTAGTGTAATTTTAGGATTTTGGCTGCTGATACCGTAAAAGAATATGTTCCCTGCCTTTTCATTGATTATTCCGTACAATATATAGTGTTACGTGATTATTTATATTACCACAAACTATGTAACTAATCTTTTTAATTACTATCGAAATATAAATTAATTAAATATAAAAAATATATAATGATATCTTGTAACATTTTATCAAGAAGTACTAGTGCTACACTAGTTGATGAATAATTTTATTTGTCCAAATATTCATTCAAACATGAAACAGTAAAGTCTCACACACATTTTCCATCGTTTCAATTTTATAAATGTTTACCTGTTTGAATTTGCTTGTCATAGTTAATCACTAATAACGACACAATGATTTATTTTTCATTACATCATATATAAGCTTTACAAAACAATAATCTTTTAGCAGAAAAATGTTGATGAAATGACTCCATATTGTTCCGGAAATAACTCTTCATTTGACATTCAAATATTAAGATATAATATAACTCATAGCGATGTAATTGAGTTATTCCCTACGTACACCTTTATTTGTCTATTTTTGACTCTGCAGACTTCTTAAAATTAATAATAAAAATATATTTAATCTCATAATATTCGTATTAATTGATGTATAATTTCAATAGATTTGGAAAATAACTTAAAATGAGTAATTAATGTTAAGAGTAAAACAAAGGAAAATAAAAGTTTTTCTTTCTCTTGATATGCTAAATTGGATAATTAAAAATGAAAATTTAATTGATATGCTAAGGTGGATAAGTAAAAATAAAATTTTATTTTTATATAATGGACAAGTAAAAATAAACAGAGAGAATATTGATAATCTAAATTAGATGTGGTAACTTGAATTTAAAAGTGTCGATATTAAGGTCACTTCTTAAGTAACCAATGAACAGATCATAATGTTGACTTCTTGGATTAACGAATAGGTTATACATAATTAAAATTATGACAGCATATAAAATTAACAATTTCTCAAGTTCCAAGTATAGAGTATATAAATAAATACAACCCCTTTCAAGTTTTCGAATTTGAATTCCTATTCTGTTGAAGCATGTAGTTGAAAATTCACTCAAACACGACATAAAAGATCATATTATACTACTATTCATTAATACTACTTTGTAGTCATTGTCAATTTGGATGATCAACTTGACATCTGAAATTATTAAGTCTTCAGTCAACAAGAGAACTTAATTTAAAAATGCTACTATCAATTTGGATCCATTGAACTTTGGTGTGACTACATTTCTATGCATATCTTTAAATTTTATAAAATAAAATCTACATATTTAGAAACTACATAAAAAATAAATCTACTATAAGTCACTATAATTGATAATTTATAATATCTAAAAAGCATATGAGAAGACCACGGTCAAATAAAAATCAACTTACTCTCAAAATCTAAAAGATGTCATATGAATTGAAACATAGAGAGTAATTATTATCATATATACAAGACTTACTTTATATATATTGATAATGTAAAGATTTTATAGTATCAATATATTTTTAATTTGTTATAGCATATTTGCTACTAAATTTCCATGTTACGAATTTTTATTTATTAGTAATGTATTATCTTTTAAATGATGTAATAAACAGTACATGGCAATATAACTCCATCATATATTATTGTTGTTAATGTTATTATTACACCGTAGCCACAGTATATATTAGGTAAGGTCCTAACCAGTGGATACTGTCCTATCTTCGTTGATCTAGTGACCAGGTCCTCTACGCTACCGGGCGAAGCCAAGTGGCAAGGGCGTTCACCCCTCGACCAAAAATTAGATTGTATTTAAAAAATTAATTTTTTTTTATGTATATACAGTAGATGTTGAATTTTTTGACTTCTTTATGTGTATATTTTTTATTTTATTTTTGAACCCTTTAATAAAAATTCTGACTTCACCACTATGTCTATCAATATATATATATATATATATATATATATATATATATCCCCCCACGCCACCCCACCCCAAAACCCCAACCAAATTCCCAGTTGATGCCATGGATCTTTGGCTCCTCTGATCATTTCATTTGCTCTATATTTTCTTTTCAACCAAGAATTCAAAAATTTTAATAGTAAGTGGCCATGGGCTATGACGGAAACAGAAAAAGGAAAGACTGATTTTGTAGTAATAATATATTTTTACCGGGAATGTTTTTTAAATATACAGCTTATTAGCGAATATTCTATTATAATTATAAAATATATTATAAATATTCGGAGAATATTCCCCAATACAAATCAACACATTGCATCCAAGCAGTCACAATTTTAGTTTACATTCACATAGCTAATTCTTTTTTCCGCAACAGTGCTAATACACCAGTATATAATATTATACACTTACTGTAAAAAATGTATCAATCTTATATAAAAGTATCTAAGAGGTGTTTATAGATAATTTTACATCGTTATACAAAATTATACAATGTTATACAATCTTATACAAATTGGGTTTCATCTTAATTTCTACGAATTTAAACACACAAAGCTCCATCTGAAATAGGTTGAATCTTCATCGGATAACTTCACAATTTAACCACAACTTCAAAATGACAGCCCCAACAAACCTCAATCATCAATTTGTCTTTCAAATTTCTAAAACAAACACTGGAGTTTTTAATTTTTCACTTTAATTCACTCAACGATATCTAAATCTATGATTATAAACATGAATATCACTCCCAATCAGTTTCTAAGCATCAAAAAAGAGAAATTATAATCCAAATTAAGGAATTATTATCTTTTCCCTAAGTATTTCAAATTGTATCTAAAATGAGTGAAAAAATTAACTCTCAAAATCCGAATTGCGTCACATAAATTGCGACAGAGGGGTAATGAAGTTGCAATCATGTGTGTCCAATGCATATTTGTACGTGCATTAAAGTTATGTTAAGATATGTAGATTAACGAATGAACAGGCCAATTCATTAATTTAATATCTTCTAATTGGGTTTGTCCAATTTCATGACCCATTTGATCTACTAAAAGAGACCTAATCCAATAATTAGACAGCATAGTTCTGCCTGAAAACTGATGTATCCATTCCTTTCAAAGGCCTAGCTATTTCATTAATCTTAAAGTTCGGAAGCAATCCTATTTTATGTATCAACTAGAGAATCTGAAAGTTGAAAGTATTATATATCAAGTTGGGGATTATGCAATATGATATGAAAAAAATCATTAATCAAGCTTGACTTAAAGCCGATAATATTATATTATATTAAAATTACTTTTAGACGGACTAATTAGGCCAATAAATGGTATCGGAGCGATAATTTGGGTGGATGTACAACGCATGAAAAGCTAAGAAACAAGCCTAGAGAAGTGATGGACGTGAAATTGGTTACTGCTTTCGTAGTTTAGAGACACATACAAAAGAATAAAACTAGTGGGTTTATGTGCATAAAAAACTCGGATGATGCAGGTGATAAATAGTAAATCTTCAAATAAACCCAAGATTGTTGGTGTGGTTTATTTGATACTTAGTTCGATGATGAAATTGTTAAGTGTGTGAATAAAGTCTCACATTAAAAATCAACGAGAAATAAAAATTACATAAAAGTGTAATGATATTCTAATATGATGCGAGATATTTTCAAAATATCGTGCATAATCGGTCCAAAATAATGAATCTCATACCATCTGAACGTGCATAAAAGTTTTTTCTTATAATTGTTGTGTCCAGACCAACTTGCGTACACCTCGACTAGTTCCACAGGGTTACCTGTTATCTTCCACCAACACATGTCTCGAGTAACTCTATCTACCAATTGCCTTGGACATATGAGAAGAATCACCTAGTATTTTTTGCCTCCATTGAAAGTTGAACCTGAGATTTCATTATTTTGAATTCACTTCATTGATCACTAGGTCACACCCTTGAATCAGTGCATAAAAATTTTGATTCACATCACAATCATATATGTGTCCAATGCCCATATTATGTATAATACGAAGAAGGCATTCCGTAGGGGTCGTTTGGTAGAGTATATTAGAGAAAATAATGTATGCATTAGCGTTATGTATTACCAATACCTTGTTTGGTACACGTTTTCATCCTATGTATAAATAATGCAAGCATTAGTTATACACCCTATTTGGTATTATCGTATGCATAACTAATACCTAGCAAACCATGGTATTAGCATTGCAATGGATTTTAATGCATGCATTAGCATGGTTAAGGAAATAATTGTTCATGAAGTCCCTCACATAGTATAATATGGATGATATTTTTGTAAACAACAAATTATTTTTAAAAATTATGCAATGCATGTTATTTCTAATATACCAAACCAAAGAATGAATAAAAAATAATCCCCGCATTACTAATACACTATATTCAACATTATTCTAATACTACCCAACGACCTACATGCACTAAAGTTTTGATTCACATCACAATCATATATGTGTCCAATGCCCATAATTTTGAATTGCATCATGGAGACATTTCCCTTTTCTCATATTACGTACGGATTCATGAACAAATTTACATACATTGAACTCTGCAAACAATCTTAAATAATTGTAGAGTCCCATCTGGGACACATTGTTGGAAAAATGTCAAAATTCCTCTGATGAATTCGTATCATATAAAGTAGGGTTTCCACTGCTTAGCTACCTTATCCGCAGCACACTTTGTTTTTGGCATCTTACAATTAATGTCCCTTATTTTTGTCCTACAGAGCCATCAATCTTAAGCTTGGATATGTGCAGTTGTGTACATTATGAAAAGAACAGAAAAATGGGATTTTTATACCTATATCCATTCACCAAAATAATAGCCAACAAATATATAGCTTTTGCATATTAATGTAAAATATTTATAAAATATGTGTATGTTATACGTAATAGTGTATATATATTTAACTAGAGGAAGTAATTTAGTTTGACCAATCGGCTAAATATGTTACTTTTTTTGACATCTTTTTTTTTTACATCGGCTAAACATGTAACTTGCCATAGAAAAATTTGGCAAATCAAGAGTTGGTTCAAATTATAATGTAGTAAGTAGTAAAATAAAGCACCGTTTATTCACCAAAATCCAACACTAATTAGCATGTATTGCATTATAATTTTATCAAATTGCAGACGAAAATGTATGTATGAGCATACGAATAAATACTCTTATAAAGCACAAAATAATGTTTCAAAATAGTGCCTAGGGGATTCAACGTAACGTCAGGTATTTAACCTTGCGCATGGAAGATATAGCCCATTTGAGACCTTGCGCATGGAAGATATAACCCAGAATAAGCATGGGCTTTATTTGTTGATACTCTTTACCATATTCAATTTAAGGGTTACGATCACAAAGTGACCACTTTATTGTGGCAAGAAAAGCCCAATTTATGATTGCCATGTATTTAGTAGCTTGTTTGCCCAAGCTTTTAAAAAAAATAAGTATTTTTGAATAGTCACAAAAGTTATTTTTCGAAAATTAAAAAATTAGTTTTCCCAAATTCAGGCCAAGTGAGCTTTTAATGGAAGTGGAAGAGGGTCATGAGGTGGCATGACAAGTGGCGTCCATTTTACCCAAATGTCAAGCCATGTGGACTTTTAATAGTCATGGTGGAGCGCCATTAGAAATATAATTTTTATTACTTTGGGTAATTTTGTACCAATAGTATAATGGAGGTTAGATGTAGACAATATTTGAATGTAAAGGGTAAATTTAACCCGTTTATCTTTTTTATTTCTAGGATTTTTGTGGCTCTAAATTATGTGTTTTCTAATTTCATGTGCATTGAACAAGGAAGAATGACTTGGAGAGGAAAACTGGAATATTCTTTACCCTGAAATGGAACATTTAATTTAAGTCTATTGTGAGTTAGACAGAGACGGGTCGGGATTCGGAATATTTTTTTTGTCATTTAATTTAAAAAATAATATATATAAAATACTTTAATAATTGAACAAAATAGTGTAATAAAAATATCTCAAAACTATTTTTGTACCTCTTATATTATTTAATAAAAATATAATTTTTTTGTAACACAATTTCAAAATTGCAACTTTGTGGTGGTGTTCAAAAATTGCAAATGACATAGTAAAATTGCAATTAAAAAAAAATTACATATTCAACCATACTTTTTCGAATTTCCTCACAATGTCTTGAGGATCTTCTGTTGGAATTGGAATTTGTTTGTCAAATTATTCAACGTCGTTTCCTGTTCCATTAGACAAGATTTCATTGTAGTTGTAGTCTTCTTCTTCGTTGGTCTCCGGTTGACCGCACCTTCTACGCTCCGCACGAATTCAGTCTCTGAATAGAACTGCAATCTCCAATGTATCTCCCGCCAATGAATGTATTGCTCTCCTATTTGAAATCTTTCCACAGAAAAAGCGCTATCAGACGCTATTGATGACGCTTGAATGTTCAACACATCTCGAGCCATCTTTGTTAGTGTCGGAAATGTATTCTCATTCTGCCTCCAATATTTCAGCAAGTCTTCTTGTCCTTCATCATTGACAATTAATTCATACGGTACAACACCCTGCAAAACATAAACATCAAATTTGCTAACTTGTGAAAAAGTTGAACTACTACACATTTTATTTCTAAGGCCTTGAATACTAGCAGCAGAAACCGCATATTTTTATAAAGTTGCAGCGAAGTAATAGAAGATGGTACAGAAGCAAGTTGATTATTTGAACTTCTTGTTGGAAATACATATATACTTGTTTGCATTCGGTGTGTATGCTAGACGTAACTTCTTCTTTAGTTGATTTGTGAGTTGGTTCTTCAGTTGGGTCGGTTGGAAGTAATTCTATACAATCATAAATCATTTCTACAAGTGTTTTACAACCGTCTACTTTAATAGTTGAATTTAATACAACACCAACAATATAAATAGTGGAGATAAAAAAAATATTTTTTAAACATTTTTTCAATAAATGCCTTATCAAGAATGTTTTCAAAACGTTTTAAGTCATCATTTACAACTAAGTTATAAATATGACACGCACACCTTATATGAAAATGATCAAGAAAAGACGGAGTTAATCTAAGTTTTAGAAGTTTTATAGCATAATCATTAGAAGAAGCATTATCTAATGTAATATTCATAATTTTATTAATTATTCCATAGTAATCACAAATTTCATAAATATTTTCTGCAATAAAACTAACAGTGTGCTTATCGTCAATATACCTATATGCTAAAATACGTTTTTGCATAGATCAATTTTAATCTATTCAATGACATGTTACCGTTAAAAAATCATTACCGTTAGTACTACGGTCAATGTCAGAAGTGATAGCCACTTTGTCATTAAAATGATACAGTGCATAACGTAAATATGTTGATATTCACTTGCAAATTTAAAAACATCTCTTCTAACAGTTGATCTAGAAAAACCATTGAAAACAGCCTTATATGTTTCTCAAATGTAATGAATAAAACCATGAGAGGAAGGAAATGAAAAGGGCAAACCCTCCACCGCAATTAATTTTGTCATATTTTCCATATCTTTATTTTTATCATATTTAGGACGAAAAGTTTCCCCCGTCGTCGGGTTAATTTGACCTTGTACTAGGTCGGGGACACTATGTGAACCTTGTCCCGACTCAGATGGCATTGGCACACCCAATTTTTTAGCCTTGTATCGATTCCACTTAACTGTGTGCTCACCTTGTACATGTCTTAATAAACCTCTCGTCCCACCATGACCTTTTCCGATTTTAAATTTAGAAATATTTTTACAGATTTTACATCTAGCTAGTTGATTCTCTTCGTCCCTATAAAAAAATGTCATGCATCTGATTTTAATTTCTTTCTGTGGAGCCTCGATTCATACTAGGGGGAATATGAGGCATTCCAGTTTCAGTTTCAGGCTGAGGTTGAGGTGCACTAGTGAGTGTGTCATCTATATTATCGTCTAAATTAAAGTATGGTTCATCTACTTCATCATCTAATAGTATATCATTAAAAAGGCAGTTTCATCAATATGACTTAAATCAATCAAATCATCGGGACTAAGAATATGATTACTAGAAGAAGTAATCTTACCCTTGTTACCCCTACTAGAATAAGCACCCTTACCCTTACCCCTAATCATACATTTCAATCATTCCATTTTAATTATACAAATAAATAATTAAAGTAAATGAAATTAAGTGTGATGATTAAAATTAAGTAACAATAATAATTTAAAGAAGGAACGAAAGTACCAAACACCGACGTAACGTCGGCATAACGTCATTAAAACTTTGATCGATGGATGATCCTCAAGCTAGTTGCCAACTTCACTCCCAATTTTTAAATTTGATATAATATTTAATAGTAGGAAGATTTGTAGAATTATAAAGAGATAAATTGAGATATTAGAGAGATGGTAGTAAGATTTGTGAGAAAAATGAGTTATTTATAGTTGAGAAATATGATTAAAGTGTAAATATATTAACTTAGGGGCTAAAAATAAATATTAAGAGAGTATGGGGGTTATGGGGTGAGGGCAAAAATGGTCGTTATAGCCGTTACACAACGGCAAAAATCAAAATTTAGCCGTTGTTGCAACGGTTATTTTTGCAAGGAGGAGGGGGACGGGTCGGGATCGGGCGGTTAATCAGACCCAAATGATGACTGTTGAATTGGTTAAAGTGAAAATTAAAGGTTTGTACTTGGAGTTAATGATCTATACCAGTAGTAATTTAGAAGTTGAGCCAAATTCTGTAAACTAGATGATCAATGGAATCAGGGGCGGCTCAATAATATTTGTGCATAAAGCGAACTTCAACGAGAGACCTTAAGTTTTTTGTTCAGAAAATTCATATTTAATTCTATTTGAAATTATTTTTCTAGCTTTTGAGATGCAAAATTATTACTCTCTATGTCCTATATATATATATTGTATTAATGAGAAAGACTCTCAAGGGAAATTAATACACTTCTACGTGGTATCAGAAGCCAAAACTTCCTTCCTACCCTAATCCCCTCAATTCGACCGCCCCTCTTCTTTTTCTGGCGACAAATCCGATTGTATACCACTGGTATACACTGCTATACCACTAATATACAGCCGTATTTTTATCCAGCAAGTCCTCATGGCGTAGATTAATCACGGTGGCTTTTCTGGCAGTGGTAGGAGCGAAGAGGACTGGGTTTTTATCAAACCCCCAGACCCTGCGGCCCAAATGGCACCATCAACGGCCCCTAACAGCCTGTCATCGGCCCACGTCCCATGTCCACAAGCATTACCAACGGTCCCGACGAGGCCAGCTGTTATCTGACCACGCGTCCTGCTGACCCGGCGGTGGCCCGGTGATGCAGGAGCTCACCAAGCGGGCCTCGGTTCTCGAGCCCGATTGCTTGTAGCCCAGCAGCGGCCCAACAATCTGGGATCAACACCACCGGACAACAACCATCAGGCCCAACATCCTGGAGCCCATCAGTCCGCTCCAAGCCCCGTACAAACCAATTTAGGCCAGGTTTTTGGAACTTTGACCCATCAACAACCCGATAATGTGTTGTATATGGATATGGGCGCCACATCTCACCTCACCAACAACTCTGGTAATCTTCATTAACTGCGCAATTTACAAACTCCACAATCTATTATGGTCGGTAATGGTCATCGCATTCCAATTCAAGAATTTGTCCACACTCTAACCCACCACCGCATCCCCACTTCTCTCTTAAAAACGTCATTTATGCTCCGAACATTATCAAAAACCTAATCTCTGTTAAAAAAATTTTGCACCGATAATTCTGTCTCAATTAATTTTGACCCGTTCGAATTTTCTGTAACGAACCTCATACCGAAAAACTCCTTACGAGGTGCAATAGTGAGGGGGACCTCTATCCTTTCATATCTACGTCCGTTGTCATTACTAACCCTCTCACCTCTCTAGCTGCCCTCGTCACTCCTCTCACTACTCTCGCAACAATATCTTCATCCACGTGGCATAGTAGACTTGGTCATCCAGGTGCTCGTGTTTTTGATTCCCTCTGTAACCAAAATTTAATTCACTATAATAAAGAGAACATTCCCCATAGTTGTTCCTCGTGTCATCTAGCGAAACATGTCCGACTACCCTTTAACTTTTGACTATTGCTTCTTTTTCTTTTGTCTTCTTCTGCTGCTGGCATCTTCTTTTTTCAAAGTCGTAGATGCTGTCCTGACTGTATTATCTTGTCTGCTTACTTTCGGCTGTTTGTCGGCCAGTCGCTGTCTGCTTTCTGTCTATCTTTCTGTACCTGTTTCTTCTCCAATTTTTGTTCTGGTGTCTTGGAGTTTTATGTGCTTAAGTTATGTAATGCTACTGAATCAAAGCTCATGCCTGAATCGTTATCGTTCGGATCTTGAGCATAGTTTTGTAGCAATTCATTGTCTGAACTAGTCTCTGAAACATGGTCTATGTCATCCAAGTTCTGGTTATTGTTTCCCTCTGTCAAGGATGTTCTTGGTGGAGTTGCCACCGGATTCTCATGTTTATCTTCTGTCTTTATGTTCTGCTGTTCTTTGAAGATATTCTCAAGTGTCTCTTTAATTATTTGTTCAATATTCTTACTTTTATCTTTTTTTGTTTTTCTAGTTCTTGTTTTACTAGTACTGCCTGTAAATGTCTGGGGAAGTCTCCTTCTGTTCTGTGAAGAGGTAGCCTCTTCTTGTTCACTTTTTGGCAAAGTGACAGCCATCAACGGGTTTGATATGTCTTTACCGGCAACCGTTTGCACCGGACTAGTTGTACCTACATCTGGTACAATAGATTTCTTTGCATTCAGAAAGGAATGCACACCTGTCTCATCCATTTTTGAAGGAGATGGAGAACTCTGTGTTTGTTGTCTGAGCGAGTTTTGTCTGAGTCTCAATTCAAGTTCTGCAACTTTTTCTAGGAGATATGTATTTTGAGTCTGGAGGGTTTCTTTTGTCTGATTGAGTCTTTTAAATGCTTCGGTCATTGTGCTACAATGATCGCAAAAGATTATTTTGTCTGTGTCTTTTTGTATTTTGTATTGTGGAGTCTGAGCTTGGGTATATCTGAGGGCTGGTGATATATAGTAGTTGGGCCCAAGAGTTCCTCGGGCATAATCTAGAGCCTCAGTAAAAACATTAAATCCTTTGAATAAAGGAGTTTTAAAATCTTTAATAGAGTCTACTACTTCTAACCAAGTCTGGAAAATACCGTTAGTCTTACCATGAACTACAACATAAAATTTAAATTTTTTGTCTAAGCTTTTCTCGTTTAGATAAAAACATGTACTATTTAAAGTAGCTACAAAATGACTAGTGTCTTTGCGATTGTGGGCAATCCACAAATTGTCTATCAAACATTTTTGTTGTCTATCTAACACGTAGTCTGGGAGTATTTTAAACGTTAAGTTTGAAGATGGAAATGATACTAAATTATTCTTACCAAAAAAGAGTCTTTCTAATGTGGGAGTCTCTTGAGCAGTTATGGGCCTGAAATTCAGGTTCCCCAATACTGATTGTCTGTAGTCATCCTGGGGTTTGGCCGGGCCTTTCCCCTTGTCTTTATTTTTTGTGGAACTCATTCTGCTAAGATTAAAAAGAACTCGTTAGTTAGTAGTAATTTGTAATCTGCTAAGTTGGTCTGCTAATTTATTGTCTTTGCCCTTTATGTGTTCGAAAACCAAATTATAAATAGATATAGTGTCTAAGAAATTTAGCCATCTTCTTCTACTACTATTTTTGTCATTTATTTTTTGATTAAATTTAACTATCGCTTCACAATCTGTTCTAACTAAAGTTTCAGGTTTGTTTAGAATATATAATCTAAAAGCATTTAACGCGTATACTACTGCCAAAATTTCTGCGTCTATGCTACTCATGTTTCCTTTTTCTTTATACTTACCGCTTTGGTAAGCACAAATCTTTTCTGAGCTTTTACTGCTATACTTATTAGTTCTTGCTTTGAGTACGGCACCCCATCCTTCGAAACTGCCATCTGTCTCAATTATTAAGTAATCTGTTTCTAAAGGCATACTTAAATCTGGGATGTTCTGAATTCGTTGTTTTAACAGTTTCACTATTTTTATGTCTTCTGCGTTAAAATGTTTATGTCCAGTAGAACCAGTCTTCGAGTATAATGGTCCTGCTATCTTTCCTAGGTCTTTTATAAATGATCTAGCGTAATTTAGTATTCCTAGAAATTTTAGTAAATCTTTAGTATTATCTAATTTGTCTGGCATATCTAAAGCTTTTCTTTGCTATATGTGGCTGGAGCTTTATTTTGCCTTCTCCTAATGTAACTCCTAAGAAGTTTATGTATTTCTTACATAACTCCATTTTCTTCTTGCTAATTATAATACCATTACTGACAAAAAGCCTAAATACTGTCTGTAAGTGTCCTAAATGTTCTGTCATATTACTACTGAATACTAATATGTCGTCTACGTACACTATGACAAATCTTTTATAATCTCCGAATATACTATCCATTTTTCTTTGGAATATAGGCGGAGCTGTCTTCAGACCGAACGGCATAACTAACCATTCGAAGTGCCCTTCAGGACAAGTAAAGGCGGTCCATTCAATGCTATTTGAGTGCATTTTAACCTGCCAATATCCTGATTTGCAGTCAAACTTACTAAAAATGTTCTTGCCTTGTATTCTATTTATTAATTCTGCTTTGTCAGGCAATTTATAACCATCACTTTTTGTATTATCATTGAGTCTTTTATAATTAATTACCATTCTGGCTTTACCTCTAACTACTTCTGAATGATTTCTAACTATAAAAGCGGCAGATCTATGTTTTGATGTAGATCTCCTTATGATCTCTAAATCTAGAAGTTCTTTGATTTGTACTTTAAAGTCTTCTAAGTCTTGATTTGTTGCTTCTATAGAAGCAGTCTTTATAATATATTCTGGATTAATTATCTCTAATTCACAAAGAATTTTATTATTATCCCAGTGTTTTAAAGGTTTTTCTCCTATAATTTCTAATTCGTCTAGGATCTTGACAATATTGTCTAAGTCGTTTTGATCTTTAATTACTCCTATTTTATCTAATCCCTTTTTGAAATTATAAAATTTTGTTTCTATTTCTATTAGAGAATAATTTTTTTCTAAATTTTCTTCTTCTTCCACGAACATTTCATCTGTGAAATCTTCTAACATTATATGCTTATTACTATTCTTATTACAGCAGTATTTATCTCCGTTCTTGCATTCTTTACAGCAACCTGTATCTGAACTGTTTTGCAGGTTTACGGGAGAGATTTGTATAATCTTCGTTTCTGTTTTAGAAGTCTGTACTGGAGTATATGTACTATTTTTCTGAAAAATAACACCATCTCTAGTTATGGTGCAGCTTCCATTATTATTTAGTAGAAAATCTAATCCTATTATAAAGTCTGTATTTATATTTAATTCTCTTACTAGAATTTTGTCTACTTTGTAACTAGGATTATAAAATTTTGAACAAGTATTAATAAAACTAACTAATGCATCCTGGAGATAGTATTTATAAATATTATGTGTTCCATCCATCTGCATAGCTGAAGAAGGTTTATCTAAAGTTCTGATTAGATTACTGGGGATTATCCTTTTATTTAGAATACTATTTGTACAACCCGTGTCTACTAATGCTAACGTAGTTATTTCGTATTCTTTAATTCTTATCTTAGTTAATAATTTTAAAGAACTAAACTTTTTGTTTTCGTTACATATTAAAGTTTCTGAATTTATAAATTCTGAAGCTATTTCTTTTTCTATTTGTTCTTCTTCAGAAATTTGTTCTTCGTATATTTCCTTTCCTTTTTCTAAATTTGCGAGTCTTACTTCTAAAGAGTTTATTCTGGTTTCTAAAGTAATTACTCTTATGGCTAGTGTATTGTCTTCTTGTGTAGTCTTTATAGGTTCTTTTATTCCTATAGTAATTCCTAATTCCTTTTGGAGGCAGTTTATACAGCCTTCCATATAACATTTTTTGCATTTTGCTCTTCTGCTCCTGCTAGGGAACCATTTGCAAATGCAACAGGCGGTGCTATCTAGACCTTTATTTCTTTCAAATAAATGGTCGCATTCTATAGTAGTGTTTACTAAGTTATTTAAATCTTCGCTTAAGTCTAGTTGTTCTATTCCTATCTCATTAATAAATTCGTCTGCTTCAGAATCTGAAGAGTCTAGTTTATTATTTTCTCCTGTGTCTATACTTACTACGGAGTATATACTTTCTGTGTCCGACATATATTCGTCTACATTTATAAGAGTTTCTTGAAAGTCTTCTATCAACTGAGAATTTCTAGTATTATTATTTATCCTTTTTGGACAAGTGTTTGCTAAGTGTTCTATGCTACCACAAGTAAAACATTCTAATCTATTTTTGTAAGTCCTATCATTTCGGTATTTTCGTATATGTCTATTTTTATCTAAATACGGTTTTCTAGCTGATGATTTTCTTAAGTAATATTTTTTCTTTTTATATTTATCATAGTTCTGATATCCGTATTTGTTTTTTCTTTTATAACTTTTTCTCTTTTGTGGGTCTTTATCACAACTCTGGGTGGTGTATATCACGCTTTTGCAGAAATTTAACTCATTTTGTTTGAGTTGTTTCTGTATTTGGAGGTGTGTACACTTTTCTTGAAGTATCTCCATCACGTGTTGTATTCTGTGTCCTATGGACCATTTAGCGTTGGGGTTTTGTAAAATCCCATCACGCTTGTTCCAGCGTTCTTCTATTTCTCTGCCTAATGCTCCTGGTAGTTTATTAAAGAGTTTTTTACCTAAATCTTGATCAAACGAGTTACCGCTGATCGTGCAATAATAAAAGAAATCATTTAGAAATTTCTTTATATATACTCAATTACTAATACTTAATTGTTCTAGTTTAATTAGTGCGTTTCTTTGTAATACTACTAATCCACTATTTGGATCTTCTCTTGTTATTAAAGTGTGTATTTTATTAGTAAAATTATATGGGTTTGACCCCATGGCTACCAACTGATGGAATTCTTCTGGGAAATCTGTTTTGTAGGCTTCCCAAAGCGCCTTGGTAGATTCTCCTAAAAATGTTTCTAAGTACTTATACATTGTCTCAGGGTCTGTCTCTACGTAATTTTGTATGTAGTCTGCTACCACTATTCCTTTCCATAAATCTATTACGGAGTTCCATCTCTGGGGATCGTGGGCAGCTATATTCAAAATCTTTCCTCTATTTCCTCCTTCTTGGAGTGTAATAGGTTCTTCTAACGGCATTCGTCTACCCGAAGGTTTGACGTTTTCTACAGGTTCTCCTGCAGTTCTAAATACTCTTCTTCTTGGTATATTACCTGTACTAGTGTCTATTGTGATACGTTCTCCTGCAGTCCTTTGGAATGGGCTAGAGCTAGAGGTACTAGCTTCCATTAGCTCTTTCTGACTGATTTCAGAGTGTGTTTCACAATCTTCTTCATGTTCTGAAGAAAAGTCTTTCCAAATTGCTTCAAACATTTCTATTTTTTCTTTAGCAATTTTTTCTTCTTTATATCCTATATATATATATATATATATATATATATATATTATTTTTAGCGCTTGAGTATTCTTGATGCAGCTCTAGAACTTGAGGGGAAAAAAAGAATTAGCAATTGACGTTTCTGCAATGAAAAGCAAGACTTGGGTATACTACAACAAGAATTATTTATTATTCTTTTTTTTTCTTTTTTCTGTTCTTTTATCATACTTTAAAACCTTTTTTGTTATTTTTATTTATTATTCTTTTTAAATTTCTCTTGATTTTCATTTACTTTTTTCTCCTTTTCTAATTTCATTTTTTAAATTATTTTTTCTTTAATTTTTATTTTTCTTCATAATCTAATTCTACAACCCTTTTAGCTCCTTTTTTTATCTCCATAATCTAATTTCATTCACTTTTTCGTTATTTTTATTTAATCTTCTTTTTAAAATTCTATTGATTTCATTTACTTTTCCTTTTCTAATTTCATTTTAAAAAAATTCTTCTTTAATTTTTATTTTTTTATAATCTAATTCTACAAATCTTTTAGCTACTTTTTTTTCTTTTTTATATCAATAAAAATGATAATTAATATTTTTTTATTTTTTTATATCTGAAAAAATAATTTATTATAACATATAGTTAATCAAATCAATAACAATTGAAGTATACTGTTGCAGTATACTTTGATACCCACATGATATCACAGTACTGACGGTTCATTCTTTAAAAAAACACTTAGTTCTCTTTGATACTAACATGATATATATCATATACTGACAGATTATCATAAAGGACTGATTCATTCATTTAAGAAAATCATAACACAATCATCTATGATATCAACATGGTATATATCACATACTAACAGGGTATCATGAATGAATGACGCACATGATATATACCATGATGGTATCATAAAAGACTACTGAAGCCCTTGAATGAAATAGTCCCAGTTCTCCATGATATTGTCATGTTATAAAAAATATATTGAGATTGTATCATGCAGAACTGCTGCAGTCCTTCAATGAAACATTCTTCAACAGTCATTTATGATACCATCATGGTATAAAATTTTACTAAGATGGTATATACCATAATGGTATCACAAAGGACAACTGAAGTCCTTGAATAAAAGTCTCCATTCCTTTATGACATCATCATGGTATAAAAATATACTAAGATGGTATATACAATGATGGTATCATGAAGGACTGCTAAAGTCCTTGAATAAAAGTCTCCAGTCCTCCATGATACCATCATGGTATAAAAATATAATGAGATGATATCATGCAGGACTGTTGCAGTCCTTCAATGAAACACTCTTCAACAGTCCTCCATGATACCATCATAATATAAAAATATACTGAGATGGTATCATACAGTACTGCTACAGTCTTTCAAACACTCTTCAATTGTCCTCCATGATACCATCATAGTATAAAAATATACTGACATGATATATATATATACTGACATGATATCTAGAAAAATGGTCCATTCTTTCAAAAAAATATAATTCTATCTTCTACGATATATACATGGTATATATCAACTTAACTTTTACAAAAGATAAAATTTAAATTAAATACAAGTTTTATTTTATTTTCAAAAGAAACAAATTCATAAGAATACATTTTTATTAATTTTAATTTTAATAAATAAATTAGTAACTTTAGCATTTATCTTAATTACTTCTTGTTGTGGTCTGATTATTTAGAGTTTTATTTTTTCTAAATTTTTATATTAAAAGAAAATAAGAACAAAAACAAATTAAAAAACAAAACTACAAAAAGACAAAATAAGACATAACTAAAATATAAAAATAATTAATTAATATTTTATTTTTATTATTCAAAAGAAAAATAAAAAGACAAAAAACAATAAAAAGGATTAGGACAACATAGAAAAGGAAATAATAACTAAAAAAACAAGGAGAGTGGGAGATGAGTGAAGGAGTATAGCTGACGAATTTATGGAGTAATTAATTATGACTATTACCAGTCATAATTGAGACACAAAAAGCAACTTTTAAAATTAACTTCTTCATCACATATTATGGCATATCTAATTAACCGCAGCCAAATGCAAATCTTCTACACATGTATCAACATAGTCAACCAAGAATTAAATAAATTACTCTAATAACCGATCATCAAACAGATAACTTAATTGGATATCTAGAACAATAATGTTGATCGTTAAGCATTCCATAATCATACCTAGTTAGCCAACATACACACAGTCACACAAATGAGCATTTTTGCTATATTAAACTACCCAACCAAACACTTCTATATATATATATATATATATATATATATATATACAAGACCAAACATGCTCAAACCATAAAAAGAGGTTACCATACCTTAATAATTAGAGATTTAAGTAGATAAATTAACCAACAATACGCACACAGAAAAGAAAGAAATAAAAATGAGAGAGATTCGATCTTACTGACCTTCTTTTCTCCGGCAGCAAACGGAGGCGTGTTTCGAATCATCGAATCCGCTCGGAAGTTATTTTTTGAATGCTGATTTTCTGATTTAGAACTCTAATTTTGGGATTTCAGAAATTTTGATTTTTGACCCGTATTTCTAGCCCGACCCGAAAAGAAAATGGATTTTTTGAGGAATTAAAACTAGTATTCTAAGAGGATTTTCGGATTAAAATTACGAAATAAAGGTGAGCGTTTTCTAAACAAAAATTAGGAACAAATCAAACCATTTGGCTTCGGATTTTTCCCCTTTGTTTTTTTTCTCGATTTCTTTTGGACCTTTCAACTTGAAAAAAACAGACCTCGATTTCTGTTTTTGAGACCCGAAAAAAAGATACTTTCGACTTCTTTTTTATTTGTATTTTCGGACTTAAGACTTCCTTCAAATCGACCCCCCAAAATAGAGAACAAAGGGGTTCTTTTTATAGATGGTTCCCCCCAACGTTCACCTCCCTACCCCCTTCAAACTCGAGTTTGAAATTCGAATTAAAGAGGTAAAAAATCTAATTTTGAAAGTGGATTTTAGGGGTTGAAATCGCGGGTTTTTGGGAATAGGGTATGGAGCAGGTGATGGGTGATGAGTTTGGTGGTAGGGATGACAGAGGGGGGTTGGTGGTGGCGTCGGGTCGGTTGGGTGTGGGCCGCGACTGTTTTTGTTGTGAAAGAGAAGATGGGTGTTGTTTTTGTTTAGGTTTTGTTTTAGTGTTTTAGGTTTGGGGGCGGGGGAGTAAATGGGTTGGCTGGTTGGGCCAAGTGGAGTTTGGGCCGAAAAGGGTGTCGACTGGGCTGGTCTTTTGCGGTCTGGTTGGGCCTGGTATTGGGGTGGATTGGGTAGTATGTTTTAGGTTAAGGGGAAAATGGGTTGTGGTTAAAAAATAGAAAAGGGGTTTATTATAAAAAAAAATGCTTTGAAGAAATGTAAATTAAAAATAAAATAACGAGGTGATAATAATAAAATATAATATTTGTGAAATTCTTAATGCTAAAAAAATGCGATGTCGTTTTGCGAAAATAAAATAACATAGAATATTTAGGGTAAAAACTCTGATTAATATATTAAAAAGCAAATGATAGTAAAAATATGAATAATAGTAATAATAATAATAAATAATGATGTGAGAATAGACGACGATATTAAAAGCCTTATATATATATATATATATATATATATTAAAATTATTTTTGAGGTGTCAAAATATTTAAAATTGCAAATAAATATCGGAAAAGATAGGACAAAATTGGGTGTCAACATTCTCATTTTCCCTCCAGTTTTTAAGCAAATCTTCACGTCCTTCTTCATTAAGAACTGCTTGGTACACTACAACACCCTGCAAAACAAAAATATCAAATTCGCTAACTTGATTAGCAGTAGTACCACTAAACATTCTATTTCTATGGCTTTCAATACTAGCCACAAAAACAACATGTCTGTTATAAGGTTGTATTGAAGAAGAAGATGGTATAGAAGTCGGTTGGTTGCTAGCACTTTCATGTTGGTAATGCGTATATACTTTTTTGCATTCATCGTGTATGCTAGACAAAACTTCTTCTTTAGTTGGTTCCTTAGGTGGTTGTTCATTTGGATTTTTTGGAGTTGGAGGTGGAAGTACTGCTATATAATCATAAATAGTTTCAATAAGTGTTTTACAACCGTCTATTTTAGTAGTCGGATTTAATACAACAACAATAATATAAATAGTGAGAATAGGAAAAAAAATTAATTTGATAAATATGTTTTTAATAGGTGCCTTATAAGATGGATTTTTCATATATTTATTAAGTAATAAAAATATTAGAGCTATATAAAATAACATAGTTGAAATAGTATGAAAATATATATCAGAAAATTCTTTAGTTGCTTGAAAATATTTTTCTAAAAATTCAATAAGTTTTGAATTTTTTTTCCAATCATTATCTATAAGCATATCAGTTGGATTTCGATTATGGGCGTTAAAAAATAAAGTTATAAGTCTTCTATAATCGTAAGCAACAAGTAGTTGCTTCTAGGAAAACCGTTAAAAGCGGGATAATACATATCTCTTATGTAATTAATAAAACCAGGAGAGTAAGGAAATGAAAAGGGCAAATCCGCCACCACAACTAATTTTGCTATTGCTTCCTTATCTCTATGTTTATCGTATTTAGAACCTACAATCCCCCCCCCGCCCCCCCGTCGTCGGGTTAATTTGACCATGTACTTGGTCCGAGACATACTGTGAACCTTGTCCCGACTGAGAGCGCATTGGCGCACCCGACTTTGTAGCCTCGTATTCATCCCACCTAGCTTTATGAAAGCCTTGTACATGTCTCAATAAACCTCACGTTCTATCCTGACTTTTTCCCATTTTAAATTTATAAATATTTTTACAAATTTTACATCTAACTACTTGATTCTCTTGGTCCCTATAAAAAAAATCTCATGCAGCTGATTTTAATTTTCGTTGTGTGGGGCCTCGTCTCATACTATGGGGAATAGGAGGCGTTCCAGTTTCAGTTTGATGTGCACTAGTGGGTCTGTCATCTAGATTAGTGAGTGTGTCATCTAGATTATCTTCTAAATTAAAGTATGGTTCAGTTGCAGAATATATCTCATCATCTAATGGTATATCATTAAAAAATTTAGTTTCATCTATATGAGTGTAGTCAATCAAATCATCCTGTCTAGGAATAGGATGACTAGAAGAAGTACCCCTACTAGAAAAAGCATCCTTACCCTTACCCTTAATCATACCTCTTAATCCTTCCATTTTAATAATGCAAATAAATAATTAAAAATAATGAAATTAAGTGTGATAATTAAAATATAGTAACAATAACAATTTAGAGAAGGAACGAAGGTACCAAACGCCTACGTAACGTCAACTTGTAATCGAGGTTGAAAATTAAAAATTTGCTCGATGGATGATCCTCAAGCTAGTTGTCAACTTCAATCCCAATTTTTGAACTTTGATACAATTATACAATTATACAAATGAGCAAATAAAATAAAATAAAATAAAATATTTAATAAGCAATGTAATTGTAGACTTGTAGAGAGATAGGTTGAAAGATTGTAGGAAGATTTATGAGATAAATGTGTCGACCTGGCCCAATGGCTAGCCTTATCCAAAACAAATCATATATAAATGTGTGACTGTAAATCATCTAATAAAGTTAAATTGTTTTTAAATACATAAATGTGATATTCTTTTTAGGACAGACCAAAAGGGAAATAGTGTCACATAAATTGGGACAGAGGGGAGTAAATAATGGATGGGGCATAAACAGGTAAATAATTTGAGTTCAATGGTAGTAAGTGTTATTTTTTTTAAAAAAATAACATTTTACGCCCCCCCCCCCCCAAAATGATGGGGCCTAAAGCAGTTGCTTGGGTCGCTTTACCATTGAGCGCCCCTAACAGATATAGAACTGTAATACTAAAAAGGTGTAAACCTCATATGTGATCAAAATTAAATATATACACTTATATAATTTGTAAGCATATAAACTTACATTTGGTATCAGAGCGTCATTTTTCTTTACCTAACATTGTTAATCTTTTTATTCTAAATTTTAAAACCACGCAGAAGAGATTTTTTCTTGCCATCTATCTTTTTTCATTTATTCTTATCTTTCCCTGTTATGGATCTTCTTAGGAGACTAAAGTAAGACGTCCCTATATATACAACAACATACATAGTGAAATCTTACAATGTGGGTCTGGGGAGGATAGAGTGTACACAGACCTTACCTCTACCTTGGTAGGTAAAGCGACTATTTTCGGGAGACCCTCGGCTCAAGACAAAGCATAATCACAAGTGAAGCAAGCACAACAACGCAAGAGAAACGGCCAGACCCAAATATGAAATTAAAGTAATATGTACATGTTGATAACAAAATCGAATACGCCATGGTAGCGCATTCTGGCAGTAAGAAACGTTAGCTAACTTAGATAAATAATATCAACAAAGTACACTATGGAACACATAGCAGCAGAAATCAAACTACAAGGGACTATAAAATAATATTGCGCCTATAAGTGTGATAGGTTAATCGGGCCTACAGTAATAACACTACAACTATGATTTTGTAAGCGTAAGTAGGACTACGCTCGACTACCCATTACCTTTTTATCCTAATCCGTGTCCTCCACAACCCCCTATCTAAGGTCATGTCCTCAGTGAGTTGAATATGCGCCATATCCCGTCTAATCACCTCTCCCTAATACTTCTTCGGCCTACTTCTACCCCTTCTGAACTCGTTCATAGCCAACCTCTCACACCTCCGCACTAGGACAACTGTGTCTCTCCTCTGCACATGCCCGAACCATCTCAACCTCGCTTCCCACATCTTATCCTCCACCGAGGACACTCCCACTTTGTCTCTGATATCTTCTAATCATAACTCTCATTGTATGCCCACACATCCATCTCAATAACCTTATCTCCGCAACTTTCATCTTTTGTATGTGTGAAGTCTTGACTGGCCAACACTCCGCCCCAACAACATAGTCGATCTAACCACTACCCTATAGAACTTACCTTTAAGTTTTGGTGGCACCTTCTTGTCGCACAAAACTCCAGATGCGAGCCTCCATTTCATCCATCCTGCCCCAATACGATGTGTGACATCGTCATCAATTTCTCCACTCCCTTCGATAGTAGACCCTAAGTACTTGAAGCTTCCTTTCTTTGGAATGACCTGAGTACCAAGTCTCACCTCCACATCTGTCTCAGGGTCACTCCCGTTGCTGAACTTACACTTCAAATATTATGTCTTGGTTCTACTTAACCTGAACCCTTTAGACTCTAGAGTCTGTCTCCAAACCTCCAGCTTGACGTTCACACCGTTACGAGTCTCATCAATCAGGACTATGTCGTCTGCGAATAACATACACCATGGTACCTCCCATTGGATTTGTCGCGTAATTACGCCAATGTCGAGAAGTATGATTACCGAGAATTTACATAATCTAAAGAACATTACGTTAATTCTCATAACATAAATTAACATGTAGGTTCATAAAATATTTAACGCAATTAATGTTACAACTCACCATAAATCAAGTTAGTCAAACTAATCCCAAAGCTTTAATACTGTTTGAACACGTCTAAAAAGTGTTTAAGGCACATTTTTTTAACGAGAAAGAAGAAGTAAATGACAATTCTATGATTTTTCTAGAAAAGAAATTTAGTAGAATCCATCATTTCTTTTTAAATTTGTGATGTATCTTCAAGATTTTCTTGCTGACTGTGTTATTAATTATCAGACTTCCATACAAGAGGACTTTCTTCTTTATTGTTTTACCCTTTTTTTGGTGGTCAAGATACAGGCATGGTGGACCTACATCCGTCGAATGATGTTCAACATTATATATTCTAATTTCACCTTTGTAAAAATTAAACTGAACTGTTTCTTGCATACATTTCTCATGCGTCGCATATTCCTTGCACTTAATGGCATTAATCCCAGTAATGTACATTTTTACTATACATGAAGAGACTCTTCTCTTTTTGTTCCTCTTATATAAGTTCTTTTCTTATGTTGTAAGGTGACATCGAAAGCAAAGAGAGGAGAAGTAGACCAAAAAAAGGTCTTGACTCTTGATCAAAGAGAGAACCTTTCAAATAATTATTCATTAACCCATAATTAACTGATTTTTTCTTACTACTATTATCATTCCAAATTAATTACTTGCCTATTTTACATTGTTCATGCAAATCCTTTGACTTCTTTACGTGCTTTGTATTTTTTCTTTTTTGTGAGTAACATAATGTGACACTATTCAATTATCTTCTTTATTTCTTTTACATTTCAAATCATTAATTTATACACTTTTTTTTTTACAAATTCAATATGATAATTCTTTGAGAAAGTTGACACTTAAACATTGTGCATTTTGAAGTGTATAAAGTATTTTGAAATGAAGAGAGTAATAAATATTGGAGTCGGGTAATTAACATCTGGGACCTTACTTTTTGGTCATCAGCATTAGACTTTTAATGATAATCCACATCATTATGGAAAGAAAGATGCAAGTGTCAGTGTTTGCATTTGTCAAAAAGCAAGATAAGATGATATAACTAGAGTCATCAAACTTTGAAAATGTGTGCATTCTTTGGTGTATTCAACTAATTAATCCCTCTACTGCCTAATCAGATTTTAGGAGGATCCCACTAAATCTAATCGTTTTCAGTACTTTATATTTCATGAAAGAAGAAAAAAAAAAGCAAGAAAAGGACCTTCTGAGTTAACGCCAACATATTATCTATCATCCAACGAAGTGTTGTGGAAATGGGAATTGCACTTTTGTTTTTTTGCTTCAAGCCTTAGGTGCATTTAGATTCGCGTGGTAGAAAGTCTATTATGCCAGGTTTTAGTGCTTTATATTAGAAGTACTTCATTTTCAGTATAGATAAATTTACCATTGATGTTATATATAGGCTCGACAGAATTTAATATTTTTGCTCAAATCTCTTAGTTATGTTGAAAATTTACTTAATATAAATAAATAATTTACTTAAAACTCAAAAACGTAAAATTTTGAATTCACTTTTATCATTCTATACCTCGTGAGGTTTCTGGCCTCGGCAAGCACCCATCTGGCCCTTTCTCCTTTTTGCTCACCTGGGCCATTTTGGCTCTTCGCCCTCGGATTCAAAATACTCCGACACCCGTCTTAGCTTGTTCAAACGCTGCCATGACCTCGTTATTCTTGTGTTGGCTCCACATTCCTTTCGGAATCAATATTATAAGCCCAAAATTAGCTTAATTCTATGTACGAATTTAGGGGACCTTACATTTATTGTTCTATACCCTCTTTGTTGGTATATATTTTAAGGTTTAGGAACTATCTTTAATGCTACGTTATCCATTTATTTTGCCGACTCATTATGCCGGCACATTTGTATCTCGACTGCGACATGCAAGCAATTTTACACCTCTTAACACTACCAATGTAAGCAAAAGGAGTTATAATTTGCTCAAAATCTTTTACTTTGTTTCGTTTGGTCATATTCGTTGCTCGACAATGGTTTTAAAATGAAGGGACATAGATGGCTTATCATGGGACAGGGCGTTACTGAAAAATTCCCTGGATGTAAGCCTTATTTTATTAGTAATAAATTTTAAAAAGAAATAAACTTTTAAAAAATAGATACCAGAGAGGGAGCCAAGGGTAAATGATGAATCACGAGCCTAACTCAACTCCAAAAGCTTGCTTATAGGGTGAAGATTGTCCAAGTTCATATAAAGAGTTCATGTTCCCATTCCATTTCCCATGTGAGACTCTTAATACTTTCCCGCATGCTCATACCTCGTTAACGGGAGCGTGGACAATATAATTTGGGGCCCCAACATCGACGAACAAAGAATTGGAATGAGGTATGACTCTGATACCATGTAAAAAATGAATCATGGGCTTAACTCAACCCCAAAAACTTGCTTATAGGGTAAAGATTGTCCAAGTTCATATAAGGAGTCCACGTTCTCATTTCATTTCCTATGTGAGACTTTTAACACTTCCCCGCATGCCCATACCTCGTTAACTGGAGCGTGGACAATATAATTTGGGGCCCCAACATCAACGAACAAAGAATTGGAATGAGGTATGACTCTAACACCATGTAAAAAATGAATCTTGGGCCTAACTCAACCTCAAAAGCTAGCTTGTAGGGTGACGATTGTCCAAGTCCATATAAGGAGTCCATGTTCTCATTCCATTTCCGATGTGAGACTCTTAACACTTCCCCGCATGCCCATACCTCGTTAACTGAAGCGTGGACAATATAATTTGGGGCCCCAACTTCGACGAACAAAGAATTGGAATGAGGTATGACTCTAATACCATGTAAAAAATGAATCTTGGGCCTAACTCAACCTCAAAAGATAGCTTGTAGGGTGATGATTGTCCAAGTCCATATAAAGAGTCCATGTTCACATTCCATTTCCGATGTGGAACTCTTAACACCAAGATTTGAAGCTTATGGGTTCAGGATTCTAGCTCTTTTGTGTTAGTGGGTTCTAAATGTATAATTTATATATATTAAATGGATTTCTTAAAACAAATGTAAAGTTTGGATCAAACTTATTGGGTTCGACTGTACCCGTTTCTGCAAGGCTAGCTCTTCCCCTGATACCAATTGACATTTTACGAGAACTACATTACATGTATATTACGAATTTGAAATTACACAAATTATATCTATGCGTATAATAATACATAGTATAAATATAATAAAATTAAAGCCAGAAAATTAAATTACTTTTAACTAACCTCAAAATTATAAAATATTTTTTATATATTCAACTATGTAAAGAAAAATTTAAGAAAAGAATCGTTTGAGACAGAGTTTGAGAGTAGATTGTCAAATGCGTATTGCAAACACCAAATATAATAGAGTTAGGAGCCATTTGATAGCTAGTTAAAGTTACTTAATATGATGAATTTTATATAAACTAGCTAAAAAACTATCAAACATAATTAATATTATGTTAATTTTAATACATAAGTTATCCCTTCCTAACCAACAACCAAACGATTACTCCATGTTCTACCTATCAATGCATTGTTTTCATAAACAATTTTCTCTCATTCTCATCTCGAGAGAATGTTACAACTAGCAGGAGTCTAGACAGATTCTGATTTTGTCTTCCAACACATTGATCAGACATGATGTAACATACAAAATAATAGAAAAATATTCTCTCAATGTATATTTATATCAGACATAATGTAACATACAAAATAATAGAAAAATATTCTCTCAATATATATTTATATCAGACATGATGTAACATACAAAATAATAGAAAATACTGTCAATATATATATTTATATCAGACATGATGTAACATACAAATTAATAGAAAAATAGTCTCTCAATATATATTTATATCAGACATGACAAATTATTTTAAAAACATACTCTCTCAACATATATTTACTTATTAGGATGAAGGAGGAGGGGACAAAGAATATGGGTGTTAGTATTACTTTATTTCTCTTGTTGTGGTGCTTTTTTTTTTGGGTGGGGTGGGTGGGGGGAAGGGGGTAGGGGTTACCAGTGGAAACGTGGGACCCATATTTGGTTCTTGACTCGACCAATACAAGTTAGGACCACACTTTGAACAGCCTATAAGAGCCTCTTCTTGGACTTGCATTTCCCCATTCAAACTTATTCAATATATTCTCACAACAACAGAAGCAAAATTCAGAGAATAAGAGCCTAGAGAACAACCATCAATCTGTTTTTGTATATTTAGAATTCCTTCAAAGAGCTTATTTTTATTTTTTGATTTTCGTCGCGACTAATTAAGTTAAACATAATGAAGATGAGCAGCAGTAAGAACGTGCGAAGTTCGAAGAGGAAGCTGATCTCAAGCAGAGGGCTCGGAGGAATCCTTAGAGAGCAAAGGGCAAAGCTTTACATAATTCGGAGATGTGTGGTCATGCTCCTTTGCTGGAATGACTGAAATTCCCTTAACAAAATTGCCTTATGGCCTTATAGGATTATCAATTGTTCATAGTCTTTTTATTCTCTTCTTTTTTATCCTCATTTCTTGGGAGTGTACAGAGCAATAGTGTTAGGTAAAGAGTTTTTTTTTTGGTACTAAATTTAGGCCCTTAAGGCCTCTTGTATACATTGAATAGGTTCAATACAAAGATAATATTAGTTTTGATTTAAGTTTTTCAGTCCAAATTCCTTCAACTTCTGTTTCTTTTAATATTACGGCTAATTTTGAATAGTCCAGCATTTGAATTTTGCTACACGTTGCTCAAGTGTGTAGACAAGGAGAATTATGGGAACTTGATTTCAGAATTCAGATTTGAGTGCATTAACATGAGCCAAAGTTACAAAAGAAAAATTACTATATGTTGAATCAAGGGGCTCAAATTAAGATACAAAAACTTGTAAAAGTTGTAAAATTTTAATTTCCGGTGGAAATTTGTTCTTACTGATTACTGGAATTTTTGGAATTTTTCTTCTTAAAAAAATTATGATAGAGGTCAACATAGTGACCTATGCAGTTTCAAAAACTATGTTAAGAATAATAATATTACGGCTAATTTTGAAGGCACGAAGAGATTGATTTTCACGGCGAACAAGTTATTAACATGATAAATTTAGCACCATGTAGCCATTGTAATTGGTTTTTCTTTGTTATTCATCGGTAAACATAATTTAGAACCATAGCCCTAACTTTCATAAACCCGATAACTTTCACTCAAATTTTGTATTTGCGTTTAAAATCTACTTAATAAATGTAATTAATTTATCAAAAATCCAGTTATAAATTGTGTTTTTTAGAATACAGAACCCATAAACTCAATATATATTTATATCAGACATGATGTAACATACAAATTATTTAAAAAAACACTTATTAGGATGAAGGGGGAGGGGACAACGAATACGGATGTTAATATTACTTTGAGTCCGAAATTTAAATGACCCAAAATATGAGGAGTTGAACCAAAATAACTAAAAAAGGTGACATAAATATCTTTTGCTAAGGAAATTCACGCGCAATAGGATTTAAATCAAAACCCTAGAAAATAAAACGCTTAAACCTAATGATTACAAGTTCCCTAACGAAACTTACTTCTGGCACTTTACAACCCCTAAAACGACGATTCAAACGTTTAGGTATCATTGATGTATTGAGCTTACATTATTATTCGCAGAAAAAGATATCAGGTTCTATATAAAATAATGACATTCCGGAGTATTGAGACATGACTAATCTTTGGTCAAAGTATGAAAAAAATATAAATTTCAAACCTCTGAAATTATACAAAGTGTTGGAGAAAATTGATCTACCCCTTTTGCACAAGAAATTCCTATGCAATAGGACTAAACCGAGCCATTGCGATTAAGTCCTATTGCGCATGAATTTCATGCACAAACCTTAGTTTTAAGTCATTTAAGTTCCGGACTCGTATTACTTTATTTCTCTTATTATGGTGCTTTTTTCGGGGGGGGGGGGTTACGAGTGGAAACGTGGGACCCATATTTGGTTCTTGACTCGACCAATACAAGTTAGGATCACATTTTGAACAGCCTATAAGAGCCTCTTCTTGGACTTGCATTTTCCCCATTCAAACTTGTTTCTTCAATATATTTTCTTCACAACAAAAGCAAAAATTCAGAGAATAAAAGCCTAGGTATATTCTTCAAAGAGCCTATTTTTATTTCTTGATTTTCGTCGCGACTAATTTAGTTCAAGATAATGAAGATGACGAGCAACAACATGCGAAGTTCCAAGAGGAAGCTGATCTCAAGCAGAGGGCTCGGAGGAGTCCTTAGAGAGCAAAGAGCCAAGACATAATGAGGAGATGTGTGTGTTGTTATTCTGTATTTCAAAAAAGTAATCAATCAAAATAAAATAAAAATGGAGAAGAAACAAGAAAAAGATGAACAAATCCGAGCCCACTGAATTCACAGTGTTTCTTAAGGAACTTAATTCCCCCAAGTACCGAGGTTATGGATTATTTTCTCCTAGGATAGAACGGATTATCGTCACCGGCGTAGCGGTACCTCAGACGCTGGTGTGCTGCGAACATAAAGAAACAGTCAAATCACACTTAAAAGTTTTCTGTTTTGTGTAGAAAATATGATGCAGAAAGATGAGAGGTTTGCAGAATTTTTCATAAGGAAAAAATCTGAGGAATGTTCTATTTATAGCCTACAAGGTGGAGGAGTGAAAAGGTGTGAAACCATTTCCATGAAAACGTGCAATGATTCATTTTCCATTCACACCAATTCATAAAACCCCAACAATCCCACACATGAATGGGGAATGACTATATGATGAAACATGCATGAAAAATTGTGTGATTCGCAAGTAAGGATTAATTGCATCTGGATAAGTAGGTTTTCCTTTGAAACTTTCCGTAGTGAACGCATATCGGATATACTCGGTCAATCAGTAGATTTGATATCTTTGAAACCGTCAAACTTTAGTGTATATCTAGACAACATACGTCACACAGTTAACCCTTAACCGTCTTTGGTTCTCATTGTTTTATTTGTTTTAGCCATGAACACTGCCTGATTTCATAACTGCTAAAGCATTGACCTTACAGAATTCTCCTTGAAGCGGCTAACACTTCACACTTACATAGATGATTCCTAAACGTGTTATCCCATAGATACCATATTTGATATACGCCGTATCAAACTTAAAAACCATTAAAAGACTTCAGTGCTTTATCCTTGGTACTAAACATTGTCTCATTACGAGAATGGACCAAAAATTTTCTTGACAATGTTGAACCGTCATTCATAACTTTGTTTGTTTTCTTTGAAATCTAGATCTTTGGATCTCTAGTCTTCTAGGTAGAGTTACCGTCATGATGACTTGTCCTCGGCCATAGTCCCATTCGCCTTGATTATTTCTCAACTACCTCCCTAGTTAGGCCTTTTGTAAGTTGATCCAACATATTATCTATTGACTTCACATAGTCAATTGTGATAATTCCCCTAGAGAGTAGTTGTCTAACGATTTTATGTTTCCGTCGTATATGACGAGATTTACCGTTATACGTAACTGTTGCAATGTATGCATATAGGTGCTACCGGTTTGGGCCAAAATAGAATATCTTTCATGAAATTTTTGAGCCATTCAACTTTTTCACCTGCTTTATCTAAGGCTATGAATTCAGTCTTCATTGTAGAGTGGGCAATGCAAGTTTGTTTGGATGATTTCTAAGACACCACTCCACTACCAATTGTGAATACATATCCACTCTTAGATTTAGAATCAGTTGAACTGATGACCCAGTTTGCATCACAATATTTCTCAATAACTATGCGGGGTACTTAGTGTAGTGTAAACCAAAGTCTTGGGTATGTTTTAAATATCCCAAAACTCGTTTCATTGCCATCCAATGTGATTCGCCTAGATTGCTCGTGTACCGACTCAATTTTCTTATAGCATAAGCTATGTCAGATCGTGTACAATTTAAGATATACATTAAACATCCCAACACACGAGCATAATCCAATTGAGATACGTTTTGACCTTTATTCTTTGCAAGTGCAAGATTTATATCAGTTGGAGTCTTTGAAACTTTGAAATTCAAGTACTTAAACTTGTCAAGTACTGTTTTGAAGTAGTGAGATTGTGATAGTGCCAAACCTTTGAGGAGTCTTATGGATTTTATTGCCCAAGATTGAATCGACAACTCATAAATCTTTCATATCAAACTTGCTAGTTAGCACATGCTTAATAACATTTATGTTGGCAATGTCATTACTTATTATCAATAACATATAAGAAAATAATGACAATGTGATTTGGTGTATTTTTAATGTACACACATTTATCACATTCATTTATCTGAAAACCATTTGACAACATTCTATGGTCAAATTTTGCATGCCATTGTTTGGGTGTTTGTTTTAGTCCATAAAGAGACTTAACAAGTCAGCATACCTTATTTTCTTTTTCTAGAACCACAAACCCTTCAGGTTGTTCCATGTAAATTTCTTCCTCCAAATCTCCATTTAAAAAATCCGTCTTAACATCCATTTGGTGGATTTCAAAACCATACACAACAGCTAACGCGACTAACGTCCGTATAGACATAATTCTCATAACTAGTGAGTATGTGTCAAAATAGTCAAGGCTTTCTCGTTGTCTATAACCTTTGACAATAAGTCTTTCCTTATACTTGTCAATAGTGACATCAGCTTTCATTTTTCTTTTAAAAATTCATTTGGAGTCTAACGGTTTATTTTCGGAAGGAAAATCAACCAATTCTCATATATGGTTATTCAATATGGATTCTATTTCACTATTGACCGCCTCTTTTCATAATAGTGATTCTGAAGAAGACATGGCTTCTTTTAATGTTCGAGGCTCATTTTCCAACAAGAAAGTAACAAAATTTGATCCAAATGAAGTCGACGTCCTTTGAAGTTTACTACGTCTTGGATCTTCTTCATTATATGTGTTTTCTTTCGTTCTATCCCGAGGTCGTTTGAATCCTTTATCAATCGACTCATATTCAATTTTATACATATATAATTTTTATAGAATTCAACACTATCTGATTCCATTACCGTATTACCATGAATATTAGAATTTTCTGATTTATAAACCATAAATCGATATGCTTTACTATTAGTACCATATCCAATGAAGACACAATCAACTGTCTTTGGTCCTATCTTCACCCTTTTAGGTTTAGGAACCTGCACTTTTGCCAAACACCCCACACTTTGAAGTAATTCAAGTTGGGTTTTCTTCATTTCCATTTTTCATATGGAATGAAATGTGTTTTACTACGCGAAACTCGATTTAATATTTGATTAGCTGTAAGGATAGCTCCCCCCCCCAAGTTCTGAGGTACACCCAAACTTATTAACAAATCATTCATCATCTTTTTTAAGGACCGTTTCTTTCTTTCTGCAATCCCATTGGATTGGGGTGTGTATGGGGAAGTTGTTTGATGAATAATGCCAGATTTTAAACATATTTGTTCAAAAGAAAATTCTTATTCATCACCCCTATCACTTTTTAACATTTTGATCGTTTTGTTAAGTTGCAGTTCAACTTCAATTTTGTATTGCCTAAATGCATCTATTGCTTCATCTTTACTGCTGAGTAAGTAAACATAGCAATATCGAGTGCTATCGTCAATAAAAGTAATAAAATACTTCTTTCCACTGCGAGATGGTATTGACTTCATATCACATATATCAGTATGTATAAAGGTTCAGAACACCTTTCAACTGGTTTGTAAGGATGTTTAGTGTAGTTTGACTCAACACATATTTGGCACTTAGATTTATTGCATTCAAACTTAGGCAACACTTTTAAGTTAATCATTTTCTGCAATGATTATGTTCAGCTTTTCCACCTTTGTAGCAATTTTCTTGAACTTCTTGATGGGATAATTCTTCGATCTAGAAGACTTCTTCCTTTTTTTCGAATTAGTTGGGGCATCTTCAACAGCGTTTGCTGTCATAGTTGTTGAATTTTATCTAGCCTTCTTTTCAGCCGCTTTGTTATCCTCCTCGATCCTTAGCCGAACGATGAGATCCTCGAACCTCATCTCCTTTCGTTTGTGTTTTAAATAATTTTTAAAGTCCTTCCACAAATGAGATAACTTCTCAATTAATGCCGCAACTTGAAATGCGTCATTAATAACCAAACCTATAATAAAAACTATGTAAGTAATAACACACTTAATACTTTTATAATTCTATATATACCTTCAACAAGGAGATCGTGGATAATAACTTGCAATTCTTGAACTTGGGTAATGACAAACTTGTTGTCTATCATTTTATAGTTCAGGAATTTTACGGCTATAAATTTTTTCATCTCGGTATCTTCTGTTTTGTATTTCTTTTCCAATGCATTCAAAAGTTCTTTCAATGTCGGCACATTACTATAGACTTTATACAGATCATCCTCCAGCCCGCTAAGTATATAGTTCTTGCACAAGAAATTCGAGTGCTTCCATGCCTCTATCACAATAAAACGTTCATTATCCGGAGTTGATTCTGGCAGAACCGAAACATCCTCCTTAATGAATTTTTGTAAATTTAAAGTTGTCAAATAGAAAAATATTTTCTATTGTCATGGCTTAAAATCGATTCTAGAAAACTTTTCGGGCTTTTCTGCCGGTGCCGGAACCGGTGCAGAACGACTGGACGAAGCAACATTGCTTGTAGAGACAATGACAGGGGCTGTTGTGCCAGAACTAGTAGCAGTAACATGTTCAGTTGGATCTCCTATTTCTGTTCGATAACACAAATAGAATTAATAAATCGGTGAAGTTTTTATATCTTCAAATCGAATAAACAACAATGAGAACCAATGGAGATTTTATATCTTTAAATCAGTCAAAAATCACTAATTCAATAAAGTTTTTATTTTCTTTAAACCGAATGAACAACAATGAGATCCAGTGAAGATTTTATTTCTTCAAACTGAAAACTATGCGTTATTTACTCGATGAAGATTTCATATCTTCAAATTGAGTAACCAAATGAGCAGAAAGTTATGAAAACTTTAATCTCAAAATCGGAGTAGAAAATCCAAATATTTTAGTCTCCAAAAAGAATTTCTTCTTCTTTTTTTTTCTTTTTTGTTCTTAAAAAGGTACTTTTTACTTATGAAAAAAGTACTTTTTACTTGTGAAAAAAAAATCTTTTAACTTCTGAAAAGAAGTATCTTTTTGCTTCTGAAAATAGTACTTTATTTTCTTAAAACAAGTAACTTTCTTCTCTGAAAATTACCATAACACAGAATATAAAATATGATTAAGTTTCTTAAGCTTGTTGTTATTCTGTATCCGAAAATATAATTCAGAAAAGTAATCAACCAAAGTAAAACAGAAATGAACAAAAAGAAAGAAAACGATGAACAAATCTGAGCCCACTAAATTCACAGTGTTTCCTTAAGGAACTTAATCCCCGCAAGTATTCGAGGTTATGAATTATTTCCTCCCAGGATAAAATATATTATCATCACCGGTGTAGCAGTATCTCAAACGCCGGTGTGTTGTGAACTTAAAGAAACAACCGAATCACACTTGGAAGTTTTCTGTTTTGTGCATAAAATATGATGCAGAAAGATGAGAGGTTTGCAGAATATTTCATAAGGAAAAAAATATGAGGAATGTTCTAATTATAGCCTACAAGGTGGAGGAGTGGAAATGTGTGAAACCTTTTTCATGAAAAGGTGCAATGGTTCATTCCCATTCACACAAATTCATAAAACCCCAACAATGTGGTCATGCTACTTTGTTGGAATGACTAAAATACCTTGCATCAAAACTCGAAGACCCTTTAACAAAATTGGCTTATGTGCCTTATAGGGTTAACAATTTTGTCCATAGTCTTTTTATTCTTCTTCTTTATCCTCATTTCTTGGAAGTGTACAGAGCAATAGTGTATATTAGGTAAAGGAGGTTTTTTGAGAATTTTGTATACTAAATTTATGCACTTGAGGCCTCTTGTATACATGGAGTAGATTCGTTCAAAGACAATATTGGTTTTGATTAAGTTTTTGAGTCCAAACTCTCTTCCCAACCTTCAACTTCTGTTCCAGTTTTTTCTTTGGGAATGCTGATACATAATTGTAGCGGTTCCGGAGGGAGCAAGTATTTGAAATTTATGAGTTTAGGATTTTAATCATTTAAAGTTACTAGGTATTAAGTTACTAATAATTAGTATATATTTAATAAATTTCTTAATATAAATATAGAGTTTGAATCAAAGCTATTGAATTTAGCCGAACTCATAACTAAAGCTCTAGCTCCGTCCCTGTTTTAGAGGGTATCAGACTAGCAGTAAAGTGTTAAGCAAGGTATATACCCGTGATATACACTTGGTATACATGGTGTATATCACGGGTACTTTCAGATAAATCCCAACACGGTAGAAGGCAGAAAGCCCATCTCAGGTTGGCCCATCACGGGCAGTATATTGGTTGTGTATATTGTTGTAATATTGTAGTGTAAAGGTTACCTTAATTAGTCTTGTACACTTACCATAATTGTATATTTAGAATCCAAGTAGAATAAGGTTTTAAGAGTAGAATAGGAATAAGATTCTCCTATTATGGAAATATGTAACATGTATATATACACTTGACTATGGTTTGCATTTATATCCTTCCTCGACGTCCACACTTGTCTCATCTACGGATGCTGATTGGGGTGGTTGTCCAGACACCAGACGGTCTACGTCTGGCTATTGTATGTTTTTTGGAAATAACCTGGTCTCATGGTCGGCAAAACGTCAGTCGACATTGTCCCGATCCAGTGCCGAGGCCGAATATCGAGGGGTAGCTAATGTGGTCTCGGAATCATGTTGGTTACGTAATTTGATTTTGGAGCTTCATTGTCCCATTCAGAAAGCAACGTTAGTTTATTGCGATAATATTGGTGTCATCTACCTTTCAGGTAATCCGGTTCAGCACCAACGCACTAAGCATATCGAGATGGACATTCACTTTGTTCGCGAAAAGGTAGCTCGTGGTCAGGTACGCGTCTGTCATGTCCCGTCAAGATATCAAATTGCAGACATCTTTACAAAGGGTCTTCCCTCGGTCCTTTTTGAAGTTTTTAGGGACAGTCTCAGCGTTCGAAGACCACCCGCTATGACTGCACGGGTGTGTTAAGCAAGGTATATACCCGTGATATACACTTGGTATACATGGTGTGTATCACGGGTACTTTCAGATAAAGCCCAACACTGTATAAGGCAGAAAGCCCATCTCGGGTTGGCCCATCACGGGCAGTATATTGATTGTGTATATTGTTGTATATTGTAGTATAAATGTTACCTTAATTAGTCTTGTACACTTACCATAATTGTATATTTAGAATCCAAGTAGAATAAGGTTTTAGGAGTAGAATAAGAATATGATTCTCTTATTATGAAAATATGTAACTTGTATATATAGCCTTTCAATTAATAAAAATAATCAAGGGATTATTTCTTTCATAAAATTCTTCTAGTCCAGCGTTTGAATTTTGCTAGATATGACCAATCTTTAATGTTAGAAAAGGAGAATTATTGGAAGTTGATTCAGAATTGGGATTTTGAGTGCATTAACATGAGCCAAAGTTGCAAAATTTCGCAAGGCATAATACATAAATAGGCTCTCAAATCTGGTCTCATTTTTTAAGTATGTCCTTCAACTTTAAGTGTGCACAAGTAAACACCTCAATTTGTCTTTACTTTATCAGTTGAACAATTTAACTTACAAAATGAAAGCCTTCTTAGCTGTGGAAACAACAACCGGTCAATTGGAAAGTTCCTGCATAAGTTGTCGGATCCTAAAAAAAAAAGACACCTCCAAAATTTATGTGTCACGTCAGTGCCACGTCAACATTTGTGTTTACGTGTTCAACTTTTTATAAGTTAAGGTGTCTACTTGTACACAATCAAAATTAGAGGAAAAACTTAAAAGATGAGGTCAAATTTGAAAACTTATTTATGTATAATGCCAAAAAGTAAATATCATTCGGTATTGAATCAAGGGGTTCGAATTAAGATACAAACACTTGGGGATGTTGTAAATTTTTATTATCCGGTGGGAAAATGTTTTCTCTGATTATTAGAATTTTCTTCTTTGAAATTTTATGATGGATGTCAACATAATGACCCTTGACATGCAGAGTCTTTTGGAGTTCAGAACTCTGTTAATAATAATTTTACAGCTAATTCTGAAGGAACGAAGAGATTGATTTTCAAGGAGATTTTAACATGACAATGTTAGCACCATGTAGCAATGGTAATTGATTTTCTTGTTATTCATCAGTAAATGTAATTTAGAACCATGCCCCTAACTAGGACTGCTTATCGGTTGGTTCAATCCAATTTTGAATGTTATAGATTTAATTTATCGGTTATCAGTTTGTAAATATCCTAAACCGATAACCGAACTAATAAGAAATTAATTAGTATGAATTTTTGATTAATCAATTAGCGATCATTAACGATTTAATTATTTAACCGATAAACTTATTTTTGAAGTGAGGCAACCATTAGTAATAGTAGTTTTTTCTTCTTAAATTTCTTACAACGTTTTTTTCTTGGAAATGCTTACTAAATGCATTGCTCAAGAAAAAAGGGTGTTGTAAGTTAATGAATTGAGAAGGAGAAACGATCTTCACAAAAAGAATTAAAAACTTTTTTTCAATTATTGGTTAAATTTAATAAATTTTATTCGGTCAGCGGTAAGGAAACTTGATCTAAGAATTGTAAACCGACCCGATAGGCCAATAGCATAAAATACAAAATCATTTACATACCGTTAAATCGTTATCAATACATTAATAACACTTTTTTCGATTTGATTTATCAGTTACCGAAATTTTCACACCCTATCCTAAGAAACATAGAAGGAAACCTCATTTTTCTTGTTCTATTTTATTTTTCTTAGTTTTTCTGTTTTATGGGAGAAAGTAGTTAAGGGGGGATTGATCATGTTCTTTAAAGAATAAAGTTTTGATTACAGAAAAAAATGCGTGGTCTAAGAGTAAATCTTTTTATGATGACAATGTTAAATTTCATATCTTATGTAAATCCATGAATCATTTAAAGTAACTGCTGTCACAATCCAATATAAATCAAGTTAGACACAAACTTTTGGTACTGTTCAAAATTAAAGCATGTCCAGAAAGAGTTTTATATTTGGCCAAGATTTTTCTTATACAAGTTACTAGAGAAAAATTCAGTAGAATCCATTATGTTTTTTTTTTAATTAATGCGGGATTCATCGTCAATAATTTTTCTCTCTGTCACTGTTTGTGTGATTTAAGCTAAATAATTTCACAGTTGTCCTATGTGATTCTCAAACGTCAAATAAGATACAATTATTTAACTGAAATGTAGATGATTGATTAGCTAAATCTGCTTGATTTTCTTGTCGAGAATTAATCATTGAATAGTTATCCAAGCATTGATTAGTTAGAAGTTAGGAAGAACCTCCTTTTTATTTTATTTTTTAAAAAGCATAGGCATGGCTAGTTGAATGATGATAAGTCCAAAAGAGCAAGATTTTATGATGAGTCTAATTGTGCTAAATATCATTTTAAAAAGACATATTCTTTTGTTGTTTTACCCTTTTCCATTTCGTGGTCAAAATAGATAATTTTCTCGAGTGATCCAATTATAAATTCCTTTACTTTTTGCTACTATTGCAAGAGCATGTCTAGAAAGTGTTTAGCTAATAATTTACCCAAGATCCTAGATGCAAGATTGATTAAACACGATCAAACAAATAATGAAAAACGTATCCCTTCTTCAGTTTACTGTTTTATTTTTAATAATCGTGATGTTTGAATTAGTTAACTGTGCACATCTTGATTAGTTTCACTGAATATATATTACCTCCCACCAACACAAATATTGAATAACTCTTCAGTTTTTCTGTTTCTTATGGTCAAGTTGTACAATCATTGGTGATGAATTCCAGATCCACACATGCACAATCAGTTATGGAGAAGTATTGAGGACTTAGCAAATGGAGAAGAGTGAGAGAAAATATATTTTCATTATTATTAGCGAATATTCTCCGAATATTCACAGTATATTTTATAATTATGATAGATGTATATTTAAGGTAACTTAGAATTCTTATTCTATTAGGAATCAACCATTTAAGGTAAGTTAGGATTCTTATTGTATTAGGAATCAACATCTGTACAACTATATATATTGTGAATAATTAAAGGAATCCCTAAGGAAATTATTCCAATCTTACATGGTATCAAGAGTCAAACCCTATTCCCTCCCCTCTCTATTTTTTTCTCTCGGCCGAAACCACCAACTTCCATTCCTCTCGGCCGGCGGCTACAAGGTTGCCACCATGTCTTCCCCTACTAATTCTGGTTCATCCACTGGCACACTTGACAACCCCTCTCAACGTTCATTGTCCTTCTTTTCATCCGGCATTCGCTGTTAACAACATCAAGAATTTTATCCCTATAATTCTTGACCAAGAAAACTGTCAATATTCCATGTGGATGGAACTATTCTATATTCATGCATGTGCATACAATGTGCTCGACCATATTGATGATTCTGTTCCTCGTCCCACCGATATTGCAGACTCAACCTGGCGTCGCATAGACGCCATCGTCGTCAAACAATGTATCTACGACACCATCTCTAAAGACTTGTTGTGCACTACCATGAAAACAGGTGCTACGACACGTGAACTTTGGGTTCGGGTAGAAGAAATTTTTCAGTATAATAAAAATACTCGGGCCATGTATTTGGAAGAGCAGTTCAACAATACACGTCTCGAGAATTTTAACATGTCCGAATATTGTAAGCAACTGAAACTCATAACCGACCAACTTTCCAACGTAGGGACTTCTGTGTCAGAAATCAAGATGGTGCTTCAACTAGTTGTTGGTTTACCGAAAGGTGAATATGATACACTCGCAACGATGATTCAACAAGCCGACCCCCTCCCAAGTTTCAACAAAGCACGTTCACAACTTTTCTTAGAAGAGACACGTCGTGCCAAACAAGACGAGCACAATCACAATGCATTAGCCGTTGACGACATGACTCCACCGGCGGCTAACACCACCCAGCCACCACCGCAAGACCACCAGCAGTAGCAGTCCCGCGGCGGAGGGGGTGGCGGCAGAGGCCGTGGTAACAACAATAAATGGAAGGGCCGCGACAAAGGCAACCGCAACCAGTAGCCAGACCCAATTACTGCCTATCTCCCGTAGCCTGGACAACAACCAATATGGCCCAATCAAGGGAACTGGGCCTCGCCTGCATGCCCATACCCAACTGCAGGGGCCTAGTTCCAGCAGCCTGATTGGTCACCTGGCCTATTGGGCTCGCGCCACCAACAGAGTCCACCCGCAGCAAGAAGAGCCCACATGGTCTCTGGCCCAAAGAAGAATCGCAGGCGGTACTGCCCCCATCAATTTGGGCCAGGCCTTCAACACCGTGAACCTTCAATGGCCCGATAAAAATTGCTACATGAACACCGGAGCCACATCTCACCTCACCCGGTCGTCAGGTAACTTATCTCAACTACTTTGGTTAAAGTTTCCTCAATTTATTACTGTCGGCAATGGTTATCACATTCCAATTGAAGGTTACGGTAACACACATACCACACATCCCCACCCGCCTTTCTCCTTAAATCACATCCTCTACACCCCTAACATCATTAAAAACTTAATCTCTGTTAGAAAATTCACTCGCAATAATTCTGTGTCTGTCGAATTTGACCCTTTTGGTTTTTCTGTTAAGGATCTCAATACGGAGAAAATTCTTACGCACTGCAATAGTGTGGGAGACCTCTACCCCTTTACTCAATCTTTCGCTGTCAGACCGCAAACACCTCTATCCCTTGTGGCTATCTCTCCCTCAACTTGGCACAACAGACTCGGACACCCCGGAGACCCTGTTTTTACTTTTCTTAGGACTACTAAGCGTATTCAATGTAATAATGGAAAACTTACCCAACACTGTTTTTCTTGCCCACTCGGCAAACATACTCGTCTTCCATTTATGTCATCAAACAGTGTTACTTTTTCTCCTTTTGATATTGTTCATGCTGATTTGTGGACATCTCCGGTTGTTAGCTCTTTGGGTCACAAATTTTATCTAGTATTTTTAGATGATTTTTCATATTTTGTCTGGATTTACCCACTGAAATTCAAATCTGAAGTGTTTGCCAAATTCCTTGAATTTCAAAAATTTATTAAAACACAGTTTGAAAAATCTATCAAATCATTCCAATGTGATAATGGACGTGAATTTAATAACTCGACATTTCACAATTTCTGCTCTAAACAAGACATGGTTTTCTGTTTTTCCTGTCCCTATACTTCCTCCCAAAACGAAAAGGCTGAACGAATTATACGTACCATCAATAACATGGTTCGCACCATTCTGTTTCATGCTTGTCTTCCACCGCCTTTTTGGGTCTATGCTGTTAAAATGGTAGAATCCCTTCTTAATATTTTACCAACTAGCACTCTCCAAAACAAGACTCCTACCGAAATCTTATATCGTAGGTTCCCATCCTATGACCATCTCCGTATTTTTGGCTGCTTATGCTACCCCAACATAGCCTTCACTGCACCTCACAAACTTGCCCCTCGCACCCGGCCATGTGTCTTCGTTGGTATCTCTCGTACACATCGGGGCTACCTGTGCTATGACATTGCCACTCGCAAAATCATCATCTCCCGTCATGTTACCTTTGACGAGATGATCTTTCCTTTATCCAATCTCCAAAAATTTTAGACCACCGATTACACCTTTCTCGATGAACCGAGTCTGTCCCCGGCTGTCCAATCTCTGTACCATCGGTAGTACACTGTTCGGACAGAGCCTACAGCTCCATCACCACCACTGTCCGGCACCATCCCCGACCAAACACCCCCAGCTCTCGGTCGAACACCCCACCAGTAACCTTGCTGCCTCCATTCGCGTCTCCTGCCCCTCCAGCAGCACCACTGCCTCCCGAACCCGACAACTCATAGCCACCAAATCCAGAAATCCCACTACTGCCTACCCACCGCATGGAGACTCGTGCCCAACACGGGATCTTCAGACCTAAGGTTCACTTCAATCTCTCCACACAAACCTTATCACCCATTCCAAAAAATCCTAAACTAGCCAAACTGGATCTTAATTGGAATGCGGCCATGTGCGAGGAGTTTAACGCTTTAACCCAGCAGAACACTTGGGATTTGGTACCTAGACCAGACGGTGTGAATGTTATCCGGTGTATGTGGCTATTTCGTCACAAGTTCAGAGACAGTGGTGACTTGGAACGGTATAAGGCAAGACTGGTTGCCAATGGCACTAATCAGCAGTAGGGTATTGATTGTGGTGAGACATTTAGTCCGGTTGTTAAACTGGCCACTATTCGGATTGTTCTCAGTATTGCTATGGGTATGTATTGGCCGATTCATCAGCTTGATGTCAAGAATGCATTTCTTCATGTGGATTTGAAAGAAACTGTGTACATGCATCAGCCCTCTAGCTTTGTTCATCCGGCAGTCCCGCAATTTGTATGTCGTCTCAGGAAGTCATTGTATGGCTTGAAACAGGCACCCCGCGCTTGGTATGATCGCTTTACCAGGTATCTTATGCAGATCGGTTTTATATGTAGCAGGTGTGATAACTCTCTTCACTTTTCATCGAGGTAGCAACACGACTTATTTTCTATTATATGTGGATGACATTATTCTTACTGCCTCATCTGATGGTTTGAAGAATGAAATCATTGCTCTACTCAAAACTGAATTTGCTATGACCGACTTGGGCAAGCTGAATTATTTCTTGGGTATATCAGTGACCAGATCTGCAGCTACTATATTCTTGTGTCAGCGTAAGTATGTAGAAGAGATAGTGTACAGGGCTAATATGGCAAATTGTAAAATTATGCCAACTCCGGTTGACTCGAAATCCAAACTCAGTGTCAATGAGGGTGCGCCAGTTTTTGATCCCACTCTATATCGGAGTCTTGCTGGTGCCCTTCAGTATCTTACATTCACTAGGCCAGATATTGCATATGCCGTTCAGCAGGTGTATCTGTTTATGCATGACCCTCGAGAGTCCCATTTTACGGCCCTCAAACGTATTATCAGATACGTTAAGGGCACACTGGACTTTGGACTACATCTCTACCTCTCTGCCCCAAACAAGTTGCTCTCTCACATGGATGCAGATTGGGCAGGATGCCCAGACACACGTCGCTCCACCTCAGGCTACTGTGTATTTCTTGGGAATAATCTTATTTCATGGTCCGCCAAGCGGCAGGCCATGCTATCCCATTCGAGTGCTGAAGTAGAGTATCGCGGAGTTGCTAATGTCGTTGGTGAGATCTGTTGGCTCCGAAATCTTCTTTTGGAGCTCCAGTCTCAACTGCGAAAGGCGTCTATAGTCTATTGTGACAATATATCTGCCATCTACATGTCTTGCAATTTGGTCCAACATCTGCGGACTAAGCATATTGAGATGGATATCCACTTTGTACGAGAGAATGTCGTCCTTGGTCATGTCAAAATATTACACGTACCTTCCTCCTATCAGTATGCAGATATTTTCACAAAGGGACTACCGAGATAGCTCTTCACCGACTTCTGATCCAGCCTTAGGGTTCAGCCTCCTCCCGCTCCGTCTGAGGGGGAGTATTAGCGAATATTCACAGTATATTTTGTAATTATGATAGATGTATATTTAAGGTAACTTACGATTCTTATTGTATTAGGAATCAACCATTTAAGGTAAGTTAGGATTCTTATTGTATTAGGAATCAACCTCTGTACAACTATATATATTGTGAATAATGAAAGGAATCCTAAGGAAAATTATTCTAATCTTACAATTATGAAATACACCAATGAAACAGTATAAGAGAGCCTAACTTTATACACATCTAACCGACTAAGAAGAAAAAAAATATCTATTTCACTAATTGTACAACTAACTAACTGATTACAATAACTCATCTACACTTAATTAAACTGTACAACTGGCATCCAGCTGGCACAACCACACATACATTCTCAGCTCATCACCCTCCCTCAAACTGATGGTTGAAAAATATCTTTCAACAGTAGTTTGTATAGCAGATAATCATGTGGTTGTTTCCCAAGGCTCTTAGTTAGAATATATGCAATTTGCTCTTTAGTAGAAACATGAAACATCTTAATCAACCGTTGCATAATCTTTTCTCTAACAAAATGACAATCAATGTCAATATGTTTAGTCTTCTCATAGAAAATAGGATTGGCAGCTTTACTGTCACAAAACAAATGCACATGCAAGTCCAAATGAACTCCCAACTCCTTGAACACTCCTAGTAACCAGATCACTTCAGCTACTGCTGAAGCTATGCTTCTGAATTCAGCTTCAGCTAAACAACTAGCCATTATAGCCTGCTTCTTTGATTTTTGGGAGATGATGGCTCCTCCAAAGGTCACTAAGTAAAAAGTTATAGTCCTTCTAGTTTGCAAGCAACCTTCCCAATCTGAGTCACAAAAGGCTCTAACTTTTCAGAACTCATAGAAGGCATTAAAAATCCAAGACCAGGAGAGCCTTTGATGAATCTCACTGCCCTCAGTACAACATCCAAGTGAGATTGTTTAGGATGATTCATAAACTGGCTAAGTGCCTACACTGCATAGGAAATGTCTATCCTGGTCATAGTAAGGTATAAAAGTACATATCAATCTTTAATATTATCCTGGATCCACCAGTAAGTCATCAGTAGACTCAACTTCTGTCTGAATAAGCTTGTCAAATTCAATATATAAGAGCTTCAAATTTGGTTCTAGAGAGGTGTACCAGTTGGTTTATCACCTCAAACTCCCATCTCAGCAATAACCTTCAAATCATACTTCGTATGACTCATCATAATTCCTTTAGAAGACCTAGAAAATTCAATGCCTAAAAGGAACTTAAGGGCACGCTTCAGGTCAATCCTGGTTTATAATATCAACTTGGAATAACTGCCTCTAACTAGGAGGTCATCAACATACACCAAGACCACAACCAATTTTCTTTTCACTCTCTTAGTAAAAAGAGATTAGTCAAAGTGACTTTGAGTGAATCCCAACTCTACTAAAGAATTTGTGAGTTTTTTGTTCAACTGTCTAGGGATTTATTTAAGCCCATATAGACACTTGTGAAGTTTACACACTTTATGATGCTCTACCTGACCAGCAAAACCTTGAGGAATATCCATATACACTTTTTCAATTAAATCTCCTTGAAGAAAAGTATTATGAACACCCATTTGAAAGATACACCAGTCTCTGGATGCTGCAATAGCCAACTCATACCTTACTATAACAATTTTGGCTACAGGGGGAGAAAGTATCTGTGTAATCTAGTCTTTTTTGCTGAATATAACCTTTTGCTACTAATCTAGCTTTATACCTCTCCACTTCTCATATGGAAGTATACTTGACTTTGAAGACCCACTTGCACCCAATAGGAAACTTCCCTGCAGGCAGGTCAATAATACTCCATGTGTGATTTCCTCAAGTGCTGATATTTTATTTTTCATAACTTTAACCCACTTGCCATTTTCCACAACTTCCTGATAGGTTTTAGGTTCCACTATGCTTGAATAAGAGGCCAAGATAGTTTCAAATGAAGAGGATACACTGTTATAACATATGTAGTCATACATAGGGTAACAACAAGCAACATTGCCTTTCTTCTTAGTAATATAATCCTGCATCCATATTGAGGTTTGACTGTTCTTGAAGATTTTCTGGAAGGAACAACTTCAGGAATGGAAGAGTCGATAAGAGTATGACATGGTACATGAGGAGATGAACTAGTTGCATCAATAGCAGTTGGGCTGAGATTAGGATCAACAGATGGAAGTGAAATAGGAATTTCAGCTATATCAGCATCAGTATTATGCCCATGATCAGGAACATGTACTTCAAGTGGAATATTTCTCAAATCACCACATAAAGAAGGAGATAATTCTATTGTAGGAAATAAAGATGATGTAGTAGAAGAAAGATGTTTGAAAGGAAATATATCTTCTTTGAACACAATATCTCTGCTTACTGAGAATTCTCTGCAGTGAATACCATATGTTTTGTAACTTTTTTGTGTTGAAGAGTAGCCAAGAAAGATAGCTGGAACAACTCTGGGTGAAAACTTGTCAAGTATTTTCACATCAGCTACATACCCTATACATCCAAACACCTTCATATGAGTGAGATTGGGTGCATGACCATGCATGACTGAAAAGGGAGATTTTCCTTGAATAGTTGAGGAATGCAGTCTATCGATGATGTAGACTGTAGTAGTAACACACTCTCTCCAGAACCTAAGAGGGACACTAGCATGAAATCTTAATGACATAGAAACCTCCAAAATATATATGTGTTTTCTCTTAGCTATGCCATTTTGCTGAGAGGTATAGACATAGGAAATTTGATGAACAATACCAAGATCCTGCAAGAGTGTATTCATTTGAGAGTTAAAAAGTTCACATCCAATGTCAATTCTGGGGTAATTACCAGATGAAGAATGCACATTTTGAACCATAGAAAATAAAGATCTGAGGACAACAACTACTTCAGCTTTAGAAGGCAACAAGAACAACCAAGTATATCCAGAATGATCATGTACTAGTGTCAATAAATATCTTTTTTCATTATGAGTGAGAACCCTATACGGTCCCCATAAATAATCATGTATAGTATGAAAACAAGAACTAGCAAGTGATGTACTCAAAGAAAATGGCAATCTTGTTTGCTTAGCTAATGGAAAAACAATACAATCTTTGACACCACTATTACATGTTACCTCATGTAGACCAACTATTCTCCTTAGGGTATTTATTGGCACATGACCAGCCTCTTATGCCATAATGTTGCATCAATAGTCTTATTATTCTTCACAGTATTTACATTACACACTGTCTTTGAGACTACAGTCTGAATTGGAGAGAATACACTAAGAACTTGCTTATTACTTACATCTTCTGGGTTGAACACATACATGCCATCTTCCTTTCTACCAATCTCCCTCACCTGTCCATTTAAGAGATCCTGAAAATAAAAGAGTCAGGGTAAAATAGTACAACCCAATTCATTTCTCTTGTTAACTTGGATACAAATAAGAGGTTAAAATAAAACTCAGGGATGTGCAACACATTTGTGAGTTTGTGCCCTTGTAGAAAATATGAAGATCCTATATGACTAATATAGGCTAGGCTGACTGTGGTCAGATGTACTCTTCCTGTTGCATCTTTAGCTAGTGTCTTAAACTCACTTAGTAGCTTAAGAGTATTAACCATATGATTAGAAGCACCTGAGTCTAGTATCCACTTAGTTAGTGTCTCACAATCTTTAGCAGTACATGTTCTCATACCTGTTACCATAGTTGAACCATTTGCTTCATGTCCTTTGCCTACCATATGCAGGATTTGATGATATTACTCCTGAGTGAATTGAGAAAGACTAGGCATCCAATTACGAGTCTCCTAGTTAGTGGAAGAACCCAAAGTCCCTACAAAGTTAGTTGAGGAACCAGACTGCTTCATATATGCGTCACTAGATATTTTTTATGAGTAATTCACTGCAACATTACCAATATTGTTACCAGACCCAAATCTCTTTTTTGCTTTTAGCTCAGCTGGATAACCATGTAACTTGTAGCATGTTTCTCTATTGTGTCCCTTGAAATGACAATAGTCACAGTAAAGATAACTCTTTTTGAGCTTGTGATTGAATCATGTGTAGGTATTTCCTTCTGACCTAGATCTAGAGTAACTACTTCCACCTGAATTAGATGCTTAGTAGTTACTACTCCATGAACCTTGAATGATCACTCCCTCCAGGATGACCATTATCACTTCTAGAGCTAGATCCAATTAAGAAGTGACTTCCTACATTCATCACACCTTTTCCTTTTCCACTAAACAAAATTGTACCTTCTTTTTTTCTTGTAATGTGACACTGTTGAGACATAGTTCTCCTTTCTTATGAGATAATCATTGAATAAGCTTTGTTAATGAAAGGTGTTGATGACATATTTAAAATATGATTACTGGATTGTGAGTAGGATTCATTGAGTACCATCAGAAATTGCAACAACCTCTGATATTCAAAATGTTCAACATATTTTTTTGATTCTGCACAGCCACATCCAGGACATGGCATGAGAGCATCAAACTCTGCCCAAAATTTCTTCAATTTTAAAAAATAACTAGATACTGATGAAGTTTCCTAAGTTATAGTGACAATTTGTTTGTGCAGAAATAACACTCGTGAACCATTGGATTTATTAAATCTCTCTTTGAGATCCATCCAAACTACATGAGCACTCGAAGCATACATCATACCACTGAGTAATTCAGCAATTACAGAGTTCATTATCCATGATAGAACTATAGCATTACATTTCTTCCAAAGTTTGTGTAGCGAAGCATCAAATTTTTCTTTAGGATATCTACCATTTACAAACCCTAGCTTACTTTTACCAAGCAAACTAACATGCATTTTACTATTCCATAAAGTATAATTCTCAGGTCCAGTTAGCTTAACAGAGATCAAAGAGCTACCTGAAGTATCAGATGGTTGGAGAAATAGTGGATGATGTTGATCCACTGTAGTTGTAAACACCATAGTTGATGCATCATTAGCTTCGATTCCATTGCTACTACTGTTACAACCATTGTTGGTTGTCATTAGCTCTATACTTGTTGTAGAAAAGCAGAGGTGTTTGAGGACGATTCTACCCTAGCTTTAGCGAATCGAAAACACCTTCACCAAATTGCGATCTAGATCGAAATTGAATTGAAGAAGAACGAACACAACCGAAGAAGCCAAGCTGATCGATCATACGGGCTCTGATACCATGATAAATTTCATATCCACACATGCACAATCAGTTATGGAGAAGCATTGAGCAGTTAGCAAATCGAGAAGAGTGAGAAAAATATCTTCTTATTATTAAATGCATCAACGAAATAGTACAAGAGAGCCTAGCTTTATACACATCTAACCGACTAAGAAGAAAAAATATCTACTTCACTAATTGCACAACTAACAAAGTGATTACAATAACTAAGCTACACTTAATTAATTAAACTGTACAGCTGGCACAGCCACACATACATTCTCAGCTCAACAATTGGAAGGGGCTAATTAAGTATATGAAATTACTTTTAATCATATTATTTTGCAGAAGCTAAAAAAATACTACCTTCGTCCCATAACAAGTGTCACTTAGAAAATCAAAATCCAAAACCTAACAGCATTTGCGATTAGAAAAGGACATTCAGATCTCCACTACTCATTTACGATTTTGGAGCAGTTAGTTTTACGATTAACAATTAAATGACCCCAAATAGAATGGAACAATTATGAAGTTTATATAATTGTCGTTAACTAATTTGGGTACCAATACATGATTGATTGATTGGTTAATATACACTTGAACTAGTATGGTGGAAAAGACAGGTACAGAAATGGCTCATCAAGGGTTCTAAAAGTCTAGCTTGTCACTACAAAAGTGCTGAGATTTGAATCTCATTTTAGTATAGCAACTTTAAATAATTGACTATTAAGTGATTTAATTGTTTAAATATGGACAGATAAAATTAAATTTAATATTTGTAGTTTGTAAAACCTATTGAGGTAAAAAAAGAAAACAAAGGAAACCATCCTCTGCTTCCTCTTTCTTCTCTTTCAGATATTACAAAGCAAAGTGAACCTTTATACAGTGAAAATAAAATTTAAAATAAAAAGTGAGCCTATATCATGGTCGGTTGATGGTTGCTACTTATAGTAGTGTATTTATTATTATCTAAATATAATATTTATTTTAGTTGTTACTTGAATTTATTGTATCACATTACTAAATGTGTTGTCATGTAACAATAAAACATGTCATTTTTTGTAACCATTCATCCAGTAATCTCGTTGTTACTTTCCCCCTCTTATCTTACCCTAACTTATTATTCGATAGTCTTATTTTATTTTTTACTCTATCTTTTTTATAATAATTTTACCTCATGTAAAACTTTTTTTTGTAATATTAAAAGATTATTCTTCAAATTATTGACGTGCACTATAAAATAAATCAAATAAAAAATCTATTTAATATTATATTTATTAAAATGATATAATAAAATAAAATACAATACTAAGCACTATGAAACGATGAGTAGCATCATCCAAACAAGCTGTTAAATAGAGGGAAAAGAAGAAATTCAACATAAAATGAAAACCGCCCAAAGCATGTCGAACAGAGAGAAGATCATACTAATTGTCAAATGAACCCCACTCCTCCTCTCGCCTCTTCGCTTGTCGTATGAATCCAGGATTTAAAATTTATAAACTTTTAGCAATCTCAAATTAAGACATCAATGCTTTAGCGTGTTTCAATTTTGTTAATGGTTTCCCAACTAGTTTTTTTATATTTTAAAATTTTTTTTAATATAAATATAAAATTTACGCAAAAATTATTGCCCCGCCTATGAAAGGGGTATCTCAATTCTCAAACCATTTTAAGAGCAAAAACAGAGGGCCAAAGAGTACCCTGTTCAATAAAATTAAGCTGTTTGTTTTGGGAGTCTAATAATCTATTGTAGGGCTGGCCAGTGGGCCGGGACAGCCCGACCCCGACCCGACTCCCTCCCGAGCCCGCCCCGGTCCCGCAAAAAAAATAAATAAATAACGGAGGCGGAATTCGAACTCGGGACGGGACGATGTCTCGTCCCGCCAGACCCGAGCCCGCTCCAGGCCCGCTTGACCCGACCCCGCCCCGACCTCGTCCCGAGCCCGACCCAGCCCTTTTCCCCCCTTTGCAAAAATGGCCGTTGCACCTGCGTCTGAAAGCGCTTTTTCTGGAGGCAGATATCAAATAGGAGACCACATACACTCATTAGCCGGAGACAGCTTGGAAATTGCAGTATTATTCAGAGATTGGATACGAGCGGAGCGGAGAAGGTGCGGTCAACCGGAGATCAACGAAGAAGATGATGAAAACTACAACGAAATCTTAACCGAAGGTAGTGGAAGCCACGTGGATCAATTTGACCAACAAATACCAATTCCAACCGAAGAACCACATGAAATCATCAAGCAATTAGAACAGGTTTTTTTGAGAATGTAATTTTTTTAATTGTAATTTTATTATGTAATTTGCAACTTTTGGACAACACCACAAAGTTGCAATTTAGATTTTAGACAATTGTATTTGTATTATAAAAAAATCATATGTCTATTAAATAATATAAGAGGCACAAAAACAGCCTTGTAATGTTTTTATTACACTATCTTGTTTTGTTTATTGAGTTTTTTTTATACATATGTTATTTAAAAAAAAAAAAAAGAGGAAAACCCGCCGTACCCCGCCCCGAGCCCGACCCTGCCCCGACCCGATACCGACGGGATCGGGATCGGGACGGGACTTGCTCCAGTCCCGCCAGAGCCCGCCGACCCCGACCCCGACCCCTTCTCCCGTCCCGCCCCGACCCCGACCCCGCCAGACCCGGCCCGCCAGACCCGAGCCCGGCCCACTGGCCACTCTTAATCTATTGACTTGTCGGCCATGTGGATCTAACACACACTTTGCCATCTCAACCCAAGAGACAGACATTCCCTCTTCCATTAAGAACTTACTTTTAAAGTTTTACGAGATCGGTAAATAAATTTATATTTTTTTACCATCTCCTGGATTTCCAGGAACTCCCAACACAATGCTATCAGTCAAATTGACAGCCTTATCTTCTCCCCACGTGCAACTTCCGGCCTCATCTTATTCAACCCCACCAGCCATTAATCGTATCTTCCATCTTCTCTTACCACCAAATGGTCCACCCCTTTCCTTCACACCAATTCTGTAGCAAATGCTATGAAAATTTGCAAATGAAATAGAGAGATGCAATGCCACTTGACGCAACACTTAAACAGAGTTCTTAAAATAAAAGTCTTGTCAGTTTCTCTATGAAAATATAGAAAAATTCATTACCTTTGGCTCATTATTTTATTATAAACTGACTTTTGTTACTCCTCCTCCAAAAAAATTATCATATTTTTCTTATTAATTTATTTTTAAAAAATTGACACATTTTTATATTTAAAAATAATTTAATTTTATAAAATAATTTACAACATATAAATATCTAAAAAATTCTTCCTCTATTCTTAAACATCGTGTCAAGTCAAACTAAGACAATTTCTTTTAATAATTATTGGTTTTCCCACTAAAAACGAGCGCCTGTTCTAATGCAGTTCATCATAAATTAATCTACCAGTATTATCCACTTCTTCCTCATTGTAGACAGCCATACAGGTTTTGGCATTATATGAAAATCCTTTAATCCGCAATCTTTCAACTTTTTTAAAAACTTTTGCAAACAACGATTTTTAATTCATCATTTGTTATCTCTGCCTCTGAAAGAACAAAAATATCACATAATTTAAATAGTAATACTATAAAATTTTCATATTGCATAAGCACAAAAAAGGTTTTTAAATTAAATTTTAGTTATGTTAGTTATTTTCGTAATTATGATTGTGTAACAAGGGACTTAAAAATGCTATATGCAGGAGTTGAACTCTAGCGCAGAACTGAAGCTCATAAAATTAAAGAATGTTAATATATAAAAAAGGCAAAAAAGTCATATTAGGAGTTAGATCATCTGTCAATATAAAAATAGAATTTATACTTTTGTTTTAAATTTTGTGAAAATAGTTGTAGAGTTATAGAAGACTATATGATTTTTAAACCATTGAAGATGTACGGAGCTACCTCTTAGCGCATTCGTAAAGAAATGGATTTTGGGCCTAATTCAACTCAAACGCTAACTCATTAGGGGAACATTATTAAAGTCCATAGAAGGAGATCATCCATATCATTAACCACCGATGTAAAACTTTTTTATTCATCAACAATGGAAGGAATATGTTATCTGCCTTTAATTCATTATGGTGTATAATATATATACTAAAAGTTAGGCTACAAACTAGTTAACTAATTTAACTAATTACAATTAGAATATTAACTAACCAAATATAAAAGATATACAAGAATATGTAAATATTCTATCACACCCCTGCAATCGAAGCGGGAGGTTCTTGTATACTGAGACTCGCTCGGAAATCATCAAAGAGTATGCGCGGAAGTCCTTTAGTAAAGATGTCAGCAATTTGATACCGAGAATGGACATGAAGGATACGAACTTTTCCACGAGCAACTTTCTCACGTACAAAATGAATATCCATTTCAATGTGTTTAGTGCGCTGATGTTGAACGGGATTGAAGAAAAGATATATCGCACTTACATTGTTACAATAAACCAATGTAGCCTTGCGGATTGGGAAGTGAAGTTCCAACAAAAGGTTACGTATCCAACAAGACTCGGAAACAACATTCGCTACGCCTTTGTACTTGGCTTCGGCACTGGACTGGTACAAAGTGGGTTGTCATTTAGAAGACCAAGAAACCAAGCTATCTCCGAGGAAAACATAGTAACCCGAAGTGGATCGTCTAGTGTCGGGACATCCACCCCAATCAACATTAGTGTAGAAGGTGAGACCAGAGACTGAGGACTTGTACAGGTGCAAGCCAAAATGGAGAGTGCCTTGTACATATCGCAAACTTCATTTGAGAGCATTCATATGTTCATCCTTCGGGTCATGTATATGTACATATTTGTTGCACGACATAGGATATATCTGGTCTCGTGAAAGTGAGATACTATAATGCTCTTGCTAAACTGCGATAATGATTGAGGTCTACATATGGAGATCCCAAAGAGGCACTAAGCTTAGATTTAATGTCAACCGATGTTGGAGCAGGTTTACAAAAAGTCATGCTGGCTCGGTCATGAATCTCTTCGACATACTTTCTCTGACAAAGAAATAAGCCACTTGCATGTCTCGTAACGACAATGTCCAAAAAATAGCATAGGGGGCCCAAATCCTTCATAGCAAATTCAAAAGCAAGAAGTGACATCATAGATTGGCGAAGTGCATCAGAAGAGGCAGTGAGTATGATATTATCAACATATAATAGAATGTATGCCATGTAATTACCCTTGCTGTATATAAAAAGTGAATGATCAGATTTTCTATGTGAAAAGCTAATAGAGGATACAAAATCAGCAAACCGTTGATACCATGCACGAGGAGCCTATTTCAATCCATAGATTGATTTCTTCAAATGACACACATAATCTGGATGAACCGGATTCCTGAATCCCATAGGCTAATGCATGCACACGGTTTCATGAAGTTCACCATGCAAGAAGACATTTTAAACATCAAGTTGATGAATAGGCCATGATTTGGACAAAGCAATGTTGAGAACAGTCTGTATAGTTTTCGGTTTCACCACTAGGCGAAAAGTTTCAGCACAATCCACACCAACCCGTTGAGATCTGCCATCGCCTACAAGACGGACCTTATGTCACTAAAAGAAATCATCAGATTTCTTTTTATGTAAAAAAATCCACATAGAATGAATAACATTAGCCTGAGGAGGACAGAGCACTAGATCCCACATCTTATTTTTAATAATAGCATTATATTCGTCTAACATGATAGCTTTCCAATTTGGATTAGACAAGATATTTTTCGGGTTGCGAAGAATATCGTGCATGGCACGAGTTGTCATGGTCCGTGTAGCTGTTGTAGTGGGTTGCATTGGTGTAGGATGGTTCTGTTGTAGGCTTGAAGGCGTGACGTGGTCCGTTTGGGGTGGTGGAGGTGACATATTTTGCAAATGATGAATCAAAAGGGGGTTTAAGCTGTTGTTTAAAAACTTATAAGAATCCGGAGATGGAGAATGCAACTTGGCAAAAAGGAATTGGGACTCATCGAAAATGACATGCCTAGAGATGCTTATTTTTCATCTTAGCATATCGTAATAGTTATAACCTCAATTATTAGGTGGGTAACCCAGGAATACACATGGGTTAGAACGAGGTTGAAGTTTATTAATTTTGGTGGAAGGATGAAGGGGATAGCATAAACAACCAAACGTTCGTAAGTGCTTATAGGAAGGATCCCGAAGATAGAGAACTTGAATCGGGGACTTGTATTTGAGAGACTTGTTTGGGATAATGTTCAAGAGATAAGTTGCCATTGATAAAGCGTGATTCCAAAAGGAAAGGGGCATGGAGGCGTGAACAAGGAGGGTACAAACTAAGTTATTTATGGTTCTTATTTTTCGTTCGGCTTTGCCATTTTGTGGAGAAGTGTGGGGAAATGAAAAATAAAAAACAAGACCATTTTTGGTGCAAAAGAGTTTGAATTGTACATTGTCGAATTCCCTCCCATTGTCACATTAAAAATATTTGATATTCTTCTCAAATTCTGTCTTCATTAAAGCACTAAAGGATGAGAAAATGGAAACTTGGGACTTATTGCCTATGAGAAAAGTCCATAGGAAGTTAGAATAATTATCCAAAAATAAAATATAATATTGATGCCCAACCGTGCTTAAAATAGGAGAAGTCCATAAATCATGTATGATATTAAATGGCATCAAAGTGCTAGAGGATGAAGAATAAAACGACAATTTGACATGTTTTCCAAAAACGCAAGATTCACAAGCAGTAGGGCAAGACAAATGGTTACAATCAATAAGCTTATTTTTGCTAAGGGAGCGTAAAACAGAGTCTCACGGATATCCCAATTTATTATACCATAGAACATAAGAAATAGCTGCAAAGGTTGATGGAGAGGAGGCGTGAGGGCCAATGGTGGTGGTGATATGATAAAGATCCCCAGTGCTATTACATCTCATTATTCGCATCCCTGTCTGAAGGTCCTTCACAGAAAAACCAAAAGGATCAAATTCAAGGAAAATATTATTGTCAGTTGTGAAACGACACACAAAGATTAAATTTTTGATAAGTTTCGGGGCATGAAGGACATTGTTTAATTTTAATGGGGGATGTGGTTGGGGTAGCGATGATTGTCCATAACCTCGAATGAGAATGCCTTGAGCATTATCAATAATAATATTACGATTTAAATTGCTCATATTGAAATAAGACGAGAGAGTACCTTGAGATGCCATCATATGAGATGTTGCATCGGTATTCATGTACCAATTTTCATCCGAAACATTGAAAGACATCATGTGCATTGCCGCATCATTATCCGTTGGTGCATAAGTTGAGGGAGGAGGAGCCTGTGCACTGTATGCTTGTTGTGGGCACACCTCGAGAATTCTAGGCTGGGGATGTCGAGCGGATTATGGGCCCAAGAAGATATCAGATAGGGTCATGGTGTAGCAGCCCAAGCCTGTTGTCCCCACGCTGTCCATGGTGGGTACGCATCCTACTATGGAGGTTGCTGCCACTACATCTGCAACTTTGAGTGGCTGCCGGACTGCTGTGGCTATCCCTGTCCACCACTGTTGTTGCTGCCACCACGACCATCGCGACCTTTGCCGAAATTTTTGCCTTTGGTGTTATACCGAAGATTTTGACCTCGTTTTGGGTTAGTGGAGTGCCGATGTTGCTGACTGTAAGTCGAGCCCCTCTCAACGGCAGGTGAGCCGCCGGTGGTGAGGAGGGTTGTGTCTGCGATACTAGCGTTAGCCGTTACCCGCTTGGCTTTTCGGGTTTCTTCAAGGATAAGTTGGGAATGAGCCTCATAGAACGGAGGCAACATAGTGCTTTTTTGGAGAATTGTAGCAACGCCATCATAATTTTCATTTAACCCCGCAATTAGTTTAATGATCAACTTTTGATTCGTGACCGGCACACCGATGTTAGAGGGTTGATCGGCAATCATTTTAAGTTCTTGATAATAGGCCGATGCATTTGGAAAATTGTCTTGTTGAATGTCCTTAAAGTGATTTTCTAAATACAAGACATGTTGGGTCCTGTTATCATTAAAAATGCTATCTAAGATCTCCCATGTTTGTCGTGCAGTAGTGTCAGTTTCGATGATTGTATTAGGATAATTATGGGGTCATCCCATAATTATCTTAAATAATATATTTTGTAATATCATAATTTATTATGATTAGAATTTGATTGTAAATTAGTATAACTTAATTTAGGATGATTAGATTAGTTTTTCTTAATGTTAGCATTGTATACTTTTATATATAGTTGACTATGGAATTAAATAATCCAAGGAATTAATTTCCTACATGGTATTAAGAGCCAAAAAACTTTTTGCGCTAAACCTTTTCTTCCCTTCGGCCTCCTCTTAGCTGGTTTTTTTTCCTATCTCCCTTTTACTCATTTTTCCGGCCACACACATTAGGGTTTGTTCCAATAAAACCCTAACACTCACATACCTAGACCTAAACCCTAAACCACTACCCACTTTTCCCCTCTTCTCAATTTCAAAAACTCTAGCCGACACTTAGGGTTATCTCATACTCTTCCACCAATCCCACAACACTATTCTCTCATTCATTTGTTCTTGTGTTGTTTTTCGTGGAAAACTATGACCGAAAAACAAAACTTTCATCCATCTCTTGCCGTAAACAACGTCAAAAACTTTGTTTCCATAACACTTGAGATGGAAAAAGGGCAATACACCTCTTGGGTGGAATTATTCAAAATTTATTGCCGCGCATATGAGGTCATAGACTATATCGTACCTTCCGAATCATCATCAGACACCACTGAGGTAGACAAAAAGTTATGGTCCTGTTTAGATGCTATAGTCCTTCAATGGATTTATGGCACTATCTCAAACGACCTTTTGCATACCATATTCGAGCCAAACTCTACGGCTCAACAGGCGTGGGAACGTTTACAAAATATTTTTCAAGATAACAAACTTTCTAGGGTTGTATATCTTGAACACCAATTTACCAACATTAAATTGGATGACTTCTCAAACGTGTCCGCTTATTGTCAAGAATTGAAGGTGCTTGCAGACCAATTATCCAACGTTGGTTCGCCGGTAACAAATCAACGGTTGGTTCTTCAATTAAATGTAGGATTGAATGAACAGTATAATGGAGTCGATACATTCATTCAGCAGAGTAATTCATTGCCTCCATTTTACGATGCTCGTTCGAGGTTGATTCTCGAGAAAACACGTAAAGTAAAGCACGAAGCCTCCGGGGCAGCCACCGCCGGAACTGCCCTCATCTCCGTTAACTCAATTCCATAAATTTTCAGCCAAAAAATTCTAGTTCAGGTGGGTCTGGAAACTGCAACAATAATGGTAAAAAATGAGGGTCAAACCATAACAATAAAGGAAAAAATAATGGTGGAAAGGGACGGGGGAGGGGCGGCGGCCAACACCAACCAGCAGGGCAGTGTTCCTGGGGCCCACAGTGGGTTCCTCTCCATTCCCATACCCCACTACGTCCTGGGCCAGGACCTCATCTTCAAACTGCCAATCCGAATTCTAGGTTCTCGTCCGCAACAAGCTTTTGCGGCCCATGCACCATCTTCCGTGGGTTACGCTCCCACCGATATTGAACAGGCCATGAACAATATGAATCTAAATGTTTCAGATGATTCGTGGTACATGGACGCATGGGCTACGTCACACATGACGACATCTCAAGGTAATCTCTCATCTTATTTTAATATGAGCAGTAATAAAAATATTATTGTCTGTAGTTGGCAGGAAATTTTAATTCGTGGTATTGATCAAGTAAAACTACCCCATCCTCACCCACCGTTATATTTGAAAAGCGTCTTACATGCACCAAAATGAATTTAAAACTTGATATATGTACGACATTTTACAACTGATAATAATGTTTCTGTGAATTTTGATCCGTTTGGATTTTCTGTGATAGATTTTCAGACGGGGATGCCACTAATGAGATGTAATAGCATGGGGGACTTGTATCCCATCACTACCATTGCCAATGTCAGCACCCGACCCGACGGGCCGCGACTACCGCCCTAATGACGTCATTATCCTGACCTGTCACACATAATCCAACTAACACCTAATGAGTCTGAAATCCGACTGCATAACGCTGCAATAATAACATATGCCAGGGTAGGCAAGCCGACAAGGCTGCCTTTACCCCCCGAATGTACCTGCCTCCTGAGGAGTCACAACTAGCCAACACAATACAATAGGCTAGCGGACAAGGCTGCCACTAGATAATATCATATATACACGGGGACACCCCAACACAGAGTACAATAGCATGACTGACCAAAACAGAGTTAAAACCCTTACATAAGTACAACCCACAACTGTCTACAGACCTCTATAAGAAGGACAACAACATATGACGGGACAGGGCCACGTCGTGCCCCTAAATATATATAAATCAAAATGATAGGGTTCCGTACAAAAAATGGTAAAGTTCTGGATCAAAGGAGCTTTCCAAACAGCTGCGCAGGAACCTAAATCGGAGGGTCACCAAACTGAGCACCTGTACCTGCGGGCATGAACGCAGCCCCCCGAGGAAAGGGGGTCAGTACAAAATAATGTACTGAGTATGTAAACATGAAATACTACAAATGAGATCATAAGTAGCCAATGGATAACAAGAGGTCAGTATAAAAAATCAGGATCCAAATCCAACTGTGCCATAAACAATAAAAATCTGTTGTGCCTTATAAAAATGAGAGTCAAGTCAAGAAAACATGAATGCATGTCCATAGACATATATATATACCTGTAACGTAACCCGACCCACTAATGTGGGACTCGGTGGAATCATATCATAATCCGGCCCATATTGGGACTCGGTGAAGTCATATTATAACCCGACCCATTCTGGGACTCGGTAAAGTCATATCATAACCCGGTCCATTCTGGGACTCGGTAAAGTCATATCGTAACCCGACCCATTCTGGGACTCGATAAAGTCATATCGTAACCCGGCCCATTCTGGGACTCGGTGAAAAATGCAAGGCTGTGCACGAACATAACCCGGCCCGGGACTCGGTGAAGTGAAGTAATAACACTTAACACGAGTAGATTTCATGAGTAACCATATGCAATCAAAATTTTCATTTGACTCCCGATAAAATCATTATAATAATGTCATAATAAACTCTTTACTGAAAAATCATAGGCACTTCTCATAACTAACATCTTTAGGAATTAAACTGTATAAGAATCATGTACGTCCGTCGTACCTTCATAAATAAAAATCATGCCATTGAAAGAAGGAATAGTTCACATACCTCTTAGACGAACTAATCAACTCAATATTAGAGTACGTCTCGTTTTAGAACTTCAACCTATAATAATGGTAATACGTTCGTCAATTCTATGATCACTGACATACTTTATATCGAATAACGACTTCCTATTCTATAAAAATTTGGGCAGCACTTCCCTTGTTTATACATGTTTTCACAACTTCCAAACGAGGCTAATAACATCAATAACCAATCACCAATTAAGGGCACAACCAAAACAGCAACAAAGGGGATTTACACACCCACTTCTCATGTAAATTTAGCCTCTTAATCCACATAAAAACAGCCCACAAAAACAGTACATGTTCCAACAACAACGAGGGTAGAATGTGAAGCCTTTCTACATCTTTCTACACCCTTATTCCTTTAGGACTTACATTAGCAATTACCAAACTTAAACATAGTAATGGTAACTAAATTTCCAGCATTATAACACCACAAAACAGTCCCTTAAACAGTCCAACGATTTCATGCAAGTTCTTGGCCATAACATGTCATAATTCCATAACTCTTCTCTTAACTCCTAAAATCCAATTCCATATTTCAATACTTTCATATAACTAATTTTAAACTTTAATATCAATATTTCCTTTCAATTTCATCATGCAATTAGTGATAATAATACAACAATAACCAACGAATCCAACAATCACCAAAATCTGTCCCAAATTGGCAACTAGCCCAAAATTGTCACATGCATTGCTTAAATTCCAAATTTTCCTTCACACAAATTCATATACTTAATTCTAACAACATGCATTCCAATTAAATTATAGAAAGAAGAATTTTATACCTCAAATTTTGTCCAAAACAGTCCACAATTTTCTGCCCACTGCTTGTCCGAAAATCCCCACTGTTTTCGTATTTCTATCCCTTTTTTGTTCACTTCTTAAACTCCAATTGACATGCAAGTGTTCTACAATGTTAAGCCATCATCCCTATACATTTTTCTTCCAAAATTTCATCCCAAAATCTTGAATTTTCTGGGCATAATCTCGGCTAGCAGTGGTTGTTTTTGCCACTGTTTTTGGTATTGTTTTGCTTCTAATTTTTGGTGAAAAATGTAGTCTAGGAAGAGAAGATAAAAACCTTAAATTTGGCTATGGGGTTGGGGGTTCTCGGCTGGGGTATGGGTGAGGAGAGGAGATGAGAGTTTGTTTTAAGTTTTGAATGAAGAAGATGAAAGAATGTAGGTTAATTAAAAAAAATATGAATTTTTAATATTACACTTTGGCCCCCAAGTTCTTCAATTAATAAATCTTAAATCCACCTCTTTTAATTCCCGAGAATTTCATAAAGCCTCGTATCCTCAAAGTCATAATTTTATAATACAATACTATTCCATAACTCCATTGGAATACATTCAGCTACTATGATTAATTCTCGTCGTCACATGTATAGCACTAAAGAAAAACTATTCGGGGATAACATCCGTTTATACACTAATTTCCCGTATTAACATATGTAAGTGCTCCTTATATTCAATATCCGAATCTTACTTCCTTAATGACGTTCTTAATTATCGTCTTAATCTTACGAGGTGTAATAGCCAGCAACCACTTGACCAAACCATCAACCTTTGCAGCTCTTTCCCCTATAATATGACACAATCGTTTGGGACACCCGCGAGCAACAGTATTCAATAATCTTAGGAAGAATAATTTTGTTGCTTGTAACAAACTTTTGGACTCTTCTTTTGGCCAAACTTGTGTGTTTGGGAAGCATGTTAAACTCCTTTTTTCATCATCTACTTCTCATACACTTATGACATTTGATCTTATGCATTGTGATTTGTGGACATCACTAGTTTTGGTTCTGCATGTCATAAATGTCGCGCCCTATTTTGACCTGCTCGGGTCAAAGCGGAGCACAGACGTATGGGTGATTCCTGGGTAAATGATTGAGGAGTCGCCACCTAATTATCTTTTACGGTGAATTAGGACACCTACATATTAAACTAAGTGCTGCAATGTAAACTCCAATTTTAAGGTCTGCGAAACTAGCGAGATTCTAGGTAAGGGTTCTTTATTATCCTAAAGGGAAGGGGTTAGGCATCCTTTAAGATCCGCTAACTTGCGGTTATCCGGTCAAACTCAGGTTAATTATTGCTAGAAAAATGCATGTTTTACAAGTATAATAGATTAAAAGATGTTTGCAAATAATTGGTAAATGATGCATTTTATACAAGTACGTATTCAGATGACATAAAAAAGAAAGATACATGTAAAGTTTTGAAAAATATGCATTTGTGACAATAAATTATTTATACTATCAAAGAAGTAAAATTTTGGGAATCATTGAATTGTAAATTGACAAAAGATAAACTTATTCGGAATGATTAATAAAGCGAATAAAAGATGACAAAAGTTGTTTTGAAAATCTTGAATACGCGTGACGAGCCTAAAATAAATAAACTAGCGAAGGATTTCTAAGTTTGAAACTAACCTATGAATTAATCCTAAGTTTGCCTATTCTAAGCATTTCAATAGTTACATAAGTGCGATAAATAATATTACAATACAAAGCGGGATAAAAGCTGAATTTAAAGAAAGAAATAAAATAAATAAACTCCGAGGAATAATTCCGTTATTTACTTTAATCCCTCGCAAGTCGTCAAGAACAAACGGTTAGAAAGCAGTTAAATACAAATAACTTCATATCCGTATTCAAAGCAAAGTGAATGTTTTGATCGCGGAGGGCTCGAACTTAAATTTTGAAAGGAACATTCCAATCACGTCGTGGCTGCAAACATATGACTAATGTAGTTTATTTTGATTGCCTCGCCTACTAAACGTGTTGGTCTCTCGGGTGAAATAAAAAGATCACTATAATCACGTCGTGGCTGCGAATATATAACTTGTTGGTTATTTTAGTCACCTCGCCTACTAAACATGTTGATCTCGGATAAAAGGTTTAAGCCTCATCATTGCCCGAAGTTATATTTCCGTCTTTGCACTGTGGAGGCCTCAAAATCGACGGATATTTTTCATCGGCCATGTAGTATCGTATTTAAATCAGTAAAATTAAAATTGAAACAAGAAACAATGGCAAAGAAGCGTGAAAACAGAGGCGTAAAATAATTTCGGAAAAGACGTGGTGTTTAGTTTAAAACAAGAAAAGCGATAAAGCAGATATTTGAATCTTTGAAGCGATTGGACTGAACAGAAAGCAATGTTTGAAAGGTGCGGTATTGATTTAAAACAGTAAAAATGATAAAAACAAGAAAGCGATGTCGAAGCGGGGAGCAAGCTGAAACAGAAAAACAACGCCCGAACAGACGCGGTATTTATTCAAAACAGTAAAACAATGATATCCGTCGCAAGAAATTTAAAACAGTAAACTTAATAAAACAATAATATATCCGTTGCACGGATGTCTAAAACAGTTAAACAAAAAAAAACAGAGAAGCGAAATGAAAGAAAAGCGCGGCCTCGAATTCAATTTCGTCGGCCTTAATGCGATATTAATAAAACAAGAAGCGATTGCCAAAGAAACGAGCAATGAGCAGCTTTAAAATATCCGACCCAAATTACGAAATGTTGGAACCGAAACAGATTAAGAAGTATTTATGAAAAATCCGACCGGATCATGAGCGATGACGAATGAAATCGAAATTCGGACTTTTTAGATAACCAAGACAACAGGATATGAAAAATGCCATAACTGAAATACGCCAAAACCGGTCGACCGAATCGGTTGCCAACCCGAATCATATTTTTTCATTTTGGATAACCAATATACAAGACATGAAATGCAAGAAATTTGGAAATTCAAACTAGTCGACCGACCGGTCAAGATAACCCGACCCGAATCATATGTTCAACCGGAATCAATCGATTTCATCAATTTCGATTAACTAATAACAACAACAAAGAATAATGCAAGAATTTCGAAAATGATACCCAAACCGGTCGATCTGACCGGTCGATGACCGACCGAATCGATGGTCCAAACCAAAATCGATTTTAACACCAAATTCAGATAACCAATAACAAGAAAACGAAATGCAAGAATTCTGAAAATAATACTCAAGCCGGGTCGAGCCGACCCGGGTCAGGGACCCGACCCGGATCAGTGGGCCAAACCAAAATCAGATTTTAACACCAAACTCAGATAACCAACATACATAAATATGAAAATGCAAGAATTACGAAAATAATACCCAAATCGTCGACCGGTCGGTCGACCAGTTGGTCGACTCGGTCGACCGACCCGAAATCAGTGAAGAACAACAAGAAATGCAAAACAGATTTTCGGACTCTGTTTTTCAGAAATCGAATAGAGGCATTTAAAACCCAAGTTCAAGAACGAAACTCACCTCCTTTCTTTCAAATCTTGGACCTATTTCGGACTTGATTCTTGAATAACAAGGAAGGCAAATGCTTACAATCAAGAACACAACAAAATATTTATGTATATATGGAAATCTTCCGAAAAATCTTCCAAAAAATCTGTTTTAATCCTCCGAAAAATCTCCTCCAAAATGAAGAACAACATGGGGTATTTATAGGTACTCACCCCAACGTTCCAACCCCTCATACCCCCCCTTAAAACGAATTCAAATTTCAAAATAAAGGGGGAACAAAATCTGATTTTTGGGGCGTGTTCTTGGGGCATGCGTTCGGCGGTGTTAGGGTAGGGTGGTGGCAGTGGCGAAGTGACGGGGGTAGGGGTGCGGCGATGTGGGGTAGGGGCATAGGGGTGCCGCGATTTGAGGGTTGGGGCGTAGGGTTTTGATTTTTTTGTTTGGGAAGCGATTTTGTTGGGTTTTGGGCAAATGGGGGTTTAATTTGGGGATTGGGTTGGTTATAATTTGGGGTTGGGCTTGTGGGTCTAGGTTGGGCTGGTGGGTCGACCGGTTTGGGCTATTTTGTTTTGGTTTGGGTAGAAATGTTTTGTGGTTTTGGGTTAAGGGGATAAAGGGAATGGGTTTGGGGTATTGGGCATGGTCCGATTTGGATTGGGGAGTTTTGGTTTTGGGCTTGTTTTGGTGTGGGCCGACGGGTGATGGGTTGGGGTATAAGGGGAAATGGGGTATTTTAATTGGGGGTTATGGTTTATTTTGAGTGAGGGAAGATTAAAAGGGGGATGGGTTTGGGCTTTGTTTGAAATGGGTTTTAGTTTGGGTAGAAATTGTTTTGGGTTAGGAAATAAAAAATGTTATGGGTTTAAAACATAAAAGGGGTTTAATATTAAAATATTATTTTTGTTTTGTAAAAGATGTGAATTATTTAAAATAACATAACGACGTGATAATAATAAAATATAATATTTTGTGAAATATTTAATGCTTAATAAAAGGAAGATGCGATGCAATTTTGCGAGAATAAGATAACATAGAATTTCGGATAAAACTTATGATTATTATAAAAAATGCAAATGATATAAAAAATGCGAATAATAATAATAAGAGGATATACGCATATATGCCTATATTTTAAAATTATTTTAAAAGTGTAAAAATATTAAAAATTACAAATAAAATCATAAAAGATGGGACAAAATTGGGTGTCAACAGATGCCCCTCTTTGGACGGAGACGATGAAAGAGTTTTCGGCCAAAGAAAGTTGACTGAGTAGCCAATTTTGTCCTGATCATCGGGACTGCATGGTAAGAAATAGAATCCCGAGGGGTATAGAAGTTGCAAAAAGATAGTGCACATTCAAGAAACAATGCCCCAGTGTCGACTTAGGATGACACTGGTCGCAGATGCGAGAAACTAATGGGAAAAGCGGATCGACGTTCGAAGTAGGTCGTTGACCAATTTGCCTCGGTTCGCCGTAAGAGATAGTTCCACGCTGTGATGAAATTCCTGCAAATTAAAAACTCCTGCAAACTAAAGCTTAAGATATAATTAGTGTATAACTGCTGAGACAAATTATAGAGAAAATAACTTGGAAATACCCGCATTAGGAGGTGGGCGCCTGACTGAAATTAAAATACCCTCATTATAAGGTGGGCGCCTGACTGAAATTAAAATACCCTCATTATAAGGTGGGCGCCTGACTGAAATTAAAATACCCGCATTATGAGGTGGGCGCCTGAAATGATGTTATTGTAATGCTGTTTTGCTGTAAAAGATAAAGTTGTGCTGAAGACGTCGTTGTAATGCTGTTGACGTCATTGTAATGCTGTAAAAATAAATGTTGTGCTGAAGACGTCGTTGTAATGCTGTTGACGCCATTGTAATGCTGTAAAAATAAATGTTGTGCTGAAGACGTCGTTGTAATGTTGTTGACGTCATTGTAATGCTGTAAAAATAAATGATGTGCAGAAGACGTCGTTGCATAGGCGTGTTGTTGATGACGTCGTTGTATGGGCGCGTTGCTGATGACATCATTGTAATGCCGTTGATGTCGTTGTAAGAATGTAAAAGATAATTGTTTTGCAGAAGACGTCATTGCGTAGGCGTGTTGTTCATGATGCCATTGTATGGGCGCGTTGTTCGTGACGCCGTTGTATGGGCGTGTTGCTGATGACATCATTGTAATGTTGTTGATGTCGTTGTAATGCTGTAAAAATAAATGTTGTGCAGAAGACGCCATTGCGTAGGCGTGTTGTTCATGACGCCGTTGTATGGACGCGTTGTTGATGACGCCATTGTATGGGCGTGTTGCTGATGACATCATTGTAATGTTGTTGATGTCGTTGTAATGCTGTAAGAAATAATTATTGTGCTGAAGACGTCGTTGCGTAGACGTGTTGTTGATGACGCCGTTGTATGGGCGCGTTGTTGATGACGCCGTTGTATGGGCGTGTTGCTGATGACATCATTGTAATGTTGTTGATGTCGTTGTAATGATAACGCTGATGTCGTCGTTGTATCGACGTGTTGTGTTGAAGACGTCATTGTGATGACGTTGTTGCAAGAATGTAACGCTAAGGTCGTCGTTGTATCGACGTGTTGTGTTGAAGACATCATTGTGATGACGTTGTTGCAAGAATGTAATGCTGAGGTCGTCGTTGTATTGACGTGTTGTGTTGAAGACGTCATTGTGATGACGTTGTTGCAAGGATGTAATGCTGTTTGTTGTAAGAGATAGGCGTTGCGCCGAAGACGTCGTTGAAATGTTGTTGACGTCGTTGTAATGTTGTAAAAAGCTGGCGTGCTGCCGTAACGTCGTGGACGTTGTTGTAATGTAGTTTTGCTGTAGAAGGTAGATGTTGAGCTGAAGGCGTCATTGTAATGTTGTTGACGTCGTTGAGATGCGGTAAAAGATAGTTGCTGCGTTGCCATAAAAGATAGTTGTTGCGCTGAAGACGTCATTGTAATGTTGTTGACGTCGTTGGGATGCGGTAAAAGATAATTGCTGCGTTGCCGTAAAAGATAGTTGTTGTTTTGAAGACGTCATTGTAATGCTGTTGACGTCGTTGAGATGCTGTAGAAGATAGTTGTTGTGTTGCCGTAAAAGATAGTTGCTGTTTTGAAGACGTCATTGTAATGCTGTTGACGTCGTTGAGATGCTGTAGAAGATAGTTGTCGTGCTGCCATAACGTCGATGACGTTATTGTAATGTTGTCCTGTTGTAAGAGATGTAAGTGACGTCCTTGCCGTCAGTTTGCTGTAATAGGGTTCCACGTTGTGCTGAATCTTCTGCCGATCCAAACTCATGTGAATTGAAATGTCGTCCTGGCACGGGCGAAAATGTGATGCGACGTCTTTGCCGTCGGGTTTGCCTTGTTGTCGTTCTTTGTGATTCGAAATAACATCTTTGTGCAGACATAATAGTCGGGACCCTGTAGGTCAAGATGACGTCTTCGTATAAATGCAGAACAAGAATGTAATTCTTGTAGTGAGTTGTGGTGCCGAAATTCTTTGGGGAATTGATCATAACTGATGTGGCTTCCCTGCTTTTTCAACTCAAGAACACGTACTCAAAGAAAATTTGTGAGTTTGGGGAGGCGGTTGATTAGCGTTGACTTGGTAGCTTTGGCTCTTGATAATGCATGTCCTGCTGATTTGGACCTGTAGCCCCTGTCTGGTTCCCAGTCTTGGCTAACCGTTAATGAAAACATTTGTTGAAAATAATTTATTTATAAGAAAGTATGCTTATCATTAAAAAGTTCTTGTCGAACTCTAATGAAAATATTTGGTGAAAATAAATTGTGTATAAGAAAATATGCATATTAGTAATAAAAATCTTGTCAAACTCTAATGAAAGTATTTGTTGAAAATAAATTGCTTATAAGAAAGTATGCCTATATGTAAAAGTTCTGTCGAGCAGTGACATGTCGTGAAACAAAGCAAACGTCTTATCCAAAATCCTCTTAGGCTGAAGACTTAGTTTGCCGATGCTTTTCCATGTTTTCGGCGTCCTCCGGCAGTGATCCCTTAAAAATGCCCCAGTTTCCGATATGTGATAATGACGATCTTTTGAACGGACAACCGAGTCTTGTGTAGATTGCTTGCCTGTCCTATCAGGGCGATCAGATGGGTGCATTTTTTCATATGTTAGATAAAGGAGAAAATATTTCCTAATGGTGGGACCGAAGCCGATTTAGGCCGCCTACGTATCCCCATGAGGGAATCAGGTCATGACGTAGTTCATTACAAGCAAAGGAGATTGTAAGGGTTTTTCTAAAGATGGGACCGAAGCCGATGTGGCCGCCTACGTATCCCGCCGAGGGAATCAGGTCATAACGTAGTTCATGTGGCGAGTGAAAAGGAACTTGGGGAAATTTGTGATCTAAAGAAACGGAACCCTACGTGGGTTCTATTCGTATCCCGCCGAGGGAGCGCAACTTTTACAACATAGAAAAAGTATTACATAGAGAATAATTAATCTTAGATATGGTATCTCTTCACTGCATCTGCATTGATGGTTTTTGGCCATTCTATTCTGGTAAGGTTGCCCCGGACAATCAAGGCCCATCCGCTTTTCATCAATCAGTCTCTTAGTATATGATTATGTATCCACTTGATCGCAAAAGATATAGCATTGCCCCGAGAAGTCCTGATCGTAGTATGGTAGCCCAAGAGTGCAAATGGCAAACGTCCGTGCCAATGCTTGTAACTATCAACCATCTTGATGTTTCATCCAAATCTGGCTTTGACTTATTCCAAAAATGCCTCAATTCTTCCGCTTGTGAGTCTTCCTTATATTCTTCGAAGCCTTGCTTGTTTGGGACCTTGTTTGCTTGTTTCATTATATGTCACATACTGCCGACAAATTAGTTTGCATGATGAAAAAAGAAAAGAGAATTTTTGAACAAAACATATTTTATAATAGCAAAAGCAATGCAGATTTGTCATTTTAAGCTTTCAAAAGGTAGAGGCAAAACACATTAAATGCATATATGTGATTCAGGCCTCAATCTGAATCGCATTGTTTCATTAAATATTAATGCAGTTAACTAGTTTCTGGGAGAAACAAGGCCAGGGCACATGTCCAATTTTCGCAAAACATCTCCCTGCTCTGCATCCCAACTGGTTGAGCCTCTAGCGTGATCATTGAGAATCACATTGCATTTCGCTTCTTCTTCAGCAATGAAAAATCTTTGGAATCCTTTCACGAGGTTGGTTGCATTGTCCTCCTTTGATTCCTGAGTGGCGCATGCTTTGACGAATGACTGACTCAGAGGTGGAACAGGCTTTGGTAAATGAGCATCTATCTTTCTTCGGAGATTGGTTGATAAGACTTTTTCAAGAAAAGATGGTGCCATGATCCACGACTTTGGAGGAAGTACTTCTACTCCCAACGGTGCCCTTAACTGGACTGTAATCATAGGGGTGATAGAGGCCGGTGATTCAACATTTTCCTTTCTCCGGACTGGCACAATAGTCCCTTCCAAATTGTGTTCTTCATCAACAGTAATCATGTTCACATTGGCATTGTCATGATCTGGCAAAGGGTTATCATTTACATTAGAGGAAGGTCCTTTCAGTTGGATAACTCCTTCTTTGATTAATGCCTCAATTTTGTCTCTGAGGGCATAGCAATTTTCAGTGTCGTGCCCAGGGATTCCCTAGTGGTATACACAATGCTTAGTCTCATCGTGCCATTTTGGAACAGGATTGGGGACATTTCCTTGGATAGGCTGGAGTATTCGTGCGGTTCTCAGTCGTTCATACAACTGGGCTCGAGGTTCGGCTAAAGGTGTATAGGTTTTAGCTGGCTTTCTTTCGTGTTTTGCGCGGGGTCTGGGTGCGTTTGGTAGATGGACTCGTGGCTGAGGTAAGTATGCGGGCTGATATTGCGATGGATTTGGGTAGACAGGTGCTCGAGGCAGGCTATATATTGGCTGGGTATGGTAGACAGGGTAAGGACCAGGTGGGTATTGATAGTAAGGTTGAGGGCTATGGGCATATGGGCTATAATAGGAAAGCTGAGGATTTTGGTTGTTTTGATTGTAGTAGGGAGGCTGAGGTGACGACCTTTGGTAATTTGACATTTGATTTGGCCTATGTTTCTGGACCGTCATGACAGGCGACACTCCATCCCTCTTCTTCTTTATTATTCCCCCAAATGAGTCCGACTGGATTGCCTCACTCGTTGCTTGCAACGCTACCAAGTTTGCAATTCTCCCAGTTTTGATACCTTATTCTATGAAATCTCCCATCCTTACGACTTCAGAGAAACTTCGTCCTATGACGCTTATCATTCTTTCATAGTATGTCGCATCTTTCAAAGATTGTACAAAGAGAGTGGCCATTTCACTTCCCGTTATCGGGGGTTGAACTTTGTCGCTACGCCCTCCACTTCATGGCATATTCTCTGAAGGTCTCGTGGACTTTTTCTCCAACTTCATCAAATAAAATCTATCCAAAAGCGTGGTCGGTGTTAAATCTGAACCTATCCACGAAATCCTGTGCTATTGTGCCCCAGTCATGCCATTTTCGCGGGTCCTGGCTTGTGTACCAGTCTAGTGTTTCTCCTGTCAAACTCCTTACGAACAACTTCATTATGATGGCCTGATTTTTACCTACCCCAATCAGTTTGTCGCAAAGACGATCTCAAATGAGAGTAAGGATTTCCTTTCCCATCAAACAAGTCAAATTTTGGCATTTTATATCCGACAGGCAATTCAATGTCGGGATGCATGCACAAATCTTCGTACTCGAGTCCTTCATGCCCCTTGCTGGTTTGGATATTCTTGAATGCTTCTTTCAGGCTATGAATCTCTCTCGCCACACTTTCACCGGTTTTGATCCTCATCTGCCTGTCCATTTCTTCACACTGGCCAATTTCCTGAAGAGTCATGTTTGGTACTGTGGTTGTAAAAGGTTGAGCTTCCGTTGCATATACTGGTGGCACGTGCTGTTCGTTGGGATCATCGACGTGTGCCATCAATATGTGTTGGCCTGCTTGGTGATTTTGCATGGAAGAGGTGTTTTGGATGAGTGGGTTAATTTGGGTATGTGGAGTTGCAGGGTCATTTTGTAGCGGGCTTTGTTGTGGACTAGCTTGCGGGTTAGTGTGCTGTGGATTGGTTTTGTTTAGTGGCGAATTTTTGGGGAGGTTTTGGGGAAATGGCGATTCAGGAGATGAAAAAATTTGTGGTGCAGTTGCATTCGTCCCTTGTTCATGGAGTGGTGTCTTGGCGCTAATGGACAGGTTGGTGAGATTTTGGAGCCGCTCTATCTCAGTCTGCATGGCTGCCATCTGTTGTAACAGTTGGCCGATGTATTTTCCTTGGACGGTAGCATTTCTATTTTCCGAAGCCTCTGGTTCATCTATGGAAAGAGTGATAAGTTCCAGGTCAGTCTGTTCGGATGCATCTGAATCAGTCATTTTGCTGAAGGATTGTGCCTTTGACCTCGTGAAGTAGGGATGATCCGCCAGTTTTAGTCAACGCAAATCAACCTTTGGGAAGAATAATTTAGGAAAAATAAACCTTCTAAAAAATGAAGAAAACCAAGTTAGTATAGGGCGAGTAATTATTGCTTTAAATAATATGCACATAGTGAAAAAGCAGGAGAAAACAACAAAATGATTGTAAGGCAATTAAATGCGCATCCTAATATGCATGGGGCCTCCCTTATGCCGGAGGTGGGCCTAAACGCCAGATATGCGAGATCATGATAGATTGATCCAAGCCCCTAAATTGAAATACTTTTGTTGGAAATGAGACAAAATGAATGTACATTTCCCAATTTCGGCATGTCATGATTAGGCTTGGATTTGTCTATCATTATCACGCTACACATAATATGCTGATTGGTCGTTGGGTTGTGAGACCCGTAGACAATTTTGGCAGATTTCTTAATTGTGGAGCCGATGCCAAGGATCGATCCACCTAAGGTGTATGCATGCATGACTTAAAATAAAGGGTGGTATAGCTCTATCCTAAATTTTCTAAGATTTGGCTGACTAGACACAAGGTTCCCGAGCGGACTACTCGAGTGAGAAGACTACGCGGCCACCGGATGGTCCGGTCACTCCGCGCATACGCCAACTCTCCTAAAATTTGGTAGATTGAAAGAAATTTGCGGGTGCGCAAAACACACCTCGCGTGTAGTGTGTGATAGTGTCAATTTTCCAGAGTGGAAGAAATATGAGCGAAATGCCAATTTAAGGAAAGCAGTAAGAGAATATAATAATTAAAGCAGTTTATGCACGCAAAATTTCACAAAGGAAACAAATCAAAGCATTAAATCAAATAAAGAGCGAAAGTAAAGCACAAATAATTAACCTGAATTTTGCTATGGTTAAGAACCTGAAAATCCCCAGTGGAGTCGACATCTTTGTCGCGCCTATTTTGACACGCTTTCGGGTCAAAGCGAACCTGAGACGTATGGGTGATTCTGGGTAAATGATTGAGGAGTCGCCACCTAATTATCTTTACGGTGAATTAGGACACCTACATATTAAACTAAGTGCGCAATGTAAACTCCAGTTTTAAGGTCTGCGAACCTAGCGAGATTCTAGGTAAGGCTTCTTTATTATCCTAAAGGGAAGGGGTTAGGCATCCTTTAAGATCCGCTAACTTGCGGTTATCCGGTCAAACTCAGGTTAATTATTGCTAGAAAAATGCATGTTTTACAAGTATAATAGATTAAAAGATGTTTGCAAATAATTGGTAAATGATGCATTTTATACAAGTACGTATTCAGATGACATAAAAAGAAAGATACATGTAAAGTTTTGAAAAATATGCATTTGTGACAATAAATTATTTATACTATCAAAGAAGTAAAATTTTGGGAATCATTGAATTGTAAATTGACAAAAGATAAACTTATTCGGAATGATTAATAAAGCGAATAAAAGATGACAAAAGTTGTTTTGAAAATCTTGAATACGCGTGACGAGCCTAAAATAAATAAACTAGCGAAGGATTTCTAAGTTTGAAACTAACCTATGAATTAATCCTAAGTTTGCCTATTCTAAGCATTTCAATAGTTACATAAGTGCGATAAATAATATTACAATACAAAGCGGGATAAAAGCTGAATTTAAAGAAAGAAATAAAATAAATAAACTCCGAGGAATAATTCGCCGTTATTTACTTTAATCCCTGCAAGCTGTCAAGAACAAACGGTTAGAAACAGTTAAATACAAATAACTTCATATCCGTATTCAAAACAGTGAATGTTTTGATCGCGGAGGGCTCAGACTTAAATTTTGAAAAGAACATTCCAATCACGTCGTGGCTGCAAACATATGACTAATGTAGTTTATTTTGATTGCCTCGCCTACTAAACGTGTTGGTCTCTCGGGTGAAATAGAAAAGATCACTATAATCACGTCGTGGCTGCGAATATATAACTTGTTGGTTATTTTAGTCACCTCGCCTACTAAACATGTTGATCTCGAAAAAAGGTTTAAGCCTCATCATTGCCCCGAAGTTATATTTCCGTCTTTACGACTGTGGAGGCCTCAAAATCGACGGATATTTTTCATCGCCGGTGTAGTATCGTATTTAAATCAGTAAAATTAAAATTGAAACGATAAATGGGCAAAGCAAGCAGAAAACAAAGGCAGAAAATAATTTCAGAAAAAGGCGTGGTGTTTAGTTTAAAGCAGTAAAAGCGATAAAGCAGATATTTGAATGTCTTTGAAAGCAAATTTGGAGCAGGAAAGCAATGTTTGAAAGGTGCGGTATTCATTTAAAACAGTAAAAATGATAAAAGCAAGAAAAGCGATGTCTGAAACGGGAGCAAGTCAAACGAGAAAAACAACGCCCAACAGACGGTATTTATTCAAAACAAGAAACAATGATATCCGTCGCAAGAAATTTAAAACAGTAAACTTAATAAAACAATAATATATCCGTTGCACGGATGTCTAAAACAGTTAAACAAAAAAAAACAGAGAAGCGAAACGAAAGAAAAGCGCGGCCTCGAATTCAATTTCGTCGGCCTTAATGCGATATTAATAAAACAGTAAAACAGTGCCAAAGAAATGAGCAGTGAGCAGTTTAAAATATCCGACCCAAATTCTGAAATGTATGAACCGAAACAGGATTAAGAAGTATTTATGGAAAAATCCGACCCGGATCATGAACAGTGACCCGAATGAAATCAGAAATTCAGACTTTTTAGATAACCAACAAACAGATATGAAAAATGCCATAATCTGGAAATACGCCAAAACCAGGTCGACCCGACCCGGGTCAGTGACCCGACCCGAATCAGTTGCCAACCCGAATCAGATTTTTTTTTCATTTTCAGATAACCAATATACAAGACATAAAATGCAAGAAATTTGAAAATTCAAATCGGGTCGACCCGACCCGGGTCAGTAACCCGACCCGAATCATGTGTTCAACCCGGAATCAACTGATTTCATCAATTTCAGTTAACCAATAACAACAACAAAGAATAATGCAAGAATTACGAAAATGATACCCAAACCGTCGACCGACCTGGCCGATGACCGATCGAATCGATGGTCCAAACCAAAATCAGATTTTAACACCAAATTCAGATAACCAATAACAAGAAAACGAAATGCAAGAATTACGAAAATAATACCCAAGTCAAGTCGACCTGACCGGTCGATGACTGACCGGATCGATGGTCCAAACCAAAATCAGATTTTAACACCAAATTCAGATAACCAACATACATAAATATGAAAATGCAAGAATGCGAAAATAATACCCAAACTGGGTCGACAGGACCAAATCGATGAAGAACAACAAGAAATGCAAAGCAGATTTTGGACTGCTTTTTTGAAATCGAATAGAGGCATTTAAAACCCAAGTTCAAGAACGAAACTCACCTCCTTTCTTTCAAATCTTGGACCTATTTCGGACTTGATTCTTGAATAACAAGGAAGGCAAATGCTTACAATCAAGAACACAACAAAATATTTATGTATATATGGAAATCTTAGAAAAATCTCTCAAAAAATCTGTTTTAATCCTCCGAAAAATCCCCCCTAAAATGAAGAACAACATGGGGTATTTATAGGTACTCACCCCAACGTTCCAACCCCTCATACCCCCCCTTAAAACGAATTCAAATTTCAAAATAAAGGGGGAACAAAATCTGATTTTTGGGGCGTGTTCTTGGGGCAAGCGTTCGGCGGTGTCAGGGTAGGGTGGTGGCGATGGCGAAGTGTGGCGGGTAGAGGTGCGGCGATGTGGGGTAGGGGCATAGGGTGCCGCGATTTGAGGGTTGGGGCGTAGGGTTTTGATTTTTTTGTTTGGGAGGCGATTTTGTTGGGTTTTGGGCAAATGGGGGGTTTTAATTTGGGGATTGGGTTGGTTATAATTTGGGGTTGGGCTTGTGGGTCGGCCGGTTGAGCCTGGTGGGTCGACCAGGTTTGGGCTGTTTTGTTTTGGTTTGGGTAGAAATGTTTTGTGGTTTTGGGTTAAGGGATAAAAGGGAATGGGTTTGGGGTATTGGGGTGGTCCGATTTGGATTGGGAGTTTTGGTTTTGGGCTTGTTTTGGTGTGGGCCGACGGGTGATGGGTTGGGGTATAAGGGAAATGGGGTATTTTAATTGGGGTTATGGTTTATTTTGAGTGAGGGAAGATTAAAAGGGGGATGGGTTTGGGCTTTGTTTGAAATGGGTTTTAGTTTGGATAGAAATTGTTTTGGGTTAGGAAATAAAAAATGTTATGGGTTTAAAACATAAAAGGGGTTTAATATTAAAATATTATTTTTGTTTTGTAAAAGATGTGAATTATTTAAAATAACATAACGACGTGATAATAATAAAATATAATATTTTGCGAAATATTTAATGCTTAATAAAAGGAAGATGCGATGCAATTTTGCGAGAATAAGATAACATAGAATTTCGGATAAAACTTATGATTATTATAAAAAATGCAAATGATATAAAAAATGCGAATAATAATAAGAGGATATACGCATATATGCCTATATTTTAAAATTATTTTAAAAGTGTAAAAATATTAAAAATTACAAATAAAATCATAAAAGATGGGACAAAATTGGGTGTCAACAATAAATATTATATGCTTATTTTGGATGATTATTCGAATTTTTTGTGGACATTCCCCTTAGGGAAAAAATCACAAGCTTTCACCATTTGAAAACAATTTAGTATTTTTTATCAAAACTCAATTTGACAAGTCCATTAAATGTTTTCAATGTGACAATGAGATGAAATTCATAAATGCTCAATTTAATGATTTTTGTCACAAAAATGGGATGTCTTTGCGTCTTTCATGTCAAAATACATCACCTCAAAATGGGAAAACCGAAAGAAAAATTCGAACAATTAATAACATGGTTCGCATTCTTCTTGTGCATTCGTCCACACCACCACTTTTTTGGCTCCATACTCTTCAAATGACCACATCTTTTAAATATTCTTCCTAGCAAACTACTCTCCAATATGTCACCTACACAAATGTTGTACCACCGTCTCACATCTTTTACACATTTGAGGGTTTTCGGGTGTTTGTGTTATCCCTTGTTTCCGTCCACAACCATTAACAAACTTCAGGCTCATTCCACTCCTTGTGTATTTTTGGGATACCCACAAAACCATAGGGGATATAAGTGTTATGATATGACTAATGGAAAAATCATTATTTCTCGTCACGTCATTTTTTATGAGTCTACATTCTCATTTGCTAAATCTCACGTGGTATCCTCACCTTCATATGATTTTTTGGACGACAAAATACATCCACTTTTGAATCACTATTTAAACACTCAAAACAGTGTGGGACCAGCCCAAATACCATTGCCTACCGTCCCAACCCAACCCCACAATGTGATTGGGCTAGTCCGAAGAGTAGAGGTCACGACCTCTCTTCCTTCAACCTCGACCCAGTCCACATTTAGTGGCGGGCAGGACCAACTAAGGGAGGCCTTTACCCCCTACCCGTGATACCACCAGTGTCTCTAGCCCATGTACACATGCCCAAATCCATAACCAATTTTGGCCTTCTCACCAAGCCAAAAACCAACTCAACCAGCCCGTTGTTTAGGCCCAAACTCGGTCAGCTACTCAACCCACTAGCATGCCCAACTCCCTAACCTCGGACTATTGAAACTCGTGCAATGCACATCATTTTTCGACCCAAGAGTCATTTTAACCTAACAGCTTCAGTCCAAACGTCACCACTTCCAATCCCAAATCAGCCTTATCAAACCCGAATTGGAAAGCTTCCATGTTAGAAGAAATTGATGCTCTTATTAAAAATAAGATGTGGGAATTAGTTCCACATCCATCTAATGTGAACATAATTCGGTTTATGTAGGTCTTTTGTCATAAAATGAATTCTGATGGCTCATTTGCGAGATACAAAGCTCGTCTTGTTGGTGATGGAAGGTCTCAGCAGGTTGGCGTGGATTGTGGTAAAACATTTAGTCTGGTGGTTAAGCCAACAACTATCAAGACTATTCTTGGCCTGATACTTTCAAAATTCTGGTCCATTCATCAGTTGAATGTCAAAAATGCATTCTTACATGGGCACTTACAGGAAATGATGTACATGCACCAACCTTTGGGATTCTGAGATTCTACTCATCCGGATTATGTTTGCCTTTTGAATTTTTTTTATATGGTTTGAAACAAGCTCCCTGGACATGGTATAATAGGTTTGCAGGGTTTGTCTCCAAATTGAGTTTCTTTTACAGCAAGTCGGACCAGTCCTTGTTCATTTAGAGGAAAGGAAATGACATGGCATATATACTTCTATTTATGGATGACATTATTCTCACAGCATCATCTACATCACTTCGCCAGTCTATTATGTCCCTTCTTGCGGCCTAGTTTGCAATGAAGGACTTGGGTCCTTTAAATTATTTTCTTGGCATTGTTGTGACTCAATATGCATGTGGTCTATTTCTCAGTCAAAAGAAATATGCCGAGGAAATAATTGAAAAAGCTGGGATGTCCTCCTACAAACCATCACATACGTCGGTTGATACTAAGGCCAAATTGAGTAACTATAAGGTAATCTATACAATGATCCAACACATTATTGCAGCCTCACAGGAGCCTTGCAGTATCTGACTTTCACAAGCCTCGATATTTCCTATGCGGTCCAGCAAGTATGTTTACACATGCATGATCCTAAGGAAGAACATATGGGGGCCGTCAAGAGAATCATGCGGTATGTTAAGGGTACTCTTCATTTTGGTTTGCATCTGTATAAGTCCTCTATTTCGAGTCTCTCATCCTATACAGATGCGGATTGAGGTGGATGCCTGGACACACGGTGTTCCACCTCTGGATATTGTGTATTTTTGGGGGACAATCTCATCTCTTGGTCGTCAAAACGACAATCCATGTTGTCTCGGTCGAGCGTTGAGGCAGAATACCGAGGGGTAGCCAATGTGGTTGTTGAATCATGTTGGCTCCGTAATCTTTTGTTAGAGCTACATTGTCCTATTGAAAAAGCAACCGTAGTTTATTGTGATAATGTGAGTGCGATATACTTATCTGGTAATCCTGTCTAGCATCAACACACAAAACACATAGAAATGGATATATTATTTGTCCGAGAAAAGGTTGCACGTGGACAAGTCCGTGTTCTCCATGTACCATCCCGTTATTAAATTGCTGACACCTTCACAAAAGGGCTTCCACATCTCCATGTACTGTTCCGTTATCAAATTCGAGCGTTGAGCTAGAATACATGGCTTTCCGTTTTTATTCAAAAAAGATTCGTAGGTTCGTTCCCGCGGGCTACTACTTTTCTATTCAATATTTTGTACGAATGAAAGTTTTGTTTGAAGAATTATTTAAGATGAGTTTCAATTTTCCGATGTTTAATGTTGAAAAGTGGTAAAACAAGAATTTCTCAAATATGTAAAGTTGTATTGGGTTTAACACTGAAAAGTTCATAATTTCCAAAGAAAAATATTTTTCATGTAAAGTTGAACAATACAACGAAGATCAGGATCGACTTTGGTTTTTATGTGAATAAATTGTAGTAGTCGCTTTGCTGGTATAGCTTACTGTTTTATTAAAATTAGAGTAAAAATTGTAAATTTTATATGGTGCTTGTTTAGGTTCTATGTGTATTTAATTTGTCGAAATAAACTACATTGTTCCATCTTCTTTGTCCCTTTGATTTTCTTTAACGTTTTGCTATGAGTTTCCTTGCTGTTGGTAATTTAATATTAATGTTAGTTATTTAGAGTTTAATACATTTGTTTTTAAGGATTAATTTAATTTAGGAAAGAGAAATTCATGTTAGATAAATGACGCAGACAATTAAAAATAAGAAATGGGTTCTTCAGTTCTTGTGATGTTCATGAGATTTTGTTTAAGTTGTTTACTGTTAATGTTTGTTGGCTTTTTATGTTGGATTGATATGTGAGGAAAATGTGCTTATTTCAATGTGAGATGAACAGAAGCATGTTGCAATGGATAATTTTTTATTTTAAATTGATCCGTTGTTACTACCAAAAACAGGGGCTCTAATCAAGATTGGGAAATCAATGATATGAAGGAAGTTGCACTTAATTAATGGGCCAAGATCAATATTAAGGCCTATTTAATTATGTGAGAAAGAACGAGATGGGGTGTGAATTCAATTCAAACCACGAGACTAGGGGTTGCCTAATACATTTCCCCGGTCAACAAAATTCCCTACTCATTTTTTTGTTTTCACGGATTAATAAAAATAGAATCATTTCCTTTTTATTAGGGATTCACAAAACTCAATTTTAAATGACAACTTTGTTAAACAAAATAATCATTTTTCAAAACTATCACATTAATAGAAAAAACCCTCTTGCGTTCGGCCTTCCGCTCCTCTTCTTCCTTATAGTAAAAGCGAGTGGCTTTCAGCTCCTTTCTCATCTCAAACCATAACTAGTCTTCACGTTAGGGAAGATAAGGGAAGACCGCCTGAGCGAAGCGATCGAAGGAACTTGACTTATCCTAAAAAGTATATCCAGAAAAAAGGGGGGTGACACATGTTATATTATCAAACATATTCTGACTGTGACACCAATTTGGATAGTAATAACATAGCAAATAATTATTTAAGATAAGATGACATTCCAGAGTCACTTGCCTCCTTATAGCATCAATATATTCTCAGTCATTTTTTAATAAGCCAAGTGCAAAATACATATCTCTAAAAATAGTGTCATCATAATTGTTAATTCTTTTAAAATCCTAATAGCACGTTGGATATCTCTAATGACATTCAATAGTAATCTGAAATGATATAACTTTAGGCAATGTTTTGTTTTCCTCAAACCAATTAAAGACATTAATTTTCTTACACTCGGTCAATTGAGAACATCATCAATTGGATCATCATCAGAGAATGTGACATTCTATCCTTTTTGAAGATCAAACATTAGTGTTTTCACGGGAGGTTCTCTATGGTGAATTGAAAATCCGAATAAGCAGCTTCACATGGTGATATATATATATCGACAATCATAATATATAATATATTTTTTCAATCGCCATTTGGTGAATCTTTCTCATGCACACTTTAAGAAAAAACAGTGGTGACAAAATCATGTCCTTTATTAACATACTTAAATAAGTACTTAATGGATCTTGATTGATTGCACCATTCCGCATTAATATGAGTTTATACGTTAATATAAGAATGTATTATGCAGAACCATATACATGTTATCCAAGTTAATACAATCTTTCCTGATAGTTCTACCGTTATCCTTTAATAGGATAATCATCTTTATCAATTATAGTTGATTCTGATAGAAACCGTGTATATTTGTGAATATTTAGGTTACTTACCATATTTTATAAATTTTTTGTACAAGTGTAATTAGGATATTAGTATTATAGTAGGAATATAATTTTTCATATTTAGAGATTGTATATTGTATGTATAGACCTCTTCATTAATGAAAATAATCAAGGGATTATTTCTTTCATGATATCAGAAGTCTAGGGCAAAATTTCCTTCTCCCAACTACACTTCCGTCGCTTAGCACCCTCGGAATCCGCGATCCGACACCTTTTTCTTCTAAAAATTTTCCTCTCTTCCCAAATTCTCTTCTTAATCCCTAATTCTCCTCTTGTTCTTTCATTATGTCTACCTCAAAGAACACGTTTCATCCTGCCATTACCGTCTCCAACATCAAGAACCACATCCCTATCGTTCTTGAGATGGAAAACGTCAAATACGTGACGTGGGCAGAATTATTTAAAGCTCACGCACGCTCGCATCAAGTCCTTCACACATCATCCCCGCGGATACAGGCAAGGAGAATGTGCTTGCCGCCAATGATGACCCTGTGTTATGGATGACTCTTGATGCTACCGTACTCCAGTGGATATATTTCACTATCTCTACGGACCTTTTGCAGACGATTATTGAACCCGACACCACGATAATTGACACTTGGAATAGGGTGCGTGATATATTCCAAGATAACAAAAATTCTCGTGCTGTCACTCTTGAGCAGGAATTCTCCCATGTCACTATGGAGGATTTTCCGAATGTCTCCTCTTATTGTAAAAGGCTGAAGGAATTGGCGGATCAACTCAAGAACGTTGGTGCGCCCGTCACGAATGATCGTCTTGTTCTTCAAATGGTTGTTGGCCTATCCGAGGCCTATAATGGTGTTGGGACTCTTCTTCGTCAAAACAGTCCTCTTCCTCCGTTTTATCAAGCCTGGTCTATGCTCACCCTTGAAGAGGTGGGGTTGCCTAAAAAGGCCACAACTGGAGCAACTTCCGCCATGATGGCAGCCTCGCCACAAAATTCCGACTCTCCATCATCTTTGGCTAATTCCACTCCACATTGACACAACGGGGGTGGAAAATGGGGTAAAAATCGGAAGTCCGACGGGAACGACGACGGCAAAGGCGGCAGCAGCCGCGGCGGCAGCCGGCAGGGGCAATCGCAGCTTGGGCCATGGCAATAGGCCAAGAGTGCCGCTGGCCAGTGGGCCTGACAGTGGCCCAACTGGCCCAGTTACCCCTTTTTAGTTCCAGTAGTTTACCAGGCGAATTTGGGCCAGCCAGCAGATGCCCAATTCACAGCCAGTTCCATCAGTTTACCCAACGAATTGGGCTAGCCATCAGAGGCCCAATTCGCCACAGTTTCAGTCCAGTCAGCCGGCTGTTGAGCCTTGTCAGCAGGACTTTACGGATGCAGGCCTATCAGTAGTTCCAACACCCACATATATCGAGGTCGTGATGCATTCACTTGGATTAAATCCCCCGGACACAAATTGGTACATGGACACCAGAGCCACTTCTCATATGACGTCCGTGCAAGGTAATCTCTCATCTTATTTTAATTTGAGAAAATATTGGGCATAATTATTGATAATGAAATTCAATTTCAATTTCAATTCGTGGTTATGGTTACACAAATTCTCCCCCCCCCCACATCCACCTCACGTCCTCAAAATGTCTTTCATGCCCCTCACTTAATTAAAAATTTGGTGTATGTTCGAAAAATTCACAACTGATAATTAGGTTTCTGTTAACTTTTACCCTTTTGGATTTTCTGTAAAGGATTTCAAGACGAGGATACCTCTAATGAGGTGTAATAGTCGGGGAGAGCTTTATCCAATCACCACCACCACCATTTCCACGAGTCAAGCCATACCTTCCATATTTGCCACTCTTGCTCCTTTCTTGTGGCATGCCCATTTCGGTCATCCGGGGTCGTCTATTATTTCTTCTCTTAAGAATAATAATTTCATTGATTGTATGAGTACGCGTAGTACTCATATTTGTCCTTCTTTTCCTCTAGGGAAACATGTTAGATTACCGTTTGTCGCCTCTACTTCTAGTACGTTGATGCATTTTGACATTATTCATAGTGATTTATGAACATCTCCCGTTTTCAGTTCTTTCGGCCATCGTTATTATGTTTTATTTTTGGATGATTATTCTAATTTTTTGTGGACCTTTCCCCTGTCTAAAAAATCTCAAGTTTTTTTCACATTTTAAAATTTTAGAGCTTTCATCCATACCCAATTTGCACGGAAAAATAAAAACATTCAACGTGATAATGGTAGAGAATATGATAATGGGCAATTTCGTGAATTTTGTGAAGGCCGAAAGAAAAATTCTTACCATTAATAATATTGTCCGAACCTTACTAGCCCATGCTTCATTACCCCCATATTTTTGGCATCATGCATTACAAATGGCGACCTACCTCCTTAGCATTCTCCCTAACAAAGGTTTGCATATCAATCCCCACTTAAATTTCTTTACAATAAAGATCCCCTTATATTCTCATCTTAGGGTGTTTGAGTGCCTGTGCTATCCACTTTTTCCGTCCACTACAATTAATAAACTTCAAGCTCGGTCTACCGCTTGTGTATTTTTGGGTTTCCATCTAATCATCGTGGTTACAAATGTTTTGATTTATCTTCTAATAAAATCATAATTAGTCGCCATGTTATTTTTTATGAAACCCAATTTCCGTTTGCTTAAGTGTCTAAATCCGTGTCGAGTACTTATAATTTTTTAGACGATGCTCCCTCCCCGTATATTCTACAACAGTGGGCATGAGAGTCAAATCTGCCAGTAGGCCCACTGCCTGCTGGCCCAAACAATCTCGACAATGTTCCAACCTCTCAGCCAAGTTCCGAGACCTGGCCTAGTGGCGATCTTGGCCTAGTTTCTGGTTCCGAGACTCAGTCTAGTCTCGGCCCAGTTTATAGCCCAGACTCTCGGACCAGTCTCAGTCTAATTTTTTGGCCCAAATTTTTCTCGTTCTCCTCCAGCTCGTCAGCCAGTCGCTATTGGGCCAACAGGTCCACTGCCTGCTGGCCAGTACACAACTAACCCAATAATTACCCAAATTCCGTTAAATTTTATCTTAAGTTAAGGGCCCGTTACGCGTAGCCAACATGATATTTTTTTAAACCAAAACACCATTTTAATCTTAATTCTAATATCACTAAATCACCCCTACCACGTAACCCAATATCTGCCCTTCATGCCCCGAATTGGAAAATGGTCATGGTTGACGAATATAATGCTCTTATTGAAAATAAGACGTGGGATTTGGTGCCCCATCCGCATGGTGTTAATATTATTAGGTCTATGTGAATTTTTACTCATAAATAAAATTTTGACGGTTCTTTTGAGAGGCATAAGTTTCGTCTTGTAGGTGATGGCAAAACACAACAGGTTGACGTAGATTGTGGAGAGACATTTAGTCCAGTGGTCAAACCGACAACTATTCACATTGTGATTAGTCTGGCTCTCTCGAAAGCATGGCCCATTCATCAACTGGATGTGAAAAATATTTTCTTACACGATGATCTTAAGGTAATAGTATGCATGCATTAACACTTGGGTTTTAAGGACCCCAATTATTCTGATTCAAGAAGCTTTCTTAAAAAGTGTTTTGTACATCTACCATTTTGTGGGTAAGGAGAAGATTTTCTAGCAGAATCACACAAATATTTTTGTGGTTTTGCTAGTAAATCTTTTCCTTGCATACAGATTGGTACATGTACAAAGCATCCTATTTATAGAAGAAAGGATAATGATATAATTATCAGGAAAGATTATTGACTTGGATAACATGAACGTGGTTCCGTATAATAGATTCTTATATTAAAGTATAATCTCATATTAATGTGGAATGGTGCAATCCATTAAGTATTTATGTAAGTTTAATAAAAGACATGATCGCGTCACTACTGCTTTTTCTCAAAGTGTACAATTTGAAAGATTCATCAAATAGTGATGAAAAAATATATATTATGATTGTCTATATAAATCACCATTTGAAGCTGCTTATATAATATTTGAATTTTCACTTCACCATAGAAAACATTTCGTCGAAACACTAACATTTAATCTTCAAGATGAATAGAATGTCACATTCTCTGATGATGATCCAATTCATGATGTTGATAATTGATCGAGTATAAAGAAAGTAATGTTCTTAAAATGATTTGGAAAAAAATATATATATTGTCTGAAGAAATAGAATCAACTTGTGTAGACTTTCCTCTTAAATTTGTGTGGAAACAAAAGTCGAAAAAATGGAGAGAGAAAAAATTCTGCATTTTCTAACTGGAGGGTCTTCCTTTTGTTCCGCGGCGAAGTGGTGAATTATATAATTTTAATATTACTAGTCATTAGATATATCCAACATTATATAATTTTAATATTACTAGTCATTAGAGATATCCAACTAACTATGAGGATTTAAAAGGATCACCATTTTCAGAGACGCGTTTGTGTACGAAAGAAATAATCCCTTCATTATTTTTATTAATGAAAGAATATATATATAATTTATAATTTTCATAATATGGAAAATTCTATTCTTATTCTATTCCCAAAATCCTATTCTATTTGTACAAGAATTTTATAATTATGGTAAGTGTACAATGCTAATTAAATACAACAACCTTTCCTAAAATAAGCCTTCCAAATCGTGATATACACGGTTATATGTACCATGTATATCAATGTCCAAATTAGCCGAATATCAGCTGAATATGTTAGCCCATAGCCGAATATGGTATTTATTACACCCCCGCAGCCATAGCGGGCGGTCGTCGTATGCTGAGACTGTCCCTAAAATCTTCAAATAGGACCGGTGGAAGTCCCTTAGTAAAGATGTCTGCAACTTGATACCTGGACGGAACATGTAAGACGCGTACTTGTCCACGAGCTACCTTTTCGCGAACAAAATGGATATCCATCTCAATATGTTTAGTGCGCTGGTGTTGAACCGGATTTCCAGAAAGATATACGACACTAATATTATCACAATATATCAAGGTAGCTTTTTGAATGGGAAGTGAAGCTCCAAGAGAAGATTACGTAACCAACATGATTCAGAAACCACATTGGCTACCCCTCGATACTCAGCCTCTGCACTGGAGAATGATAAGGTAGCCTGTCGTTTGGCAGACCACGAGACTAAGTTATCACAAAAAAACATGCAATAACCAGACGTGGAGCGTCGGGTATCTGGACAACCACCACAATCAGCATCGGTATATGAGACAAGTGTAGAGGCTGATGATGGATATAGATGCAAGCCATAGTCAAATGTCCCCTGGATGTATCTGATAATGCGTTTGAGCGCATTCATGTGCTCCACCCTAGGATCATACATAAACAAACACACCTGATGTACGGTATATGTAATATCCGGTCTCGTGAAAGTAAAATACTGAAGAGCTCTAGCAAGACTGCGATAGTGAGTGGGATCCTCGTAAGGTGAGCCAGCCGCAACACCCAACTTTGTCTTAGTATCAACGGGAGTGGAAGTTGAATTACACGAGGACATACCAGCCCTGTCAATAATCTCAGCGGCATACTTCCGTTGAGACAAGAACAATCCATTTGCATGACGAGAGACAACAATACTAAAAAAATAACTCAAGGGCCCCAAGTCTTTCATAGCAAACTCAGAACTGAGCATGGTCATGATAGACTTGCGCAAAGCATCAGCAGAGGCAGACAAGATAATATCATCTATATATAATAGAATATATGCCAAGGAAGTACCACGATGATATATGGACAATTAATTATCAGACATGTTGTGTGAAAATCCAATAGATGAAACATAGTATACAAATCTCTTATACTAAACCCGTGGGGCCTGCTTAATCCCATACAAGAACTTCTTCAATAAACAGACACAATGAGGATATTTGGGGTCTTGAAAACCCAATGGTTGATGCATGTAAACGGTCTCCTTAATATCACCATGTAAGAAAACATTCTTCACATCTAGCTGATGAATGTACCAAGCTTTCGAAAGAGCCAGACTAAGAACAATGCGAATGGTAGCCGGTTTGACCACTTGACTAAATGTCTCACCACAATCCACATCAACCTGTTGAGTCTTACCATCACTTACAAGACTAGCCTTATGCCTCGCAAAAGAACCATCAGAATTATCCTTATGAGTAAAAATCCACATAGATCGAATAATATTAACACCAGAAGGACGGGATACCAACTCCCACATCTTATTTTCAATAAGAGCATTATATTCGTCGTGCATAGCCAATTTTCAATTCGGGTCATTTAATGAGGACACTGGGTTTACGGGGTAGGGGATTTAAGAATATTAGAATTTAGATTAAAATGTCTTTTTGGTTTAAAAATACCCCATTGACTACGAATGACCGGTCTATGACTCGGTGGAGAATGGGGTGGATTTTGGGAGGAACTCGGATGGGAGACAGGAGCTGAGGCAGAAGCATTGGAAACAGTAGACCAAGCAGAAACTAAAGCTGGAACAATGTCAGGATTGGGCTGGGCAATTGTCCCAACTGCCTATATTGGGGCAGAAACAATACTAAAAACAGTGGGAGGTGGAGGAACAGTAGGTCCAGCAGACAGTGGGCCCGCTGGCAGAGTTTGGGTGCAGAAAACAACCGATAAATGGTGGATAAGATACGGGGAGACCTCATCATCTAAAAAGTATACGAACTAGGCACCGAATTACTCAATTTAGAAAACAAAAATTGGGTTTCATAAAAAATGACATGGCGACTAATGATGATTATTAGAGGATAAATCAAAATATTTGTAACCACGATGATTAGATAGATAATCCAAAAATACATAAGTGGTAGACCGGGCTTGAAGTTTGTGAATAGTAGTTGACGGGAAAAGCGAATAGCATAAACATCCAAAGACCCTAAGATGGGAATACAACGGATTTTTATTATAGAAGACTTTAAGGGGAGACGCATATGCCAACCCTTTGGTAGGAAGAATGTTAAGAATAGTAGCCATTTGTAGAGCATGATGCCAAAAGGAAGGGGTACGGAAGCATGGACCAATAAAGTACGGATAATGTTATTAATGGTACGAATTTTTCATTCGGCTTTCCCATTTTGTGAGAAAATATGAGGGAAAAATAAGAGAAAAACTATGCCATTAGTATCACAAAGATCCTGAAACAACCCATTATCACATTGAATATTTTTTATTTCCCGGTCGAATTAGGTACGGATGAATGCTCAAAATTTTAAGAATGTGGAAAAAACTTGTGATTTTTTCGCTAACGGAAAGGTCCATAAAAATTAGAAAAATCATCCAAAAATAGAACATAATAACGATGACCCACAGAACTTAAAACGAGAGATGTCCATAAATCGCTATGAATAATATCAAATGACATTAAAGTACGAGAAGTAGATGCTACAAATGGTAATCTAACTTATTTTCCTAAAGGACATGATTGACAATTTGAAGTACTATGCGTACTAGGGGTGAGCGGGTCCGGGTACCCTAACTTTTTTGAACTACCCGGACCCTACCCAGTAAAAGATCGGTTCCTAAATTTACTACCCGGAACCTACCCGTATCAATCATTACCCGGAACCTACCCGGACCCTGCGATTCCGGGTAGGTTACGGGTACCCGGTAACAATCAGATGAAATGAACACTTTTACACTGTGTCGTTCCTAAAATTGTTGGACCTGACTTATAGTTCAAAACAATAAGCACAACTGAACATATTTTCTCATATCAATTATAATGATCCATCTTTGTTTTCTCATATCAATTATAAGCTTAACATAAGTATTCAGACCTTCCGCTATATTCTAAAATATACAGCAAGTATTATATGCTAATTAATTGATGAATCTAAAATAAACAACAGGTACACCTTTGTTTCCTCATATCAATTAAAAAATATGAAATTACAGAATCCATATTATTGAATAAATGAATGAAGTTGTAGGTCTCTGCTAAAGTTCAGTACATCGCTTCAGATTTTCTTCGCAATAAATTTTGGAAATTCTCTTTCGGGATTAACAGAGAAGTGAAGTGCACAAAATTTCTCTTTTGGAATTAGCACAATATACACATCGAGATTGATACCCTAAAACAACATAAACCCTAAACTTTGTGCAACCATGCATTAGAATCCATATGCAATTGATATTGATTTATCACAATCATTAGAATCCACATGCAATTGATATTGACTGAAAAATTGCATTCAATAACAGAAAATAATATATGGAGAAAATCGAAATCCTATACACAAATCTCAAATAAACAGATTAAATAAAAATTAATTACACAAACCTCAGATAACCAGATAAAAATCTTCGATTTTCATAGAGCCGAGCTTGATTCAAAACCTTAAATAAAAATAAAATAAAAATATTCAAATTGAGTCGAGCTTACCGTCAATTCGAGCTTCAATCTTTGATCTTCGATCGTCAATCTTCGACTTCAATCTTCGACTTCAATATTTGATCTTCTATTTTCGCCGAACTGTGTGTATGTGTGAGAGAGTTTAGGGCTTTCTAGAGAATGTTAGAATGAGCGCCGCCTTCTGGAGTATATTTAGGGCTTCCTTTTATTAACTAAAAATAATGGAATTTAAAATGTAAAAATATTTAATATTTCATAGGTTCCGGGTATCGGTTCCGGGTACCCTGTCTCTAATTGCCGGAATCGGACCCGACATTAATCGGTTCCTAATTTTAGGACCCGGACCCTACCCGTTATTATAATATATCTACCTAGAACCTACCCGTTAGTATCGGTTCTGGTCGGGCCCGTGCTCACCCCTAATGCGTACCCTTACAAGAAATAAAATTATTTTTATGCAAGGAAGAAATAATGGACGACCCAGGGTGACCCAAACGTGCATGCCACAAGGAACGAGTTAGAGCTACAAAAGTAGATGGAAAGGCTTGACTCGAGAGACTGGAGGCAGGCGTGATTGGATAAATATCTCCCCTATTATTACATCTCATGAGAGATATCCCCGTGTTGAAATCTTTCACAAAAAACCCAAAAGGATCAAAATTAACCGAAACCAAATTATCAGTGGTGAATTTATGGACATACACCAAATTTTTAATTAAGTTAGGGGCATGAAGGGCATTTTTCAAGACAAGAGGCGGATGTGGGGAAGACAAAGTTGCATGACCATAACCATGAATTGGAATTGAGGTGCCATTACTAACAATTATGCCACGATTTTTGCTCAAATTGAAATAAGACGAGAGAGTACCTTGGTCGGACGGCATATGAGAAGTGGCACCGGTATCCATGTACCAATTAACATCCGGAGGATTTAATCCAAGTGTGTACATAACGGCTTCAATGTCGATCAGAGTGGGGCCTGCTGCATGATGGGCCTGGGCAGGCCAAGGCCCAAACACCCCTGCCTGTTGCTCCGGCCCAGATCCTGGTCTTGGACTGAACTGCTGCACTGGAAAATTAGGTATGTTGGGAAATTGGGCCCAGTTTCCTGGGTTAGCCGATGGCGGATAATAGGGGCCAGTGGACCAAGGGCCATCTGTCCAGTTCCAGGACCATGGACCCCAAGGCTGCGGCTAGTTGGCTTGCGTTCCATTTCCCCGAGGTCCACCCCTGTTATTCCCACCTCGGTTTCTGCTATTATTTTCTGATTAAGTTTCTAATTTTTACCATTTTGGCCTCCACCGTTGTTGCGATTTTGGCCTGAATTTTCAAAGAAGGACGGAGAAGCATCGGATGTTGTCATCATGATGACTGGATTTGCACTTGTAGCTGCCTTTTTAGTCAAGCCAGCTTCTTCCACCGTAAGCATGGACCGTACTTGATAGAATTATGAGAGAGTATTACTTTGATGAAGGAGAGTGCCAACGCCACTATAAGCCTCAGATAGGTTAGCAACCATATATAGAACAAGACAATTATTACTAACAGGCGCACCAACGTTGCAGAGTTGGTCCGCTAACTTTTTTCAGCCGTTTGCAATAGACTGAGACATTCGAAAAATTTACCATGTTAACATGAGAAAATTCCTTCTCAAGAGTAACAACACGGGAGTTTTTGTTATCTTGGAATATATCACACAACCTATTCTAAGTGTCTATTGCCGTAGCATCGGGTTCAAGAATTGTTTGTAAGAGGTCCGTAGAGATCGTGGAATAAATCCACTACAAAACGGTAGCATCAAGAGTAGTCAATAATAACGGGTCATCTTCTGGGGCAGGCTCTTTGCCTGCGACTGAGAGAATGATATCATGAAGAACTTGATGTGAACGGGCATGAATCTTGGAAAGTTCCGCCCACGTCTCATATTGGACTTTTCCATCTCAAGAACAATAGGAATATGGTTCTTGATGTTAGAAACTGCAAAGGCAGGATGTAACATATTTTTTGACGTAAACATAACGAAAGAACAATAGGTGATGAAGGGATTTGGAAGAACGTCAAGAACCACAGGGATTTGGATATGGTTCATGATCCCGCTATGTCTCCATCTTGCATGGTCTATCTCGAAACCATTACACAGATTGGCAACCGGTCCTTGAAAGATGGGCTACCCCCGATTGGGTCTGTCAAGTAGCCGATGACAACCTTATATTCTCCCAGCGGAGAACTATATCCCTCACCTGGGGGCGTATTCTTACGGCTAGGGATTTATTGGGTGTCTTGAAGCCCATTTCTAGGAACAATAAGTTGACCACGGATCCTTATCGGCCAAACTTTACGGTAAGATAATTCGATCTCACTCAGCACGTACCATGGCCTCACCGTAGTATTGTTTGTTCAACCCAACGCTGCATTCTTGATGCAAAACAGGCAAGGAAAATAGTCGATCGCAATCTTAATAGGCTCACCCTATTTGACTGGCAGCCGTTTCCCCCGAGCACAAATACTGTTGTTGCTTTTGACGATTAGTAGAACACGGCCAAGGAGAAATTCTTCCAGTCTCCTCTAGATGTCTACTATGATCGGCTGGTCCTGTCAAAGAAAAATAAGAACCAAGAAACCTCTAAATCATGGATGAAAGAGACCCCTCATAAAGCTGCTTCCCTTAAATCGGCTAGACCTGCTGCCTCAAGGTCTTCCATCAGGTTGCGGCAAACGAAGAGAAACGGTAAATTACTTTCTACATATGTGTTGGCCAGATTATTCTTGTGAATTTTCAGCTAACATCTCTTATGTGTCTTTCAGCAACTCAATTCCCCCAGCGTTTGTCGATCTGGAGACCACTTCTAACAACGAATCCCCATCACTAGTGAGGAAGAATCTCACAGAACCAAATTTTCTATTTCTGATGAGGAAGAGGAGGAAATCGAGATATATCGTTTGTCTAGTTTAAATACCTTCGCATTGGCTATCTTTTGATATTCATGTTTTATGTTTGCCCTTCAGGGACCACCACTAATAAGACGCAGACTGCTGCAGAAAGCGTTCGATGCCTCTCTTCATACTGGAGGGTCGTTCTCTACGTCTCATGCTTCCGCGCATCCACATGATTCATTATCTACTGTCTTCAAGGCTAAAATTTCTCCTGTCAAGGCAGCCGAATATTTTTATGTTGATGCAACCGTAGAGATATACTCTTTCTCTTATGCTTTGTCCTTTACTATTTCCAAACCCTTGCCTCTATTCTGAACCTGTCCTTTCTGTACAGGAGACGGCTGGAGTTAATCCCTCAACTGAAGCCAACCCAATTGATGACTTAGAAGCACCAGCCGAGATCATCCCTGAAGACGTGCTTTTGCAATATTTTGGCTCAGTTGACATTGCACCTTCACTATCTTCGCCTGTTGGCATTCATCGAGAGCGAGTTGAGGAGTCTCTTGCCAGGGGAATACCGACCAGCAAAAAAGAGTTCCATGCTTTGAGGGCTTCTCTGTTTCGATTGTCAAAAGAAGTGAAGGATTCCCCGGTTTTGGCAATCGTCTATAATGACATGGCTTTAGATTTAAGTGACTTATTTGCTTTACATAAAATGGCCAAAGATAGCCATGATGAGACGGTCACTGCTTTGCAACACTTAGGGTATCTTCGGCAAGAGAAGAACCACATTCAGACTTCTTTCAATAAGGTGATTGCAGAAAGGCAACAAAATGTCAGCCAAAGGAATGTCTTGCAAGAGCAGTTATCAAGACTGCGAGCCGATTTGGAGAGGATCCAGGCGGAGATAAAGGCTATTACTACGGCTATATGCGCCTTGGAATCAACTATTAAGGCCCAAGATTCCTCCATCTCTTCTTTGTTTCGGTAGGGCATTCATTTGTATAGCAAGATCCGGGAGCTCGGTAACCAGCAGGTGGTTTGGGAATTAGATAAAAAAACGGGCAGTGAATGGCTGGCCCAACTGGAGAATGAGTGGACTGTGTGAAAAAATAGACTTGTTCAAGCAACGCCAACACTCCCTGCTAGTTTTTCCAAAGTGGTATTCGAGGGAACTTATTCTTCGGTTATGACTACTCTTTTGCCAGTTGATCCCGCTGGTCAGCTGTCAGCCGACATCCTCATGGACTTGCAATCCGAAGACATCGCTGCTTCTATTACTCATGAGATATTGTCAGAAGCCGAACATCAGCCAGTTGTAGTGGCTGAGCCTTTGTTGGATGCGGGAAGGGGTGTCCCAGAAGAAGTATGAGCGGATGAGGTAGTAGCCATTGGTGTGGCTGAGGATGAAAAAGAAATTATGGCTACCACAGACGACCAAGCAGCTATAGATTCAACTAATCCTGAAACTTTTTTAACTAATAATGTAGCGCAACCTCCAACTAGTGAAATGTCAACCAACTTGGCTTCCTAGTTTTATTGACCCCAAATCGAAGGGTCTGTTTTTGTGACCAGACAGCCGGTATGTGGCTGTAGTTTACTCTTGCATTCCCAAAATCGAAGGGTTACTTTTTGCCTTTTTATGTGAATGTAACCAGGCTGTGGCTATCATTCATTCATGTATTCCCCAAATTGAAGGGAATTAGTTTCTTCTGTGTGGCCAGGCAGTCGGTCTGTCGCTGTCGTTTACTCATTCATACTCCAAATCGAAGGGTAATACTTTTTTAAGTATTTGTTGTTTAAATTTCTGCTAAGCTCTTCATCATGCATGTATTTTAGTCAATACGCGTTGCCAGAAATCCGTTGGCTTACTACGATGTATCTTTCCCAATTTGGCGACCATTTGCCAAATTTACGATCTTTCATTTCAAGCGGCAATACGGTTTTCCAAACCAAGTCTCCTTCGGTGAACCTCTTAGGCTTAACATGTTTGTTGTATGCTTTGGCCATTTTCCGTTTACCGACTTTGATTCTTTCTGGGGCCATCAATCGATCTTCATCTAGCTGATCTAACTCTATTAGCATGACCTGCTGATATTCTTCTAAGCTTAAAATTTTTTGTTTGGCCATTCATAATGACTTAACATTAATCTCTAAGGGCACCACTGCATCTTGTCCATAGGTTAGCCGATAAGGTGTTGTCCAGTAGCTGTAGACTTAGAGTTTTTGATTGCCCAAATAGCTTCATCCAAAGTGAGATATCACACTGCCTGTTTATCCTCCATATTTTTACTGATTATTTCTACAATAAGCTTGTTAGTTGTCTCATCTTGTCCATTCGCCTGTGCATAATAATGCGAGGATGTGATCATCTTGATCCCAAATTTTTCCGCAAAGGTTGCCACTTTAGAACCATTGATAGCCATGACGATAAATCAACCACTTCATCGTTGGCCCGACTCTGTGTGATCCACAGATTCCTTCATGAACTTCTCCCATGACTCTTAAGGCCTCTGCCTTGTCAATTCACTTGAGTAGCACTCCATTTACGCTATTTTTATAAAGATCATCATCAATGAGCACATACTTCAAGACCCTCCTCTTTACCCTAAGGTACTTGCAAGTGGAAGGATCTTTTAAGCAACCGATTAACACCTTCTTTCACGAGTCGATCTGGTCCATGGCTAGCACTTCGGCTGGCAGCTCATCATACTCTAGAGTGACTAGCGACTTCCTAAAGCCAGAAGATTCTTGTTCTAAGTCGTTAGCCTCAACATTCATCCCCCTAGGAACATAACTTAATGTAGCTGATGCGAACCCACTAAGCAACCAGCTAGCCATCCTGTAACGGGCCAATAAATTTGGATCTTTGCAGTCATATTCCCCAGCTAGTTATTTGATAACCAGCTGAAAGTCTCCACGAATCTTGATGCATTTCGCCTTCATAGAGACTAGGAGTTTGAGTCTCATGATGAGAGCATCGTATTCAGCTTGTTTATTTGTCAATTCAGAATCTAGCCGATAAGAGAACCTCCACATTTTATCTCTAGGATTGGCTATCGTTATTTCGGTTCCGATTCCTTTCTGGGTTCTCGACCCATCAAACGTTAGCGTCCAAGGGACGACGTCCATACACGCAGTAGAGGTGGCGCATGGGTCCTTCGCATCTACACAAGGGTGGTCTGCCAAGAAACCGGCTAACGCCTGACCTTTGACAGCCTTGGGTAGCCTATACTCGAGAGAAAATACAGTGAGCTTGATTGCCCATTTCATTAGTCATCCTTGTAAAATAAGTCTATTCAATAAGTATCGGACGATGTCAATTTTGCATAAAACGTGAACTACGTGTGGCATTAAATAATGTTCAAGTATTGTACAAGCATAGAATAAGGACAAACAAAGATTCTCTATAGGGGTATATCTATTTTCAGCCTCATTGAGCATTCGACTAAGGTAGTAAACTGCCATTTCGGTTCCATCCTCGACATCATGTGCTAACATGCAGCCGATAGACAAATTTGCAGCCGAGATGTACAACTTCAACGGTTTCCCTGGCATGAAAGGTACCAGCACAAGAAGAGTTTCTAAGGCCTTTTTAATTTGGTCAAATGCCTCTTCATGTTCCGGGCCCCATACTAGTTCTTCTGACCCTTTAAGCCTAAGTAAACGTGAGAAAGCCTTCATCTTGCCGGCTGAATTAGATATGAACCTCCTTAGGAAGTTGATATTTCCTAACAGGCTCTGTAACTCCTTCTTTGTTCTGGGTGGTGCATATTCCATTACTGCCCGGGCTTTGTTATTATCTATCTCAATACCTTTCTTATGTACCAAGAAGCCAAGGAAGTTGCCAGTCGATACTCCGAATATGCACTTGGCTGGATTCATTTTTAGATTATGAATCCTCATTCTTTTTAGTGCTTGTTCAAGATCGGCTAAATGATCTTTGAAGTCCTTATACCTCACCACCACATCATCAATGTAGACCTCCACAGTCTTGCCGATCAAATCATGAAAGATGGTGTTCAATGTCCTCTGATAAGTAGCACCAACATTCTTCAGACCGAACGACATAACTACCCACTCGTAAATGTCCAAGGCTCCTGGACACCTAAAAACAGTCTTGTGAATGTCCTCCTCGACTACTGCTATCTGATTATAGCTGGAATATCCATCCATGAATGTCAACACACCATTGGCGGCTGCCGAATCGACCAGCATGGCGGCTATAAGCATGACGTATTCATCTTTGGAAGTGACTAGATTTAGGTTCATGTAGTCAATACATACCTGAACCTTGTCATTCTTCTTCTTGACTGACATAATGTTTGCCAACCATTCCACATACTTAGCCGTTCTGATGAACCCAGCCTTCAGTAGCCTTTCAATCTCGACTTTAATTTGAGGGATCAGCTGAGGGTGATATCTTTTGTGCGGTTGTTTATGAGGTGTGAAACCCTCCTTAATTGGAAATCTATGCTCTACCAAAGTACGTGCCAGCCCAAACATCTCATGATAATCCCAAGCGAAGCAGTCCTTATGCTGCAATAGAAGAGTCCTTATGCTTTGTTTATCTTCCTCCTTCAGCAAACCACTAATGTGTGTTAGCCGAGGGACTTCCTCAATACCCAACTTTATATCTTCCAAGGGATTCTGGGACTCAAAACTAGGCATAGCCCTTCTTATGGGCGATTCAAGTTCTATCGGCAACTCAATGTCATCGGCTTCCAGTGTTGGTTCTCTGTTATTGTCCTCTACCTATAATGCCTCGGCTATCCTTGCTTCAGAACTTATAGCAGTCAGTCGATGCCACATATCACGTATGATTTGGGTCTCCTCAATCATCTAACTCTTCCAAGGTAAGTCGTGGTTCAGCTAATTGTTTTATTTCTAAACCTCATGGAGTAAGATTGCAGTATTCCCAAGATCCTTCTTCGTATTGCTTTGCCACAGCTATGAGAGCCACATATGGTGAATATAAGTCAGCCTCCAAGTTCTTAACCCCTTCTTGAAATAGGTTATCATCGGCTGGGATGATCTCTATCTTGTCTTCTTCCCAGAAAATGAGCTTTTGATGCATGGTGGAAGGAAGGCATCGACTGGTGTAAATCCAGTTTCTTCCCAACAGGATGGCGTAGGACGGTTTGCCGTATATCACGAAGAAGGCATATCTAACCGTCTTAGGACCTATGGTGATTTCTGCTACTAAGATCCCCAAAGCTTCAGAGGCTTCTCCCATAAAGCTAGCTATTTTCAGTTTAGTTGGGATGAAATCCTCCCTGGTTTTGTTGAGGCCTTTCAAAGTAAGAAGCGGCATCACATTCAGCACAACCCCATTATCGACGAACACTCGGTTGATAGCTTTATCGTTAATGTAAGCCTTAACATAGAGGGGTTTGAGGTGTTTAACCATCTCTTCCGTAGATGCACAAAATACAATACGCGTCCCTAGCTGTGGTATCAGCTATAGTCGCCCATTCAGTGTCTTCCACACACACATCACCTTCTAGGCAATCCACCGTAGAGCGGCCGGCCCAGAACTCACATGGAATCAGGCTGACCATTTCAATAGTTGCCCAAATCTCATCAACTGAATCTTGATTAAATAAATCAAGGATGGAGTTTCCCACCTCGTCCAATTCGGTTGACGAGAAGTTAATATCTTCTATCTCTTAGAGGCATATAGGAACTGGCTGAGGTTCTAATGCTTGGATCCTCTGTGCGATCTATGGAACCGTCTCGGCTAGGGATTTCTTCATGATAGTAGTCTCCTGTCGAGGTTCCTCTGTCAGGTTGTCATCAAGCTGTATATTCAGCTTGGGTTGGTCCAAAGCTTCTTCTTCATGCAGAACTGTCTCTGAAGAGATTGAGCCGAACGCCCGCTCGATAGCCTCAGCTACGGCAAACTCAGGATTTTCCTACTTATCAGTTACCTTAGCGATGGATATCAAGTGCAACTTTTGCTTCATCCTGCGCAAGGATTTGGCACGCTGCATCCTTCTTTTCTGAGTCCTGGATAATACACTCGATGGAGCTTCTTTCTTTCCAGAAGCCTAATTGATGAACCACCTTCCTTCCTCTATATTGGCGGTTGGCTTGATCATCCTCCGGGGTCTCAGCTTACCATCATCCCTCACTGTGATACGCAAGGAAAAAATGTCTTCTTTTACGTTGACCTTAGCCACCCTCTGTTTAGCTATGGGGAGTGGTTCCTCGTCTATCTGGGGCATGCTCGGTTTCTCATCGACTAGTTATCATGCTTGTCCCCCAAGCCTGTGCCTAGGGTCTGGTGGATCCCTTTTGAATATCAGGTACTGTTTGTGAGGTTCTCGAGCAATGTGCACTGGTTTATAAGGGCGGCCACAAAAATTATTTCCAGCTGCCTATCTGTCTGTGTCCTCATAGATGTCACGTAAGCTACCTAGCCGATCAATTACAGAGGTTCTTGTGGCGTCCTCCTTACCAGTGGGCTTCTTTGGGACCCATATATTTTTCATCGGCCATTTCCCAATGACATTCTTTGATTGATCTGTCTTAGCAAATGACACCATAGATATCGGCACTGTGGAAAATGGGTCAGTATCAAACGACATTTCGGCTATGCCTTTATCGGCTGGCTTAAACCTCCCCTCATTGATGCCCTTTTGAATTTCCTTCCTAAAGACCACACAATTAGAAGTAGCATCGCTATATGAGTTGTTCTATTTACAGTACTTCTTATCCCTAAGCTCTTCGGCAGGTGGAATCTTATGGCCATCAAGCAGCCGAATCTGATTATCTTTAAGCAGATGCTCAAAGATCTGATCTGCCTTTGTAATGTCAAACGAGTAACCGACCATGTCATCATTTGAACTCGTCTCCTTGCCTTTTGTAGCTTTCAAGGCTGAGAAAGAATAAACCTTACCCCTGACAATCTCGACTACCATTGCATTTGTCGTGTAATCGGCTGACTCTGAGTCAGGCTCATCTACCTCAATAATGGATACCAAATGGGAGCCTCGGTTCCGGTTAGCTCTTCTTTTCTCTTTCTCCTGGATATACTGCTCTATTTGGATAGCCTTCTCAGCTAACTGGCTTAAGTTAGACCAGGGCTGTCCCACTAATTTCTCTTTTAGTTGATGATGCATGTTGTTGATTATCATGTGGGCACATTCAGATTCAGGGAAGTGTACAGTGCATTTCCCAACCTTCCTTCTGAATCTCTCGATATAATCAATAGCCGACTCATCGACCTGTTGCTTGAGATTCGTCAAATTGGTTTCAGTCACCTGAGGTTGGGGACAATAAAATCTATTATGGAAACAACGCTCTATGTCATCCCAGCTCTGTACGGAGTTAGGGGTCAAGGATGAGTACCAGGAAAATATTATTTCGGTTAGAGAAACGGGGAACAACTGCAGCTTGTGATACTCATTCTGGCCAACCTCGCCACATTGGGAGGTAAATATGCCGATGTGCTCAATTGTAGATTTGTCGTTATCACCCGAGAAGGTGGAAAAATCAGGCGTTTTGAAGCCTCTTGGACATGGTGCTATCCGATCTACCCAATCGAGGTATGGCTTTCTGTAAATAGGCCTGTCCAAGAGTTTCAGTTGGATGCCAAAGTACCTTTTCATGGTATTCGCAATAGTTTCAGGGTTCATCAACTGTGAAGTCCCCTGCCGATTCTCAGCTGGAACCGGCTGGTAGACGTTCTGAACTGGAGGCCTCCATTCATTACCCTGTTGAACATGGTTTTGAAAGTTATAGGTATTTTGCTGGCTATTACCAATAGGTAGGGTATATCCCCATTACTGTTGTTGGGCATAGCCACCAAATCCTGTAATCCGAGCTCCTAGAACAGCCGACGGAACCTGAGGATAAAGTGGAACAATGTTCCATGTCTGCTATCCCCGGACATCAATCGTCCTTGGAAAGGTTGTGCTTCCTAGATGTTATGGATTGAGTACCGGTTGTGACTACTGGAATGTTTCCCCGCTATAGAAATTGTCACCAGATATCCGACCAGGGTCATAGTCAGGAGCCATCGGCTGGCCAACATTGGTAGCTTGCACTATAGGGCTGTGTGCAGGAGCGTACATCATAACGGGCGGCAAACCAAGGTGTCTGAATGCCTGAACTGGTCTCCGAGCCATATTGATCTGCCCATACTGCAGATTAGCTTGATCGAGTGGCACATTTTGCTCCCTCTAGCGTTTGGTGTAAACCACATAGTAGACTGGCTACTAAGTGACTGGGCTTGTGCTCATAGGTGTGCTATCGGCTGTACCTAAGTAGGTATTAACTGATACACATTCGGTTGAGGAACATCACCTAGAATCATAGTTACATATTGCACAGCGCCATTCGTCAGAGGGATGGCAGAACTAGCCGAACTTTCTCTTGGATGCAGTCGATTGACTTCCAGTTCCCTCGCCTGCTAAACCTCATTATGCACCATTGGCTTGACAATGTTAGCAAACTGTTTGGAAACCTAATACATAGTTTCGTGGATGCCTAAGTCCATCTGATGTCTAATGAATGATGTGGTCATGATAGTTGGACGTTTAGGTTGGTTAAGTTCACCCACAACTTGGGTTGATGGAGGAAGTGGAGGGGTATTAACCGATGTAGGCATACCCGAGGAAAGTGGTGGCTCGTTGTTCCTTCTGGGAGGATTCTGTTTAGGATGTGGATTGGACTCTGAGTTCATTTTCTTACAAGACCTTAGGTGCATACGACAAGTGTGATCCTGACCTAGAGAATCAAACTTCGCTATGGAGTCACCTATGGTCTTACTGGGCGTGCCAAATTTATTCTCGTCCAAAATGTTTGTCGTCTATCGGATGACAAATTGATTCCTTAACTAAGCGATTTCGGTTGGAAGCGGAACTCTAACTTCCAGCAATGGGTTCCCCAACTACTCCAGAAAGATTTAGGACGGTGATTGAGTAAACTAAGCAGTAGAAACATAAATACAGCTAGAGTGCAGTAAAGGTGATAAAGATAAAATGAAGATATGTAGAATCAGTTGTTTGTTTGATAGATTGTGTGTGTTTCTTCTGTGTATATATATATATATATATATATATATATATATATATATTACAAGAAAAATGAAACGTGATCCCCCTATGTTAGCCATTAGACTACCCACTAAGTCCACTAGCCAACTATGAGGAGGTGGTGCCGATTTTTACTCCTTGGTTTCCTCTTGCACGATTAATGACACTTCCCTCTAGCTGTTGCTGGTTGTTGTCGTTTCTCGGGGTCTAGAAGGTTCTTTGACTTTGTCTTCGAGGCGTCCAAATATGTGTGGGTCTCAGTCATTTTTCTCAAAATTAAGACTCGGCTGGGCTACCGTAATAGCCAATGAAGCCTTTCTAGCCGAGGGCTAAGACTAGTAGATTCGACTAAGAGTCCGTTCAGTTATTGACTTTGAATTCTATTGCCTGCTCATTTTGAGATTTTCACTATTGGCTGCCACTTGATTCGGCTAAACACTTAAGAGTATTTTTTGACATCCTCCTCGAAGAAAGAGTATTATTATATAATCAAGCTACATATGAGGATATTAATGTACTATTCGGTCTTAGGATAATCAAATATATACTTCTAAAGAGAATAAATTATCTTAGAAATAATGAGAAGATGGCCTAAAAATTGAAGAAAATAATATGAAAATATTACATGGTGTAACTAACTTGCTCACTATATTTACCATACATTAATATACTTTGAAATAATTACAAACCATAGCTACTCTGTGTATGTTGTATTAAAATACTAAGTTCAATGACCTTTTAAATTCACTCTGTTTTTTAGAGGTTAAAAACAATCTCAAAGTCGATATACACCCAAAATAGTACACACTTAATGGAACAAGAACTAAGAAAAAAAAGGAAATTAAATTAGACTACATACCAATTGAAAGACTACAAAATATATCCCCCTAGAGAGATCTATTTTCAAGGATGTTAATGTTATTTCTAGTTCTTTGTCTCTTAACATTCCCAGAACCAGAATCATAATTCCTACTAGATTTCTCCATCACAGCTTTAAGTGCTTCTTGAATTGATCTTAGACAATATTGTACTTGATCATCATCACTATCATTCATCCACGTGTCGTCTCTATCTCCAGTTATGAACAATATATTTTTCACACGTCCACCAAGTGTAGTTATTTCAGCCTTTAATGTTTTTAACCTTAGAGATTTCAAGGTCTTAATTAGGTCTGGTAAAAGATCAGACCTGTCTTCACAGCACAATGAAGCTTTGATCACCAAATTTCCTTCTTTATCATCAGATGCATTACAATAATCAATTGTCAACTCGTTAATCTCAGTTGGGATTAATGGATTTGTTTCGGTTATTTGTGATGTTTGTCTCTTGAGCTCCTTCACATGTTGTATCACTTCAGCTAATAGTGATGCTTTGTCTGTCTAGAATATAAACCAGAAAAGAAAAACGTCAATAAAAACTTCCAAGATTACATTCAACATGCATGACTCTTTATAAAATAAATGAAAAGTTTAACTTCTGTGGATTAATTGTGTAAAACTACTGTCGTATTTTCTTTTTTCAGAACTGTTTTGGAATTACTTTACTTGTGTCGAGGATTAACCGGAAATAACATTTCTACCTTCACGAGACAGAAGGGTATACTCTACCCTCTTTAGGCCCCACATTTGGACTAACACTGAATATGTTATTGTTGTTGTAATTGCATGTAACTCTACTTAATAACATTGATTGGTAATTGTTTCCCTCCGAAGTGTTTGTCGTTTTATTGGTTGACGAAATCGGATGACAAATTGATTCCTTAACTAAGCAATTTGGGTCGGAAGCGGAACTCTAACTTCCAGCAATGGGTTTCCCAACTACTCCAGAAAGCGTTAGGATGGTGATTGAGTAAACTAAGTGGTAAGAAACATAAATACAGCTAAAGTGCAATAAAGACGATAAACATAAAATGAAGATATGTAAAAATCAATTTTTTGATTGATTGTGTAGTGTCCTTTTCTGTACAAATGATTCCTATATTTATAGTACAAGAAAAATAAACATGACCCCCTATGTTAGCCACCGAACTACCCACTAAATCCACTAGCCAACTACGAGGAGGTGGTGCCGATTTTTTCGCCTGGACCTCTAGGACGATCGACGACACTCCCTTCTGGTTGTTGTTGGTTGCTACCTTTTCTAGAAGGTCCTTTGACTTGGTCTTCGAGGCGTCCGAGTATGTGTGGGTCTCAGTTGTTCCTCGAAATTATGACTCGGCCAGACTATTGTAATAGCCGATGATGTTTTTCTAGCCAAGTTTAAGGACTAATGGATTCGGCTATGATTCCGCTCAGTTACCGACTTAGAATCATTTTCCACCTTAGGCTTTCACTGGATTTGGCTAAACACTTTTGAGTGTTAACAATTGCCCCCCGACATTAACTCGAGTGCAGCTGTCGAGTTGATGTATTACAAAATGGCCGTCGTTTCGTGTGGCAACCGTAGGTGTCATTTCAATCACTTTTGCCTTAAATGCATGAAATGATGATCTTTAAAAGTTCTTTTTTCCTTCCACGGAAACGTCTCGGCTTCCACAATTATTTTTAACGGATTTTTAGCCGCATGTTTTGGACGAAAAGACTCCCGACAGAGTGTCAATCATATCTCCAAGAAAAAGAAAATACTTAGGAGAGACATCCCTCCACCAAAAGGTTTCTCATTCAATCTTCTCGGTCATTCCCAAATTTCTCGTCCTCTTCAGAAAACCCTATTTCATTATCAGAAAAAAGAAAAACCATGTCTTCATTTTTTTCTCTATCTCTGGGATCGAATAGAACTGGTTTCAATGCTGATGACCTAATCCCCACTTTTTCCTTCATAGATGAGCAACTGGTTCTCTCCCTTTTTGGTACATCTGAACAAGGTGACCTCTTTCTTTCTCAGCATCTAAGACTGGCGAACTACGACTTTGTAATTACCTGTAAATGGTTCACCGTCGACCATTGTCCGGCTACTATGCGTACCTGACCGACCAATAATACCAACTATTTTATTTGGTTGAACCGAGTGAAGTCGGCCAAAGAAGCCGAATGGAGGCGCATGGGTCTCTACGACGCCATTGTGCTGTCGGAGTTTGACTCCTCCTACAATATCGGTCTTATATATGCCTTTCTTGGTTACTGGTAGACCACTGCCAATGCTTTTGTTTTCCCTTGGGGAATGATAACCCCCACACTGCTTGATGTGACGGCGATACTTGGCCTTCCGATTCCGGGAGCCTAGGCGCCTGTCCTAAGCGGTATAGATGTTGCCAATTTAGGTATCAAAGTCTCAAAGACTTCTTCAGGCTACGACCAGCTTATAACCAACAACCGCCGAATATCACCTCTTCCAGTCGATGATGCCGATAGTCGTACTTTTCTGCTTTTTTGGTTTAGCCGATACTTTATCTGTACGGGCTCTTGTGCAATTGTAAAAGAGCTGGAAATTTATGCGACGTTAGCCATTTCGGGGAGGGATGTTAGCTGGGTATCTCTCTTCTTGACTTATCTTTACATGGCTCTAGGTGATGCCCAAACGAGGTTAAGGGATTCCAGAAACCTAGATACCTTAGTCGGTCCCCTGTGGTTCCTTCAGTTGTGGATCACCCTCTATTTTCCTGAGTTTATCCCCGATAAATTTGATGACTGCCACTTTCCGTTAAACCCGCCAGTATTAGCCGATACTCTTCAGAAAACACCCCTTGTGCCCCAGGATATTTTTTCCGCAATCTCCACCATGCATGGTCTGTCTAGAGACCATTATACAGATTGACAACCGATCCTAGAGAGATGGGACACCCCTGATTGGGTCCATCAAGGAAGAAACGCCTTCCTTCACATTGAACTCAGCCACCCTCTGTTTAGCCATGGGTAGTGGCTCCCCGCCTATCTGGGGCACGCTTAGCTTTTCATTGACTGGCAGTCATGCTTGCCCCCCAAGCCTGCTCCTGAGGTCTGCTGGGTCCCTTTTGAATATCGGGTACTGTTTGTGAGGATCCCGAGCCATGAACTCTGGTTTATAAAAGCGGCCTGCTTCTAGCTTGCTGCCGGCCTATGTCCTCATGGATGTCACGTGAGCTGCCTAGCCGATCAAACACAGAGGTCATGGTGACCCCCTCATTACCAGTGGGCTTCTTTGGGACCCATATGATTTTCATCAGTTGTTTTTCCTTGACATCCTTTGATTGGTCTGGCTTGGCAAAAGATACCATAGATATCGGTACTGTGGGGAAGAGGTCAGTATCAACAGATATTTCAGCTATGCTTTTATCGGCTAGCTTAAACATGCCCTCATTGATGTCATTTTGAATCGCCTTCCTGAAGACCACACAATTAGAAGTAGCGTGGCTATATGAATTGTGCCACTTATAATACTTCTTATCCTTGAGTTCTTCGGCAGACAGAATCCTATGGCCATCGAGCAGCCAAATTTGTTTATCTTTGAGCAGATGATCAAAGATCTGATCTGCCTTTGTAATGTTAAACGAGTAACTAACCCTGTCATCAATCGAAGTCATCTCCTTGACCTTCGTAGCTTTCAGGGCTGGGCTAGACTAAACCTTACCCTTGATGATCTCGGCTACAATTACGTCTGCCGTGTAATCGGCCGACTCTGAGTCAGACTCATATGCCTCAATAATGGATACCAAATGGGAACCTCGGTTTTGGTTGTCTCTTCTTCTCTCCTTCTTCTGGATGTACTACTCTATTTGGCTAGCCTTCTCAGCTAACTGGATTAAGTCAGAACAAGATTGTCCCACTAATTTCTCCTTTAGCTGAGGATGCATGTTTTTGATAATTATGTGGGCGCATTCTGATTCAGGGAAGTGTACATTGCATTTCTCAACCTTCCTTCTAAATCTCTCAATATAATCAGTAGACGATTCATCGACCTGTTGCTTGAGATTCATCAAATCAGTCACAGTGACTTGAGGTTGAGGCCAATAAAATATATCATGGAAATAATGCTCCATGTCAGCCCAACTCTGCACAGAGTCGGGGGCCAATGATGAGTACCAGGCGAATGCCATTTCGGTTAGAGAAACGGGGAATAACTGCAGCTTGTGATACTCGTTTTGGCCAACTTCACCACATTGGGCGGTAAATCTGCCGATGTGCTCGATGGTAGTGTTGTCGTCATCACCTGAGAAGGTGGCGAAATTAGGGGTTTTAAAGCCTCTTGGCAATAGGGCTACCCGATCTACCCAATCGGGGTATGGCTTCGTGTAAACAAGCCTATCCAAGGGTTTCAGTTGGATACCAAAGTACCTCATAATGGTATTCGCAATGGTTTTGGGGTTCATCAAATGTGGCGTCCCCTGCCGATTCTCAACTGGAACTGGCTAGTAGGCGTTCTAAATTGGAGGCCTCCATTCTGCACCTTGTTGGACAGAGTTTTAAAAGTTGTGGGTGTTCTGCTGGCCATTACCAACAGGTGAGGTATATCCCCATTGTTGTTGTTGAGCATAGCCACCAAAGCCTGCAACTTGAGCTCCTGGAACAGCCGACAAAACTTGAGGATAAGGTGGAATAGTATTCCATGTCTACTCTCCTCGGACATCAGTCGTTCTTAGAAAGTTTGCGCTTCCTGGATGGTATGGATTGGGTACCGGCTGTGACTGTCGAAATAGTGTCCCGCTGTAGACAGCGTCACCATATAGCCTAGTAGGGTCATAGCCAGGGGCCATCGGTTGGACAACATTGGTTGCCTGTACCGTAGGGCCATTTGCATAAGCGTGTGGCATAACGGGCGGCAAACCAAAGTGTTCGGACGCCTAAACTGGTCTTCGAGCCATATTGATCTGTCCATACTGCAGATTCGCTTGGTCGAGTGGTACCGCTTGCCACTCAGTGTTTGGTGGCAACCATAGAGTAGACTGGTTACCAAGTGATTGAGCTTGTGCTCCTAAGTGTGCTATTGGCTGTACCTGAGTAGGTACTGACTGATACACATTCGGCTGAGGAACAACACCTGGAGCCATAATTGCATGATGCACAACGCCATTCATCAGAAGGATAACAAAACTAGCAGAACCTTCTCCTGGATGCAGTCGATTGACTTCCAGTTCTCTCGCCTGCTGAACCTCATTATGCACCATTGGCTTGACAATGTCAGCCACTTATTTGGAAACCTGGTACATAATGTTGTGGATACCTAAGTCAATCTGTTGTCTAATGAATGACGTGGTCATAACAGTTGAACCTTCAAATTGACTAGGTTCACCCATAACTTGGGTTAATGGAGGAAGTGGAGGGGTATCAACCGATGTAGGCATACCCGAAGAAGATGGTGGCTCGTTGTTCCTTCTGGGAGGATTCTGTTTAGGATATGGACTGGACTCTTGGTTCATTTTCTTACCAGACCTTAGGCGCATACGCTAAGTATCATCCTGACTTGGAGAATCAAACTTCGCTATGAGATCACATATGGTCCCACTAGGCGTGCCAAATTTGTTTCCTTCCAAAGTGTTTGTCGTTTTATCGGCTGACGAAATCGGATGACAAATTGATTCCTTAACGAAGCAATTTGGACCAGAAGCGGAACTCTAACTTCCAGCAATGAGTTCCCCAACTACTCCAGAAAGCGTTAGGATGGTGATTGAGTAAACTAAGTGGTAAGAAACATAAATACAGCTAGAGTGCAATAAAGGCGATAAAGATAGAATGAAGATATGTAAAATAATTTTTTGATTGATTGTGTTGTGTCCTTTTCTGTACAAATGATTTCTATATTTATAGTACAAGAAAAATAAACGTGACCCCCTATGTTAGCCACCGAACTACCCACTAAATCCACTAGCCAACTATGAGGAGGTGGTGCCAAGTTTTTCGCCTGGACCTCTAGCACGATCGACGGAATTCCCTTCTGGTTGTTGGTGGTTTCTACCTTTTCTAGAAGGTCATTTGACTTGGTATTCGAGTCGTCCGAGTATGTATGGGTCTCAGTCGCTCCTCCGAATTATGACTCAGCAAGACTACTGTAATACCCGATGATGCTTTTCTAGCTGAGGGTAAGGACTAACAGATTCAGCTATGATTCCGCTCAGTTACCGACTTAGAATCCTTTTTCACATTCGGATGTCACTTGATTCGGCTAAACACTTTTGAGTGTTAACAATAATATAAAATAAATGGTAATCATTAAATTATAACATGTTAAATTAGGTTGATAGTATAAAAAGATCATTACACTGTCAGTGTGTCCAGAAAAAGTAAAAGGATCTAACTTATATGACCCAACTTATATATTTCTTCCGTTCCAATTTATAGGAAGGTATTTGATTTAACATAGATTTTTTTTTGAAGTTTGTGGTCTAAAATGAGTTATATATATGTGTGTAGCTGTAAATTATTTCATTAAGTGTAAAATTGTATTTCCTCCATTTCAATTTATGTGACATCATTTGACTTGGCACGGAGTTTAAGAAAGAAATGAAGACTCTGAAATGTGTGGTCCAAAATAAGTATTATATAAATGTGTGGTTGTAGATCATCTCATAAAATTAAATTGTTTCTAAATATAAAAAAGTGACATTTTTTTGGGACATAACAAAAAGAAAATGGTGCCACATAAATTGGGACAGAGGGACTATTTTAAAGTTAATTTATTACTAAATATAGAAAAACGTCATTCTTTTTTGATTGAATAAAAAGGAAAGAATATCATATAAATTAATACGGAGGGAGAATACTACATGATAAAGATTATTTACACAATTAGGTTATTTAAAAAACAATTATATGTAACTTTGCTTAATAGTAACAGGGATTAGTAACTTCAAATAAATGGTAAATATATTGCTATAACATGTTGAATCGCATTAATAGTGTACAAAAATTCTTGTACTGTCAATATGTCCAAGAGAAAAAGTGAAAGAAACTAACTCATATAGACAGACAATGTAAAATATTTACACTATAACTGTAATTTAACTCATTATAATATGGTGCTTGTCTTAATTTTTATGGTTAAGTTCCGATTACTATATATAAATATAGTTACCTGTAATTAGTTTAAGTAGTCTCACTGTATAAAAGAGTTTTCTACACTTTTTGAAAACTGAAAATGCACAAATGATGTTCACACTAAACTTTAAAATAGTTTTCAAAAAAATTAGATCCAGAATTATCTTTCTAAAATTAAACCAAAATCAACTCTTAATGCACCACCGAAGGTGGGTGTTGAGGTCAATTTATAGTTTTTTAAGGATGTGCATGATTGACAAGAATGCTTGTTTGTCTGCCTTTAATCTCTATTTCCTTTTCTTTTGTTGATTTTATGCGCTTTATTTTAACTATGTGAAAAACGGCTAGCTAGAAATTTCCATGGAAACTTTTTAACTGCTCCATGATTTCTCTTTATCATGTCAATTTAGCGACATTAACGCTGTTTTTTTCATTCCTCTAAATTGCCACTACAATCACTACATTAACCAAACGAATACATCAAGAAACCAATTGATCAATGGAGAAGTGTAGAATATAAGTGTAATCTAGAATAATAGTATAAAGATTGATCAAAAGGGAAACAATATTTTATACCCTCTGTGCCAAAGGGAAACAATTTTTTATACCCCCTGTCCCAATTTTTGTGTTACTGGTTTGATTTCGAAAATCAAATTCTTTAATTTTGATCGTGAATTATAATATAAAAATTTTAAGTTTTTTCAAATAAAATTTATATATTAGAAAACTATATAAAAAGCACTATAAATCATATTAACAAGTCAAAATATTTAAAAGAAATATGAAAAATTCATGATTAAAGAAAAATTCGTCTGACCCAGTTTGAAATTCGAAAGATTCCACATAAATTGAGCAACGGAGGAAGTATCCATATCATCGTATTTCCTATCGACAGCCTATACAAAGTAGTATCTTGGAGGATGTACATGTTGAAATTAGAAACAAAAAAGAACTTTATAGGGTCTAGAACACTAACAAGGAAAATTAAAACAAATGTAAGAATGTCATACTCTGGATTTGAATTTGCTAACTGAAAATAATTTTTAGCCACTAGAAACTTTCCTCATGTGAAGAGCATTAAAATATTTATACGCATAGATAGTATAAACTTTCCTCGTGAGCATAATGGTATAAAATACTCATAAGTTTGTAAACATGAGAAAGAAATATAATGACCAACAAGGATTATGTTGGAGTGATCTTTTCATCTTTACCCAAAAATTCAGTGTTGGAGCCCTGCTGGGTACAAATCGTCTTTGTTAGCCGAATCAATGTAAGTATCGAACACCGGAAAACAAAGAAAAAAAGCAAAAAAGAAAAACAACTAATAATTGGGCTTACCTTTGTAGTTCTGGGAAGAAGGCTACGGAGTTTAGCAAGATGATTATTGATTCTTTCTCTACGTCTCCTTTCAGCTTCACTGTGGCTTTTGGAGGCAGCAAGTGCCTTTGCATCCATTATTTCTTGAGCACCAATTTTCTGCATCTCATCTTGATGACATGGAAATTGTAGACTACTTGGTGGTCTAATTCTGTTGAATAAACCTTCATAATGTGATGATGGTGGAAAAAGAAATGAACCGTCAAGTGTATTATTGAAGCTTTGAGGGAGAGTACTCCATGGAGAGTTCTCCTGGAATATTAATCCTGACATATTACCAGCACAATACATATATGCATCTGTGCTGCTCTTTGATTGCATAGCTTTGATATGATTGTTGAAGAAGTAGCTGCTCTTCGTTGTATGTCGTGATGATGAAGATTATGTATACTTGTAGGACAATATTGTTGATCTTCTCATAAAAAAAAATATGACCTATCAAACATAACTTATATCCTTCTCCCATCCTACCATATATATAGTGGGCATTTAGATATAAGAATTGTGAAATTTGGAAAAAAGTAGTATTCTCTGCGTTTTAATTTATGTGTCACCATTTGACTAGATCGGAGTTTAAAAAGAAAGGACGACTTTTGAAATTTATGATCCAAAATGAACCTTAGATATTTGTACGGCTGTAGGTCATCTCATAAAATTAAACTAATTTTATATATAGAAAAGTAACATTTTTTTGGGCAGATTAAAAATAAAAATGTGCCACATAAAATTGGGACAGAGGGAGTATTTGTTTTCAAGTTGAAAATGATATTTGAATACCGATTGAAGTTGTTTTTGAATTTTCGTCAGTGATTTGTAGTGAAGATTGTGAAAATAGCTTTTTGGAGTTTTTCAAATTTTGAAATTCAAGTTGAAGTTGAATCCCCAAAAATTATAACAATTCTATGTCGAAACAGTTTTCCGAAATTATATTCCATAAAAAAGTGAAAATTATTGATGGTCAAACGGACACATAATATATGAGCTTGGTTTTTCTAAGAATAAAAAAACAGTTTGATGCACGAAGTATATTGTGTTTACGGAGAGTCCGATAAAAGACCGTACCTTAAGGGGTGTTGTTAGGCAGCCAACCGCGATGTAAATATCTGATTCAACAACTTGAATCCGTGACTTAAAATGTCACATAAAATAATTTCATCGTTGCTTTAAGGCTCTCCTTCTTTTCTACACTGAAAGTGTATTTAAAATAATTCTTCACTATAAGAGAAGTAACAAGAGAAATGAAATAAATTAACCATGTTTCAATAATTATACTTACTAATGTATATAAGTTAAATATATATTATTTCGTCTCAATTGATGTGGTATAGTTTATTTAGGTACAAAGTCTAAAAAAAGAAGGAAGATTTTTAGAATTTATGTAACTGAAAATAATTTTATTAAATATAAAAGAAGAAGTTTCAAATTAAAATATTTTTAAATATAAAAATATATCATTTTTTTAATTAAATTTTAAAAAAGTGTATCATAGCGAGGGAGTGTATCTTTGTTCGTGTATATATGTTGGGGGTATACCTCTATATGTGTGAAGTGTATGATTGTTTCCTATGTTAAACCACTACAAAACAAGTTTGAGGTTGAAGAACTTTAGACTTGTCCGATAATCGTCTGTCTTGTTTTTAACACAAAAAGACGAAAAGTGAGAATAATAAAGAGAAGGGGATCAAAAACTTGGATTCTACTTCCTTTGTGATAAAAGGAGATTGTAAAGATGATGAAAAGACAGACCTTTACTTTGATAGCCTTGTGTGCCCTTCCACTCGTTCTCCTCTTTACTTTTTATTTTTTTTAACAGCCCTTTCTATGTTGGTTGTTTTAATTTCGTTTGCAAACACCAATCTTTGTGAAATATGAGCATTTTGAATAACAATGGAATACTAATCCTATTTAACCTACCATCAACTAAGCTTTCTCTCAAAACCTCTCATTATCTTTATAGAGTGGATTCTAGGATTTAAGTTTTAAAGATTTAATTTTTAAGATTTTTAACATTAAATTTGTTCTCAGGTTAAATTTATGAGTTCAAATCTAATATTTATTGAGGTTTTTATAGGTTTTACATAGATATTTATACTTTATGTCGAAAGTTATGAATTCAGATGAATTCGTAGCCGAAAGACTACATCCACCGTTGGTTGTTTTGATACTCTCCATAATAATTTATTTAATTATTTTTTTAGTCAGTCTAAAAAGGAATGACACATTTGTATATTTAAGTTCAGTTTAACTTTAAATTTTCGTTTTACCCTTAATAAAATAATTTATACTCCCTCCGTCTCATAATAAGTGTCACCTTAGCAAAAAATATTTGTCCCAAAATAAGTATCACTTTAGGAATTCAAGACATAAATTGATTACTTTTTTCCTACTATATCCTTAGACAAAAATTGACTAACTCTTTATTCAAAAAAATATTTATTGGCAAGTTCTCTATTCAAGACATAAATAATTACTATTTATGCATACTTTAATCAAAAGTGAAAAGTAATATATTTTTATTAAATAGGAGTAGTGTTAAATAAGGCGTGAAAAGTAATATATTTTTATTAAATAGGAGTAGTGTTAAATAAGGCAATATACACACAATATACAAGTGTATATTGCCTTATTCAAAGGCCACGAAATCAGCCCATATCTTCCCATATTGGGCATCTCAGTTTTGGCTAGTTTTGGTACATAAGATATTGTATATTTGGAAAATATATGTGTAGTATATTGTAATGTATTTGTTACCTAAAGTAGGTTTATACACTACCATAATTGTAGAGTTAGAATTATGATAAAATAAGATTTAGGAATAGAATAGGAATATTTTGTATCTTGTATATATACCTATTCAAGTAATGAAAATAATGAAGGGGATTATTTCTTTCAAGTAGTTTAGTAAATTTTTTATTGAATTATTAATTTATTAATATGTGTTTTTTGTTAAGGTGACATTTTTTATATAGCTGAGGAAGTAACAAAACATTTCTCTATAACTTTCTTTTGGACCATAAATTCTTAAAAACTTTCTTTCATCTTTTTGTTTCTTATGCTTTTTCTTCTCCTTTTCTTTTGGGCCCTATTCAACATAGTGTGTTCTCTTTCATACCTACATTCAATTCCCCACCTCTCCACTAATATATATAGTGGGGATGCAATTAGTATTGGTAGTTTCCATCCTTTCCTGTTTACGACATTCTTTTTCCCTTTCCAAGTTTCAACCATCCATTTTGTTAGCTATACGACTAAATACTAACAAGTCATATATTCTATTTAATTGTCCTCATTCACCTTAATATACGTTATCAGATGCATGTTGCTATTGTCTCCCTGTCTGACTGTCCATATTGTAGTCTTTTATTTCCTCCGTCAAATTTTCGATGTCATATTTTTTTTTTTCATAGAGAAAGCATAAATGAAAAGTAATTTTTATGAATTTACCCTTATATCTTTTTAATAAATGTGCATTTTATTCAAAGCTTGATTAAATGTTAAAAGGAACAAGGTTGAGCTAGTCTTATTGATATTTAAACAATCATAACATCAACCAATGATCACTTATTTCATTAACTCTTCATATTTATAATATTTATATTATGTAAAATATATATTGTTTACCTTTTGAAATAATGGTGTGCTTCTCATTTCGTTTCAATAATCATATTGATGATAAATCTCTTCGTACTCTGCCATAAGAATTTGGAGTCTGTGTCATTGTGAAGATAAGATAAGGTTGTAACTCTTGCTAAAAGATAAATAAAATATTTTTGGATTATTGACTGGTTCAACCAAGCAACATCCATGAGTCTCTAGGAGACAGGGTCGAGAAGTATTTTGTATGATTGCTCCATTCTTTCTTTCTATTAGTCTCACTCATCAAGCCAACCTAGTTCTACAACCAAAAAAGAACGCTTAGTGCGATATCGAGGACCTAATAAAAAAAAATTAATTTTATATTTATTTTATAAAAATGACATATTTTGGAACACATACTTTAAAAACCTTGATAACAAAAATGGGAGAGAGGGAGTAACAAAATGTCTAGCTCATCATCCATTTACAGAATGAGAAAGTTGCTCCTTCTTTTTCTTCTCATGTCTAATTGAGAGGTGGGAGTAAAATTTGTTTTCCTTTGACTTATGGCTATGGTTAATTTGGCCTTGCTCAAGCCCCCACGTTCCACCTATTATTAATTTATTACTACTCTCTCTTATGAGTTATGGATAGCTATACTTCCACGCCCAACCTTTCTACTTCCCCAAGACCAAATGAAATCATTATGTCTTGGAACTCGTAATTCATGGGATATCGTTGATTGGACACGAAGTTTTAAAATAAAAAAAAAAGTTTTTAAAATTTTTCATCTAAAATAAATTTTTGATATTTGTGTAATTATAAATTATTTTATTAAAGATAAAATATGAAATTTAAAGTAAAACTGTTAGTATTAAATATAAAAAGATGTCATTCTTAATTTATATTAATTAAAAACGAAAGAATGTCGCATAAATTGACACATAATCATTTGATAAACTCCCTAATTATTTTCACCTAAACATATTTCGTTGTATGTTTTGTCCATTTAC